>RJWH01000562.1:0-697441 GCA_004363575.1 Solenodon paradoxus
ATCCAGAGGGCAGGGAAAATTCGATTACAAGCATGTAGTCTTGTCACATGAGTTACCCTCTCCTCAGCATGAGAGTCCCCTCCTCTCTCCTTAAAGCCACAGGGCCGTAACCCATTTTTTAGCTTAGGATATATACCCTCATTTTGCCCCGTTAGCTTTAGAATCTACATCCATGAGATTGGATGTGTGCTTTTCTCCTACTAATTTGTGTGATATTAATTTGATAGCTCTAGTAGCCTCACCAAAAAGCCCAGTGGAGTGGGGCCCGTACAGGAACAAATGAGAAATATGTACCCTTTACACTGAACTTTGAAGGAAGAGATGCTTTTTCTAGGGAAGAGATGAAGGACAGGTGTACCCTGGTGGAGCAGTGGTTAGATCAATCACCTTTGAAGGAGCAAGCCACATACCTCTGTGTTCGAGTCCCTGGCCTGGGAGAAGCAACCAGTATAAACAACTAAGTAAGAGTAAAATAAAGATGCTTCCTCCTCTCTCTTCCTGCTTAACTGCCTACTCACCTTCATTCCTGACTGTACCTTTCCTTAAAAAAACAATGATATAAAGGAAAGTTCAGGTTGAAGGAACAGCATAAACAAAGGTCCAGGGCATAAAATTTGCCAAGCTGTGAGAAAAGCATTTAACAAACACAGAGCCCCTCAATAGGGTTCTCATCACTGATCCCTTTCTTCCTATAATCAAGAATTGCAAA
This sequence comes from Solenodon paradoxus, assembly GCA_004363575.1. NCBI lineage: Eukaryota > Metazoa > Chordata > Mammalia > Eulipotyphla > Solenodontidae > Solenodon > Solenodon paradoxus. The sequence continues at coordinate 710 of RJWH01000562.1, forward strand.
ATGTAGCTCAGAAGGGGGTCAGAAAATAGCTAGGATCCATGTATCATCAGAATAATTCAATAATAAGTCAATAATTGGAAACTAAAATACTGACATGGGGCAGGGTAGGGACAAAAAGCATGTCTCTAAGGGACACAGTCATTGTTCTGCTCAGCCCAATGGTTTTCATACAGGGAAGTTAAAACACCCAGACTTGCAGATTTTTCAGAAGTTAGAAATAAGATATAGATGATAGATATAGATGATGCATATATACATATATATATATCTTCACATGTATACATGTATATATATGCAAACACACATACATCACAAGTATGTGTTATATTCATTTTTCTTGATATTAAATCTCCTTAACACATTATTCAAGGCAAATAAAAGACATCAGCATATGTGGGCCAAAATCAAACCCAAAAGTCATATTGGTGTGTCAGGAAGAAACTGAAGTTCTGAGAGGATAAGAAGCTTACAGAAGACCATGATGAGTTGGTGTTGATATTGGGGTTCAAATGTTGAGCTATTGGACCCCAAAGTTAAGCTTGTGGAAGGGCTGAGTGGAGAAAGAAAATCACCCTGATTACAGAGCTGGAAGTTGTAAAGGGAAGAGGAAGGAAGTGGGGAGGCGCAAAGAAAGCAAAGTTGATCATCTTGGGATAAAATATTCTAGCAGAAGAATAGGTCTTAGATGATGCGAACACTGATAAATAGAACTCTTTATTTTTTAACTTTTTTACACTGAGGTAACATTGATTTGCAACACAAAACTGTTGGGGATATGCTGTTTCCCTCTTCATCAAATATATGGTAATAGCACATTTCTAGAATCCCCTGCCAATGTCCATCGGATCCCCACTACTCCTACTCCTACCTCCTTCCCCTTCCCCTCTAGCAAACTCAGCTCTGTTGTAATTGTCCAAGGGTTAGTTTTTGTTCTGTTTTGTCGGCTCATTTGCTTTGTTTCTTTATATGCTACGTATGCATGAGATCACCACGTGTTTGTCTTTCTCCTTCTAACCTATTTCACTTAGTATAATTCCCTCTAGTTTCATCAGGTTGTACAGGACAAGATTTAACCTTTAACTTTTTTTTAATGTTTATTGAGGTAGCTTTGATGTACAAAATTGTATAAACTCACGTATGTGGGTTCTCCATTCATCAACTATATACCAACATGCCCTGCAATTCATTTTTGTTTAATAGCTGAATAGTATTATGATGTATAGACATTTCCCATGTCTCCTTTATTCCATCATCTGTTAATGGGCACTTAAGTTGTTTCCATTCCTTGGCTAGTCTAAAGAATGCTGGAATGAACATAGCACTGCATGTAATTTTTGAATTGGTATTTCCGTATCGTTTTCAGATAGATAGTGTGGGGGCTAAAACAGAACACCCCAAGTCTCTCAGAACTGGTCTCTTGTAGATGTCCCACTCTTACTCCACGAGTCAAAGAGAGTGGAGGACAGCCCCTGAAGCAAGAGTGAATTTCCTATTCTTCTTACCTTTCAGCCCTTCCCTTCTACCCCTTGGACTTTTCCTAAGAGAAGGAATTATATTGTTTCCTTATCAGTTAGAAGATAGTAGTGTCCAAAGGTCTCAATCCAAAAAATAATTTATCTGTATATAATCCTCTCTAAGAAACCTGTCTCCTAGCCACTGGTGACATTGTCGTCTCTCCCCCAAAACTCCAGGTCCTCTTTCCATGCGGGATATAAATCATCGATCTTCCCTAGCTACCTCAGAATTCACTGCCATTTAATTCTCCCTAGATATGTTGTTAAATTTGGGATTTTTCTCTTACTAGTCACTGTTAATTTGTTTATTCATCCAAACTGAGAAAAGCATCAGAGAAATGGGAGAACTTTTCATTTGATTCCGCTGCCCCCGGCCCCATCAATATCTAGAAGGGCAATTGCCGATCCTACTTTTAACTTCTTTTGAGGAACCTCCACACAATTTCTCATAGTGGCTGCAGCAATTTACATTCGTTTCAGTAGTGCACGAGAGTTCCCTATTCTCGAATCCCTCACCAACACTTGTTACTGAAACGCTGTTTAATGAGGTCAAAAGTCTAAAAAGAGTCACTTACATGTTTAATCCAGCAAACTACAGGACCCAACATGCCTTGCCTCTCTTACAGGAAGCGATGCTGTTTCCTTTCCAGGAAAGTGGAAGAGGAGTTCCTCCAAAGGTTATATGGGGGGTTGTTAGACTTTGATTCAGGGAAGTGGGTGTGCGTCTTCCCACGAGTATGCATATCCAGTCTGCCCTCTTTTCTGTTGTTTAAAATTAAATCCATTTTATTTTTGGAGTAACTGCTTCTCTTTAAGGTTGACAATGATTAAGAAAGTCAAAACACACACCTGTATTTACCTGAGAAGAGTGCTAAGAGGAAGTGATAAGATTGAAAATATTGAAACTTTGGTACTGAAAGAGACCGGGACCGGAAAAAGGAGAAAATAGTTGGAATCTCAACAACTGCTGACATTAAATTCCCATGGATTAGGATTGCAGGAGGAATATGAAAATTTGTTATCAATGAACGTAAAACACCAAACTGCCCAAAATAAACCTGAAAAGAGAAACTGTATCCTAGTCTCTCCATCCCCCAACTCTCCTTTCATCTACAGTTTCTCTTGACCATTAGTTGAAACAACATCCTCCAGGCATATTAAGAAACCTAAAAGCTGATATCTGCCATATGGGGACAGGTGAACACCACAGGTGAACATTTGCATATGTCAAAGTAAAGCTCATTTCCACTGGTTTTCTGGTTCCCCAGAGAGAAACAGAGGGTCTTGCAAGTTTCTGCGAAATTACAGCAGGAAAGATAGCAACCACATACTTCCACTGAGTGTATGTGTGCATGTGTGTGTACACTTGTGCATGCAAGTGTCTATGATCTGTTAGGTTAACAATCAATGTCGGCAGTGAAGCAATAATCGGGAGAGAGGGAAAAACGTGTTGAAAGAAAGAAAAATGTGGAGCTTCTTAGATCTAAATGGAATCATTCAATTACTATTTGCTAAAGCCATTCCCATGTAGTTCCTGCATGTGGCGATTCTTCTAGGCTTACAACCTGAGAAAATTCTTTAATTGAAAATGTGTATTCTCCCTAGAATAAACAAAAAGTCACCTATTTAGAAGCATGGTATAAAGCCATTAAGAATGAAACACAGCAGGATATACCTTTTGAGTATGAATATATCAACAAGAGCTTTGTTCTTGTCAAGACTTTTCCATAATTATACACATTCCTTAGTGGTTTCAACACAAATGAAGCTCTGAGGGGTTCTTGGAGAAGATTCACAAAAGACACAAAGTGAATCTCTTGGACTCAGACCTATAAACATCAGGTAGTAAGGGGCTCCCTTGACTTGATTCATGGGAAGTAAAACTGAAAATAAATTAATCTGTGGTGTTTGTGAAAGGGGAGTTCCGAAAATGTGCAAATGCTCCACGGGCAGCAAGCATACCTTCGTTTCACAGATTTCCTCCTCTTCTACAATGCTCAACTCCAAAGGCTCAGGCTGTAGGAAATAAGAAAGCAACAAACCTTCATTCAAAGCAATTCTCCAGAGAGGAGACGTCAGAGGGGTGAAAAAGAAGTGAGCATTTGACCTAGATGACAAACAAAAGTAAAGATGTTTGGGTGGCCCACTGCCCTACACTTTCTCCACCAAGGTCAGCACGCAGAATCAAGTTCAAGGGAGTATTCAGGGCATCAGGCAGCAAACTTGCCCAATTGATATTAATATCCTCTAAGTTCTGTTTTCCCCCTCGTTAACAAAGATCGAAAACCACAAGCAATAATCAAAAAAATAAGAACAAAGAAAGAAATGCATTATTTGGCCAAGAAAGGAGGAAGAAGGTTTGTACTCTTAAGTCCCTCCTCATCCTGGGCACATAGGTAGAATGTTATATGATTTTACAAAGAAAAGCAAGGTAAGGGATGGTGTTCTGCAGTATTCCAGGAAAGGGACAGAGAATTCCAGAAACAGAATCATACCTACTTTCGATCCGAATTACATTTGGATAAGAATTGTCATGCATGGGGGAGATGGGGATACCCTTTTCCTGAGCCTTGTCTCATCATTACCTCCATATTGGCCAATTTCAGATTCTCCCCTCATAATGAGGATGAGACAGTCCAGTCTCCATTTTCTAATCTGTGGTGTAGGAGAAAAATCAGCTGCCATTTTTCCGCCACTATGCCACCATTACCTGCCTCCATTTCCTGCCGCCAAGAAAATCATCAGAATGCAGAAAAGGGAGGAGGGACCTGGCCGCCATTCAGTAGCCATGACAATCACCGAGCTAATAAACACAAATTTCCCTAATTATTTGCAAGCAGATCTTATGTATAGTCTGTCTATGTGGAGAATTTACAATTAACTTCAGTTCCTGCTTGTCACTCCCACTTTAATTTGCACCTTTTTGTCTCTCTAAACCTATGTAGGTGTACCTCCCTTTTCCTTCGAGGCTCAGCTTTTTGGAGAGAAATCCAGCTGGGCCCGCGCAAGTAATAAATCTGCCTATATTACTTCCAAAAGCACACACACTTGGCTTTTGTCAGCTAGGAGAGCTGTAACAATGGTTGTAAATTACATTGTTCTCTATAATCTAACCAGTTATACAGCACTTGTGACTCAGCAGTTTCCTAAAAATAGGCACAACTAAGCTAAGTGTTTCACCATTTTGATCAAACAGCCAAGTACCAGGTTATACTAATTTCCTTTGCAATAATAGAGTAAGGAAGAGTAGAGATGGAAAGGAAATTCCCCCTTCTCCTCTGGGTTCTTCTTTGGCTGGTAGTGCAATCAGACTAACATCAGACAGATTAGCAGGAGAAAGAACAAATGTAATTGCATATGTATAGAGCATCTACATAGATACAAATTCCAAAGTCAGTGGGGCAAAATGAGGATATATATTCTGAACTAAGGAATGGGATAGAGACTTGGGGCTTCAAGAAGAGAGGAGGGGACTCACAGGATGAGGAGATAGTGACTCATATGATAAAGACTAATGCTCTGTAATTAGATGGCTGTCCTGCTATTTGGATCAGTTTCTCCCACAGAAAGGTGATTTTGGTAAGAACCCTAATTCTGGGTAATACCTCCAACTTTCATTCTTTTAAGTAAATAAGGGAGTGGTAAAAGTTTCTTATAAACCTGCGTGGCCTTGATTAATCATATCTCAAAAGAATCCCATGCTAAGTGACACATCTTAGAAAGGCCTGCCTTTCAAAAGTAATGAGGATAAATGGGGCAGAGAAAAGCACTGACTTCCCAACTAAAAATGACTGGATAGTTCAAGGTCAAATGTTTAGATCCTCAAAGCACTTCTAGCATCAATATTCTAGGCAGAAACTTAGACATGTGAACAGACTTGATCCAAGTCATTCAAGGTTCAATATTACTAACCTTGCATGTTGTCTTCTTTCTGCTTAAAGTCTTGTGTGTGTGGGAAAAGTAAAACCTTCCACTGAAAGTCCTGTCAAGGCACGCCCTGGTGACCTAGCAGATAAGGCCACCAGATGTAGTCCACATACATCCTAAGGACCCATATACATACTAAGGTTCAATACCCAAGACTAGGGGGAACAACCAAGATTGACAACTAAGTAAAATAAATAAATGTTAAAAAAAAATGTTGTCAAGAAACAACCGAGGGACAGAAAAATATTTCTTTTTCTTTCTAAAGGAAAGTGCAGGCAGGAATGAAGGTGATCAGAGGCAGACAGACAGGAAGAGAGAGGATGAAGAAGCATTTCATTTGTTTTATCATTTGTTTTATTTTAATCTTGATTGTTCCCAATTGGGATGGACCTTGTGATGCATGTGGACTGCTCCCAATGCCCATTCCTCCAGGGTGTTCCAAGACATTTCTTTCTAGCCAAGTAGAAAATACACTCACACACACACGTATGAAATGAGTATTTATATATCTCACATAGTTATTTCTTAATTATGTTATGAAGAAATTTAAAATAAGGGATAAAGTAGAGTGTTAATATTCTCATTTAATTTTCAGCCTGAGGAGCTCAATGCACATGAGCAAGCCTAAGTCTGCTACTAACCTTGTGCCTGTTATTCATTTCTCCATTACTCCTCTGGTTATTATTGCAGGTATATTTATTTTCTTTATGAAAACCATCACTCCTACCACACCACAAAATACCCATGCTTAGTAGTCCCTTTGGTTACTTAATTCTTTATCTAAGCATTGAAAAATATCTTTGTCAGAAAAAGTTGATTAGCTTTGTATATTAGATGGAAAATCCATTTTCCATGTGTAAAGCGAATTATAGTTTAAAAAGCTATTTGGAAAAGTAGAATGATCAAATCTAGATTTCTGTAACATCTACTGCAGTTTACTTCAATGAGAGACATAAAATGCGGGATAACAGCAGGCTGGCAGGAAAGTTCTCAGAGACTATTTTCCTGCTCTGAAAGAATTTTAAAAAACAGCATTTCAGAGGTGAGATTGAACCACATTTCTGACTAATGATTGTTAAACAACCACAATTTTATTCATTAGAGTGAGTTTCAGACAAGGGGAATGAGAAAGTGTCATTACTTGTCTGCTTAATGATAGTAAAAATTCTACTTCAATTGTACATTTTAATTGGGTGAATTAACAGCAAGTGAAAATGTTCGAATAGACCTCCCTAAGATGTCCAGAACAGGCCTTGCCAAGACATGTCACTTTGGCATGTGGATTTTTTTGTTGTTGAATTCAGTTGAGGCCCTATAGACTTATGAGAATTTTTTATCACTCCCTTAACTACCCAGAATAAACATAGGTGGAGCAAATCCAATGACAAAGTATCTGGTCTTCATCATAGGAATCACCTTCTCCTCACTGGGTAAGTCCACCCCTCCTTAAAACCCCAGGTCTCTGTCCCATTCCTTAATTTAGGATTTTTGTCTCATTTGCTTTAGACTCTACATACATGTAAATTCTCCATATATATAATAAATATTTTCTTTTTTCCAAATAATCTATGTAGTGTTACTTTGATTGCTGGAAAAGCCCTAGAAGAACTCAGAGGGGTAAAAGGGAAATTTCCTCTTCACCTCTACACGTGTAAATACATACCAGTGTTCTGGACTGAATGTTTGTGTACCTCCAAAACTCAAATGTTGAAATTCTATGCCTGAGTGTGGCCTTTGGGAGGTAATTAGGATTAGATGAAGCCGTGAGAGTGGAGACTTTGTGAATGAGATTAGTACCTTAATAAGAGTGAAGAGAGAGACTGCTTCCCCATCTGCTCTCTGTCATGTCAAGATACAATGTGAAGGTTGCTGCCTGCATCTTAAAAGAGGGCTTTCAGGCATATCCTTGTGACTAAGATGCAGACTGTGAAAAGCCCAAGGATCTAGTTCAAGACCAGTGACTGGATGAAAAAAAAAAGATGGCTTTTCATCAGAACCTGACTATTCTGGGACCCTGATCTCTGATTTCCTGCTTCCAGAAGTGTGAGAAATTTCTATTGTTTGTAAACCAATCTATGGCACTTTATTATAGTCACCCAGAAGAATGAAGACACTCAAAAAAGCTGTTGCAAATTCTAGTATGAGTCATTTATTGATGACTATTTTCAAAGTGCTAATCCAGAACTTACCAGCTCTATGAAGCTAAATGACTTATCTAACCTATTCAGAGCAGGGAAGAAAACCAGGTCACAAATGAAAAGGTCAGATCTTGCTCTTCTTGGCTCAATCCCCTGGTTCACGAGACTTGGGTACAAAAAAGTCCAGTCCATTTCTAGAGTCTGCAGCTCTCCGAGATTGGAAGATAATTAAACCAAGGCCACGGGTTTTTAGAAAAAGAGCAAGAAACTAAAGTCCACTATCTCAACTGCTTCCTTCTCCATGGCAGAGTTAACCATTAACTCGAGGGCGCACACAAGGACTTTGTCTTTTCTTCCAGTGCTTTCCATTTCAACACACCTGCCTCTCCCACCCTTACCTCCCAACCCGTCCTGTTAGCCTTGCTCAGAGGGCAGCCACCCAGTGGGCATCCAGCTCAACTCAAAGAGCCCACAAGGGCTGATAGGAAAAAGCGGTAGCAACACCAACATTTTGAAAGTCTTTGAAATGCCCTTTGGCATGCCCCGGTGCAGCAGCATGCTTTCCTGGTAACGTATGGATCTGCCAAACCTATGGGGAAGCCCGCTATGAGGCTCCTCAAATTTGTGCACTTGAATCCCCTGTGGATCTACTTTAAATGCAGATTCTGGTGTGTTCTTGTGGTCCAGGTCACTGAGACACTGTTGTGCGGACCACACACAGCCAAGGACCCAGGTTCAAGACCTAGGCCAGGGTCAAAAAACAAAATGAACAACTAAATAAGGATGTTTCTTCTTTCTTTCCCTAAATATGTCTCCTTTCCTCCCTCTCTAAAAGAAAAATTAGATACATTAAAAAAATGTAATGCAAATTCTGATTCTTTAGGTCTGGGGTGCGGGCTGAGATTCTGCATTTCTATCTAGCAAGCCCTCAGGAAATGCTGCAGCTGCTGGTATAAGAACCACACTTTACGTAGCAAGGTTCCGGCAAGGCAAAAATCAGCTATTTACATGCGTTTTCTAGTAACTACATTTTAAAAGTAAAAAGGGAGCACCCTGGTGGGTGAATGGTTAAATCTGTGGCTCTGGCGGCACAGTCCACGTAAGGGGCCTGTGGGGATGGGTGGACACCAAGATGAACAGCATAATAAATAAGAAATAAATGCTTCTTCTTCTCTCTTCCTGCCTGCTTAACTGCCTACTTGCTTTCATTCCTGCTTACTTCCACTTTCTAAAAAAACCAGTAAGTGAAAAGAAACATAAAATCAATTTTAATAATAAATTTTTATTTACCCCAATACTTCAAAAGATCATTTCCATTTCAATATGAAATTAATATAAGAATTTATCTATGAGGTGTTTTACATTCTTTTTCTTTTCACACTTTAAAATCTGTTAGCTATTTTACACTCACAGCACATTTTCATTCCAAATAGCCACACCTACCTGACAGGTGGAAGATCGTGATCACAGAGATGATGTCCCCCAGGTGAGGTGTCTCCATTGGAACCATTGGAATGTGCTGACCCCTGCAAGTTCCCCCAAAACTTGACTGCATAATTTGTGGCAATGGGGGACAGCATTCACGCTTTCAACTTAAAAATGTTTCCAAGTAACCTTGTTTCAAGGACTCAGTAGCCCCAGGTGACCAATGTCTGCTATACCAAAAGGCACAGCTCGAAGGGCCTCTCCAGTGGCTCTGTTATGCCTAGTCAGGCTCTCCACAGCCACTAACGCTATTCTTTCTTAATGTGAGGACTCAATCATCGAGAGTGAAAAATAGAAACAAGAAATATTTTGTCTTTTGAGATCTGCTTGTCATAACAGGGAGCAGCATGATTCCAAGAGAGGAAGGAAGGCACTGGCAAGGGTAGTTGGCTAGCAGGGAACCTGGTGAGTGCTTGGGGGAGGTCAGGCCAGCCTGTGCAGCCTGTGAGGGGCAAGCAGAGGCTGGAAATCCTGAATAGGAGCTGCTGGGTTCATGGCCCAGACTGTTTGGCCATATCCAAACTCACCAATCCCGTGCCCTGAATTTAGAATCAGAAGGGAGCCTAAGAGGATAAGAAAAATGTTAAAGAAAGGATAAAATAACAAGAAAAAAGAAGGTGAAACAACAGAGAGATCAAACGATCCCAAGGAAAAGAACTCCTCTAAACACTTAGCCTCTGTTCGCTTTCTCACAAGAGATGCATTCTGGAAACCTATTTTTCCTGCCTGGGCCTAGAGAAAACAAGAGACTTGAAGACACAGCACTTAGCTACACAAAACCAGCACCAGCACCAGAGGGCCACTCCTGCCTCCTCTACGAAGTGTGCTTACAGAGAACTGTAAGATTATTGACTTCAAACTCCCTCAAAGGCAGGAATTCTTGCAGAACAAGGACAGTCCGCCTTTCCTTGAAAACTTCCAGAAAGAGTTTACTACTTCAGTAAGACATCCTTTTCCATTTTTAAGAAATATTGTCAAGTTGTTTCCATCGGGTTGAAATTCACCTTCATTTAATGATCAGACACTAAATCTTATTTTCTGGAGCTACATGAAATACATGTCACCCCTAGTCTTTAAATAAGTAAAGACAGCTGTTGGAGCATTCTTGTCCTAGATTCCTGCCTGTTCAAATCTGCCAGCACCTTTCTATCAGTTGGAGACAAATACAGTATCATAATTGTCCACAGAAGATTCGTTAAATAAGTTGTAGTATATTCATACAATGGATTATTATGCAGTTTTTAAAAAATAATAATGAGAATATAGATTTGTTGACATTGAAAGATTTTCACCATATGTTACATGATTTAAAGGGAGGTTTGAAAGCCATATATATAGTAGGATCCCATTTCTTTAAATATATAAGTATAGCTATAACTATATATGTATGTGTGTGTGTGTACAGATATACAGAGAAAAATCTAGAAGAATACACACTAAAATGTCACAGAAGTTATTTATGAGTGAAAACATTATGGATAGCATATGTATTTATGCTTAAATACACTTTATAATTCTTTTACTAATCATGTTATGCTTGTATAATACAGTTAAATAATGTTTTTATAAATATGTTGCAACCAGTGTTTACAACACATAAAGACCAATGACAAATTATTCATTCGTTGCTTCATTCATTCAATGAATGAGTATCTACTATATGCCAAACACTAGTGTAATGTAACCAGGCAGTAAATTCGGACCCAGTGATCCAGTAAAATCAGTTAATCACCAACTGAAGAATACGATAATTAACATATAGTCTAGTTACCAATCAACTTAGCTGAGAGAGACACAGATAAACAATGAGAAAAGCCTTCCCTGAGGCACAGAAGACTTGTGATTGGACTGATGAGCTAGCAGACCCCTGCCACTGTCACAGGATCTGGCATGGCTAATGGCTGCAGAATGACCCAGATGCTTCACCTTCTCTCACGTGGCCCCTTCCATGTGCCTCCATATACCTTCATTTCCCCGCATTACCTTCTCCAGGTGTTATAACTCCTGTAAACTCAACCATTGGGAAGTGGATCTGAGACAGAGCAGGTACCTCTTGATATAAACCTTCCTGCTCCCACTACCTAGCATTCAGCTCTTCATGGAATTTGCTGCTCGGGAGGGTATGATGAACCAGTTTGATGTACCACACTTGGTACTAGAAGACAGTAGTGAACAAGATCCACAGACGGCCCTGCTTTTCTGTCACTTCTCCAATGAAGGACACAAATATAAAAAAATTAGTAAAACAGAGTCTGTTAGTAGTGACAAGTGCAAAGGAGAAACAAATAAAGCAGGGAAAGGGTAGCAAGGGTTACTGGAGGCTGAAATTTTAGATAAGATTTTCAGGGAAGGTGCACCCTGCGGGAGTGGCAGTTAGGTCAATCATCTCTGAAGGACACAGGTCACATACTCCTGCATTCAAGTCCTGAGGGGAACAACCAGTGTGAATAACTCAGTGGAAATAACATAAAGTGCTTCTTCCTTCATCCTCCTCTCTCTTCCTGCCTGCCTACTTGCCTTCATTCCTGCCTGTACCTTTCCTTGAAGAAAAAAAAACCCAGATTTTCAGGGAAGGCTTCACAGAGAAGGTACAGTGTGAACAAAAAACAGAGGTAGGTAGAGACATAGTCATAGTAGTATCTGAGGAAAAAGTGTTCAAGTCAAGGGAGATTAAATACAAAGACCCTGAGGCAGCAGCTTGCCCCACCTTTGAGAAATATCAAAGAGCCCAGCAGGGCTAAAAGAGAGGACACAAGGTCAGAGAAGAACAAAGGGCAGATCAATAGAGCTTTGCATCCATCTAAGATAGGTGACCCCACAGAGGTTTCTGAGCAGAGGGACTCACATGATGCAACATGTGTTTTAACAGAGTTATTCTGCCTGATATGTTGGGAACAGATTGAGAGGGTCAAGGGTAAAAGCAGGTCCAGGCGCCCTTTGCAATAAACCAAAACAGAAAGGTGACAGTGTCTTGGACAGTAGAGTGGTTAAATCAGAATTAATCATTAGTGACCAGAGTATATTTTGAAATAGAGTCCTCGGTTTTTCCTGATGAAAGAAAGATAAGGTAACACCAGGGTTTTAGACTAGAGCAGTTGGAATGATGGTGCTGGTATTACCAAGATGAACAGCTCAATGAAATCAACAAATGCTTGGAATGGGGAAACTGCAGAAAGATGGAAGTAGATGTCAGAAGCTCAGCTTTGAGCATTACATTTGAAAACTCTTGATCAACCAAGAGGCACTGTCACAAAGACGGCAATGTGTCTGGAGATAAGAGGAAAGACACTGCATAGATAGATGCTAAAAAACAAAATTTGCTGTGCCCTGGTGGAGTAGCGGTTAGGCCTCCGCCTCTGGATGAGCAAAGTTCCCTATATCTCAGAATCTGGATTTGAGTCCTGGAGCCAGGGAGAACAACTAAAATGAACAACGAAAGAAAAATAAAATAAAATGCTTCCTCCCTTTTTTTCTGCCTGCCTATTTGCTTTCATTCCTGTCTATACCTTTCCTTAAAAAAAAAAAAAAAAAAAATCAACAAATGTTAAAGATCTTATTGGTCTTATTCAATGGTGTGTGAATTGAGAAGCATCTAATTCAGCAGCCAGAAAGTAGCTACAAGGAGCTGTATGAAATAAAACTTTCATAGGTAGAAGAGAGGAGGAAGTTATACTGGCAAAACAAGCTGATTGGTTACTGCAAGGTTGCTTTCCTTTATGACATGGTAGGGGGCTGTCAAGCAAATTATCTAATGAATGCTGACCAGGCAACTCCTGATTTATTGGTTTAAAATTCTCCTTCTGGGACAGCCAGGATTATAATTAAGTGTGGAGACCTGAAGCTTAGCAAAAGTGACTCCATTTAAGGACTCTGCCTTGTTTTTAACAAATATAAATCATAACCATAAGGCTGGAGGAGATTATGAGTGTAGACAGAGGAGCTGCAAGAGCTAAGCCCTCAGGAGACCAGAGAGCAAAGAAGGGTCCAATAAGAGAGACTGAGAAGCAGCAAAGTGAGCTAGGATAAGAGAATCTATCAAAGAGGTAACTTTAAAGAGGGATTTCAAGATGGAGTAGTCAGATGTGTCTAGTGCACTGCCAGCATAAATAGGGTGAAAAGCAAGGGTCGACTGGGATTTAGCAGCACAGAAGCGTGGATGACCTTGACAAGTACAGTTCTGGTGGAGCAGTGAGGGAGGTAGATGGTAAAAATATCTGAAAGGGCTAAGCCTCCACTCTTCTCCTAATCAAGACATGGTCACTGTTCCCTTGTCCCCTCGAATAATGTAGAAAAGGAAACTATTTATCTTTTAGAATAAAGATGAGTCCTCCCTTTTTGACACATGAAGATCCCCTCCTCTCTCCCTGGCACCCCAGACCCTCTTTCTCATGCTTTAGCATTGGGATATATCTTTAGTCTGACCTAATTACCTCAGAATTTACCACCATGTAAATTCTTCATATTTGTTATCAATTTTTTTTTCATACTTACCCATGTCTACTGTAAATTTTTTTGTTTAGCCTGCAAATAAGCTCAGGGGGGAGAATTTTTCCTTGACCTCCACATCTCAATGGTTTGAGAGAGAATAGGAAGAGAGCACTGGAGACAACAACTCTTTGTTTTTTTTTAAATTGAGGTCATTGTGATTGACAACACAATGGGAGTTTTAGACGTGAAGGTTCACTTTCATCAAATACAAGATAATACACCAGGCACACCTACCACCAATTTTTTTTTTTTTAAAGGAAAGGTACAGGCAGGAATGAATGCAAGTAGGCAGATAGGCAGGAAGAGAGAGGAAGAAGCATTCATTTATTTTGTTTCGTTGTTCATCTTGGTTGTTCTCTCTGCCCTGGGTCTTAAACCTGGGTCCTTGAGATGTATGTGGACTATGTTCTAATCCACTGGGACACCAGGGCCCTACTGCAACACCAAATTTGTTACGGCCCTCCACCACGGTCCACTGAAGCATATATACTTCTTTCAAGGAATTTTGCTGTAAAAGAAAGAAGAAAAATGGAAAAGTAATTAAAAACAGGAATTGAAAGAGGGCGTTTTGTTTTTTAAGATGTGAAACATAGCAAAGCAAGTGGAAATGATCCAGTAGATAAGAAATGCAATGCAGGAGAGAAGGTGAAATTACTGGAGCAGTGTCTCGGGGGTAAATGAAGGAGAATGGGACCCGTGCACAAGTGGAAGTGTAGGACCTCACTAGGAGCACAGACACGTCATCCACAGGACCAGGAAAGAAACTGGAGTAAAAGAGAGCAGACACCCCTACAGATGAATAGAAATGTTGTAGGAGCCTGTCAGACTTGTCTTTTTATTCTCTTAGTTAAATAGAAAGCAAGAATAGCTGCCAAAGGGAAGGATAGGTAAGAGGTGAGGGCCAAGGAGAGAGAACTTATCCTCTAGGAAAGGGAGAAGAGTCAGGGATTCCTTGTTTTCAGGTAGTATTAAGGCACACTTCCATGTATTGACCAAAAACTCATGTTTGAGATCTCCTACTTCGCAGTTCCATTTTTAAAAATAACTAGGAATTAATAAATAGTAGACTGACTACTAAAATTAAGGGACTCTTGACTAATTGAAGAGGAAGATCTTTTAAATACTGTCATTCAGCTTCTTTCTTTCATAGAGGGAGAACTAGAAGACCATGGAAGTTAAGGCATTTGCTAAAAAAGCTGTTGGAAGAACCCAGAACTTTATTCTGGGAAAAGAATGAATACTTGATGGGCATGTCCCCCTAGAGCAATGCACACTCTAATGGCTGCATTTCTAGATTTCAGTCAAGTATAAAACTTTCTTACTTGAGGTGTCCAATAATGAACATCTTGGACTGCCTGAGAGCCGTGAAGACTGAAGTGTACCTATGTGTTGCCAAGGATGGCTCTGCATTATGGAGTTAGTCTAAATTACCCTTTCAATTCTGATAGTCTACACTTTAGAGGGCATGTTTAAGGATACTGAGCAGAAGCTACCAAAAATTAATACCAAGGTAGTGTTAGGACTACTAGAATAACAAAATCCCAGAGCTCACTTAGAAAGACTCCTCCTCTAACTTCATCAGTTATAGCATTTAAAGGATGAGAACTGAAGTTCCTTATTCCCCTCCACACACACTGTGATACATACAGCATGCAACGTCTGTAAGACGAGTAGCCAGAGGAAGAGTTAGGAGACCTGAGGATCTTGGATAATAAACAGAACAGATAATTAGTCCTTTAATAATTGATGAACCTAGGCTGCAAGGCTATTATTCTGACAAATATTCTTAATGGTACTCAGATTAATCCAAACATTTTCCCAGTGCCGTCCAGTGAATGGATTACAAGTTTGGTCCCAAGAAAACATTGTAGGAATGATGAGTAAGTTGTTATTCCAATAAATAGGAATTGCCTGCCAGAGTAGAGAAGATATCTTTAAAATACAATTTAGGAAAACAAGACAATCTAGTCTGTTCCATAACATCCTTGTACTTTTAATTTTTTTCTGTAGCCTATTTGGAAAAGGACTAGGGGAACATCAAGGACAGATATAACTCGCTCACTGATAACTACCTTGTGTCAAGGGAAGCAGATAGATTCAGCTGGCAGAGAAGCAAGGAGTCTTGCTAGATTCCAAGAGTTTATTACTCACATGCACAGCATTAGAAAAATGAGCAAAGGTTCCAGTTTCTTATGTCCTTTGTCCTACATTTCAATACCCAAGAGGCCAGATGATCACACCTGATAATGGGAGCAGTGAATGCCAGACTGCAATGGTATTCCAAAGGTAGGGACAGAGCTTCATACATACCTCAGCAGAAGCCAGAAAGCCAAGACACTGTCTCATGATGGCTTCCCAGGAAGATTGGGAGGTGAGTGGAAAATGGCCTGATAGCATCTCCACACAAGCCTCTCTGTTCTGAGACCCTCACATAGAGACAGTCACAGAGTGCCATGGGGGCCATGCAGAATCATTGCCCTACATGATGGGGAACTTGAAGATCCTCTTGGGAAAGGTCATAAATGAAAGGCAATAACATGCAGAAGTCCATAAGTAAGAAATCAGTAAACATAGTCCAAAGGAGTAGCCTGATGAAGAAGCTGAATGCGCATAGCCTGGTGGAGTGGCGGTTAAGTCTGCAGCCTCTGGCCAGCTCAGTTCACACACATCATAAGGATTCTAGTTCTAGTCCTGGGGTGGAGTTAGGAGTGCAGAGCGGTGGGGATACAGGAGAGAGAGCAGTGAAGGAGGAAGGCGAGTTAGCAGGTGGACTGAGGGGAGGGAAGGAGGCAAGGGCACCACAGAGAAATAACCAAATAAAATAAAGTGCTTCTTCCTGCCTACCTGCCTCTGCTCACCTTCATTCCTCCATCTTTCCTTTAAGGAAAAAAAAAAGGGCACACCCAGTGGAGCAGAGGTTGAGCACAGTCCACAACCATCCCAAGGTCCCGGGTTCGTGTCCTGGGACCAGTGGGAGCAATCGAGATGAACAAATAAAGTGCTTCTTCTTCCTTTCCTGCCTCTGCTCACCTTCATTCCTGACTGCACTTTTCATTTAAAAAGAAAAAGAAGCTGGGTGCGCCCTTGTGGAGCAGGTTAGGTCAATCACTTATGAAATTGCACAAGGCTACATACCCCTGTGTATACCCCTGGGTTCAAATCCCAGATCTGGGGGAAGCTCCCAGTATGAATAACTAAACAAAAATGATTAAATGTTTCTTTTTCCTGCCTGCCTGCCTACTCACAGAGAGAGAGAGAGAGAGAGAGAGAGAGAGAGAGAGAGAGAGAGAGAGAGAGAGAAACGGAAACTGATTAGTCAGAAAGAGAAGATTGAGAGAATGAGGTTACATGGGTAGTATTGATTCGAGATGGTATCTACCTTGGGCAAGGAGCTAATGAGAAGTCCATTGGCCATAACATAACAGGAGAGTCCAGAGCCTCCATAGGAGCAGGCAGTTGAAGGGTTAAAGTTTTGCATAACAAAGAATGTATAAAGGCCAGCAAACAAATAACAAAATACTCTGAGAAAACCATTATGTTATGTTACCTGATTGTACATTTGAAGAATTTCTGTCATAGAACTGTGTTCCCTAATCACTGCGCTCAACAGACTTTGTTAGACCTTGAATCTTCTCACCCTTTACAAATAGGGAATCTGGTGGAATAAGGAGAGAAAATTATGATTGTTTACAAAAGGTGGATAGGTAAAGGAAATCAACCATAGAAAGATGAATAGAAACTAGACTTTGGTGTTGACCATGATGCAGGGCATTCAAAAATTCACTTCTGAGGCTACATGTGAAATGTATGTAATGTTATAAATTAGTATGATCTCAATAACATTTTATTTTGTTTAAAAGAAGAATCCCAAGGAAGATACCAGAACAAAAATGTGGTCCCAAAGAATGAGTAGGAGACTCCTTTCAGATTAAAATAGGAAATAAACATAGAATTTTTAATGCCAACTTCAGGGTAACCTCAAAATACATCTCCAGGGAAAAAGCAAAGTAGAAAACAAAAAGGGAAACTAATCAAAACACATCTACACCCAACCCACCTAAGGAGAAAGAGGACAAAACACTGGAATAACACACAGGGGACAAATTATACAATGACACTAAACAGCTGCATATCAATAATCACCCTAGATGTTAATGGACTGAACTCATGCCACAGACTCTGAGTGTTGTCAAAGGACACAGTGGCTGAATGGATTAAAAAGCATAATCCAACCTTCTGCTGCATTCAAGAAACTCACCTTCTTTCCAAACATAAACAAAGACTCAAAAGTCAATGAATGGAGGATAATCCTACAGTCAAATGGCAACCACAAAAAAAACAGTAACAGCCATACCTATACCAGATAAAGCAGATTTCCAACTAAAAAGCATCACAAAAGACAGGGAAGGACATTATACAGTGATTAATTGATCAATCCAGCAAGAAGTCGTAATGCTTATCAGCATATATGCACAAATGAAGAGCATCAAAATATATTAAGCAAATATTATTAGAAGTGACGAGAGACACAATGGTACAATAATAGTAGGAGATTTCAGCACCCCACTTCCAACAATGGGCAGATCAGTCAGATAAAAGTTAACACTACTACATCAGGGCACACCACAAATATATGATCTTAATGTTTCATTGCATTTTCCAGACAAAATTTCATTTAGTCATAGATCCAAAGGAGAGTATCTCCAATTTGGTAATTTAAGTCAACAAGAAAATATGTCTAGTGAATATGTGTCAGGTTTACTGCCAACTTCTCAGCAATAACTTTATTTTGTCAAGTAGCTTGTTAATAAAACAAGAGTACAAGGAAAAAAACTGATAAAAACACCAACAAAAAATAGCACCAAATAAGCATTTTCAGAAATAGATGTTATAGATAATAGTCATAACAGAAAAACATACTTTCAATATCTAAATTCAAATAATTTTGGCACTGTTATTCCATCTGTAAATCAAAATTAAATAAAACTAAAAAGACACTGGATACACATTCCTAATCATTAATATTCTGTTCTTATACTGAGGGGAGGCAGGACATGGATAAATGAAATGCTGAAAATCTTGCATATGATGTGACAAATGAGTACTATAGACATGATGGCCAATTTTCAAAATCTAGATATATTTGAAGGTTCCTTGTCTTTCCCTTGCCAAAGAAATCAGATATATTACTTGGGTTCTGCTATTATCATACTAAGCAACACTTCATTGAGGTTTTACTCTATGCTTTGGGCCACCATCTCAAGCAATAAGGATTTTGTAAAGACTAGGTTGACCATAAGTACCATTTTAAATGGAACAGTAAGGTTTTTTCGTATTTCTCAACCATCCCATTTTAACATTAATGTCAATTTTTGTCATGTTTTTAATAAACCAGGGCCGTCTTTAATATGGGTCAAAGGGACAGTTGCGTTGCCCTGGGCATAGTCTGTTGAAGGATCCCAAAAGCAGCTGCCCCTTTTGCCCCTTGTTAAAGACAGCCCTTGCTGGGGCTGACCAGCAGGCATTGGGTGCTACTGCTGTTCCTGCCTCCTGGGAGGAAATAGGAGCCCCACGGGAAGAGTATCCAAACTCCACCTCTCCTACAACTATTTCTTCAGAAGGAGCAAAGCACCACAGCGTGGTAGAACTGCAGGTAAGTGCTGTGGGGGTTATCTTTGGCACTATGAGGGTTATTTGGTATTTATTACACTGGAATGGTTAAAGTGACATGTGCTTTAGGCAGGAACATTTAAAATGGGGCTTATAGGGCACAAAATATGGTTTCTGCCTAAGAAGACAAAATTTCTTGCACCAGCCTGGGCCTTTGTAGGAAGTCCATTGTACTACAAGTCATTACTCTGCAATTGCCTATTGGCATCACACAGTATTTATTTATTGCTGGTCTGGCAGCTCTGCTCCTGCTCGGATTGCTCCACCTCCTTCTTTCCCCTTAGTTGCCAGGGCATAACCCCTTCACATTTTTGCCATCCCAATATCCTATTTTTGTCTCAAGGAAAATTGGTCAGCTTTGCACATAACCTTATCCTAATGTAGTTTGGTTTTGAGGTGGAATGAGACAGAGACAAATAAAAGTCTAGGAGTGTATTTGGCATCAGTTTAGTGCCACAGACTCTGAGTGTTGTCAAGGAAAAGTGACTGAGGACTTCTCTGGTGCAGGAAGTCTTCTTGAGAATAGGATGGCTTGACAGTGGACTTGCAAGAATGTAGTTCTTAGGTAAGCAAAGGGAGCATTTTCACAGTCTGCACACTCACAAGTCCAGGCAGGAGTAGGGGTATTTGCACAGGAGTGTGTGCAGACAAGTTTGGCTGCAAGAGAGGGACTGTGAAGGAAGGGAAATGTATTACTGATGATCACACAATGAAATTTGGTTCAATTAGGTTCTAAGAGGTATTATGAGGAGACTTGAAAATCAAACTACGTTGGGAGCTTCCAATCAGTGAATGGAAGGAAACTGAATAAAGGATGTTTACATCAGAAATTATAAATTACCCTCGGTCAATTGTTGAGTGTTTGGGAAGATCAGCCTGGCAGATGTGTATGTAAAGGATTGATTTAAGGGAGATTAGAAGCAAGGATAGCAATTAGGGAACAAATGCATTCATTTAGTCACCAAATGATAAAAAGCTGGGAGACTAGGAGAAATCAAGATGACTGAGGATTCTAGTGTGGGAGATTTATATTTGCTGTATCAATGAGTCAACAGATGAAGAAGGGCAAAAATTCAGAATGAAAGTATTGTTTTTTAAAAAAGTTAAAGAGAGGGAGGGAGGAGGGGGAAAGGCAGGGAGGGAGAGTAGGAAGAAGCATGTTCATTTAGTTTATTTTTTATATCCGCCCCCTTCCGGCCCTAGGTCATGAACCTGGGTCTTTGGGTTTTACGTGGTCTGCACCCCAGCCACCTGCCTCAGCCACCTGAGCCACAAAGACATATTGAGAGCTGGTTTATGGGAGCACCCTGGTGGAGTTACTGTTGGGTGCTATCTACATATAAACTCCTAGGTATCAAATTTATGTCCTGGGGCCAATGGGAGCAATCAAGATGAAAAACTACAAAAAGTAAATAAAATGCTTCTTTCTCCTATCTCTTCTTTCCTGCCTACCTGCCTCTGCTCACCTTGATTCCTGCCTTAAAAAAAAAAATAAAAAAAAATTGGGAAATATGGTTGAATGTAGAGGTGGGTGTCCTCAGGAAACCATTTAGTGAGACAAACCTCTGAGAGCAACCAGAGCTGCAGACATAGGTTTAGAGTCCATCTCCAGGAAGGTCAACATTTTAGCCATGAAAGTAGAAGGATCCTCCACTAGGAGCTCATGGACAGTGTAAGAACAACAGTGAAGGCTGAGAAATAAATTGGCAACGTGTTCAAACATAGGGAGAAGAAAGATGAGCTGGAACTAATAAAGAATCCAGGAAAAGACAGAATCTGAGAATTAAGTGGAGAAGCTGGACAATAGAATGTCATCAACCAACAGCACTGGTTCAGAGAGGTTAAGGGGAATCACAGCAGGAGTCATGGATGGCCCTGGGGAGAAGCTTCAGGAAAACACTGTGAAAGCTAAATTGCAGTGGGTTAATGAGTACTAGTGGAAAGAGCAAGAATAATGCTTAGTAGTAAAAATAAACGACAGCAATTGAAAAGAGAAGAGAGGGGACATTTAATCATAAATACATATTCATGGTACAGAGGGTAAGTTACTATGGGGCACCATATTTGGCCTCTATAAATTATGGAGGTGATATAAGACCTGGCTCTTGCAATTTGACTTCTACTCTTTTGTTTTAGCAGGTGACATGCACATAAGGAACACTCTATTATTTATACTTGTATTTCTTAAATGCTTTTAACCAAAAGTATATTCTCCAAGGTACAATGACATACCATTTTCTATTAACTGAACTGTTAAGATGAAACCTCTGGGAATTTTTTAAGTTATAAAGCAAAAGGCAAGCTTATATTTTAATTTCTGAATACTTCCTAGAGTGTTTTGGAACTTCACTGGATGTTACCCTATGTGTTGGTCACCTAGGTCCTCCTGTATTACAACATTCGACACACCCTTATCACACGCCTTCTTCCTCCAGCCTCTTCCACAGCCAACTTTTATTTTCCCTTCATGTTTCCCTAGACACTTAATTTAGGACTGAGCCTGTGTTTGTAGCTTCAGTCTTCCTTCTAGTCATAAAATTGCTTAACGAAAACGTACTGAGGACTGAGTATGTGCCAGGCACTAAGTGTCTGACAGGGGTTGTGTCGTGTTCTCCATCCAGTGCATTCTACCGACAAGGAAACTGAAGCAGGGAGAGGTTACATGACTTACCCAAGATCAGAGTTCAAAAGCAATGGAGTCAAGATTAGAACGAAGGAGTATCACTCCGGAGTCCACAGCCTTAACCAACTGCTGCACTGCCTTCCACCATATCACCTAGGTCTCTTCAAATCTGCATTCCTACTGTGTCTGAACTCCTTCAGAGGTCTAGCTTTACTCAGTCATGTTACTGGGGTTTGTGGTTTCGGGAGCTAACAATATACTGAAGCATACTGTGCAGAAAGTGAGGCAAGCCAAAGTCATTGGAATGAAGTTGAAGGGGTTAGCGCACATCCACAGGAAGGGGCTGCTATCTGCCATGTCCCTTCTTGAGGCATGGGGAGGTGTCAGCCTGATAAGTCTTTGAACACCAGCTCCAATATAAGTAGGTGGGAGACTGGGAAATTTATTTAAACTCCATCACATCTGGATTACAAAGAGCTGTTATTTGGAATCTGCTCTTATCTTTCTTCCTGATCTTTTACAACTGGCTTCAAAGACCAAGTCCATGGCCACAACTCCCATGCTTGAGCCTCTCTTCTGAGCCTTAAATACAACTAACTCTCTGTTGGCCATCTCTACCTGGTTGACCCTGGTACCGACTCAAACTTTAGTTAAAACTCATTGGCTCTCTCAAAGCCACTATTGGCACCACCATTCTTCCAGGGGTGGAGCTTCTTTCGATTCCTCCTCCTCCCTTGCCCCTGGCATTGAGTCTTAAGATAAAATACATGTTTTTGAAACCCTCCTTGCTTTTTTGCTGCCACAACTAATTTTGATTTCACTAACTAGCCTACCTACTGCAGAGGTATGGGCAGTAGCCTATCAACCTCTTAAGTTATCACACGCTATGTCTTCCCAAGTCACAGCAGACCATCTGATCCTTGTCTCACTGCCTAGTTTAGCCTCCCATGCTCATCATGCTCTCATCCCCTCATTAGCTTCTCCATGCTCCTCCTCATGACTCCTTCAGACATTTTATTCTTGTTAGTTGAATTAATCCCTGTTGTCACAAAAACCATGAAATAAACTGAATGCCATGCTCCTCCCTCCATCTGAATAATTTCTCCATTTCTGAATATCCAAATACTGTCCCATTTTTTAATTCTGTTCAGACGCATGTCCTCTTCACAATCTTCTCTCCTTTGGTTGATAATCACCTCTTCCTGACATGAACTTGCATGGTATTTTATTACTCTTATAAGCCCTTGACAATTTCTACCTTATTTGCAGTTATGCATCTTCTGTATCACAGGGTAGTCTTTGAGTATAGAATCCAGTTTTGATACATTCTTGTGTGTCTCACTGTCCCTAACACAAAGGGCTCAAAAATAGCAATATACAAATAAAAGAATGAATGGAAGTCCAGAGAGACAGAAAGGTGGAAAGATGGAAGACTGAAAACAGCAATAGCATATGACCATGAGCTTGACTGAAATTTCAAAGTGCTAGCAATAGACATCTCTCCATCACAGATATTTGGAAAAACAAACCAAACAAAAAAAGTGACTAAAGTCATGACATGTTAAAGAAAATCTTCCGGTGTGCCCTGGTCGCTTAATGGTTAGATCAATCAGTTCCGAAGTCGCAAACCACATACCTCTGGGTTCCAGTCCCAGGCCCAGGGGGCAAACAGCTGGTGCAAACAACTAAGTAAAAATAAAAGAATGTTTCTTCCTCCTCTCCCTGCCTGCCAGCCTACTTGCCTTCATTCCTGCCTGCAACTTTCCTCTGAAAAAAGAAATAAATCTTCCAGAAAGCCAGAAATCAGTTCTGTGAAAAGAAATTATCACCTTAATGTCCACACATTGTTGGAAGGCACTAATACAAATAAGTTTTTTTTTTAAACAACACAGGCATTTTCTTTATAAGAATGGTTAGATCTAAATAAGGTAGAAGAGAGCAAGGTGAAGATATGCTGCAGAATTAAGAAAATATATTTCCTCTAAATGTTATTTTTATTTTTACTTGGCATGTCACAGGCTCTCCGCACTTCCCCTTTAAAGATGTTGCCTCAGCTCAAAACATTTCACTTACATGCATGTTTCCTTAAGGCCGTCATTTAAAAAAAAATCAAATGAATAAAACTTAACTAGCAAAAGCTCAAAGAGCTGTGCAGAGATTTAGAAAAGCATCCATAAGTAGAAGAGTTTTAAACCAACACCACACAACTAAAGATATGGAACATTTTCAAGCACTCTTCTTCCTAACACCCCACATGTCTCTCACATGTCAATTTCAAAGTAAAGTTAGGGAAGTAGTTCTGCCCAGTTCTGGCTATCTTATTTGTACTATGTGGGTTTGTTTCTCTTCTTTAAATATTCATTTCTTCTAGAGAAGCAAACTACTGTTTCAGCATGTATCTTAAATATGCCTGTAATAAAGACCAAGGAAAACAAGGTCAAATGCCTCCAACAAAAAACGAAAAATAGCCAATATTTACAAAAGGAATGTGCTTAGATTAATACTTTTTGCTTGCCAACTTCGGTCCTCTGTGTGTGCACAGAATCCCTCAGCAACAAAAGACAGCCCAGGAAATGAAAAGTTCCCATCTACATTAAAAAAGAGTAACATCTCAATTCCAAGGGGACAAGAGGCAGGCAGCGGTAATGCCTTAAAGGAAAAGTGTTTCTTCAAGAATTTTTTTTTAACTTGGGTTCTACAGAATGAAGTTGTTCTATTTGTGATACTATGAAAAGAAAGGGGTCTATGATTAAATGAAGCAGAAATTGGCTTGTAAGACCTCCATTACAGCATAGTACAATTTCAAAAGCAACTTCTGATTGGATTTCAAGTTTGGATACCATATTAATGTCAACTCAGACAGCACTTAATTGATCCATAGCTATTACAAATATTACTTATTATTAGTCTAACCATAAAGTATCATGATTATATCCCTCCAGAGTTCTTGACAAAATATATTCTTAAAATACTTAGTCTATTTAAATAACAAAGGAGATATATCTACTCTGGATCAATATCTAAGCAAAAGAAATTATACTAAAAACAAGAATACTTCACAGCAAGATTTATTAATACATCCAAAAGAAAGAAAGAAAAAATCATTTTGTCACACTATATACAGATAATACATACAGTGTTTTATACACATATTACATCGGTTTTTACACAAGAAAAATATACATAAAAATGTAAACTTTTGTATACAAAAACCCTTAAACAAATTAAACAAGAACCAGATAACAAAAGGAGACCAATCCATTATTATTTCATCAAATTTTTTAAACAGTAATACAGTACATTCATTGAGATATATATGGAAAATGTGAGCCATCTCTTGTTTAAAGGGAAATTACAAACCCAAAACCCCCCAAAATGTGGTCTCCCCTAGCAAAACATCACACCCAATGCCCAAGATAAGCCTTTCTATCAGAACTGGGGGTTTTTACCCAAACCTGCCAATTTCTTCATCATGCTCCTAGAGTTCGTGCAGAAATAAGTGACTCCGAGCTTTTGTGCATATAACTAAGCTTCCAGTCACTATTAACACAAACTCAGAGATTCTCAGTTTGCAAATTCCCTTTAAGCAGTTTTTTTTTTTTTTTTTTTTTTTTGGTAAATATTTTTTAATGTATGGCCTGTTAAATACACTTGTGTGTCAAGGTGAATGAGAACACTGAAAAAGAAGGGCTTTGCAAACTGCTAGTCCTTGCTACCATGCAGTTACTTTGTAGACTTGAAAACTGTGCAACCTGTCATTTACTGGTTTCCAAAAAGCTACCTCACCTTTGATTTCCCACTGTAACTTGGCTTCAACTCATACTTCAATCCTCTAGTTAGTACCATGCAATCCACCAGGCTTTTTGTTAAAGGTTGCTTCTGACATCAAGTTCCAGCTAAGCGCCTCTGAAATCATTCAAACCCTGACCTCTCTATTTTAGTCTTCAGGGGTACTCTTTCTCCATTTCTTTTTTTGTCACATCTTAAAATGTAGGATTTTCCATCTACCTTCCTCTGTGAGGTCTTGAAATGTAATCTGCTGCCAATTCATCACAAAAGAATATACTTAATATACTTTCTTTTTCTTAATATTCTTTCATTCAGTGTGTCAAATTGACACACTGAATGAAAAATACCTGAAGCTGTGGGGAATAAGAATTAAATCCATGTTAAGTGCATGCAGACTTGGAGTTATTTAAAAAAAAAAAAAAAAAAAAAAAAGTGAGAAAACCTATAACTGAATAGATGCAAAACATGCTTAAGACAGCTTCATGGCAGAGCTGCCTTCTCTCAAAGTTGAATTTTGAACAAGGCAGAATAACAATTCGGTGATCTATTTCCCTGCAGCTAGAGAGTAGTTAACTTCCCCCAGGCAAAATGATCTCAATGACCATTATTTATTAATGAAAGGAAGAGGCAAATTGGTGAATTAAGTTGATCTAGGAGATGGTGGATGACACACACGAATGGAAATGTTAGGATTGCTTTATAACCGAAAT
The DNA here is from genome assembly GCA_004363575.1 of Solenodon paradoxus. Lineage (NCBI taxonomy): Eukaryota > Metazoa > Chordata > Mammalia > Eulipotyphla > Solenodontidae > Solenodon > Solenodon paradoxus. Next base: position 27,054 of record RJWH01000562.1, read on the forward strand.
AAGCAAGCTGGTTTGTGGAACAGCTCAATTTCTGAGAGGAAAAATGCACACGGTTCCCAAGTGACTCTCCAGCGCTGATTCTCACGGGAATGGTGGCATTTAAAAAATGACAGTCTCCCTCTCAGTTAAAAAACAAACAAAAAAACCCAACAACAATAAAAGGAACAGGGATATAAATAAATAATGTGTGGATGTCTTTAGATGAGACTTTTAAATGTTCTTTAAATAATTTTTGATAATGTATTTTAAATCATTACATACAACTGCCATTGCAGTGACAATATTCCAGTAGGGGCAGCATTTTGCTAAATGTAAAAGATTGCCATTTAAAACTCATACATATACATGTGTATATACAGTATATCAACACTATTTATATACATATATATCTCGAAAGCAACATTTCATTGCCTTTGAATATTTATATATTCACTCCCACAATATATACCAGAGACATACTGTGTGAGCATACAGGAAAGTATATGTACACATGCTCCAACATGTATATATACACTTTTGTCTGTGTGTGCATAAGAGCTTTAAAGGCACAATATATAGGGATGCAAGTTTTCTAGAGAGCTGCAGCAGGGTTAAAGGGTTAAAACAGAATGTCACAAATGTGAGAGTAGTCAGAAGAAAATAAAGCAGAATTCATCGCACAAGAATGCATGAAAGTGGTTTCATCATGAGTAAAATTAGTTTTAGAATTCAAGAAGCTTATGGGTGACTGTATGATTTCCATTAAAATGAAAATGGTAAATTGATACTAAACTACAAACATGAAATTTTAAACAAATTAATAACAATAAGTGACCAATTCAATCAAACACTATTATCAGTTATAAAATCATAGCCACGTTCTTTTTCAATTTAAGCGATATGTCCCAAAATTATCTAGGTAAAACTGTGTGAGCTTTGTTTGAATGTTGGCTTGTTTGTTTTTGAGACAAAAATGAATGCCTAATTTTCAAAATTACTATAGGAAATATTACCACAATTTCTATCTTTGAGAAATTTCAAAGATAAAGGTCTTTAAAAGAAACAACTGAGAAGTTAATGAAATATATGCTTAATCCAAATGCTTCTGGCTTGAAAGGGGTAAAAAAAATACAATAAAGCATGATTTTTAAATTATAAGGGAGTGACTTAGAAGGTAGTAAAGATGAAGAACAGTGGATTGGCAAGTAAAAATAGTTCTGATAAGAATTCACTTACAAAAACCATCAACAAGACTGTAATCCAAAGGACTTCCATTTTAGTATGCTCTAATGATGTACTCTAGACAGTCACCTCCTCTTGCTTACAGAATCTAGAATTTTCCATAGACATATAATCTTGCTTAACAAAAGCTGTTTATCTATTACACACACACATTTTTAGGGAAATATATGTATATAGTTTTATCTATACACACACATATACATACGTGTATATATAGATTTATACAAACGTATAAATAAACATAATACTTCTCAATCTTTCCATTGACAAGGCAAGTTCACATTCAGCAAAGTGCCACCACATCCCATATACACATCTCTGTACAGATATACACAAAAGGCTCTATTTTCACCCTTCAATCGGGGGGAATTTATTCTAGCAATCCCATTAACCACTAACTGAAGGGAGAAATGGCACCAATACAAACTCCCTTCTTTCACTTGCATGCATATGTACAAGAAATACGCAGATTTAAAAAAAAATTCATAGAGCAAGAGTGAATGAAATTGGGAGATGCTGCAAAATACAACTGTTAAAAAGAACTAAATATAAAGGCTTCCCTAGATGTTGACTATATCTAAGATGAGTGAGGCTTCAAAGATAACTACAAATCCAGGTGTATTATCAGAAGTTGTTTTGACATAGTTCAAAGTACATGATTTTTAATATTAAAAACAAATGTGATTGGAGCATTTAATAACAAGTCTAGTTTTGACTATTTTAGACTACCAGATACTCCAGTAATAAATGTATAGCAAAATGACAACTTGAAACTGAAAATACAGGAATGTAATTTTTAAAAATTCCCTATGAATCGGTGTCAAGGGTAGCATATTTTTCCTATAGCCAAAATATGGAGTGTAGGGTGCTCTAACTTCATAAAAACGCAACTGAGTAACTCAATCTTCTTTTTTAAAATAACTGAAAACACCGCAGCTTTGAAATCTGTGTGGTGATAAGATCCCACCAAGTCTTTAAACAAAGCAGCCCCTTCAAAAAAAAATGCCCTCTTTATAAAAAGGCTTATGATTTTCCTCACCAAGAAAAGATAACCGACAATATTTTCTAACTTAAAATATGAAGAAATCTATTACTAACGTTAAAAGGATGTCCAACTCATCTCTGGTCCCACCACGCCAACAGAAAAACACAGCTCATATATGGGTCTCTATCTTTCTGTTCAAAAGGGAGAGACTGGTCTTAGAACTTGCTGATTCTCATATATCATTTTAAAAACAAAGCACAATATAAGTTAAGCAAAAGATTAGACTAAAATGCACATGATATCAGAGCTAGCCTTTTCACATGAGATAACATAATGAAGAATTTGGTGTGTTTATACAACAGAGACAATTAGAAAGTAACTTCAGCACCCTCAACTAAATAAACTGTGTTTCTATAATACATTCTGTTACCTTTCTCTACTTACCTAAGCACACATTCATCTCTCTCACACACGTGCCCCAATGTATATTTTTGCATGTGTGTATAAACACAGACAAATACATGCACACAAGTAATTTAATTCTATTTTTAAGTCACAGTGGGAATTCCTTAGTGAGGAGGGATAAAAAGTTCCTGAATAAGACACTGAGAACATCTAGATTTATTATTTTCTCTATTTTACTTCCCAACTTACAGATTACACTGTAAATTAAAGAATAAATCCGTAGGAAATAAAAGGTCTTAAAAATGCAGTTTACAAATTCCAGCTACAGCAGTTGGGAGTTTTACTTGATCTATGTATTTCTATTTACCCTGTAACTAAGCTTCTAGCCATCTTAAGTGTAAACCACAGATCATGTACTAAAGAAACACGATTCTCGACAGTTCCATGAGCGGTAAGAAATGCTCTAAAGGTGTTCTACATTTTGAGGCCCCAGGATATTCTTTTGTTTTATATATCTGCAAGGTAGCAAAGGATAGCTATACACCTTGACACGGTAGAGATCCAGTGTAAAAAGGTGCTTCACTAGTTTTGTCAAAAAAAAAAAAAAGCTCATATATAATTTTTTTAGCTATTGAACACATAGGCAACATAATTCATTACACTCAATACAGCTTTAGTATAAAACTTATAATTTATGAGGTGATGTTAATAGCATAAATTAATATACCTTTTCTCTTAAAATCTACAATAAGTATTCTGAAAGCTCATTGGGGAAGGAAGTTTTTAAATAAAAGTCTTAAAGCTGTGCATGATGGGATGGGATTCTGTACGCTGAAGCTGAGATGAGAGCCAGAAGGAGAAAGGAAAAAAGTCCTATGCAAGAAACTGGGGGATACAAAACCGAATGTTTTCACTTTCTTGCGCTCTTTTCAATGATGAGTCACCTTTAGTTCCTTTTAAAACTATTATTTTAAAAACTGCCCTAATTTCCAAAAGGAATCCCTGAGACGTACTCAACACTATACAGTGGAGAAAAGAATGATCATTGTTGAGAGGAACTGATTCAACCCTTCCAAGCAGATGAAGACAAGATCCACAAGTTTCATACCTCCCATCACTTCCACACTAATCCAATGGAGCCCACGCTAAAGATGCAGGTGGAGTCACTTCAGGGTAAACCAGTTTATTCCCCAAGTGAAAGCAATGGTGTGGCATCTAGCTGCTTTGGAGCCTTCCGCACTGAGTGTTTGAACATTTTCCAAGGGGAACTCTGGGTGCACACAGAGCTTACTTCAGTGGTCCCCAGCTTAAAATGAAAACAAAACAAAAGTGAAGAGGATTCTGTTACTCTTAGGCCAAGATTCCTGCAGTGCACATAGATGCATGGGCATATCTGGGTGCTGGGACAGGCTGAAGCAAGCAGGCCCAGGGAGGAAAAGAAAAGGACGATGAGCTGCCCTGCAGAGCTTACTAGGGGTCGAACAGATTTTCTCTTAGATTATTTTTCAGACTCAACTTTAGATTCACCAAAAACTCTGCCATTCAAAGAAACCAAACATTCCCAAGATTTGGGAATCTAGGGTAAAGAAAGTCATACGAAATTAATGTTCTCTCTGACATGCCACGTTTCCTTTTATTAGCGCTGTATCCTACAGCAGAGAGGAAAACTGAAAACTAAAGAGTCAGAGTAAAGAGAGAATTTTTGTTATTCAGAAATAAGACTCTCCAATTTTGACCCACAATTTTCATACTAACGATACTGGCTATTAGGGTAGACATAACTATGTATGTTTTGTTGTTTTTTTTTCCCCATAACTCAGTGGTCAAATGATAATGCTCAACAGAGATCCAATACGTTGTTCAATGGTATTTTATTACAAATCTTTTCAAAGGTAGCATTTAAAATGCTAGTTTAATCTACTAAACATGACTTTAGTTCCCTCCAGAATATATTAGAGTTTATAAAATTCAAGATATTGTCATAAGTTGTTTTATCTTTCTATAGGATGTCAGTGAAAAATCAATTATTTTCAATGTATTGAGAGAGAAAAGAAAATGTTCTATCATATATGAACACTCCTTAGCCCACCCCAAGAAATGTATTCTCATCAGCAAGAAAATCCTTGGAGCAATGTAGGTGAGGTGTTGGTGATGAAAGAGACACATAAAGACTACTCAGTACGACCACATTTTCTTTCTTGGAATTCTTTAAATTGCCTCCTTAAACTGCAGAGTTCTATTATTATTGAGGAGGCCCTTACATTAGACTATTCTATAGATACCAGGTCAAAAATAAACTTTAATCAGTTTTTTAAAAAAGGCTAACAAGAAAGGATGAAGAAACTGGAAACCTAACACCAATATTGAAAAAGTCTCAAAACACACTGCATAATTTAGTGTTATTAATATCCTCCTCTTTTTGCAGTAGCAACCCAAAACAACTTTTTGAACTAACTTGGGAAACAGGCATTGCCTCACACAAACATTGCTGAGGAAGCCTTACCTGCCGCCATCAGCACCCCTAGGGTCAAGGGCACAGGGGGGACTTCAGGCAAGTATCAGTGAATGGACAGCAAGGGGTGAATATTCTAGTACCAGTTGAGAACCGAATGGGACAGGTCAATAGAAATCTTAAGAACATTTTACAAGGAGGACACCTGTGTGTATCACAGACATGGTTTCCTTCCAAATCAAAGAACTGCCTATGCTTCTGTGAACTGTGATCACAGGCTGAAAAAGAGCTCTGATAAGGAAAAGCTTTAGTGTTAGTCACAGAAAATGATGATTCTTAACTTGCAGTTGAGAGACTGGGCTTTTTTTTTTTTTTTTTTTTTTTTAAAGAAATCAATCTTTGAAATAACTGCTTGGCAATGACAAAAGCATTCGTCTTCTTTTAGCCTTAAAGCCACTAAACACAGTAACTACAATTGTAAGGAAGGAAAAGAAAAAAAAAAAATTCCAACTTGATTTCCATACCTACTATTTGTTTCTGGTTAAATTATAATCTTTTTATGGAGGGACAATAGACACCCAGCGTTGCCTGCCGATATGAAATTGCTCAGGAAGTCATTTATAAGCAGTTATGTCTCACATGGTAGGTTACTAAAGAAAATCAGCCTGCGCCATATAAGCTATGCGACGATGATTAGAGAAATTTTCCATTGCATAGTCTGTCACTTGGTGGGTTAAGTGTCACTGTCATTTACTACTGTGAATTGTTTACTAGCTACAAAACCTACCCAGATGTGCAAATTGCTAAGCCATTTTCAAAGAGAAAAAAAAAAGCAATGTCTGAAGTACTTTAATTAAAATGATATTAACAATTATGTAGCAAGAATAAAGAGAAAACACATCTTTTCTTCAGATACTATAGATTACAGCCAGTGAACATCATACATTAGAATGAAATTCAGATTCTCAGAGTACACAAAGTACCCATTAACTGCAGCAACTCTGTAAATTAAATCACATTAACGCAATCTAACTGGCCTTTATAAATGGTCCCAAAAAACTGCAGAAGAGTGAAGCTTTGCCACTGTTTCCCATGAGTTTTACCATTAGAATAAAAGCTAGTTTTCACCTAATTAGGACCTTATATAAAATTTGTGTTTGATTCCAGTATTGCCTTATGATGGTGCACGTACCATTTTAAAAGACACTAATTTTCATTTTTCTGGAGTAAAAGATACTTCTTTCCTTTCTTTCCATATTAGTAGCAAACCCGCTGCTAATAGACAAGAAACACTGTCGTTGGAAGTAGCTGGAAGAAAACACAGTGCATATCTCTGGGTTCACAGACATTCTTCTCTCTTCCAGAAAGGGACTTACAAGAAATAGCAAGAGCCAAGAAAACGAAAGCCTGAATATTTGTTGTGAAGTAGAAGAAATAAGAGGAAAACTCTGTTATTTGCTAATTCTTCAAATCTACAACTGGTACTTTCTACAAGAGCCCTTTCTTCAGCTATCATTGTGGGCATCTAAACAAAAGTGAATTTACTCGAAGTTTTTGGTGTGAAGCTGTAACTGGCAACATTCCTGATCATTTCATGCCTCCTTACTAGAAAGCAGAAAAGGGCTTTTAAATGTACATACAACAGAAAATTGCAAACAATCAAATGTGCAACTTACTGCAAACTCAGTTTTCATAACTGAAGAATTTTAAGCAGCTACAGGAGGGCCAAATAGCCAGAAGTTCACAAGCTGACTACCCGTCACTTGCCCTCCACTGTCCAAGAAGGGCAGAAGAGACAGTCAATGTGCCGCTCTGCTCTAACCTTTAATTAGCACATAATGGAGACTAAATCAAGTTGCTGGGAACAGACAGTTATCTAGTGATTATACTGGGATGTGAGATTTTAGCGAACTAAATGTCACTTTTTGAACGGCGGTAACTACTCATAATCATTTCATTACAGTACATTAAAATGAAAAAAGCTTACCAACATCTGTTCACAGGTGAGAAATATTCAAATTACCTGTTCTCACCATTCAGAATAGAAATTTATGGTGATACCAAATATAATTTCGCTTTGTGACATAATTTATAATTTAGAAATTTCTCAATCTGCAAAAAAGGCAAAGCTATTAAAAATAAATCTTCCAATCAATTATTATGATTAAAAAAAACTAAATATATTACAAACATATTTTTGGCCCACAAAAAGAAACTTCAATAAATACAAAATAGGGCATATAATGATTTCATACAGTCATGTGACATTTCCCCTCCATAATCTCAGGCACATGGTATCTGCATAATGCCTGCTGATCACCATCATTCCTTTAAAAAGCAGAGAAAGAAAAGCTTTCAAAAGAAGGGACTGGTTAGAATTAGCATGGCATAAAGAAGATACATATAAGAAGTAGGAAAATACATCCAATCTTTTACCTATTGAAAAGGAATTAAGATCAAATATTCCCTGACAAATGAATTATTATATCACATCATTAATAGATATGTTCTCTCTACTCATCTTTTAAAATATATATATGTAAATCAGACTAGACTCAGGTATAAATAGCCAATGGTATCACAGGGTACAGTGAAACTTCTCAGCAAAAGCAGATTACAGATGCCTTTAAAATCTAGTTCCACCCTTGGCGGGGGGGGGGGGGGGGGGGGGGGGGGGGGGGGGGGGGGGGGGAGGGGAGAAGGCAGGTGAAAAGAAACCTCACATATTCATTTTATAGTCACCAACTTACGAAACTACTCAATATGAATTTTAACCCTAAAATCTTGTTACTTTAAAAAAAATTTCCCCCGAACTTAAACCTAAGTACTTAAATTATTTTAAAAGTACCAAAGGGTGGATACAATTTATGTCTAATTTCCATATTCTGCTTTGAAAACAACTTTAAAATGTGTATCTTTCAGATATGACACATCACTTCACAACTGGTACATTGATTCTACAAGCGTCTTCAACATTTCACAAATTTTACCGAAGAATCACTACTGTAAACATGAAAAGTTCAAAAGCAAAAGATGAATCAAGGAATCCACAAATCCCATCTTTCCAAGTCTATCTGACCCATTTGGCTTTCACATCAAAACGTTTTTCTTTAATTACATTTTGTGAATGTATTCCATGAGAGGGATTTAGAAACAAACTCATGTTTGAAAGAGCGTCATCACCAGGCCTCAGCAACCCTGCAGTCACTCCAGACAAGTGTTTCCTGACTGCCCTTGGCACTGACATGAATTCAGCTGCTTTTCCTTGGACTAATTTAGCAGAAAAGGGGCGTGCCATTCACACAACCAGACCACCACCCTCTCTATTCAGGAAACTTGTTTAACTCAGTGGCAAAGAATGACCAACCTTATTAGGGTTGTGAGATGTGGGAAAAGAGAAATAAGAGCCTCATTAGAGAAAAAAACAATACCCAACAACAATAGGACAGCTGCTTCCTGCCTGTACAAAAACACAAGCGTGGGTGCACACATACACACAGGTGGGCCAAAGACTAGCTTTTTTCTTGTTAATTAAGAATGGGATCCTGGCCTCATGTGGTGTCTTAGCAGTTGGGGCTGAGTCAGAGTCTTGATCTGCCTGGACACACCATGTGTCATGTCTTACACGGGAACTCAACAGGCTCATTCTATCTAGAACCACCTGTGTTAAGAGCTGGCAACAGAATGGGAAGCGTTGATCTGAATACTAGGACATAGTAAAGGGCACTGGTAATCTGAGGTATCTTCCACTTCTAGGACTTGCTGCTAAAAATCAGTTCTATCCAGTCACTGCTGAACCACTAAGGAAACGCTTGGGGTTGAGTGAACCTGCCAGGAGGGAATGAGCACCAGTGCAGAGGAGCACACGTGAACACTGAAGCAAGGTCCACTGCAGGGTAACTTGTTGAACTGGAAAAGGGAGTTCCCCTCTAGTCCCCACCTGATATTTTTATTTTTAAAATCTTCTTTAGGAAAAGGGGGCAGGGGTGATAAAGAGGAAACAAAGATAGAAAACACCAGGTCCCCCCCGCCCCCCCGGCAAACACACAGACACGCTCAGTTAGGGGAGGTAAAGGTGGAGGATGCATTATTGGTACTTGTAGCTGTGGCACCTGTTACTGTGAAGCCTGTAGGAGGGGCTATAGAGCTGTGGCTGGGTTGCAGGTCCTTAGGAATGCCACTGTGAGAACTCAGCTGGTGGCCGAAGGCTGCGCTGAACTGAGGGAGCTGCTGCTTGGGAGACGTGGAGGCCATTAGTTCAGCAGAAGGCCCCATGCCACTGAAGCTGGTCTGCGGTAACCCCGGAAGCACACTGGAGCTGCTGGGGGTTACGGTGGCGAAGGCAGGCTGTGTGGTCTCTGAGTTCGAAGTGGTGGGTGGTGTGGAGAGGGAAGTGGAAAGAAGATGTCCATCTGCGTCGAGAAGGTTGCTAAATGGAGAGGGATCTCCAAGGTTGCCCGAGAGATTACCCCAGTGAGTTCTGGGGTTGACGACTCCTCCAAGTGGCACCTCAAGTTGGGTTGGAAGCAAGTGCTGCGCCATGATGGGCATCTCTGCTGAAAAGGTAGCTGCCATATTATCACCAGAGTAAGCTGTGTGGGGAGAGGTGATATGGTCACTGTAGGGAGACGGCACGTGCTCACTATCATAATGGCTTCCATGGGGTGAGGAGTGTGAATGATCACTGCTGTATTGCTGTCGTGAGGTGATTAGGTCATCTGCCTTGCTCAGCAGCTGGGCAGGATGTGGCCTCTGGGAGGCATGGCTGCCATCATGAAGTCCATGAAACTGTCCTGGGAAGGCTCTCTCCCCAAGTGCACTCTGGCTGATCAGAGTGGCAGAAGTAAGGCCAACGTTGGCTGGGGCAGAGAACTGCCCCTGGATCTGCCCTGCCAGGGGTGTAGGTGGGTTAGACAAGGTAGCAGAACGGAGCAGGTTCTCATCCAGCTCTAGACTAGAAAAATTATCAGGTACTATGCGCCCATTTAATAGCTCCCCTAGGTCCGTGTTGACTTCTCGACTCAAGGACTGAATTCCTGAAGCTCCAGAACCTGTGGAAAACACCCCTATTCCTCTCTCGGACAACTCCTGGACTGGCACACCGTCTGACTGGGTCAGTACCCCAATGGTACTCAGGCACTCGAGAGAAGTGACAGCCTGCAAGGCCCGTTCAAGTTCCTCGGCCTCTTCGGTAGTTGGGAGGAGGTCTCCATTCTTACCTGAATAAACAAAAGCCAACAAGAATCAGCAGAGCTTTTACCACAGAACCCACCTGCCTGAGTGATTTTTAACAATATTCTGTTGCAAGAGAATTCCTGCTGAAGAAAAGAGGTTTGTAAGGATTGGACTGGAAGGAAAAGGAACCATTCCATAGCAGGACAGGTCTTCGGTTTACTTACAGACTTCTCAGAAACACCTGGTGTGCCGTGGTGACTCAGGTGCTAAACCAGTGGCTAGGGTGGAGACCATGAAAAACCCGAGTATCTGGGCTTACAAGCCAGGACTATGGGCAAATCAAAATTAAAACAATCGAATAACTGAAAGTGCTTCCTCTCCTTTTCCCTCCTTCCTTCAAAATGCTCCTTCCTAAGGCAGGGTGGGTGGGCGGTGGGAGCAAGTGGTGGTTGGGGTCCAATGGACAGTGGTGGAGAACTTTTGGTCATTTGGTGACAGGAATGTTGTTTTGTCATGTATTTGATGAATGCTGAACCTGAACTAATGGACTTCTATTATTTTGTAAATCAAAGTTACCGTAATAAAAAATTTTTTTAAAGTGTTTCTCCCTCCTCTCCCTTAAAAAAACAAAAACAACGCCCCCACCCCGACACACAACTTTATTAAGATGTTACCCTGGTGGAGCAGTGTTTAGGTCAATCGCCTCCAAAAGAACAGGCCACATAGCCCTGGGTTCGAGTCCCAGGTCCAGGGAGAAAACAACCAGTGTGAACAACTAAATAAAAATGAAAATAAAAGCTTCTTTTCTTCTTCCTCTCTCTTTCTGCCTGTCTGTCTATTCTGCTTCATCCCTGACTGTATCTTTCTTTAAAAAAACAAAACAAAAACAGAACAAGTTCTAACAGACTTTAATAAGTTCAAGTTTAAAATGTTTTTTTTTTTCAAAAATAAACTAAAGTAAAATTATTCATTTTAGAAACAAAGTTGTAAATCTAACTCATAAACTATCAATCTTTTAAGACTTTTATATGGTTGAAGAAATTGTACATTCCTCACCTTCTGAAAAGAATAAAGCAGTTTTCATGGTACTATATTTTCTACCTACAGTGTAAGATGCTGTATGTGAGGAATACTTGGAACATGTCTCAAAAACGATTTCCCTTCCTACAGACTCATTTTAAAGTCAATTTTCTTGAATCAAAACATTGGCCATACCTTCAAAAAAATCAAAATCTTGCAAGTCATCAGGTAGCCGCGGAAGGACATCTGAAAAGTCCTCCTGGTTCAATTCCAAGTCATGTGGAATGTCAGTCATCTCATTGGCGATGTCATCCGGCAACTCGTCAGCACTCAGCTCCGGTGTGGACGGGCTCCTGGGGAAGATGACATGTTGTTCCGTCACTTCCCTTTCACCTTCTCACCAAGGTTACCAAGATAGGTTTGTCACAAAAGTCCCACACAAAGAGGAAATTCCACCTCAAAATGTCTCCTTTTCTACCTTCAGGCAATTTGAAGTGAAAAAGAAAGATCTCATCTATTACTGTATGTGTCACCAAGCACAGTCACAGAGTTCTGCAACCTTTACCCGTAAGAGAAGACAACCACTTCAAGATCACGTTCTACTTCAACTTAGTAAAATGAATTACAATTTTATATATTCAAGCAAGCATTAATGCTTTTTAGTAGAATTTTAAATGCGGACAATAGACTCCTTTTTTAAAAATGAAATACACAGATAAAACTGAAATGTTTAGCTGAAACAGAAGCTTGCTTCATCCAGTCAAAATGCTTACCCCTGCCAAAATTAATAATGCATCAGAATCCGATGGAGTATTTCAGTGGGAACACATATGGACATTCTGTTAAAGTAGAAAAATCTGAGTGCACACAACTAAATTTTCAACTTCGGCATTTGCTCCTTTGGCATAAGCAAACACTTTATTTCAGATCCAGCTCAATCAGACATTTGGTAGCTTGTTCCGGAAACTAAACAGTGTAGGGTGATATACCGAATGGCTTCAGTGGCCTAGTTCCAACTCTAGACAAGTAAATGAAGTCAGAACACAATAGGAAATGCAGATTCTGACACCATCACTGACCGGATATGGGAGGCCTCCGCTGGCAGTGAGACGCTGGTGGGCATGCTGAGGTTCCCTTGGGGGACTGCAGGGGGAATGGGTTTTTGGGGTCGACGAGGTCCACGCCTTCTCTTCTTCTTGTGTTTTTTGGTAAGTGCAGGAGGCTTGGTTTTTTTCCTGGGTTTCCTCTGCTGCTGGTGCTGAACTTTACGGGAGCTATCGCCTCTTAAGAAATTATCCTTTGGAATGAAAGGGCATTGCATACTGAGATTATGTGGGAAAAATCTAACATATCGAAAAATACATCTCAATATTTTATATAATAATGCCTGAGGCACACTGTATACCTAAAACTGTGCACAACTGTAATTAAACAAAAAACTCAAAATATGCAATAGTTCACATCACGTTTAAAGACAATATGCTAGGTACTGTAGTATAAAAACAAGAAGAATACTTAACTTTTGCTCTCAAAAGGACATACTCTCCCATGGGAAAAACATGAATAAAAGTACACATAAATAGAGTGCAAAAACTGAGCAATAATGATGCAAATACCTTCTATGGGTATATAAAATGTAAATCAATTACTTTCAGTTTTGTGAGATTAAGTGGTTGGGATAAAGGGGAAGGTCATTACAGGTTCAAGAAATGACAAAAAAGAACAGCTAATAATTGGATATGACTGGTGCTTAGGGTACAAAAGGGAGCAAAATAAGCTGTAACAAGGGCTGGAACTAGACCACATAAGACTTAAGCAAACCCTGCTAAGTATTTTCACTTTTATAGGGAATGGGAAATAAATTATCATGAGAATTAATATGATGTGACATGTTTTGAAAGGATTAACTACCGGAGCAGCAACATAAAGGGGCAGACAGAAGAGACAAGTAAATGAACAAAAGTCCCAATTAGAGGGTTATTTTGAGTTGGGACTACATAAATGGGTAAAGTACAAATGGTAAAGCCAAGGCCAGTTGAGCTAGAATTCTCAAGATATGAGAGCCTCTTGGATGTGATGAGGATGAAGGGACTATAAAACTCTAAAGTGTTTCTAGGGCTTCTCATTTGGGGGATGGTTAGATTATGATAGAAACACAGCAGAATAAACCAAATCAGAAGAAAAGTTAAGAAATTTGGCTCACAGTTTGAGGTATGAAAATGTCCAGGGAGGCAGGAGAGAACTATCTTTGAGCAGGGATCAATAAAGGTATGAATGAAGACTTGGAAATTTCACAGTAGAGCTCCTTCAGGTAACTTACATGGGCCAGGGGAGAAGAGGTAAAGAGAGCAGAACACAGGGACATCACTTCATAAAACTGCTGCAATTAAGTGAGTATGCAAAGGAAGAAAGAGAAATTGCCAGTACAACTAGTTTTTTCTTCTTTTTTTTTTTAAAGGAAATGTGTAGGCAGAAATGAAGGCGAGTAGGCAGGCAGGTGGGAAGAGAGAGGAGGAAGAAGCATTTCATTTTACTTCCGTTTAGCTGTTCACACTGGTTGTTTTCCCTGGACCCAGAACTCGACCCCAGGGGTATATGGTCTGTGTCTTTGGAGGCAAGTGACCTACACGCTGCCCCACCAGGGCACACCAGTACAACTAGCCTTTTTTCACTAGTACCTTTAAATCTGAATGTCGCATTTCAGAAGTTACAAGATATACATTTCGATATCTCTGAAACCAGCAAGAATTTGACAATAGTACCTTACAAGTGCTGTTAACCAGGTGATGGTCACTAACACTGGCACTGCCTACAAATGCTTAAACCTGGTCACAGTTTTGTACTGCATTGTTTAAAGTAAGGTGTGCGAGCTGTTAGCATCACATTTGAAGAAAAAACTGGTGTGTATGCAAAAAGGCAGCAGGCAGAAAACTGATATTAGTGAAGCAAATATTCATTAAAGAACTGACCAATTTTTTTTTTCTTTTTAGCAATGCAACAACCAAAGAGAAAATAATCATAAGTAGAAAAAGCTATGTTACAGCTAAAGTACATAGAAATGCTTTTCACAAGTCAAATAATACAGCTAAAACCAGAGGCAATACAGGTGAAAATCTGTCTAAATAAGTCTAAGGGAGCTATCTTGATAAGTATAAAACAAAAACTAACGGTGTGCCCTGGTGTTAGGTATGCTGCCTCCGGCTGAAAGTACAGTCCATGCACATTCCAAGGACCTGGGTTTGCGTCCCAGAGCCGTGCAGAACAACCAAGATGAACAAGTAAATAAAAACAAGTAATTGCTTCTTTCTCCTCTCTTCCTTCCTGCCTGCCTACTGGCCTTCATTCCTACCTGCACCTAATAATAATGACTAAAAAACTGTAAGTGGTAAGAAAGCATAATGTAACATTTTTTGTTTGTTAGTATACAAAGTAATGGTTTTTACAACTGATGTCACCTTTGATTTGATAAATTCAGTGACAACTTATAACTAAATAGATGTGTATATCTAGGTTAATATACAACTTTTCAAAATATATGCTCATAAATGAAACCTAAAAAACAAAAGAGGCTTTTGGTGGAGAAGCCCGTAAACCACGCACATGGAGAGTGAGATTCTGAAAGGTGGAACCGTTAGTGCTCATTACATATTTGCTAGTGTCAATGCCAACATCGCAACCTTGGACAGTTAAGTGCTGGTTCACTGAAGACTCAGTTGGTGGCAATCCAACCATTCAGTTAGATGCACCTCTGAAAACCAACAGTTTCTTTTCTGAAAACTGTCAGACGCTTAGACGGAGGACAAGAATTGGCTATATTCACTTTTTTAGCACATAATGTGTCTAGCATACTGCTTTATAAAACATACAGAGGGCCAGCAGACAAATGAAGACACTCAGCTCACTTATTAATGGAGACACAAATCAAAACCACGATGAGTTAATACCTCACATGTGTGAGGATGACTTTTATTAAAAAGACAAGAAACAAGAGTTGGCAAGGGTGTGGGGAAAAAGGAACTCTCACACTGTTGGCAGGACTGAAAATTGGTTCAGTCCCTGTGGAAAATAATAAGATTCCTGTAAAAAATTAAGATAGAAAGACCATATGATCCGGTAATTCTACCTGGGTATTTACGCGACGAATACAAAACATTAATTTAAAGAGATATATGCATTATCTGTATTCACTGCAGCAGTGTTCACAGTGGCCAGGATTTGGAAAACCCTCAGCGGATGACTGGGTGAAGAAGATGTGGTGGGTGCGCATAACGGCGTGCTGCGTATGTAAGTACGTGTGCGTGCAGGTGTGCACATGTATGACGTACTGCGTATGTAAGTACGTGTGCATGCAGGTGTGCACATGTATGACGAAATGGTGTCCTCTGGAGTAGTATGAATGGATTCTGAGGGAGACCGAAAAAGACAAATATGATTTCAATCATATGTGGAGGATAAATAAGTCAAATTTGACAAATAAGATAAATTTGACTATGAGAATAAAATGGTGGCTACCAGAAAGGAAAGGGGGTGTTGGGGGGTAAACTGGGTCAATTATATGATGGTAGATGAGAACCAAACTTTTGTAGCTTATATAGATGTCGAATTATAGTGCTGTATACCTGAAACTTACATGATGTTATAAATCAATGCTACCTCAACAAAAATTAAAAGAAATAAGTTAAATAATTCAGATAGTTCTCTGATTCATACTTCTCTCTCTTCCAAATTGTTCTAAAGTAATCAGAGCATTAATTGCTGGAATTAACTAAAGCAATAATTAAGTTCAATAGAATTATGGAAAAGTTTTGCTCTGGACCGAAATTTTATCAAATATTTAAAATATTCATAGACGGGTATATAAAAATATTACAATACCTAGAGAAAAGGGAACAAAGAAAACACTTGGGAAATCTACTATATATAAGAAAACATTTTTAGAAGAGAAAGATACAGAATTTGGGTAGATAATAAAATGACTGTATCTGAGTAAGTATTATCTAGAACAGTATTTATTAAAAAGATAAAGTAATAAAATTACTTTGATGGGCCATCATCAACAGGCCCCCCCCCCCCCCCGGTGATACAGAAGAAACTAGAAAATAATGGGAACTGGAATAGTTCATAAAACTCGTTTCAATGATTTACATACACATGTAGTTTGTACTAAGCATCATGGAATGTTTCTTACCATGCACAGCTACCAAAAGTTTGAAAGTCTCTTGCAGAAAATAAGATCGGAACCTACCATTTTTTTGGCATGTTCCTCGCACAGCGGTGTCTGGTGTGTGATGTCAAACACGGGCACACAGCACTGCTGTCCGTCCGCGAACTTGGCGGTACAGCTTGAGAAGAGCTGCTGAGAGCGGTTCAAGAGGATGTCTGGGTTTTTGTTAAGTGAGGAACGAAATACACTGAAAAATGTGTATTTTCTAATAGATATACAACATCTGCTTCTTCTTTTACCTCTATTTCATAAGTATAAATTCTATTACCTATAAAGGCCAATTTTACTATAGATACAGGGAAATAATAGTTGAATTTATCATAATTATTTATCAGAAGAGACTTCAGAAAGAGTCCACTTTGCTGATGAGTTCCTAACCTGAGCCTCGTTTATGGCTTGCCTGATTTCTGTGATGTGGGAAAGCAGGATAATTTCCTTCTTAAAACACTAATTTCTATAAGTTCTACTCTATCTGTTTGAAACTTACGACTAATGAAAAACTAGTGTTTAAGTAAAAAATTTACATTCTAAAGCATCTGTACTTTAGCTACGAACTATATTTCCACGAAATTTGCTTGTACACTTTACATGTAATGTATCTTTCTGTTTTCCCTTTATGCTTTTATAACTAAGGTTGCTTAAAACAGCCTTCACTACATAGAAGTTCTTGTTGAAGAGCTGTAAGAACACACAGCTCTAAGAACAGAGAGGAGGACAACTATCAAATAGTAAAGGAGAATCATTACCACAGACATTTTTTAAAATGCTGCTCAACTGTAAATGTCTAATAAAAGAGTAATAAGATTTCATAACCAGCCTGAAGCCCTTTAACATAGGTTTTCCTCAAGTATATTTTGCTTAAGGATATCTTTTTGCCTCGTCAATGATATTTGTTACCTTTCACTCATTTCATATAAATGCCATATTCAATGCGAAGAGCAAAGTAACCTTACAGCAAAAAGAATACTATAAAACTGCCTAACTTTCCTGGGAGACTGAAAACAGTTTTTGAATAACATGGTTTGATTTTTCTATCAATAATATTTTAATTGCTTCTTACAAACTACCTAGAACCAAACTTTAATTAAGTGATAGTCACTGCTACTTGTTAGCAAATTTTACTTACATATTTCAATATATTCTTGAATAAAGAATCTCAACGACAAGCAGAAAAATAGTATTGAGGGTATCATAAAACTCTGATGCATGGAAACATCACTCAAACATTAATCGTTGTGATTGCAAAAGTCATTCTCGAGGCTGACACATGAAGCGCACACCCCAGATGAGCGCACACTTCTTCACTCAAGAGGATACGTTGGAAACAATGTCTGGTGAATGGAAGGGCTTTGTTAGTGCACTGTTCACCCTTCGTGGTTCCACTGCAGGCTGCCGAGTCCACCTCCTTCAGTTTGGTCTGGCTTATGCTAAGAAAGGAGAAAAAACAAAATTCATTAAAAAAAAATAGCTTTAGGAATCCAGGGCAACTTTCCAATACTATGTTACCACCACTGTTTTTATCCATCTACATTTATTAAATAAAACGCATTATGACTTAATCAGTTCAAATATTTCCTTAAAGCTACTGAAAAAAACTAGTAACATTATAACAGGCTTGAATTATGTCTACTTGGCCCTTTTTTATTTTTTTTAAGAGAGGAAGGAAGGAAGGGAGAGGAGGAAGAGGAAGAAATACATTTACTTCGTTGTTCCTTTTTGTTTTTTTTCATCCTGACCCTGGGTCTTGAACCTGGATCCCTGGGCTTTACACGGTTTACAAGTCACTCTCTCAGCCCCCTGCACCACAATGGCACACGCAGTGTGGTCTTTTTAAAAGTCATATTTTGGTTCCTTATATTTTACAAACAGGCAGTAGAAGAAAAGTAATGAAAAACATGAGACTATCAGGTAGACGTGCTTCTGAATCTCAGTTCTACCTCTGATTGTGTGGCCTTGGGAGGGCTTCTCAGCCGTGCTTAGGCCTCTGCCTCCCCTATTAAGTAGAGGTCAGAGTACCTACAGCTAAGAAGCAAGGGACCTAAGATACATGAAACACCTAGTCCTCTACAGCATATACTACGGCACACAATCAACAGGCAATGGGTGCTGGTCACCACTGTTCTCACCAGTATTATTAGACTTTGGTCACATCAATCAGCTAAACAGCAAATTTGCAAAAATGTGATCTAATACATGAGAAAGGGGTTACAGTATGCAGAAATGTGTCGCATTTTCCAAAGTGCATAACTATCCAAAAATACTTGACATATTTTTTAAGCTTTCTATTTTATGTGCAACTCCATCTTTCATTAATGTAATCTCCACTTGTACATTTAATATTTAAATATTTTAATCTCACTTAAAAATTTTGTGAATAGGTAATACATTTAAATGGTTCCCCCCAAAATTGAAAAAATAGAAAGCTTGGCAGTAAAGAATCTTTCCAATCTTGTTTCAACTGGCAAGTTCCCACTCCCTCTCTAAATAAGTATTCATTTTATTAACTTGTGGATCCTGTCATAGGTTTATACAAACATACAAAGGAAAAATGAATATTTAAATTCTTAGAAGTAAAAAGAATACACTATCTATGTGACACTATGAAGTCATCACAATTATTAGACCTTTACATATGTTTGAGTATGGAAAAAGAATCTATTAAATGCACTGAGTCACAAGTCAGGCATCAAAAATAAAAAACCTTAAGCTGTATGTTTCTAGAATTTTTTTTTTTTTTTAAAGGAAAGGTTCAAACAGGAATGAAGGCAAGGAGGCAGGAAGAGAGGAGGAAGAATTTCATTTCTTTTATTTATTTCTTCATTGCCTCCAGCTCCAGGTCAAGAATCTAGGTCCTTGGGATGTTTGCAGATCATGTTTGGCTGGAGGAAGAACTTATCCACTAGGCCACCAGGGCATGTCTCTAGCACCTTTTAAGGATTTCGATGAAATGATATATGCTAATCAGAATCTAAAGTACACATGAATTTATGTAAACTATAAATGCAATATTTATATTATAAAGATTAGTTTCATACAAACAATAAATGCAAATAGATAACCCGGTGCTGCCACAGAAGTTGCTTTAATTAAAGTTCTGCAAAATTTCTCAGGATCATGAGTGGGGAAAGAGTCCTGTAAATATGACATACGACTTCAAATAAAATTTTTACTATCTTGGCAGATCTTTTACTATCGTAGAAGATAGCTCTTTTGGATGAATGCTTTTCACTGAACACTGTAATAATTTGCTCAGTCATCTACCAACAGGAAGGAGTATGTACCATACACATATTGCCTATTTGCTTTATCCTAGACCTCAAAAGCAACTACTAGTTTTATATGAAAGAATCATCAACATGGTCCACTTACCAAGCTAGCTTTTAAAATAAACCCAATATCAGAATTTCAAAATTCCCATGAATAATTAAGAAAAAAATGACTGACGGATTTTAGATATATTCATTATCTAAATAAGGCTGTCAAAACATTTTGATGTTTTTAATATGAAAAAATCTACAGGCTTCCCTTTTGTATGCTCTGTCTCCCATTAATAATGAGGTTTTCACACAAACCAACGAGAAACACCAGTCACTATAGGATTGTGAGCTACAAGATACTTAGATGTGAGTTTATTTTAAGGTATTTCAATGGTTGGTACACTCTGTTAGAGCAGTGGTTTAGGTCAATCACCTCCAAAGAAGCACAGGCCACAAACCCCTCAGTTCGAGTCCTGAGTCCAGTGGGGAAAACAAGTGTGAACAACTGAATAAAACATAAAAATAAAAAGCTTCTTTCTCCTCTCTCTTCCTGTCTGCCTACATGCCTGCATTCCTGCATGCACCATTCCTTAAAAAATAAAAGTTGCTTCAATGGTTTATTTCAATATTCACCAATTAATATGACAAAATTATAACAAGAAAGAATACATTATAGTGCACACCTGTGGCTCAGCAGTTAAGGTGTAAGTGAGGTAAAGCCCAAGAACCCAGGTTCCAGACCAGGGACCAGAATGGAGGTGGAGGACAAGAAAAAATAAGCAAATAAAATGGATTAAAAAAAAAAAGAATAATGCTATATTCAGTTTATATCTAAGCTGTAGCTTCAAGGATAACTACTAGGAGGTAGCCATTAAAGATCTAAGTTCTAAAATATTTACTAGTAACCTTAAATGTTTGTTTTTCTTCCCCCAGTCTCCGGTTCCAGGTCTTGAACCTAGGTCCATGGGCTTTACATTCCCTGCACCTTAGCTGCTGAGCCACAGGGGTGAACCATCAGCAACTTTTTAAGTGGCTATTGTGGAATTGGGCCTTGCAGAGAAAACATCAACTATACACAGGGTATTATTCAGTTGACAGTTACTTTTGTGAACCAAAAATATATGATTATCAGTGACACACTAGGCACTAAACTGTTTATTAATCACGGGCAAGAGAACCAAATGACAGCAAATAAATCTGAGGAACTATAATAAGAGTTTATGTTGGTATTTGTTTTGTGATACTTAATAACCTTGAAAACATTTAAAAAATCATTTTTTAAAGAGAAGGAAGGGAGGAAGGGAGGGGGAGGAGGAAGAAGTATTTCAGGGGTCTCAAAGCCTGGTATGTGGTCCGACACCAGCCTCTCAGGCATCTGAGCCACAAGGGCACACAGAAAATGCCTTTTTAAAAACATATTTTAGAGGATGTTCTGCAAAGGGATGATGTGTCAATTAAAAACCAAAAATAAACACAGTTTTCTATACAACACTAAATTGTTCCAAACTCACAGTATAGTCTCTTATATCTCTGATAAAACCATAATATATTATCTCAATTTATAGAAGGTTCTACATACAGATTGCTTTATGCTGGACAAAACTAGCTATAGACTTGATAGCATTATGTAAATTTTTTTATATAATTATCTAAAACCATGTCAAACTGAGGGATTCTCTCAACAGAGAACATACTTTGATTTGCTCAATTCTATTCAATTGTTGATCAAGACTGTAGATTTAAGAACAGAATGCTCTGTTCCTGCCCTCACAGAAGTTACTGCTAGCATCAAATACAGACATTGATATAAGTATAAAAGTCTACAATGAAGAAGAAAATTCAGCAACATAAGCATATATAACAGGGTGACTTAACACAGTCAGGAGATCCAGAAATATTTCTCTGAGGAAGATAAGTCTCCGAGTAAGTAAACTATCATCTAAAGGATGCTCTAGAACACACTGCCTCCCACACGGAGGACTGGGAGGCCTCGGGGGGTGCAACCATCAGGCACAGCATATTAAATCATATATATGTTTTCAAACAACTCTAAAAATCTCAAGAAATAGAAAATTCTTAAGGACACAGTATCTTTCTGAGACAAGCAACTGAAAATTACATTACCTTTGACAGCAAATAAAACGAAAATCAAAATACACAAAACTAAAATGAAATTTCAAAAATGAAATTATATACTTGAAAACAATAAAATATAAATATGAATATATAAAATATAATGATTACTAGCCACAAAGTAAAGGCTACCTTTTAATTTTCTGTTTATTTTTAACCCTTTTTTCCTTGTGATTGTAATCACTATAGATAAATTAGAATATACAGACTAAGAATTTACTTTTAATTGATCAATAAAGCCACCATATAGAAATAACCACTGTTAATTTTAGTTATATCAACTCCAAAAATTTGCATATATTTAAATATAACAGGATATCTAAAATAATATTTAAGAATAAAGTATGTAATTATAAACTCAATACAGAATAAGCCTCTGAAAATTAATTCTTTAGTTAAAATGAAAAGATACTGAAAATTAGTCCAATTTAAAGTATGTATTTCAGTTAAAACTAAGATAATTATAACCATGATCAAAAATATAGAATTCTGTGAGAAACTAATTTAGAAAATATAGCTGCAATTTCTGAATATATTAAAAATAAAGCTAATATTTTCAAAGGTACATAATCTAATAAAATTGAAGATTCAATTTAAATTTCTAAATTTAGATAAACTCCCAAAGTGATAATACACTAACATTTCTTCATCAAAGTTTCAGCTAAGTATACTTTTTCCATTATAAGAATTTTCATTCCATAAAATATTAAGCAAAATGTATAAATTATGTTTTCAATATATAAAGGAACAGCTATAATACATTTTTAAGGGATAAAAACCCAACATAAATAATATAGATCAGAAAAAGTATAAGAATTGAAATCTGCCTTATGAAGACATTAAAAACATGGTTTATTGCTACAATAAGCATTTTTTGGGAGGGTTTCTTCTTAGTTGTGAAAATACACCTGTAGAATACCCATGTACAACTCATGAGACAAAGGGTACTTGCAGTTTGGATTATAAAAGATGTCGACAAATTGCCTCTTTATCTAAAGGCAATTTACACCCACCCAACAGTGTGCATGAATACTGATTTCTTCACATTCTTGCCAACATTGTATTAGTATACATTTACGTCTTTGTAAACATGATAGATGAAAACCTGTGTATATTTTATATGCATTGTATTGAGCATGAACACACTTGAGTGTCTTTTCATATTACTGGTCATTTCTATTTATTTTCTGAAAACTGCCTATTTGTATTTTTTTTTGGTCAACTTTCATTTTGTTTTTCATCTTGAATTATAAAGAATATTAAGAAAATCAGTCCCTTTTCCATCATAAGCTGTAAATATTTTCTTCCTGTATCTTCTGATGAGAAAGTTGATATTTTTTGGTATAATATTAATGTGGCCAACTTAAGAAAAGGCATGTTTTAAAGAATATCATGAGAAAGTGGTAAGCAAATTTTATATGGAAAAATAAGTAACAGGAAATAAAAAAATGTATGTAGCAGGATCTGAGCTTCACTTTCTAAAACAAACACAGGGTCACTGGAGATTTCATATAAAAATACTTAGAAAAAGACAAGAATTGGAATGTTCATAGTGCTCATTTTCTGTTCTATGAATGACAATACTATGTATATTTTTCCTTTCTTTTATCTATATTTTTCCAAATGTGGTGAAATAAGGAAGTATCTGCATTATAACACAATACTTTTTTTCACCAAAAGAAATTCAATCTAATAAAATATTTTTAACATTTAAGATAATGTAAATATTAACAGAAAAGATAGCGGAAATAAAAATTTTAAGTAAGTTAAATATTACCTTTGTAGTACAAAAAAGTTATAAATATGACTTTTAAGTAACTTTAAAAAATTTTTTTAGTAAGGAAGCATGCAGGAACGAAGGCAGTAGTAGGCAGGCAGGCAGGAAGAGAGGAGGAAGAAGCATTTTATTTACTTTTCATCTAGGTGTCCACACTGGCTACTGCCCTGGGACCCAGGATTTGAGCCCTGGGGTATGTGGCCTGTGCCTTTTGGAGGCGAATGAACTAACTGCTACTCCACCAGGTCGTACTGTAACTTGCAATTTTACTTTCTTTAAAGACATTGTATTTTTTTTAAACACAATTATCAATCTCAAATCTTTATCTTTAAATTTTAATCACACTGACTAAAATTATCATATTGCTTTAATTTTACTTTCAGTTTGTAGTAGTAGTATTTTGTCACTTTGTACAGAACTTTATCCGAGCAACAAAAACAAAATATAAAGTGTAAATATTTCAGGCTTAAATAATCATTGTCCATTTTGTCCCAACTACCCTCTGAAAAAAATACAGAAAACAGGCACATCCTGGTGGAGTAGTGGTTTGGTCAGCTGCCTTCAGCCGAGTGCAGTTTACATACATTCTAAGGAACCTGGTTTACATCTTGAGGCTCAGGGGAAAAACCAAGTTGAATAACTAAATAAAGTGCTTCTTCCTCTCTCTTCCTGCCCGCACTTTCTGAAAACAGACTGAGAAAAGCCCCTTCGATGGGGTGGCTAGCTCGGCTCTCACCTGGTTTGGGTGCACGCCGCTCTCTGCAGTTCTTGTATTAACTGACCAGTGCATTCGGGTTCCCGACTGGCTGCCTGCAGCAAGGCTTTCCTAAACACGTGCCGGCATTTCTGTTGACGAGACTCTGCCCGCTCCAGGCGGCAGAGGTGCTTATATTTCTGCTGAAAGTAAGTGCAAAGTTGGGTCACCCTGGAGCTCCTACTCTCTGTATCATCGTCATCTGACCTGGAAATACAGGGAGAGAAGTGAAATGAAAAATGGATCGCATTAGGCTCCTGTTAGAAAGGGGAAAGGCAGGCATAAAAAAGGCAAGTGAATACACAGGGGCAAACTGTGTGGCACATGGGTACATACTCTTAACACATTAAGAGGAAGACTTCAGTAGAGCAGAAAACATAGTGTCTCAACAAAAAGTAAGGTGGCAGAGACATGTAAGGCTTTAAGAAGTTAAATCTTCTTAGCATGTCATAAGACACTTAATGCATCAGTGTCACCTACATGTTAAGTGACTAGGGATTCTTGGGAATAAAATAATTTCCTTACCTTTAGTTACTGAAAAACTTCAGTAAACGACATGGTAGTTAAGAGGGAACGTTCAGCATTATTTTCTTAAAAGATAGGTCATACCAGAAATAGAGCAGTGAGTTCTAAGTGCCTCATCAAAAAGTTGCCCTTTCAGATATACTAGGTTTTAACTCCCCTTTTCTTACAGGGATCACAATCACTTTAAAGGATTTATCTCTTCCTGACACAGTATAAATAGTATTTCATACACCGGGGATTGCAGAGAGTTTTGTTCTGCCATTATGTGAATGCTGATTGACTGACAGTCCGGTCCGGAATCACAGAGTGAAGAGAACGCTGAAGGCACACCGGGGCTCAGAAAATAGCATGAGCAATGCGTGTCACCAGTCAGGTCACTTTTGGGGCGCACCCCTGCGGCCTAAGTGGCTGAGATGCTGGCGTGCACACCATGTAAGGCTCAAGGACCTGGGTCTGCCATGAGAATCCAAAAGTAAAGATGCTTCTTCCTCCTTTCCCTTCCTTCCTCTCTTTAAAATAAACACACAAATAAACGGTCACCTTTGTATGGAGAAAATGGAACCTCCCTTTTTATCGCTAGGAATAATGTATACTGGAGCTGAAAACTGACATTTACCTCCTTTCTCTCCTATCATAACATAAATAAATAGCACACCTGTGACACTACAGACTATTATTATCTCACTAATCCTCTGTAAATCACTGCTCAGTTGCTCTGTCTTTTCGTAAGTGACATCACTCTTTGTCCATCACAACAGTCCTTCACAGGTTACTGTATAAACGTCTACTTAGGGTCTGTCCTAAGAAACATGTTCTCTACAGAAGTTTCCACTACAGATGTACCAACTGAAGGATCTTTACTTCAGTTTTTTCACTTTTTCAACATTTAGCATATACTAATGTCTATTTTCCTCAGTATCAGAGGAAAAGCAAATATTTCTAAGACTTTGCAATGCAATTCAGATAAGACTCAGATATACCAAAAGCTAAACAATTCAACAGAATAGAATCAGTAACTAACATTATAGAGCAGAGAGATCAATGATTCAAATATCTAGCCACAAACTAAAAAATGTAGGTGTTTTTAAAAATTTCACATTCCCTGAGTGTGCGTGCCCTGGTGGAGCAGCTGTTGGGTTAATCACCTCTGAAGGAGTTCAGCCCACATACCCCAAGGTTCGAGTCTTGGGACCCGGGGGAAACAACCAGTGTGGATAGTTAAATAAAAATAATAATTAAAAAATTAAAATGCTTCTTCCTCCTCTCCTTTCCTGTCTGCCTGCCTACTCAGCTTCATTCCTGTCTGCACCATTCCTTTAAAAATTAAAATAAAATTTCAGATTCCCACGACCTATCCCAGATCTACTAAACCAGAATTAACAGAACATTACTATGTTTCCTAAAGTGTCTTTTGCAGGTCTTCATTTTTTCCTTCTTTCCTTTTTTCTGTTCTCAGCCCTCATTCCACTCCTGGGAATTAGCATTCATTTTCATAACTTTACTATCAACTTACATACAAAAGACACAAAACTGTTCTCCAGTCCTCTCCTCATGACTAAATTTCAGACTTCAGATATTTATTTCGGGCATCCCTCCACATCTAATGAACCAAGAAATGCTAGAACTAGTAGGACAGAGTACTAGGGAGGAAACGGGTATAGAGAGGAGAGAAGTATGTAGAGAGAACTCTGAAAGATCAGCAGAAGTTTCCTGAGAATTATGAAAATTAGCCCTCAAGCCAAAGGATGATGTCTTTGGCAGCAAAAAGCATCAAAAGCAGTTTCTAAGTAACATAATTACAATCCCAAACAAAGTTCAATAATATACAAATATTAAATATAATAAATATTTCCATATCTGAAATATTTATCTTTAAATACTTAAGACAAAAATACCCAGAAGCAAACAAGTAAGATTAATGCCTGGCATCTAATTAAAAAGTGATCAAGCATTATAAGAAACAGGAAAAGAGGACCAATCAACTGAAACAGACCTAGAAATGACAGAGAAAATAGAATTAGTAAACCAGGATAAAAAAGTGAAGTCTATCTGTCTAAGAAGATCCTGGTGTGTTCCATATAATGGCACCTAACTTTCTAGTCTCCCAAATAGAATGAGGGAGAAAAATAATTGAAGAGAACTTGGCCAAAATTATTCCAGATGTGATGAAAACTATAACCCTATAGATCCACAAAGCTCAATAAACCCCAAGCACAAGAAACAAAGAAAACCATGTACATCAAGTGTTTAAAATAACTAATTAAGAAAAAAGACACATTATGTGCAGTAGACCAAAGATGCGAATGACAGCTGAATTCTCATTGGAAATAAGACAGAACAAGCAATCAGATGGAAAGAAACGTCTTTAGGAATGAACGAAAAACTGCTAACCTAGGCTTTTATGCCAATATAAATACCTTTCAAAAATGAAGGAAAAACAAAGGCTTTTAAGATACAAAAGACCAGAAGCGTGCCCTGGTGGAGCAGTGGTTACTTTAATCGCTTCCAAAGGACACCAGCCAAACTCCTGGGTTCGAGTCCTAGGGTGCGGTGGGGGGCAAACAACCAGTTTAACAACTAAAAACGGAAATAAAAATGAAATGCTTCTTCCTCCTTTATTTCTGCCTGCCTACTCGCTCCCTCATTCCAGCCTTTCCTTTAAAAAAAAAAAAAAAAAGCAGAAGAATTTATCACCAGAAGACCTAAGATCTGTACTACAAGAAATGTTAAAGAAAACGGTTTATTCAGAAGAAAATGCTTGTCACACAGAAAATGAATTATTTAAAAAAAGAGTTCTAGAAATTATCAACTAGAGTAAATACAAGATTATCGGTTCTTACTTTTAAAAATCCCCTTAAGAGATAACTGCTTATAAAAAAGTTCTGAGGGGTGGTGTTCACACCAAGCCCAGCAGTAAAACGTCCGCAACAGCAGCACAAAGGAGAAGAAAGGGTGATGGCAGGACACTTAACACACATGAAGCAGTAAGATGCCTGAAGGCAGACTAGCAATTAAGCATGTATACTATTTGCTAAAGCAACCACTCTTAAAAAATGAAGGAGTATGGCTATCACAACAAGAAAGGAGATAAAATGGAACCATAAGAAAAGAATAAAAGAAAAAGGGGAAAAAAAAGAACAGATGAGACAAATAGAAAATAAAAGATACCATGGTATTATAACCACATAAAATTTCAATTGTCTAATAAACACTCCAAATAAAGAGATGATCGGAGTAGCTTAAAAAACAAGCAAGACCCAATTGTATGCTGCCAACAAAAAGCCTATTTATAAAAAGGCAGGTGAAGGCACACCCTGGTGGAGTAGCAGTTAGGTCAGTGGCCTCTGGAGGAGCACAGCCCATGCATACCCCAAGGACCATGGTTCCCATCCAGTCTGCATCCGGGTCTGAGGGAAACAACCAAAGTGAATAACTCAATACAAATAAAATAAAATGTTTCCTTCTCCTTTCTCTTCCTGCCTGTACCTTTCCTTTAAAAAAAGGACATTTGTGCCCTGGTGGAGTAGTGGCTGTACCCATCACCTCCAGCAGGGTGTAGTCCACAAACATCACCAGGATCCAGGTTTCATGTCCCAGGGCCGAGGGGAATAGCCAAGATGAACAGCTAAATTAAAAAAAAAAAAAAAAATGCTTCTTCCTTCTCTCCTCTTTCTTTCTGCCTAGACCTTTCATATATTTATCTTATCTATCTATAGGTATATACATACATATGTATATAAATAGATATGTATATGCATAGTCCTTCAAATAGACATATATGACAAATATAGGTTAAAAGTAAAAGGAGTGAAAAAGATACCAAGATAATGATTTAAAAAAAAAAAGCTGGAGTGGAGTGACTATATTCTTATCATATAAAGATCTCAGAGCAAATACTGTTTGTGGGATAAAGGAGGTCATTTTATAATGAAAGACAAACCACTCATCAAGAGAACAATCTTAAACATTTATGCATGTAATAACTGTAAAATGAGTGAAGTAAAAAGAGACAGAACTAAAGGAAATACGAATCTACAAATACCAAAGGTACAGAAGACTTAACACTATTAACCAACTTGACCTAGACCTTTACAGAACACTTTAAGTATGGCATCTGAGCAAAGTAGAATTAAAATTAGAAATCAGTATCTGTGAAATTCCCAAATATTTGGAAGTTAAATATCTCTTCTAAATAACCCATAAATTAACCCACTAAAAAAAAAAGTGCAGCTCACTGCCAACTTTCATTTAATTTTACATAAATATACTCTGAGGCTGAAGCAAATCTGACTGATTTTCAATGTAAAAATAAAATAGAAAAAAACTGTTCTTGGAGTTATTTCTAAACAGAACTTGTCTCTAACTCTACTGTAACCGAAATATATACAATGATCATATTCTTGGGGATAATGGAAAATGGGTCACAGAAGATCAGAAAGTTTTGAATGAAATACAAATGAAAAATATCAAATCAAAATCTGTGAGATGCAGCTATACCACTGTTCAGAAGGAAGTGGATAACATTAAGTGTCTATGTTAGAACACAGGAAAGATTTTAGATTTAACTGATTCAAGCTATCCCCTCAAAAACTTAAAACATACACTCTTTTTGATGGCAGACTACACCTTGAGTTTACCTCCTCTCCCCAGATACAACAAAATCACCTCTAGATAAAAACTAGAGTCTTTAAAAAAGAACTGATGATTGGGGGATCACCATCACCACAAAGAAAAGTGACAGAAAACACTGGAAAGGGTAGGAAAAAGTCTGGATGTGGTCTCGCCAGGACAGCTGCTCAGGCACTGGTCAGGAGAGACACCAGTGATCCAAATCTTCTTCCCAGGGACTGAAAGACCTACTCCACATTGGGCAACCCAGCACCTAGGAAATGCGCTCTAGAGAGCAGTCATAACCCAGGTGTGGAAAACACAGAGGCTTTCCTGTGAAGAACAGTGGAATTCTGGGGAGCAAAGATCTCAGGACAGAGGGCAGGGGAAGCTGACAGATGAAATGTGCACAGACATAATTAGGGATTTTCATTTGTTGAAACAAAAACCTCAATAGGGGGAATAAGAAAGAGGAACAGACTTCCAGTGAACAGAGATATTGCTGGGCATCCTCCCGGACTCTCTTTTGTCTGTGTGGCATGAGAGGATTTCATATTGGGATACGGTCAGAGGTCAAAATCTACTCCCTCAGCCATCAGCAGTGCTTGTGGCCAATGAAATCGCCTGTCCTCCTAGTCATGGTTTCGTGACTACCAGAGCAATAATTGCCTAAGATAGCAGCAGCCAGAGCCTGCAATCCCAGCACAGGCAGCTGACTATGTTCCTGCAAAACTTGGTTGTGGAGTGTCCAGCTCTGCTGTGGCAGCTCTCGGGAAAGATGATGAGAGAGACTCAACAATTTGAGAAACAGTTATCCCTAACCTGCTGGGGCTGCTGTTTGCCAGCCGCCTAAATCCCCCTGAGGGTTGGAGGTCCTGCCCCAGGCCTATGTTCTGCAACCTGAAATCCTAATACAAACAAGACTATTAGATCGAGACTGAGAAATAAATTTTATCTTGTCCAGAGAAACAGAGTACAAAATTTAAAAAAAAAGAAAAAGAAAAGAAAAATTTACCAAATGATGGATCAAAACTCCAGAGAAAAATCTTAATGCAAAAGAATTTGATAAACTACTCGAAGATTTCAAAATGACAATCTTGATGATTCCTACTGAAATTAAAACAATGTATGAACAAAACAAGACCTATAACAAAGACAGAAAATATGAGAAAGTTCCAAGCAGAACTCATGGAGCTAAAAAACATCTAACAGCTGAAGTAAAAACACAACAGAACAGCTCAACAGTAGACTGGAAGAAGGTTCCAATCAAATCAGTAAGCTACAAGATAGGGCAGGGGAATGCATCCAAGCAATACCAGCAAAGAGGAAAAAGAATGAAAAGAAAATAGCAGGTGTGCCCTGGTGGAGTAATGGTTAGCTCAGCTGTCTCTGAAGCAGCACAGTCCATGTATATCCCAAGGACCCAGGTTAGTAACCAGGTCATTGGATAAACCAATGTGAACAACTAAATAAAATAAAATCCCTCATTCCTACCTGAATGTTTCCTAAAAAGAAAAAGAATTGAAAACAGCATAAGAGACTTACGGGATGACATCAAGAGGAACAACAATCACATCACAGGGATTCCAGAGGAGGAAAAAGAGAGAAAGGGATAGAAACTTTAACAGAAGAAATTATAGCTGAGAACTTCCCTCACCTGGGAAATGAAAGTGATATCCAGATGCAAGCAGTTCAAATAATTCCAAACAAAATAAACCCAAACAGATAAGACACACACACACACACACACACACACACACACACACACACACCACACATACACACACCACACACACGACAAATTGCAATTAAAATGACAAAAATTCAAGATAAAGAGAGACGATCAAAAGCAGTTGTGTCCTGGTAGAGTAGTGGTTAGGTCTGCCACCTCTTGCTGAGTGACATCATACATATTCCAGGGACTCAGCTTTGGGTCCCAGGGCCTGGAAGAACAGCCAAGATGAACAACTAAATAAAAACTAAATGCTTCTTAAAACAAAACAAAACAAAAAAAGAAGACTGAAAGCAACTAAAGAAAAACAAGTTCCATATAAGGGAACTAGCTTAACATTGTCTACAGATTTCTCCGTAGAAACTTTATAGATCAGAAAAAAATGGCATAAGATATTCAACGTGCTACAAGAAAAGGATACCCAGCCAAGAATACTTTACTCTGCAAGATTATTGTTTAGAATTGAAGGAGTAATAGAGTTTTCCAGAAAAACAAAATTTAAAGGAATTCATCACAACTAAACCAGCCTTGCAAGAAATAATGAAAATATTTCTATAAAATGAATGAAATTCCACCTAGACACAGCCAGACACCAAAACATATAAAATGTGTGTGGCAGTGGGGAAGAGTAAAAATGGGAACTGTTAGAATAAACTTCAGATTATCCATTTAAGAGAGGTTGTAAGAAAAATGAGGCATCCTCTCACATCCATGAGAATGACCATTATCCAAAAGACTAGAAACAAGTGTTGTTGATGCAGAGAAAAGAAAACCCTTATGAGCTGCCGGTGGGAGTGTGAGTTAGAGCAACCACCCTGGAGAGTAGTATGAAGATTCCTCAAATAATTGAGAACAGAAACTTCATATGATCCAGTTATCCCACTTCTGAAAAACACGAATGTGAAGAGATATATGCACCCATATGTTTATTGCAATATTATTTACAAAAGCCATGAGCATAAAGCAGCATAAGTGTCCATCAGCAGATGAATAGACAGGAAAAATACACACAACAGAATATTACACAGATATCTAAAAAAAGATGAAATCCTGACATTTGGAACAAGATGGGTACACCTAAAGAAATTCATGCCTAGTGAACTAAGTCACAAGTAAAAAGTCAAATTTCATTCATATGCGGTATGTAGGGAAATCAAACAAATAAATGAAGCAAATCAAACAAAAATAGACTTTTAGTCTATAGGACCCAATCAGTGGTTACTAAAAGGGCAGGGGCTGGGGACGAGTTGGATAAAAGGGGTCAATATATGGTGAAGGAGAGATGATGATGAATTAAAGTATTATATATAGATACCAATTTGCTGACTTACAATGGTATATATCTTAAAACTATATAATGGCATAATGCAGTGTGCATTCAACAATTTTTAAATTAAAAAAAAATTCGGAAAGACAAATAAACCCAAAACAAACAGAAGGAAATAATAAAGATATGAGCAGAAAGCAATTAAATACAACAGAAAGTAAAAATCAATAAAATCAAAAGCTGTTTTTAAAGATATTAAAACCTACTATAAAGCTATTTAAATTAAAATTTTGAAATATTGATACAAATATGGAATACTATAGAAAACGCACAAATGCGCAGACACATGTAAGTCAAGGGTTCCAATGAAATGAAAACAGCAGGAGTGTTTTCAATAAATAACGTTAGTTAAATAGAAAATCCACAGGGAAAAAATATCTTTAGCCCTCCCTCACATTATATATAAAATACACAAAAATAAACTCCAGAAAACTGTCAGTAAGACAATAAAGCTCCTATTAGACGGCATGAGAGAAGGGCTCATGGGTAAGTAATAATTTCTTAAGCAGGTCACAAACACACTAACCATGAAAGAAAAGACTAGTAAGTTGTACTTGTTTAAATTATGAAAATTTTTAATCAAAGATGCCACTAGGAATACAAAAAGATAGGCAGGAAGCTCTTGGGAGCAATTACTATTTCTTAAGAATACATTTAAGACAACAACTTATTTCGACTATCAAGTATAACAACTTTTACTGCTATAAGAAAAACCTAAGTATATACTTTGCAGCTACAACTAAATTAAGAAAACTTTGCTGACACCCTCTGGTGGAGCAGCCGTTAGATCAACAGCCTCCAAAGGAGCATGTGGGCCATAGACACCTGGGTTCAAGTCAGGAGGGGAGGGGGACACAACCAGCATGAACAACTAAATATAATTGAAATAAAATGCTTCTTCCTCCTTTCATTTCCTGCTTGTCTGCCTACTTCATTCCTGCCTGTACCTTTCCTTAAAAAAAAACCAAAAAGCAAGTTCAAGAAGAAACCTTTGCCAAAGCAAAGGCCAAATATTCTTCTAAGGCTTTCTTTAACTACGATCCTGGTTTGCAAAAAAACATTTGCAAAAGAACATTTATGAAAATGTTCTTCTGAGGATCACTGTGATCAGACCACTGTCATTTCCATGAGCCCCCCCCTCCCCAACCCCCCACAAAAAAATCCCAACTGAACTCACTGAGGATTTTAAATGGTTTGAGAACATTCATATATACTTTTTTTTTCAATCTCCAACTGTGGGTTCTGAACCCACGTACGTGGACTTTACATGGCCTGTGCCGCAGCTGTCTGAGCTGCCTGACAAGTTTCAAGTAGCAAACCCTGAGGCAGGGCCAGTCCTCTACGGCTCTCCATCTGCTCACACGTAAGCACAGTCAGACACAACGGACGACAGGCGGCTACAACAAGAAACAGGGATGGAGGTGTTCTGCTGGGACAGAGGTTCCAGCGAGAGGGAATGGAGCAGACACAGGTTCAGTGGACGGCACGGAAGCCTTGATAAACCAGTTCAATCCAGTTTGACCCAAAGGAAAGGTCAGCGCTCAGTGTCTGGAGCAGAACAAGAATTCAACAAGAATATGCTGAACGAGTGAATAAATACATAAACGAAGAGAGAAGAATGAAGAAGAGATTACAGTGACAGCTAGGTAAGCTGTAAAGATAATTTTTCGTGAAAAAGAGAAAAATATTCTAAAAGAAGGAAGTGCACCCAGAAGCTAGGAGCCAGGCTAACATGGGAGCCAAAGAGGAAGCAAATGAGCAAAAATTGTGCCAAAAGGCAAAATGCTACAGAGATGAAGGAAAGTGGGGAAAGCCCTCAGTCTAAAACTATAAAGGAGATATTCCAGAAATTTTGAAAGAATAGAAAGCAGAAATGGAATATATATTGCTTCTATACTCCCAAATATTTCTGTTCAAGTCAAAATTAAATAGGAATCATACCATTTATTTCCCATATACCAGGTATTGTGCTCAGCATTTACTTTTATGTTAACTCATTTACAGCAATTTGTAAAATTTACCCAAAATATCATAAGCAAGCTGACGTAAGTGAGTATCATTGTTAGGAAGCAGGGCTGATGGGTCTGTAACTAAGAAAACTTAAGCTCTACTGTACTTCTACCTGAAAGAAAATGCTAATGGCACTGAACCAGTTCTGAGTAACATATAAAAAGGAGCCTGAGAGACAAAAAACAACAGCGTTCTCTAACACTATGGAGGGACAGGGTAGGCAGACTCAGCTTTATGGGAGATGAATTCTAAGAGTGAGGGGCAGCCTTGTCACTGAGGCAGCTATAAGGTGGCTAAGGCACAGGCCACGCAAAGACTCGGAGCCAGGTTCACAGCGCGGGCCAGGATTCAAAAACCAAAATCCAAGGTGGGAATAGATGTATCAGGTTATTACAGTTTAATGACACTGGCCATTAATAAATGTAACTCTCCTAGCTCTATTCCCATACCCTTTTAATTTGCTTCCCATGTAGTTTTTCTCCATGACCATTTTGCTGCTTGATTATATTTCTCATTATAAATAGGCATTTTGGTTTACACATTAGTCTCTAGAGAATAAGTTCTCTAAACCTAATCACTTCTGGGTATACTAAGAAATCACATTTTTAAACCTGGAAATTCAAATACCATACCCTATAACGTATGTCCATACAATGAAATTGCAAATTTCTAGGAGTCAGCCTGGGGCAGATAGGGCTACACTCTCCTCTATCTTACTGAACATCTTTTAAAACCACAATATTTAAAATAAATAAATTAGCTGGGTCTGTGGCAACACAGGCATAGCCCCATCTCAGACAACCACACTGTACGAGTGAATTCCCAGGGTGGTGAATTCCCAGGGTGGTAAAGGCAGTCCCCTAAAAGAACACTGGCTTTCCCTGTCACTAAGGGGGCTTGTACATTAATCTATAGACCTCTGAAAGACAATTCTATTCCTAAAACATATCTGGGAAAAAAATGAAGGGGCTCTTAAGTAAAGCCAAAAAAAACCCTCAAAAACAAAACAAGAAAAATCTTTTCTGGTAATGTAGGTACCAAGAATCTCTAATACAACTATTTTGAAAATCATTTTAGCACTTTAGAAATATTCAGTGTATTAGAAATCATACAGAATGCATCAATCTTACAGGAAGTAGAGGTAAAGTAAAAAAGCCTTATTTACAGCTACTGTGGGGATAGGGCCAAAGGAGACACAAAATCAGGTGGAGGGATTCTCAGTAGCCTTGGAAACACTGGCAAGTTCCTTAACCTATGAGGGCCTTGGTTTCCTTTTCCATAAAAGGGGGAAATTGGATCACATAATCCCCAAGTTCCTTATCTATTCTAAATTCTATTAAATTGGTTCCTTCGGTGATAAATGGGAAAGGCACAGAAATTCACCACGAAACTTAAGAACAGCTATCTTCAGACAAAGTAGTCCATTTCTCCCAAGTAGAGTCTATTTTGCTTCCACTACATTAAAATGAGCCAACAAAAAGAAAAAATATTAGTATGTACAGAGGAAAAGCAAGCTACTACAATAGTAATTTAAGAATAAAAACTGAAAGGAAGACTTACATATGTCTTTCGTATCGGAGGGTTTCTCGGATGGACCATGCAACCTGGTATGGTGAGGCCTGCTCTGAGTCCTCCAGCTCCTCTCCACTCTCCTCGGACCAATCCAACCCTGAGGCAGAGAGGACAGCACAAGTGAGAAAAACTTTTACTTTCATTTATAACTTAATTAAAAAGTTATCCAAAATACATAATCAAATACCTGGAGCAAGTACTATCACAGTGCAGACAGATGCCTCTCGGGAAGTCTCATCCCTGTTCTTACAGAGATATTAGTAAGGACTGGTAAGATGTCCACTCAGGTTTAAAAGCAGACATTATAACAAACAGTCTATATTCCAAAGATGAACTTCTTTCATCAGCTATGTCACAAATTGAGTAGAAACAACACAAGCAAAAAAAGAGAGCTTAGATTTTTTAAAAAAGTAGTTTCTTATATGTCAAAATATTATACATGAAAACAATGTCAGAAAATAAAAAGATGAGTGTATGTTCAGACAAGAAAAAACATCAAAGGATAGTCACTGGAGTCACTCTATGTTACATCAAAGAAGGGTCCTTAGAATAAAGTCAAAGGTAGACATACTCTAACCCCTCTGGAGGAAAGGACTCTCCACCCAGCCAGGCCACCTGCTGGCTCTTGACCTCCATGGGAAGAGGGGAGGATAAATGGTAATGTTCTATTTCTAATGTGGCCTGGGTTTTCTTTTAATTCTTTAAAAACAATAACTGCCATATTTTGTGATCTATTTTGAAAAACCGCATTAGAGGAGGAAATAGAGAAATATAGCATCAACAATGCTTATTTTGCTAAATGGTATAATTTTTAGCGACTGGATACTTGTTAGCTTTCAAGATAATGGTTTTACTCTTTTAAAAGTTGCATTTCTTAAAGAGGTCTCAAAATATACTGGTTACTTAGCCTAAAATATATGTGTGTGGGACTACATAACTTTAGTAATATT
Organism: Solenodon paradoxus; assembly: GCA_004363575.1. NCBI lineage: Eukaryota > Metazoa > Chordata > Mammalia > Eulipotyphla > Solenodontidae > Solenodon > Solenodon paradoxus. The sequence goes on from RJWH01000562.1 coordinate 64,181, forward strand.
GCTGTGAAACTTTGAAAACTAGCATTCTGTGTTGCTTCTTGAGATCCTCAAAAATCAAAAGAACAGCATGCCCTGGTGGCCTAGAGGAGAAGGCCACCGGACAAAGTCACTAAGATGAACAACTATATAAAAATAAACAAAATGCCTCCTCCTCTCTCTTCCTGTCTACCCCTTTCCCTTAAAAAACAAAACAAAACAAAACAAAAAACACAGGCCATCTTCAAGTAGTTTTGTTAAAAAGGACCCCACAGATTTCTAACTTAAATGAGAGTACAATTGCCAAATAGGGACATTAAGAAAAGGTTCACTGAAATGCAAATTACAAATGCTTACTATTAAATAACACATTGCCGCTGGCATAAAGAAAAATGACTGTAAATCATCAGGTCACCTTAAAAAGCAAGTTACTTTGTCTCAACTAAAACAATTAATTAAAATAAAAATAATTTGTGAGGGAAAAAAGCTTAAAAACAATTTAGTGATCACGACAGCATCAGATTCAAGTATGTTGAAAGGTGATGTCTCAGACACAAAGCAACCTATAAGCCATCTTTGAATTTAAAGCATGTATTATCTTCTGTTTCTGTAGAAGTAGTAATTTCTACTCAGACACCTATATTTTTTCTGGAAAAGCAAAGATCTAAGTCATAAGAAGCAATGTGAAAGTGTTTCTCCTGTTGTGAAATTAACTGTCCAATAAAGCAAACCTTTGATCTTGGCTTCATTATCACTTGTTTTGATGTACCTAACTGAGATAACTAAGCCAGACATGACTATAAAAACTAATTACAAACTGCATTTTTCTTTAAGTATTTCTTTGCTGATATAAAGATTATGTGTGGTCATGATATTGCATTACAATGACTGCTTTCTCCAAGAGTCTTTGTTTTGAAAACTTGTGCCCCTAATATGCTTACATTTAAAGAAAATTATAAGATAGCACTTTCTCTGTGAATTTTAGCTCTTTTCAAAATGCCAGAGTAATCAGCCTTTAATACAACATAAAAATGCATATTTTCAAGTTTAAAAATTATCAGCATCTAGAAATAAAAATAAACATTATAAATGTACAGATTATACAAATAAACAATAGAATAATTTTTTTCTGGAAAAACATAAAGGTCAACACCACCTTCAAAATAATCCTAAGATGTTATCTGCCTTTTTCACTGTGTCGACATGGTGGGGAAAACTCTGGGGCCTTAGCATGAAATCAAGGCTATGATACTATTTGTAGTCATGTTTTATACCATGACTTGCAGTTAAATAACCAACTCAAAACAAGTTGTATTTAAGATGTCCTTGATAAAGCATTTATTTATTAAGCACTACTTTACCAAGCTCAACTCTTGAATACTATGTGACTAAATGTGAAGTGTTCCAAAAAGACATCCGCAGCAGCAAAGAAAACATGGTAACTAACTGTCTTGAGGAAAAAAGCACTTGCACAACTGTTGTCTTTCTTTCATTTTTTTTTTTTTTTTTTTTTTGAGGTAACTTTGCTTTACAAAATAATATAAGTCCACATGGGCAGGCTCCCCATTCCTCAACTACATGTCAGCACAACACACCCACCACATTACCAAGAGCTCTTCATGACTGTGTTCATGTGACCAGGATTAGTCGCTGTTTTGCAGTCAACACCACTTTTATTTGAGTTACTGACAAACGATGGTTATTAAGAGTTGGACATTTGGCAGTCACTTTTTTTTTTAAAGGAATGCAATGAAACTGTCAGCTTCACAGAAAATAATGGACAGTATTCACTGCCAATGATAAAATCCAAATTTTCATTTGAAAGCTCAATTTTGGAAAACTTGAATTCATCACTGAAAGCATGACAACTCCTAACAGACTTTTCTGATGAGATTGGTGTATTATTATGGCATGTGATCTTTAAATTTTATATAATGAAATGTCAACATTTGAAATATCTGTGTAATTCCATAAAACAGTATTTTCAAAGTGACCAACACATCTTGTTATAAGATCATGCATGGGTACAAAATCCCTTCAAAGCATAAGTGGGACTAATGGATTTTAATGTAATAGTATGCAAAGTTGATATGGTTTCTGATTCCACAAACTATCTTTAAGAAACTACCACTTGTAAACAAAACAAAGAGACAAGACAAAACAAAACCAACCCTTGGATTCTGATGATACACTGAGCTTACCAGTGGGAAGGAGAAAAGGGAGGAGGGGAATGGATGAGACGTGGGGAGGTTCCAATGGACATTGATGAAGGCTTTTAGCAAACTGGTGGCAGACATGGTACGGTGTCATATTTGATGAACAGTGAAACTGCACATATGAGCTTATGTTATTTTGAAAATCAAAGTTACCTCAATAACTATTAAGAAAATAAAAAGAAACTACCACTTGCTAATTCTGGTGTAGAATCACAGAAGGATATCCACAACTATTAGACGACAGTTATTAAAATATTTCCTCCCTTCTCCAGCTAGATATAAAGGCCATATTTTCATCTAGTAACCAAAATCACATTATCATGACAGACTGAATACAGAAGCAGGTATGAAAATCCAGTCTTTCAGTAAAAGACACTGAGATTTACAAAACAATATAAAGCAATGTTGCGCTTCTTAAAGTATGTTTTTGTTTTGGGAGATATAACTTGCTCATCAAAAGGACATGTTAACATGCAGTAAATTGGTTATTTTTAAATGAATGTTTTAAAAATTCTCCATCTTAACTATTCAGTTACTATCAGAGAATTTAACTCACATACACAAAAGCTATATGGTATCTTCAATAATTTTTAAGAGTGTAAAGGGATTCTAAGACTCAAAACTTGAGAAACACTGATATAAGTTATAAAATTAGAGAAAATTTTCTATCAAATTTTTAAGACAAAATATTATTATCACCATCATTGTCTAGGATATAGAAACTAGAGAAACTCATTCTCATACATTACTAAAGAAAGGTAAATGGACAAAATAATTCTGAAGGAAAATTCAGCAATACATATCAAAAATCTTTTCAAGAAATGTGAAGCTTGAAATTGGCAATTCTGCTTCTAGGAAAGTATTTGAAAGAAAAATGAAAGGTGTGACAGCAATTATTTTCCTGTGAGGCTATATATATATCTATAACATTTTATAATGGTATGAACTGTAAATAACAAATTAGAGATCAAATTCAGCCCTTAACAAATTATATTACATATGAAAAATTACTAACTTAAAAGTATATTACAAAAAATTTAAAAACAAGTTATAAAACATGTATGGAAGAAACCAATTCTATATATCTGAAAGAATAAACTAAGGCATGAGCAAATGAGTATTAATAAGACTGAAGACATTTTCATTTTTATTTTTTCTTTAAATTTCTGAAGGTTATACATGGCTTAATAACAGGTGAAATAATATAAAGTTATATCATTTCTTTAAGAAGAGTCACTACTCCCATTTTCCTAAAAACAACATACCCTCTGCAATTCATTCCCCATGTCAACACCGTGGAAGCCCATGTAAATAGCCTGGTGTTGCATATTCATTTATACTATGCTCACAGCAAATAGGCCAGCATCTGACTACACACTTCACCAGTAGATATATACTGATGTCCACAGCTATTTACTTTTTTAAAGAACGGGACAAGTGTGCCCTGATGGCTCAGGCATCGAGCTGGCAGCTGGGGTATAGACCATGTAAAGCTGAAGGACCAGGGTGTTTGATCTGTGTGGTGGGGGGCGACGGACAGATCAGAAACAATCAAAACAAATAAACAAAAGTATATCCTTCTACTCTTCTTCCTTAAAAAAAAAAAAGTCAGCCTACCCTGGTGACCTAGCAGTTTAGTTCACCAGGTATAATCCATATATCCCAAGGTTCCCTGTTCAAGACCTGGGCCCAGGGAAAGAACCAAAATGAACAACTGAATAAAATAAAGTGTTTCTGCCTGCCTACTCACCTTCATTCTTGCCTGTACCTTTCCTTTTTTAAAAAAAAAAGGTTCTTCCTCTCCATTCTCTCAAAATAAAAATGGATTAATATAATACCTCTTGATTTTCTCTACTTTTAATAAAACACGGGCACATCAAAATAAAAATACATATTTCATTCATTCTTTTTAATAGCTGTATCACACTTCATAAAATGTGTCCCACAATTTACTCAAGGTTTCCCATTGGTTATTCAAGTTGTTTGCAGATTTTCAATCTTGCAAGTAACGCCGCAATAAACACCCTTGAACACACACCTTACACCTTTATTTTGATTTCCCCAACCCCCAACAGGTGAGTCCCAAGTAAAGACTGCCATACACTTACCAGCAATGTGTAAGACCCCATATCCTTTCACCTATTTTGACAAGATTTTTGTTCATCTGAGGGTAATTCACTGTTATTTATCTATTTTAAAGGAAAGGTGCAGGCAGCAATGAAGGGGAGTAGGCAGGCAGCCAGCAAGGAGGAAAAAGTATTCTATTTTATCTTTTATAGTTGCTCATACTGGTTGTTTCCCTCTGGACCCGGGACTCAAACCCAGGGCAATTCCTAGGTGACTGACCTAACAGCTATTCCACCAGGGCACATCAATTCTTATTCTTGTTAATCTGTATTTCCATGCCTGCTATGGGGATTGAGGTTTTCATTTGTTTACTGACCATTTATATTTCTTCTTCCTCTATTCCCATCCTCCGCCCATTTTCCTATTGCTCTCATGTCATGCAAATAATTTTTGCTAAAGTCAGACTCATTTAACTCAAACCACATTCAAGAATAAATTCCCAATGACTTAAAGTTTTTAAATGATCAAAAACAGAACAAACTATTAATAGAGAATATTTGTATAAATTTGGGATCATGGAGATTTTCTTGAGCAAGATGGAAAACTACAATGGAAAGACATTTTATTACATTGTTTCATCGATGTATTTTCACTTTTAAATCATCTACGGGTATTGCTTTGGAAATTGTTTTTAAATGAGGTTTTTATTTAAACTATTGACATATTAATAATTTGATCATTCTTCCAAAGTCCTAGGTTAAGACATGTAGAGCACTTCAGTACTGAGCTCACAGAGGCGTACACTAAATACAACTAGCTTTAATACTGCTGCCACTGTTACTAACAAAGCTATCAGTGGAATCCTAAATCCCCAACTCTCATTTCATAATTCTTTTCACCAAGCATTATGCCCTCCAATAACATATTTGCTTTAAGGTGGTACACCTAAATAAAGACTCTTTCACTGGGCCACTCTGCACGGGTGTTGCACTCCTATCATACGTGCACTAGTTCTGAAAACAAAACCTCACCCTAAAGCACAGTTTGTTATGTTTCACACAGATGACAGGGGGAGATAGTGACTCACCTAAATGGGGGAACAGATCCGTGTCCAACTGATGTTTTTGGGTGCACAGTTTCACCAGTCTCTGCAGTCGACTTATACAAGAGAAGTGTGGAGAGAAGGCTGTGGCTTTCATAAGGACCCGGTCAGTCCTGGGGGGGTCCACGACGGGAGCCCTACTGGATGGCAGGAGGGGCAGAGGCCTCTTGTGGGACAACTGCCTTGCTTGTGCTATAGTGTGTGTGGTGGGGGCCACTCCCTGCATTGTTAGGCTGGTGTTCTGAGGTTGAGGTGACTTGCAGACTAAACCCTGCGGTGGCGCTGGAGGTTTTAAAGAAGTGGATAAAGGTGACAGGTGGGAGTGCTGCTGCGGAGGCTGCTGCTGCTGCTGCTGCTGCTGCTGCTGCTGCTGCTGCGAAGGTGCAGGAGGGGGACTAAAGTGCTCTTGTCGAACTTTTAAAATCTCTGTCTCTCTCTGGCGCTGCCGATTTTGGGCCAACTTGCTCTGCAACTTCTTTCTCACAGTTGCCCCTTTCTTCAGATCATCGTCTTCCTCGTTGAAAGCAAATGGATCTTCCAACTCAGTTTCCAGGTAGTGGAGAGGGACCCTTGCCCCAGGTGGAGAGAGGGACATTCCATCCAGTCCATTGGGCATCTTCAGGGCCAACGTGGGCACCGTCAGACTAAAGGCCATCGTATCCATCTGGTGCCTGACCTTTACCTCATCTATAGGATCATTCTTTTTCTTCCTCTCTTTTTTCGGGATAAAGCCAAGTACCTGCAAATGGCTGTTGCAGTACCTTTAAAAATATACACATAAATGGAGAAGTGTTCAGAATACATATTAAGAAAGTAGAACAGAGAGCTACATGTTAAAAAATGTGTCTCTTAATGTATTAAAAATATATGATAGTAAGTCTTGGCATTCATAGGCTTAATATATGCACACTCTATGACTCTCAAGCAATCCTCACTGTCTGTGCAATTGTGTTGAAGTAAATATGTGAACTGTACATGTGCAGGGACTGCAGGGCAGAAACAAGGCATTCAGCTAGTGAGTGACCCTGGATAACTAACCAGCCACTGCCTCTTTCACTGTTCTGTTATTCTCTATTCAGAGCAGACAAAGTAACCCATCAAGAGTCTGAAGCATCACTTAAAATTCTCCTATGGAGAAAAAAAATACATGTTCCGATGCCATTCAAGTATTTGGAGAATCACAAAGATCTTATGACATAACCCTTAAGAATGTCAAGTGTGTTCTACAAAGACACACAAAAAATAGACGGGGAGAGAAAGCAAACTAATATAGCTAGTTAGCGGGACCGTAGATGAAATGAGTTCCTCAACAGCCATTTATAAAGAAATAGATGATTTCTTCTAATATTCACATGGAATAAGTACTACGATTAGGACTTTTATACAGATGAAGAAATTCAGCTTTACAGAAATTAAATAACTTGCCCTAAACCAGCCATGTGGAAAGGATCAGAGCAGAATCACACTGAAAATCAAAGCTCATGAAGGCTCTTACTATTCTACAATAATGAGCAGGTTACTTTTATAATGTAAATGCTATTTTGAAGAAACTCCAAAGAACAGAATCCTATCACATAATGAGAAACAGGATGCATGTTTTTCAACAAAACACACGGAAAACCTATGGGGGGTTTTAAACAGTAGAAAAGTGGTATTTTTCCAAACAGGTATTCCTCGTGCAGTTCCACAGTATATTCACAAGTATGCTATAAAAATAATAGTCCATGCTCGATTAAATTTAGAAAATGCTATCTTAAACAGAATTAGGGAACAATTTTGTCATTATTTCTTAAACATTTTATATGATAATGTCCATTACAAAGCTCTAAAGGGGAGGGGTACCCATCTGGAAGTAGTTCTCAAATTCATTTGAAAATGGCACCTATTTTTATTGTAGTTGCCCTGTAATATCACCACAGAATATGCTGGAGGAAAAGGCAATAAAGTAAATTATTAGTGTCAACCTTCCAACATACTGGTCTGTATCAAAAACCTTGTTGTTTTTTAAAGGTTTAATAATTTAACTTTAGTAACTTAAAAATACAGATTCACTAAATAATCAGGAGGTATTGTTTTTCTGATTGGTCTCAGAAATATTATCTATCAAAGATACTCTTTGATTTCATTTTAAAGGAAAGGTACAGACAGGAATGAAGGTAAAGAGGCAGGCAAGCAGAAAGTCAAGAGGAGAAAGCAGTGGTTCACACTGGTTGTTTCCTCCCAGGCCCGGGACAGGAACCCAGGGGTCTGTACAGCCTTGTGGCTCAGGTGGCTAAGCCAGCACACCATGTGCAGGCCAAGGACCACAGGGCACGAGGGTGTGGGTGGGTGGGTGTGTGTGTGCAGCAGGTTTTCAGTTAGGTACTATACATACCTTTAAAACAATAGATTTCATAAAGCTGTGGTCAATAAGAAAAAGGGTTTCAAGGATAACTGCACCCACCAAGAGGCTTCGCAATACAGAGTTGTTTTTTTGACTCATTTTCAAATTAACAAAAGAATTCTTAGTGGGGAAAGGTGAAGTGGGTGGGCTATTTTTCTTTTTTTCTTTAGAAATCAAACTTGTCCGCTAATTTCCACGTGGGCAGGCTGAACTGGCAAATGGGGCTGCCATGTGCCACATTTCGAAAACATGCAGAAGCTAGTCTGCTGTCCTCTTTCCACCTCACCCTCAACTCTTATTCCAGTCATCGTCAGCGCTGCCATAACACCGTCTGAACTCTTCAACACCCTGTCTCTTCTAAAAGGGAGAACTTTTGATAACTAGAATTAGAACAGCTTATTTATGAATAGCATTTGAACTACACAAATATGAATGGGGGGACTAACTGCTAATGGTTGTTAAAATTACAAATGAATATTTTAAAAAGTACTGAACGGTATACTGTAAATGGAAGAAGCATATGGCATATAGATTATATCTTAATTAAATTGCTTTAGAAAAGAATAAATGCACAAAATAAAAACTTGATAAGTATATACTACTAAAAATATAAAATTATAGCAAATTTAAAATTTAAATATTAATAACCATCTTAATATAACCACTTATCTCTGAAAAATATACTAGAAAATTGACTTGACTTTTTAATTACCCAAGAACTTCTACTGAACATGACACTATTTCAAAAAGGTGGAATCCCATGAGTCAGTATTTATAATATATACCAGATAAGTTAAAAACTAGATAATCAGAGGTTTCCTCTAAGCTGACCTCCAATTAGATAATTTTGTCAATTGAAGTTTCTTGGGAAATTGCTTCCTGAAACACTACATAAGACCATCTCATATCTGTAAGTGTCCAAATAGAAACTGCATTAATAATGAAAGCCTATTTTCAAAAGAATATTAATATTTTGCACATGATACTATACAGTACAGCTATAACTATAAATATTTACACTCAGGTTTAGACATACTACATGAATTCAACCTGAATTTCTAGAGCTAGCCTAAGTCTATTACCTCCTGCTCATATCAACTCTAAACTATTTTCAAAAACTATAAATGATATTAATACCACTTGACTTTATATGGACCGATTTGAATATATGTTAACTTTACACTTATAAAGTATAGCTTCTCATACTTATTAAGCATAGTTTCTTGGACACAGTAATACAAAAGTTCTTTCCTTTCTTATCATATTCTTTAGAAAGAGGAAATTACTTTGATAATAAAGGTGAAGGCATATTTATCAGAGAATTACTCTTCTAGAATTTGACTTCACTTTACTTCTTACTGTCAGCTAGAAAGATAATACTTGCTTCAGCAATTATAATTAAGATATAATTTACATGTAATAAAAGAAAAATCCAAGGTTGATAAACTGAATTTAAGACAAGAATACAAAGACGTGTTTATAATAAAGCATAAGTAAAAAAGTAATCCAGGTTCATTCATTCTTCAAATCAAAAAAGGGAAGGGCTAAAAGTTATCATTTTCAGTCTGCTGAAACCAACAGGACAGATGTTTAGCCTAATACATTGGTCTCTTTCTCATCTGAGATTAAAATTTTATTCCTTTCCTCACTAAGCAGCTGTTTCTAACTTTCAGGTATTGTCACTTGAAGCCTTAAGAGCACATTAGAAATTCTAGGAGTATTCCCAAATCACCACACTATATAATATATTCATTTTGGTGGGATCTCTAGAAACACAAATTATTCATGTCATCCTAAGAGTATAAAAGTTGTTCACTGTGACATAGAAAATACATGATTCCTTTCAGCCAATTTATGTAGGTGCATTCGCTCATGTATAGGAACAAGGATGAAAGTTGTATATATAATTCTAAAAACGAAAGTTAAAAAGTTGAAATTTTCTACCTAAAGACAACAAGTATTTGAAACTATTAAGAAAATAAGCATCTCTTCGCAATATCCTACTAATTAACATGGCTTCTGGAAAACTGAAGAAAAAGCGACATGAGATATAAAATATGAATTTTCCTAAGAATATGACAGACGAATAACCCATATAAGAGTCCTTTACAACATCCCATTTTATTTTAATCCAGCAAAGGATAAACCCATACTTCTAGTAATAAAGACTAACCTTACGGTGAACAGTTCTAAATTACAGCAAACATCATATAGGCCTCTTTTTAACCGAAAGATGCAAGATTGCAAAACGAAGACAAGAGCTGCTTAGAAGTCTGACAGGAAGCAAATCTTCTGAGCGATTCAAGCAAACATTCTTCTGAGTAACTCTTGTGTAATAAATACACACCCTTTGTTAACTTTCAAATACAGATTAAAAAAATTCCCAAATTATTATTGTTAATAATACTATCTAAGTAGTTCCTAAAATTTCTCTCTTAGGCAGGTGACAAATGAAGTAGAAAAGTCAGGGGGTAGTTTATAAAGCTGAAAACAAAGTAAGACCAAAACAAAGACTTCAAGCAACAATTCTGAGGAAAAAAGCTTTCTTCAATAATCCCAGACAGTCGAAGACCACTAAAACAGAAAAAAAGTCAAATATACTTTTTAAATAATTACCTAAATTTACTGTTTTTAAAAATTGCTGCCTCTGATCTATAGAAACATTGCAAAGTTTTAGATTATTCCCAGAACTAAATTCCAATTCATTATATCACACGCACACACACAAAAAAAATAGAAAAGAAAACTCCAAGTCTGCTTTAATTAACTCAAGCATTGCTTCCCATTATTAACTCTTACCTACGATCCTCTGATTTGGGGATGGGGTTGGTGCAGCGTTGGCTGTTATACTTGGCCACATATTCACATTGCTTGAAGGGGGCAGTCTTGTCCTCCAGAACGTGTCTGATACAGAAAGCGTAGCCGTTGAGTCGCCGCTGCTTGCACAGTTTGGGGCTATATGAGCACAAGGGCTTATTGTCAACCTCAGAGAAGTGTATATGTTTCCCTTCATACATCACGTGACTCTATTCCTTGTGAACATCAGCTAAAAGACCACCACAAAAAAAGAAACCCAAATGATAAATCAGAGAGTATAAAGTAGATTTAAGTTGAGAATTTCACTGAGGGGCTTCTGACCCCACAGCCATACCTGATTTTAAATCTTCTGCACCATAGCAATGTTAAGAGAACCCCAGGGATACCACTGTTTGGAATGCTGCAGAATCAAGATGAAGCAGATTGTCTACAAAAATATCAAAAGGCCTAGTTAACAAATAGGAATAAGCAAAGATTGCTCCCTGGGAATTAACATAGCAGGATATCACCCTTCCTTAGGGGATGGGTTTTTCCACCATCCCCATAAGAGTTCAAATAATAAGAGGCATTATGAAATATTGTTACCTTATCCCTCCAAATTGAACTAAATGACTTTTATTCTGGTTAAGTTTTGTAAATAGCTCAAAGCAGCAGGGTTCTTCCACCAAATGAATAACATAAGGTGGAAGATCTTTTTAGTTCATTACTGATAGTTACATGCTCTATATCTATTTTTAGAACCCAAATCCCTTTTACAATGCCAATGGAATGAACTGCAAACCTAAAATTTCTCTCAGAAATTCTACATTTTTTAATACGCTGGCAAAATATTTGGCAATTTTGTAACAAATGTTTCTATGAAATACCAAAAACAAGCAAATTCTTATTTTTAAAAACATCATTTTCATTCCAATATTACCCCACATGTATCCCATCCAAACTATACATTATCCAAGCTCAACACTGCCCCATGCACTCTCATCATTCAGTACAGTGCTCTGCACCACACGGTGCTCCCAATTACACTCAGTAGGCTAATAATCATGGCTTTCGGGTCTTTGGAAGTTTTAACAAGAAAATAGAAGGGGGCGAAAAAAGTCACACAATATTCCCTATACCTCTCTAAACACAAAAAGTTCAGCAGTAGCATTTACATATTATAACACATGTCTACAATGAAGCTGAATCAACTATTTTGTGAAATCAGGATCCTGGAGGGCTGATATAATCTGACTCACCTCCCTCACTCCCAAAGACATCCAGATGGTTGAACAGCTACAGAGAAACTTAAGAAATACACTCTTTTACAAAACTGAACGTGAAATTCCTTGTGACATTAATGATAAGATGCATAAATGCTTGAGGAATCAGAAGACACTTTTGTTCAATTCTGAAATCTGCCATCTATCTTCAATAAATCATTTAGCCTCTCTAAATCTCAGCTTTCTCATCTATAAAACAGGCATGACAGTGATAACAGTTATGTATTATTAGGTTGTTTAAGGGATCAAATATGCAAAGTATGGAACAAACTAAATACCATATACATGTAAAGCAAATGGAAGTTATTATTTACAAATGTCAATTCTTACTACTACATTCTACCTGCTGAGATAAAGCCGGAGAATTTGTATTCCCCTTGGGAAATATTTCCCCTTATTCTTAGTAGAATAAAAAACTCAAAACAAAAATAGCTGAAACATTAGCTTGGCTAATAAAAGTCACATTCATTACTAAGCAAATCACACCAATACAAAACAAAGATAAGAGAATTCCCTTTTCACTCCATTAGGATGCAAAGAAAACCCTTGGACTAGAAATTTAATTTTAGCTATCCTGAAGGTCTGGATCCTTAGAACAGGAAATATTTGAAAGTAAACCCAAGCTGTTTCATTTTTACACTTTCCCTTTGGTCTGGCAAACATAAATCTTGCATGAGTTAGTTGAAGTAAATCCATATGAACTTAAGATATAAGTGAAAAGTGTATTTATAGAATCATTTTGATTGCCTTTATGAGAAAAGCAGCTGACGTATCTGTATGCATGAGGATATTTTATAAATGATAAAAAGAAGTCTGAGGGATCAACACAGAGGCATATGAAGGTACTTTACACTGACATCCCAGATATGCAATGATATCATCTATTAAGACTGACACTTCCCTTTTTCCAATTTCTATACATCGTTTAAAAAATTTAATTTAGCATTTATTGAGGTAACTTTTATCAAATAATATAAACCTTATGTACAGGTTCCCCATTCCTCAGATACACGACAACACACCTTGCCCAACAAATTACCAAGTTATTCATCACTGTCTATTGGGCCCCATCACCACTTGCACCCAGTACCCCCCACCCGACCCCACAGCCACCCCATTCCATACTGGTAACTGTTTCTTAGAAGGTTGTCTGAGCCAATCAGTGTTTTTCTGTGCAATAGATCAGGTTTTCAGCGTATCTGCATACAATTTAGCAGTGTGACTTCTTACATTCAATTTCCTCAATATCTGTGAACCATTCTCATATTCTGTGTAAGTCCATACATATAGGTGATATCTGTGCTTCCTCCCTTTTTTCATGATTAGGTTCACAGGAAATTTCTGTTTAGTATTCCTTTTATTTTATTTTATTTTTTTTTAGAGGGAGGAAGGCGGGTAGGAATGAAGGTAGGCAGGCAATAGGCAGGAAAGAAGAGAGAGAAGGAAGAAGCACTTTTGTTTTACTTAGCAGTACATCCTGGCTGTTTCCCCAGACCCAGGATGCGAACCCAGGTACTTGGGATGTATGTGGACTGCACCAATAGAGGCTGTGGACTTACCAAGTAAGCCACCAGCATGCACCATTTACTATTCTTACCAACACTCTCTAAGAAATGAAATCTCATGGATTTACTAGTACCTCTTTTATTTGCTTTCTAATTTACTAATTTCTGCAAATACCTTACCTCTGTTTTCTTTCCATCTTTTTTTTTTTTCTAATTTCTTAGGCTGCATTCTTTTCTTGTTTAATTTACTTGAATTTTCCCAAGTATGCCTTCAGCCATAACTTTTTTTTTTTTTTTTTTAATAAAGGAAAGGTACAAGCAGGAATGACGGTGAGTAAGAAGGCAGGCAGGAAGAGAGAGGAGGAAGAAGCATCTTTATTTTTATTTAGTTGCTCACAGTGGTTGCTTCCCCCTGGGTGCAGGTCTCGAATCTAAGGCTATGTGGCTTGCTCCTTCAGAGGCAACTGACCTAATCACTGCTCCACCAGGTGCACCATCCCACATGGAATTTTGACTATCGGTATTTTCTTGCTGAATTGGACTTTTCTAACTTCTCCTTTGACCAAAGAGTTACTTAATTTTTTCAGATGGTAGAATTGTATGCTTTCTTTTGTTTTTGGTCTACTTAAAAACTAAGAGCATAACACGCATATGTCTAGTTTTTTGGGATTTGACTGAGATTTTCTTTGAGGTCTAGTAGGTATTCTTGGAAAAGAGTATTAATGTTTGTATAATATCGTTGGTTGTTACGCCATAGATCATGCTATCATAGATCATGTTACTACTTATGTTGTTTTCTTGCTCTACCAAGAGCTGGAAAGGCTGAATTAATTCCACCTCTCCTGTCACTCAGGGAGCCCCAGAAACACATCCAACTTGTCATTCCAAGTATGGGGGCTACAGTTTTGTTCCATGTGTCACCAACTTGTGAGTACACTGCTCCCCTCACTTTGAGGGTTCTATAGAGGAAAGCATCCTTTCTTGGTGTCTTCTTTTACCTGAGTCCCACTCTCACTGCACTTAGTAACACTAATGCAGATATTCTGACTACAGATTTTAATAGTTATCCAAGATTTTTTCTGCTTCTCATTCTCCTTATTCTTTAGAGCTGAGAGGAGACAACACAGATGTCAGTACTGAGCCATCACTAACCAGAAATAGCTTTTGAAATTCTGGATAGTAAAATATACAAAAAAAAACCGAAATCAAGAAACACGTTATCTAACGTCTACAACATGTAAAAACTGAAAAGAACTGGTGTGCCCAGGTGGTTTAGCAGTTAAGTCTGCCAGCACAATCTACAAGTTCCCAGAGCCCTGGTGCATCCAGGGAAGCAACCATGACTGGCAACTAAATAACATAATGCCTCCCCCTTCTCTCTTCCTGCAGACTTAGACGCCAGCCTTCATGCCTGCCTGCACCTTTCCCTTAAAAAACTAAAAATTAGGGTGTGTCCTGGTGGAGCAGTGACTGGGTCAATCACATCTGAAGGACACAGGCCACATATCCCTGGATTTGAATCTTGTCTGCCGCGAGAGAGAGTGTGAGCAACTGAATGGAAATTTTAAAAACAGAGTGCTTCTCTCTTCCTGTCAGCCTACTCACCTTCATTCCTGCCTGTATTTTTCCTTAAGAAAAAAATTAAAAATTATAAGAAGAATTAAACTTGATTAAATTCATTTTTACTATTCAAATTCACATGATTCTAGCTTTAATGGCAAGTATTTAACAAACACTTAGGAAGGTCTATCACTTTCCCAGAAGTTGTGGCTTTACAAGGTTATCAGGTATGGGATGAGATGTATTCCAAAGAAAGGAAGTGAATAATTGGGGACCTCACTCACCACCCACTTTCTCTAGTTATAACCAAGTCTAAGAAAAGGCACTTTACTGTCTGGGGCAATGGACATATTCCTGCTTTGTGCTTCCTCCTCCAGTGAGCTCTTATTTAGTCCTTCAGAACAAAGCTGAGTGGTCATCGCACCCAGGCTCCCAATGGCTGAGTTACTGGCTCCTCAAAGGTAATCTGTGCATGTTCTACTTTACCTTTTCTGTAGTCTTTCCTCCTACGTTGTAGATTCCCATAGAAATAAAAAGCTTTCCATCCATCATTATATCCCATGACCTTGCACAGTGCTTGGAAGTTAGTAAGTGCTCATGTTGACTATATAAAACATATGTTGACTACAGATTCTGTGACAGACGTGCCCCGGTGGAGTAGTGGTCAAGATAATCACCTCTGAAGGAGTACAGACCACATACCCCTAGTGTCCAGTCCCAGGTCCGGGGGAAACAACCAGTGTGAAAAACAAAATAAATATAAAATAAAAATTCTTCTTCCTCTTCTCTTTTCCTGCCTGCCTACTCATCTTCACTCCTGCCTGTATCTTTCCTTTAATAAAAATTAAAAAAAAAATCTGAGTTATTCTTAATTCTAGGTTACCTACGCAAAGGTTACCACATTTACCCAAAGATTATTGTATCATTAAATAGTTTCTTATCAATCACTAAGTTGTTGTGATAATCTATACATATTTAACAACCATAGTCATCTATCAAGAAAGTAGAGTGTAGAAATTTTATTTTATTATTTTGATAATCACATAAAGTAACACCAAACATACCATTAGATGACATATAATCTGTCTTCCAGCGTTTATTTAGCAAGACAAGGCTTAAAAAGTATAAGAACCTGGCATGCCCTGGTGGAGTACAGTAAGGCATAGTCCACATATATACCAAGGACCTGAGTTCAAGTTATGGGGCTGGGTGAACAACCAAGATGAACAACTAAATAAAATAAATAAAATGCTTCCTCCTCCTCTCTTCTGCTGGCCCCTTTTCTTAAAAAAAAAAAAAAAAAAAGTTAAAAGAACTTATTAAAACAAGCCTATTCAACTTCCTTCCAGCAGCATTTGTCATAGCTGCCAAAGTTCTTGCTAATCACTTCTATACCATTACAAAAAGTGCTTAATTTCAACATCATATAAACAACTCTTCAATCCTAACTTATCTGTGGTTAACTCTTCTTTGATTTCTTTGATTTTTAATGTTTTAAAGCCCTATTAAAAGTCAACTTTATACCTTGCATCTTCCTTGTGAACAACTATTCTCCAATTTCAAATCCCTCTTATAAAAGCTCAATTTTTTCTTTATAATTATAGTTTCAATTCTGCCTTGAGACTCACTTTCCATACCCTTGTGGCTTAGGCAGCTGAGACTTGCTGGTAATATATCTCAAGGGACTTGGGTTTAAGACCTGGGGCAGGGTGAAAATTCAAAAAATGAACAAACAAAAGATGTTTCTTCTTCCTCTTCCTTCCTCCCTTAAAATGTTTCTTCCTCTTCTCCCTTCCCTTCCTTCCTCTCTTTTAAAAATGGAAAAAGAACACTGGAGGAAAAAAGGTCCTGTGGTTCAAAATCCTTCTTTCTTCTAAATGAGTATTAGTCACATCAAAATCACAGAAAACAATGATTTATTGGGCTTCTCCACGTTCGCTTATTTTTAATGCTGGCCCAGGTTTCACCTGGGTCCGCAGACTTTACATGGTCTACACCCTAACTGACTGAGTCTGTGTGCACAGATTTTTCATTTTCAATTACAGAAGAAATCATGTCAAAAACTGCACTAAGGCAAATATCGAGGGTAAAAACATTCTTTTTCCATTCTTTACATCTCACCTACTATTGTAGTTGTTTTTTTTTTTTTTTAACCCATTTTGCTAAGGTGAAGCTAACATAGTCTTCACTCTTTGACACTGGTGTAAGACATAAAAAAGAGAAAAAAATGCAATAAAGTCCATATGATCGTTAATGTCTTATAGACATGTATATTTAAATACTACCCCATTTGCTAATTCAGGAAGAAAAGCTATGCTTAAATACCACCTTTTAACATGTATCACTCAAAGGAAGAAAAGGCATGCCCACGTGGCTCAGGTGTTAAGCCTTTACCAGAGGTGCAGTCCATATATAGCCCAAGGACTTGGGTTCATGACCAGGGTCAGTGCAGACAACTAAATAAATAAAATGCTTCATCCTCCCCGCTCTTCCTTCCTGCCTGCTTTCATTCCTCTTTAAAAAAAAAAAGAAGAAGAAAAATGGTTCAGGCAGTTGAGAAGCGGTATAAAGACTGTAAAACCAAAGGACCCAGGTCTCAACCTGGGATTGGGGAGGGCAGGGCAAAAACCCTAAATAACTAAATAAATAAATAGATAAGGATGCTTCTTCCCTCTCTTCCTCTCTCCCTTCTATCCTTCCTTGAAATTCTTCTTCCTACTTTCCCTTCTTTCCTCTCTTTAAGGAAACAAAAAGGGGGGGGGGGGGTAGGGAGAGAAATATCTTAACCAGTTTGTTAAAAAGTTTGTTAAAAGCTACAGCAGAGATTGTCTTCAGCTGCAGAGACAACTAACTTAGAGCATAAACAAACTTGCTTCCTCAAGAGAAAGCAGGTAACTTAAGCACTTCGGAGCAGCAGTGGACTATAGACCCTCATTTATTTACCACCAAAAGCAAAAGGAACTATTACTGAAAAGTGTCTCACAGAAAGGGTATTTCCACAATCAATGCATCCACATACTGAAATTCAAGAATAGGAAATATAGTTAGTTGTGAAATCTTAAAAAAAAAAAAAAATACTCCTGATCTTATAGGCCAAGTTTAATTGGAAAATAACCCACTTCTATACTTCATTCTTTCAAATACAAAGGGCTACGACATTAGCAGGGAGAAAAGGAAGGAAGATAAGCTTTTTAACAAAACTGATGCCCTTTCAGTCTTGCAACAGCAACTAGAAACCAGTTTGACAAAAATATGAACATTATTCTCTCTGGGACTGCTGCTATCTCACCTCCACGTGGAATCTCTGCATGTCATTACTGCTCCTTTGATTCTCATGTTTCCGAGGCATGTTCATTTCACTGCCACAGCATTTCCCTCTAATTGTCACCTGTAATTTTATACTCTACCACCTTTACAGGACCTAGGCCTCCAACACGCCTTACAAGTCTCAGAATGTTACTTTTCCAACAGACTGAATGCAAGTAAAAGAATATTTACTTCTTCAAGAGTCAAATATTTTAAAGCCTTAAAAAGGGCTTTCCCTTCTCATTTTAAATTTTTAGAAAAAGAGTTTTAATTCAACTTTAAGCATAAAAATGTAGCAAGACACTAAGTCTGAACACACGGATTTAAAAAGCCCAAAACACCCCACATACCAATATGAAAAGGAGTAAAATTAGACTCAGAAATGATGGAAACCTATCAATGGATATGATTCGAAGAGAAAGATTAGTGACAAAAAATGCCCATTACCCCCCCAAAATATAAACCATAGTCAGTATAATTAAAGGTCAAACTAGAATATTCAAAAATGAATCAAATAAATGCTATTGCATATCTAGTATGAATAAATAATATGCTCACACAGCAAGTACATGCAAGTTTGCACTATGAATTTAATGGCCTTTTTGTGCCAGTTGAGGGCACTCACTAACTCCGTGTCAGAGATGATGCTCAAATCAGGTTCTGCCAATGACTACTAGGTGTATGACCTTGGGCTAGTTATTCAGGTTTCAGTTTCCTCATACACAGAGTGAAGACATAATAGACTGTACCTCAATGAATCCTTTAGAACTAAATTAGGTGTTCCGTGAAGCAGGCCTAGCGCAGTAACAACACATAGTAATCACTTAATATTAAAAACTATTAGAAGCAACCAGTACTAGTTTATTGATATTATCATTTTAATCTACAATCTGCAGGGCTAAAAAATGGGCTCTGCAGTTTCTAGCGCTTTTTTGAATGGTACAGTGTAATTCTCCATTAAGTCAAGCCCTCCCGTCTCCATGGGGCAAAGTTAACAGACTACCGAGGATTGTTTCCTTTAATCCATATCAAAATCTAACAAAAAAAATTTCTCCATTCCACAGAGTCTGTATATACTGATGTTCTTATCATGGAAGACACTAGTAGAATGAGTGTTGATTTGCTGACACACAGCTCTTCTTAGCTCCAGCTAAGTTCTTTACAACAAATGCTTTTTCTGAGTTCCAATCCATGTCAGTCACTCAGTTGTTACAGAAACCCTACACTGCAGGAGCAGAAGAACTAAGTGGCAACTATCCTCTTCAAAGTTCTTTTGTTCTAAGAATCAGAAACAATACACTTTTTCTCTCCTTATCTTCCCTGACCTCTTCTGCACCATTTGACACTGCTGATCACTTTCTTGAAAAGCTCTCCTTTCTAGCTGCTCAGTACTGACGGAGGCTTCCTTTCTCCCCCAGACCCCATCTAAAAGTCAATGTTCCCCAAGATTCTTTTATTGTACAGGGGTGCAAGAAGAAATGGGCCACAGAGGTGAGTCAAAGTTTGCTCACTTAAGGTTGCTGGCTCCAACCAGTTCAGCGAGTTGCTGTGATTTAAAAAAAAAAAAAAAATGTGGACCCAGGGTTCCCAGATCTTCCAGTTTTTCAAAAGATAAACAATTCAAGCTTTCTCACAAAATATCCTAATGTTTTGATATCAGCAGCTCATTTTAACTATTAAAATACAAGGTGTGTGATCCTGAAAGTTATTTTATAAATACTTGTTTCCTCATCTATGAAATTACAGTGATTAAGTCAGAAACACACAAAAAAAATCCAATGAAACATTTCTACTACAGGCTTTCAATTTAATTTCAACTGCACATCTACCCCAAGACCAGAGGTTTTACTCCAGCTTTCAAACCAAATGTACAATACTGCAAATGTGCACAAATGTAGTTTTCTGGAGAAGAGACCATAATACTGCTTATCAGTCTCAAAAAAAAAAAAAAAATCCCAACCAACTAAGAGTCACGGACCAAGCCAACAATTCCAATTTATACTTCTTCAGCTGTCATCTGTATGAGGATGATTCCTCAATCTACATCCTGTCAACCTCTGCAGACCACTCACTTTACCTCTGACCAGCCTCTCCCACCTGCTTCTCTCCATGTCCATTGCCACAACCTTAGTTCAAACCTTCAATCTCTTCACAGCAGCAGCCTCATTAGTCTAATTCCAGCCTTCCTTTAGTCTACATTTTGTACAAATCCAATCCTCTAAAGCAAACAGTCTGGGCAAAGGCCTTGAGGGTTTGCTGATTAATGCAAAAGGGAATTGAACCTGAGGACCTAGGTAAAGCCTCCTCTACCCTCCCAGTTTATTCCTACTTCCCAGCTCCTACAATTTGCAACACAGAATACTCTTTTGTCCTTAGGCATTTATTCATACTTCAGTTCCCACTTCCTGGAATGCCTTTCTAACTCCTCCCATTCACTTAAGCCAGAAACCCTAGAAGAGTCCTGACTTTAAGGCTTGCCCCTAGGCTAGAATAAACAACTTTCTTCCCTCCAGGCAATATTGTAAATATAGGCTTATTTTTCTTCCCTAGTTGACTAAAAACTCCTAAAGGGCAGAGAATGTGTCTTTATTTTATAAGGTCCAGAGTTAATGGAAGTTAATGTTTGTTAGGTGACTGAAATTACAG
Source organism: Solenodon paradoxus (assembly GCA_004363575.1). Classification (NCBI taxonomy): domain Eukaryota; kingdom Metazoa; phylum Chordata; class Mammalia; order Eulipotyphla; family Solenodontidae; genus Solenodon; species Solenodon paradoxus. The sequence continues at coordinate 85,021 of RJWH01000562.1, forward strand.
AGGTTTCAGCAACTCCTACCTGGCCTCAGGTAAATATCCCCACAGTCTCAAGGTGAATCCAAGCAACCCACTGACGACAAAGTATCTTCAAAGTCTTGCAACACACCTACAACCAGGAAGATAATTTCTAGAGTTTAAAGGGAGGAGCTAAAAGTAAAATAAACCCACCTTCTTTTCCACTGGTCTCTTTACATTTGCCAATTTACAAAAGTCAATAGCAGAGACTAAGGTGACATCAAACTGCTAAAACTTTCTATGGACATAGAGCTAATGTTTTACTGGGAAAAAAATATTTGTCCCATAAAGGTAATTATAATAGTCTGTATTCAAATACTTAATAGTATTATTAATATACAATAAAAAACTTATTCACACTGAAAAATTGACAACAAGAATATTAAAAATCTTCCCCTGGCTCCCCCTGGCATGCCCTAGTGGCTTAGTGGCTAAGGTCACTGGACATGGTCCACATACATCTCAAGGAGCTGGGTTCGAGACTCGGGACAGGAGTGGGAGAAGCAAAGAAGATGAACAACTAAATAAAATAAATGAATGTTTCTTCCTCCTCTCTCTTCCTACCATCACCTTTCCTGTAAAAAAAATTATACATACATGAAGAAATTCTTAAGGTAAAAGTGCAATCCTTCACTAAATCATCACAGCAATCCTATGAAGAAGATATTATCACCCCCTTTCACAGATGAAGAAACTGAAACTTGGAAATTAAGTCTCTGTCTAAATACAGTGGAAGGATTCAAGGCCTGTCTGACTTCAGAGCTCAAACTTCTAACCACACAACTACTGTTAAAAGGGAGAGAGATCCTAAGATCATGCTTATGCTGTGCGCATACACAATCACACAAAAAAAGAGAATGAAAACACTACAAAATGTGATCTCCAGAATGGGATAAATCGGTTCAAATGGAATAAATGGGAACATACATCAAAAAAACGTTATTTCCACTGTACAGATAAAGAAACCCAAGACCGAGTAACCTGCCTAGTAGAAGAGCTGGAATCAAACTCAAAGTCTAGTCCAAATGCACTGGCCTGCAGGATACCATATTACAATAAAACAACCAAAAAGCTGTCTTAAACAACAAATCACATTCTGGGAAGAATCAGAAGAAGCAAGTAGCCTGGCATCTTTAGTGCAAGGAATAAAGAGAAAGGCCTAAGATTTTAACTTTAAGCTTCAGTCAAGAGTATCTCTGGCAAGTGTCTCAAAATAGCCAGGAGCATTGTCTATAATCAGTCACTATAGTCAGGGCCCTGGGACCTGATGCAGTGAGAAGACTACTGCTATTTGTTTTGCCAAGCAGAGTTACATTAGCATAAGAAAAATGGACTTAGATGTGACTCCATTGTATATGTTGTGTGGATCAGCTTTGGGGACAGTTTGCTGCCTCCGATTCATTCTCACCTATTCATCTACCCCAACAGGAGTTGGGGGGAAGGGGAGGCAACGAAGGAAAACCAGTGTGCTACATGTCTGAAAATACTGCTCCTTACTGTATTCTGATATAAATGACCTCTCATTATCCATAACTACTGTTCCAAACCTGGATAGTGAGAGCTGCTAACCCTGGGGGAAGATCTCAGGTAAGAATGAATGGATCAGCAGTTTTTTGAAACGGCATGTTTAATTTTGGGTGTTCTGACTTACAACGTTTTAAATCCACCTAAACTAAAATATTATTTTTTAAAAAAATAGTAGCAATACGATTTTCTGAGAAAAGCAGTTTAAGTCGGGTATACAAATAAAGAAAACCATTATTTCACTTACGAGTTAAAACAAACATCTACTTGTGAAACCAAATATGAATAGCGAAAAAGTATAGCCCCTTCCAATTTAAAATCAATCCAATATTTGCTCTAAAAGTATTTCATTACTTTCAAATAAGATATAACTTAAAAATATCAAACCCACCTAAGAAATTAATGTATGTTTGAGACAGGGTGGAAAAAATATGGAACTTCTAGGATTTGTATACATAGTTTTTGAAAGCTTAGTAAGTCGACTATATATATGGAACCTGTGTGTATTTCATCTTAGAAATGTCAAAATACAAGGCAAAGGAAGATTTTTTTAAACCTTAAAATGTCCTAAGAGGCTCAGAATGATTTCTTCTATCCAATATGATCTAAAGATAAGAACAAACTATAATAGATGTTAACAATTTCTGGTATACAAGTACACAAATCCTCCAAGTCAATAAGCAATTCTAATTAATCAATCAAGTTAAACAACCATTAAATGTAGTTTGCATTTTAGTAAGAAATCCATACAACCTCAAATATCAAGATTTTCTCAAAATGCTAAATGGCTGGAGAGCTATCATTGTGGAGAAACCTAAGTTTATTCTGGGCAGACAAAAGGAACAGAAAGAGTAAGGCTTAGGAGGAATCACAGTAGTGTCACTTCCAGGCAGGACAGAAGTCAGCACTGACCAGTGGCTCTGCTAGTGCCAGCTTTTCACTGGGTAATAGTGCACTGAGGCTTGCACAGTCAGTCAGAATGGGGAACACCCCTGCTAACGAACTCCAGCCTGCTGCCAGGCAGGACACACATAAGTAACAGGACATATTGCCCTAGGTTAACTAAAAAGAGAAGCGGGGTACGGGGGATAGCAAATGAAAGCAGAAAATTTACCTCCACTGGGGGCTGGCAGGGGAAGAGGAAGAGGGGGTAGAAGTCACTTCAATACTATACAAGAGCCTTTCCAGGACACAGGAAATATCCCAACCCAGAAAACCAGGAAATCTAGATCTGGAAATTTAAGTCTAATACATTTTATTTAATTATTTATTTTTAGCTTTCGAAGCTCATGGTACCAAAATATAGCTAAAATTGAATCCCTTTATACCTAAGGCGGGTGGAGGGTATAATAAAACCACACGGTGTCAGCTCTTTTCAAATTCCCAAAGGGCTCTTCCACAGACCTCTTCTGAGTTACGGCAATAACAAGTTTCCTTCTAAAATCCCCATTTTTCCATTTTGAGGGTCAAGTCTAAATAAGAGTATCACGTAAATCCAAATAGTTATCATCAGAATAAATAAGCTACTGATCCTTTTTTTACTTAGACCTGGTTTCAGAAGCTTGCCCTGCCCACCTCCTCCCCCACCTCATTCTTAGTGCTTCCAAGCGTTCGGACAACTAGGGTCTCCCCGTTGGGTCCTGCTCACGTGTTTGTTTTCACCGAGAGTGACCAAATACATAGGACAGGAAACTCCTGCAGCAGGGGCTGCTCCCGAAATCCTCTCCCCTCTCACGCCTCCCCGCTCCCTGCACCCTTCCCTCTGCCAGGGCTGTCCAGAAAGGGGGATCGGGGCTGGAGACCCCGAGAGGTCTAGGTGAAAAGTGTGGGGAGTGCTAAAAAGGAAAAGAACACCCCCGTATTCGGAGAGGAGCAGAAAACAGCCATTAGGAAAGCCTGCCCGGTAGAAATTTACCTGAATTTACCTCCTCCCTACCCACAGCAAAAAGCCCAGTCACTAACTAAAAGAGCTAAGAAAACCCCTGGAAAACTTTTCCAAACGGGAAGCGAGGGCCGGGTCCCCACCCGGGGGCTCCCGGAGAAGGGGCTGGAGTTTGCAGCCCGGCGGGGCTCGCGGGTGGTGGGGTGCGGCGCGGGCGCGGGCGAGGGGTGCAGGGGCGGAGTACCTTCGACGGACAGGAACTGGCAAAGAGTTTCAAAATAGCCGACCGCTCTCCCCTACGCCCTCGGGGGGTCCCGAGCGCCAGGACCAGGGCTCCCGAACGCAGGGCAGCCCCCAATTCGGGCCCAAAAGGAAACTTTCCGGGCCGCGGTTGCACCTGACTCCTCACCGCCCCTCCACCCCACCCCACGCCCGCCAGGCCGCCCGCCCGGCCGCCCGCCCCGCCCCGGCCTGGCCGCCCGGAGCGCCCAGGAGGGGGAGAAATAAATTCCTCTATTACCGGAGTGGGGGAGGGGGCGCTGGAAGGAGACCGGGGTCGGGGGTGGGTGGGCGCCCACTCCCCAGTCCCCACTCCTAGGCCCTGACGCCCCTGTCCCGGCAGCCCCGGGCCTGCCGCTCCACGGAGCAGCCTCCCGGCCGGCGCAGACTTCCACCCCGCGGCGCCGCCGCCCGGTCCGGAGCCCCTGGGGGACGTGGAGGGGCGCGGGGAGGCCCGGGGTACGGGCGCAGGGCGCGGCCGCCGCGGGGTCCGCCGGCCCGAGGCCTAGCCGGCGCCACCCCCCCCCCCCCCCCCCCACTCGGTCCGCGCAGGCCGCGCCGCCCGCCTCGCCCCGGCCCGGGCAGGACCCCCGCCCTCCCTGCGGCCGTCGCTGCCCGCGGGCGCCCCCGAGGCCCCCCAGTCACGCCGGCCCGCCACCCCGGCGCCGGCCCCTCTCACCCTTTCATTCTCTGCCCGGGCCTGGCGCGGGCCGGCAAATCCCCGGCCTCACGTAAACGCGCTCGCCGCCCGCCCTGCCTGCGCGCCCCAGCCCGCCGCCCTACGGGAGCCCGGGGATGTGGGCCGGGCCTGGGGCCGTCTCTGCTTACCTTTCAGCTGCTTTTTTTTTTTTTTCTCCTTCCCCCCTTTTCCCTCGGCCGGGCTGACAGATCAGAGTGAGAGGCGCTGGCAATGGACTAGGAAGCTCGGCCGCCGCTGCTACTGCTCCCCCCTGGGCTCCGGAGAGAGCCTTTCCCTGTCAAGCAAGAGGGGTGAGGATCATATTTTTATTTTGGAAACTAAAAAGTGCTCCCAGGGTCGGTGATTATTAAGGGGAAATCCCTGAATATACTCTCCAGCCAAGAAGGCAGGGCTGCCGGGGCTGCACAAGAAGAGGCAGCAGCCTCCTACAGCACCACTACAGGCACTGCGAGGACATAACACCAGAGAGCAGCTCCTCTGCCCTCCGAAACGACAACTTTCCTACCATCTTGGAGGCAAAGGAAAGGGGGGTCGGGGGGAAAAAGTGTACCCGCTCTCGAGAAAGTACAAATTTCTACTTCTCATCTTTGGAAAAAAGTCCACACCGGCCGTCTACACCGGCGCCTGTTGGAGAAAATCAGGGAAGAAACTGGGGGTGCTTGAGAAACGTGTTCATTTGCACCAGGGGGTAAAATGTTTCTGCATCTTCTGATGGAAAGAAATCTTTACAAGACACAGGTTTTCCGGTGATTATTATTTTCTATTTTCTATTTTTTTTTTCCATGTAAGTGACAGTTATATTTTCATTAGGGGGGGCTATAATGATTTTTCTCCATTGCTGGTCTGAGTTCTGTGTCTGGTGGTCTGCTTATAAATTTGTACTTCAGGAGACTTCATGGCCACTTTTATCTTTATTGGTTGTCGACTTATTTGTTGTTTTTTTTTCTTTTTTCTTTAGAGATGTTTATGTTTCCTTGTATTATTTTTAAAAACCTATGACATATTTCCCCCAACAGCTGAAAGACGTTTGTAAAGGGATGTCTTTTGTCTCCTTTTCTTAAAGCAATGTAAATAAAACCTATTGACTGTCCAGAAAGGCATGCTCTAGCAGTTTATTGTTCACAGTGCAAATAAGGGCCGAGATCACTGGGGTTTAAATACCACTTATGTCTAACTGACCACGTTTCTGGAAATTATCCGAATTCTGTTATGGTCTGCCCATGAAGGTTACTGTAAAACTGGCAATAGATTTTAAAGACAGTTTTAGATTTTTTTTTTAAGTAAAATTATTTACTAAGAATTCTACCCAGACATTGAATTTGAAATATTTATTGAGATTCTTAAAGGTTTAATTCTTGCAGCGTTACCACATGTTGCTGTCCACTTTTCTGTGTCACAGAATTGTGTCTTTTTATGAGTTGTAGTGTTGTTAGTTCAAAACTTCCAACGCGCTCCCTGCCTATATAAATGGCTTTTATTATATTGCAGTAGGTATAATGAATCTTTTTTTTTTTTTTTTTTTTTTTTTTTTACACAAGCAAAACTTAGTGGCTCAATGGGACCAAAGTTACACTGAGCTGAGGGTAACAGCGGAAAGATGGGAGAAGGGTGTGTTACCCACTTGGAACAGTTCTAATAGAACTCTTATTGGAGGAGAACAAATTGCAGGGGTACTTTTCCACTTTTCTGGTTTCTATTCTGTATGCGCTTCAGGAAGTAATTCATTGAATCTTACACAAAATGTTATTTTTCTGACACATGGGGGCTAACCTAGTGGGAATGAATCTGTAATATTAGTGCCTTGAATCAGTGGAATATACTCAGTTTCTTTCATTTGAATTATATTACAAAGAATTTAGAAGTAACTGATGACTCCACTTTATTTTTTTTTTTTAAGCTTCCAAATTTAGAAATTAAGTGAGTTCCGAGAATGTATATTGTGTATTATATTTATGGAGACCATCTTTAGCAACTAAATTTCAAGACAGCACCTGAGCAGTCTAGATTTTCTTTTGTGACTGTCTTTCTCCTTGGTAGAAAACTCTAAAGTAATTAAAGTAGAATTTATTTTTTTATGACTATAATTCATTAATTTTTATCTTGAAAATTTCATTTGTGAAGTTGTGTTCTTTTTAAAATTTTTTTAAACATTTGGAGAACAAATGTATTAGTTATATTAAGGAGATTACCTTAATGCAGAATTCTAGTGGACTTGAAAAGCATGTTTTCAAGCAGCTTATTGTTCCTTATACATGACATGACTTTAAAGACATGCTTTGCCTTTTTCAAGAAATTGAGATGTGCTCTTGAAGCTGACTGCTCCCTTTTATGCACTCCCTCTTGTGACTAAAGAAACTTGTTTGCATGATATCTGTCAGAGGATAGGAATATGATACATAATATTAGCATTTCAATGTCTTTCTCTTTATAAAGCTTGACTTGTACATGACTACAATCCATGATCTTTATCCACCAGCTGAGCTAACTAGCCCAGACTTGGAGAATTATAACCCAGCCAAGAAAGAAATCCCGTTGAATTTGCAATATTGGTGAATTTGATTGATTTGTATTTATTTCAGTTAACAATTGAACTTGTTTTAGGTGGTGTGTCTATAATTCCTAGACGTTGCAGGAGCTAACAAAACTGACATAACACTTAATTGGCCCCATTTTGCCCAGTGAAATTACCAGTCCTCAACTTTGGCTAACATTCCTGAGCATCTAATGCATCTTGGTAAATTTGTTGGACACTTTATGTAAGTGCTCTCGTTTAATCCCCCCAAGAGCTCCCAGAGACTTTGTTTCTCATTCTTTCCCTTCTTTTTCCTCCTGTCAGATATATTGGGCATAACTGTCATCTCCTTCAGGGAGTATAGACATTCTTGGCCCTAACATTTTCCAACAAATTTCCAGATCCTTTTGCTGCTCTAGAGTTTCTGAGGTGCCTGTCACAGCTCAGCACTCTATATCTGGAAGTGCTAAGTTCCTCCATATCCTGTGCCAGAAACAAACATCGAGCGATCAGCGTTTGGCGACCTCCTCATTCATTCATTGCAACCAGTAACTTACTTTACTTTCATGAAGTCTAGGACCTAAGTTGATAAGTAATTTTGAAGAATGTAAATAAATTTGTCAATTGAAATGAACCATGCTCAAGAGAAATTTCCTGGTCTTAAAAATGAGCAGTATATGTTGTAAAGTTCTGACATAATTAGAAATGCTACCTAGGGCTGTAAAGTCATGGGTTTTGGGGTTTTTTTAAAGGTGAGGTGCAGGCAAGAATGAGGTGAATAGGCTGGCAGGCAGGAAGAGGAAGAAGGAGTTTTATTTCATGTTAATTTAGTTGTTCATACCGGTTGCCTACCCACCCCACCTTTGGGGTGTGTGGCTTGTTCTTTTGGAGGCGATTGACCTAACAGCCTCATCAGGGTGCGCTGCCACATCATTTTTTAAAAAGATCTAGTCAATGGGTAACAGTAAACTGCAGCCACAATTCCGAAATTTTATGTCTGTGATACTTGAAGCATTAATGCTTCGCTTATTATTTTTATTGATTCGACAAATAGCTTGTTTGACCTTTAGTAGAAATAGAAAACACCTTAATTTTTTTTTTTTACCCCCAGCTTCAAGACCTGGGACTGTAAGTTTTACGTAGCCCGCTTGACCGTCTGAACCACCCAAGCCACAGGGGTGTGCCTCTACCTTAATATTTTCACTTTTATTAGAATTTTTAATTGATCTACTTTTTAGTATTAATAACTTTAATTTTGTAAAAGTTAACTACCTCATGAACCCTATAGTGATGTTATTAAGAAAATGCTGCCTATGTCCTTAAAAGATCCGATTCTTGGATTACCTGGATTTAAAGTGAAAGATTTGTGCATGTCTAATATGTAGATACCTTTAAGCAATAAAGCCATGATGACATTACTAGCAAATGTTTGCTGACAAATTCACCAAGTGTGTAAAAAAGCACTGTCAGCAAACACATGGTTATACAAATGCAGTGAGTAGATTTTTGTTTTGGATGGTAGGGATGTGGATGTAAATCTCTTCTAATCATAGAGGCAAAAGATGCACTTTTTTTAAATTTCAGTTGTTTAGAAGTATGTGAAATATAGTTGATGTACTAAACCTCTAGGCCACCAGGGCACGTCTGAAGCAGTATTAAAGATAGAATTTGGGTAGAATTTTTAATGATAGTCACCCTTTTCAATTTATCATGAAAAAATCTGTATCCCCAAAGTGGTGCTTAGCTAAAATGTTGTAAGAAGAGAAATCCATAGAGTCCTCAAAATAATAGGCAGAAGTCAGCACAAAGGTGACTGTTCATTTCTACGACATTCCTGGTTAAATAAGCTTTTGTAGACCCACTGGGAATTTAACCACTATTTCCAAGGGAAAACAAATTCCAGGTCCCTCACAACTAATTTACAGTGATGTTCTAGAGCCCAGTCCCTGAATAAGTGTGAACTTTGCCATATATTTGTTAAAGAATGCCAGTATTCAATCGTAAAAGGAGGGAAAATTCTATTTTAACTATGGACTGTTCTGGCAACTTGATTAAAATGCAGGTAAGGAAGATTACCAAAGATATAAAATGTTAAGGCCGGTTGTAGTACTGCCTTAGCATTTTATAGGAAGGAAAAGCCCTCTAACTAAAAATGGTACTGTCTGGCTTAATCGTGCATATTGGTATTTCATTTTATGCATACCTGAGTGCTATTTGATCTTAAGGTAGGTATCTGCATTTTGTGTTTTATTCTTTTTTGTGTGTATGTGCTTTTGTTTGTTTTTAAAGGGAAGGTGCAAGCAGGAATGAAGGCAAGGGGCAGATAGGCAGGAGAGAGGAGGAAGCAGCATCTTTATTTTTATTTAGTTGTACACACACACACACACACACACACACACACACACAAGCCTTGGCCATTCTTGTCTCAGTGCCTGTTTTCTCAGCTCTGCCAGTTAAATTCTCTGTTCTGATACCTTGTCATCATCTTGTCCCTGAAGCCTTCTGATGCCAGCTGGCGTCTACAGTGACCTTCTCCTTACTTTAATGCCTTACGTTGTTTGCTAGGTTTTGTCTTTTTTCCACATGTGCTCCTCTTGTGTAAGAAGAGGAGCTGCCGTAGTAAAGAGCTCAAACTTCTCATTTAGAAACTTGGCTCCACCATTTTCCTACTGTAAGACCCTGGGCAAGTGATTTAACCTCTCCGGTTCCTCACTTGTAAAAATAGGGATAATGACAGTACTGGGTTGTTGTGAGGATCAAACAGCATAAAGCACATAGTACGATGTTTTTTTTTCAAGGTAAGATGCAGGCAGGAATGAAGGTGAGTAGACAAGTAGAGGCAGGAGAGAGAGGAGGAAAAGCATTTTATTTATTTTTTTGAGTTGTTCACATTGGACTTGAACCCAGGGGTATGTGACTTGCTCCTTTGGAGGCGATTGACTTAACCGCTGCCAGCCACGTGGTCAGCTGTTCTTTTTGCTAGCTCATAAACACCTGACAGCCAGTACTGCTCAAGGTCAGAGTATTGTTTTTTGGGTTTTGTTTTTTTAAAAGGAAAGGTGCAGGCAGGAATGAAGGTGAGTAGGTGAACTGGCAGAAAGAGGAGAAAGAAGCGGCACTTTATTTAGTTGTTTATCACCTTATGTTCCCTATCCCCACCCCACCACGGAGTGAAGGTCATATAAATCCTTGGGGTGTATTTAGACTGCGCTAAGCCAAAGGCAGCGAATCAAACCACTACTCCATCAGGGCATGGCCCTGTTTTGATTTTAAATACTGCCGAGATAGTGGACTTAGCAGCACTGGTCACAAGTTGAATTCAACACAGAAAAAGATGGAAGAAGACTGTGGCTTACTAAATATCTACATTAAAACAAAGTGTCCTGGCTTGCCCTTGTGGCTTAATGGTTAAGTTGGCAACCTCTCAAACGTAGTCCATGCACATTCCAAGGACCCAAGATACCCCCACCAGGGTGAGAGACAACGCAGTGAGCAGCGCTGTGACGAGCAGTGAGCAGCGCTGTGACGAGCACTGAGAGCTCATGCAGAGTGTGGAACTGGAGCCTGGTGGGCCGTTTACAGCCCTTTCACTCGCTATTCCAAAGAAAGAGATACATTTAAATCTTAAGTTGAGGTACTGAAGAAGAAAGACTTCTGACAATGACCTATAAAAAGGATTAGGAAGCATCTTCAGAAAGTAATTTCACAAACAGTAAATGTTTGAGATGGCTAATATTTCCAGCTAAATTTTACAGAACAGAAACATCCAGTGTTTTAAAATGCACATGCAGCGTTAGGTAGTAGACAAAGTGTGCAGTTTAGACCAGAAAACCATGTATGAATCCCAGAGCTAATATTTATTTACTAGCTGTACAAATTGGGGCATGTTCCCTAGCCTTTTAAAACCTTAATACCCTCATTTTTAACAATTGCTTAAATAAGATGATTTATAGGGCCGTATGTAGTGTAATATCTGACACATAACAGCCACTCTGTAACTTTGAATTTCTTCTTCTTTTCAGTAAATTCATAAAAAATGTCTGGATTCAAAGTAGGAGTTTATTTAGAAAACTGTAAAAAGGTAGCAGTTTAATTAGAAAGCTGTAAAGAGGGACCTAAATCTAGAATCATTTCTAAAGCATTGAGGACCCACTATCAAATTTATTAGAACCTATTTACATATTTGTTCTTTATCTTTTTGTTAGAGGAGAAGGAAGGACAGAGGAGGAAGAGGCATTGAAGGAAGGAAGGAAAGGAGGAAGAAACACTTTTATTTAGCTGTTGATTTCTGGTTGTCACCGTAGCCCCAGGTCTCGAGCTGGGGTCCATGGGCTGTATGTGGTCTGCATACCAGCATCTCAGCTGCCTCAGCCACAAGGGCACATCCCTATGTATTTGCTTTCCTTGCATGAGCTATGTGAGATTTCTCTTTGTAATTGAAGTTATTAGTGCTTAAGTAAATGAACGTTTAATTTTTATAAATAGTATTGAATTGTCTTTTAGCAGAAAGACTTAATAAGCACAGCCAACAACAACAAAACAAGCATTTTGCTCACTGACAGGCACTTGACTCTACCAAATGATTACAGGGCTCTTCTTATTCAGGCTACTGGGTGATGCAGTGTAAGAGACCTCAACCTAACTGACATGGTGTGTTTGAAACAGGGAACTTAATCAGTTTAGTAGCTTATGACCTACTGAATGTTATGCAGTAAATCACATCTCAGGTAAATTGGGGTCCAAAGTGTTATTTCATGAAACAGTTCTGTTACATAGACGTGATCTATATTTTCATATTAGGTCAGGACAAAAGTTGAAAGCCATACATGAAGAGGCTGAAATTTATAGCACAAGATACGTAGTCCCTATCTTCATTGGTTTTACAGTCTAGCTACAGTATAAAGGTCCGAAGTGGCCTAGATGAAGACGAAAGGAATGGTGGGACCTGAGAGGAACTTAAGACCATGGGCTTAAAAATATTATGTTTCTGGGACATGCCCTGGTGACCTGGTGATATGGTACACCCTGGGAGCAGTCCCACATGCATCCCAAGGTGCGGGTTCAAGACCCAGGGTTGGGGGGAACAGCCACTGTGAACAATTAAATAAAGTGCTTCGTCCCTCTTTTTCTGCCTGCCTACTCGCCTTCGTTCCTCCTGCCTGCACCTTTCCTTTAAAACAAATAAATTTCTTATGGTCATCAACATAGAGCTAGCCCATGCAGGTTAGCTTGCTGTGAAGGAGCCATGTGGTAAAAGAACGAAAGAAAACCTGGAATACGAGAACTTCCCTGCCTGGGAAAAGAAACCAAATAAAGTTGAGATTAAAAGCAATGAAGGAAGCAAATCAGCTGAACAGTAAATTGTTGACTTGTAAGTCAACGATAACTTCTATCCCAAATGAAATATTTAAGACTGAAATGAAGGGGTTTTTGGTGTTTTGTTTTGTTTTGTTTCACAGCAAATTCGGACTGTATAGAAATTAATTCAAAAGATAGGACTGGTTGCAAAGTGTAAAGCAGGAAACTCAGTGCACTGGTTAGCTTTCTCTCAGTGAAGTATGTATGGAATGCTCACTGGGCGTTGGTACTGACTTAGGCTTTTCGGGGGTGGGTGGGAGTAGAAGAAAATAGAATACAGAATACTCAATCATGCACGGGGAGCTTACAATCTAGTCACAAAGACCTTTACCATCTGGGAATCACTGGAGAGCAGCAAAGGTTCTAGTAGGAATAGAAGACGCAGAGTGAGGACAGGAGGCTGGCAATTGGAGGAGGTCCAAGCCCCAACTTGACCTGACAGTGGGCTGCTCTCAGAACTCATAAGGCTCTTTTGCTCCTAAAAGCTGATGTTTATGTGGATTCAGAAAGACTCATGGAAATCTCGCATGGTTTTGCCGCAATGATCGGTGTATGTCAAATCCAAATGGGGGTTTATCTGGGGCAGAAGAAATGGCATGAGGTAAAGCTGGAGTGAGCATCTCTTCTCTGTAGGACAACAGAAGGAATAGGAGGGAAATACAGAAATAGAGTAGTGCCCACTTAAGAGGACTTTGAAAGCCAAGGCAAAAAGTTCAAAGAGAACAGACAATAAAGAGCCGTTACTTGTACTTAAGCAAAAAGGGTCTTCTGCTGTTTAATTATTCAAGAAGTACCTGTGGGTCACTTACAGTGCGCAAGGCACTGTGATTAGGATATTGGGGAAATAGAAGTCACTTCCCCTCAAGTAGCTAAAGTCTGGAAAGAGAAAAGAATCATTGTTTTATTTTTATGCAGAGCCTACCTTAAAAATATAACATCTATGCAGGTTAGGGTTTTTTGTCAATTTTTTTTATTGTGTTAATATGCTTTGTTAATTTAGCATCTAGGACAATAACTGGCACAAAATATGCATCATATTTTTTAAATTTTTATTGTAATTTATACATTAAAATAAACTTATATGTTTAGGTTCCCCATATATGCAGTTTCCATATGCCTCAGATACATGTCAACTGCCGTCCACCTGATCAACAAGTGTTCTTCACCATTGTCCAGTGGGCTCTGCCGCCACTTGCCCCCAACCCCTTCCCCTGGCATATGCGTCATAAATTTTTGTTGAATTGATGAACATTTGAGGTTTTGAATTCTTGAGCAGTACAGTCTCTTTGAAACAATTGGATAATTAAGGTACAGCTTTTAGGTAAGTTAAATAAGGATTCCGAGGAAGCAAGCATGACTTTATCAATTTCACTTAGTACAAGATGATTAGTAAACTGCTGGTACAATTCTAATTATGTCAGTAATCTTTGGGCTTTATATTCTTTTTTAACTATTTTTTTTTAAGAGGAAGACAGGCAGGCAGGAAGAGAGGAAGAAATATTTATTTCTTCACTTTAGTGCCCCCCACACCCAGGTCCTTGTGCTGTGTGTGTCCCACCCCTAGACGTCACTCCTGATCCACCAGAACGCCTCTGAGCACTGTATCTGGACTGCAGCTGTCTAGCTAAAAAAGCTGGGGAACGGTGCTTAAGTGTTCGACTTTTTCTTTTGTGCATTCTTTATTGTTAAAAGCACTTAAAATGTCTACTTGAAAACTTCTACAGGTTAAAGAAAAATTAAATAGAATAAAAAAGAATCACCTGAACTAAAAAGCAAACACACAAGAGGGCAAAATATGGTTTCCATTACAGCCTTTTGTTTGAGAACGCCCTAGCATATTTAAACAAATATCTTCGAGTATTCCCCTCTCCCATTCTGTAGGGCATGATCAATTATACCATCTGTTCCCGTAGGCAGTTTGGCAGCTATTAATTGACTAACATTGTTCACTGAGTTTTGTTGTTACCACAGTTGATTTTAGAACATAAGAACAAATGGTTTGTAAGAATAGCTTTCATAATACAAGTTTCTTTTAAATTATAGAGGGGGGAGGAATCAATATTGACCAACTGGGATGAACTAAGCATATTCACATAGTCATAAATCATTTCGGGTTTTCTCAGAGGATTTTACCATGATGTTCTATATGAAAATGTCCTAAATGTATAAAGCAAGAGCAATTTAGTAATTTGATACCAACGGAAATTCTACTCCACATGAGGGAAGAAGGGGTCATCTCAGTCATACACATTTGCTTCCTGTGGTTGCATCCAGAGTGGCGTGAACATGAGCCTCAGGAGGCTGTTAAGCCATCTTAAGCTGGACGGTAAACACGATGTGTCTCTGTGGAGGAAGGAGGGAAGAATGATGTTACCTAAGATGTCTGATTAGCAAAGTCCGAGTACTGAGTACTGATAAATATTCAGTCCTTATAGTGTGTCCATCTCTGAAATGAAGCTAAGAAAAAAACTTGTAGGAGAAAAGACTCATGATATTCTTAGAAAGCTCATGTAAATACATGTGGACTATTTGTCCTTGTTTTAATTTTTCCTATTGGAAGGTTTCTATCTTGTCAGAACCAAACAGTAATGTGTTACTAAGTTCTTTTTGGCTTCCTTCTTTATCTTGATAGACTTGAGTTCAGAAAACTGAAAATGTCTAGTCCTTTTAGCTATTGGAATGATTTTGTGTTTTTATAGTTTTACATACTAAGTCCTTAATTTGAAATGAAAGTACAAAGCAAACATCAAAGCAGCAACTATAAAAAAGCCTCCACAATGTACTACATTGTCCAAATTTTCATTTTTGGATTGCATTCATTTATAGTGTTGACTTTCATTAATCTATACTAATTGCTTCAGATTCATTATAATGTCGAAGTATATAAGTCTTCCAAAACATACTAATGCTTCCAAAATTAAGCTATTTTAAGACAAAAGTAGAATTATTAAAAGACAAGCAACATAGCTTATAATTTTTTCCACATGGAAAGTCAGCCAAATTTATTTAAATAGCTTTATCTGATGTATTGGAAATGACAAAAATGTATGCAAAAAATAAAATGTTTTCTATGCCTGCTCTTGGTATTTTATCCTGCCTTTTATTTTTTAGTATTTTATTGAGGTAACTTTTACAAATTAAAAATAAACTCATATGTATAGGTTCTACATATGTGCACTTTCCCCATTCCTCAGATGTATGTCAACATACCCTGCCCTCCACCACATCACCAAGAGTTCTCCACTATTGTCCAGTGGACCCCACCCCAATTTCTCCTTGCCCCCGAGCCCATCCCATTCCCTATCGGTAACCTTAGTTCTATTGCAAGTGTCCAAGGGTTGGTTTTGTTTCCTCTGTTCCTCTTTTGGTCTATTCACATTCTACCTATGAGAGAGGTCATCTGGTATATGACTTTCTTCTTTTGATTTATTTAATTTAGCATAACCCTGTCTAGATCCATCCATGTTGATTCAAATGTCAGGAATCCATCTCTTCTAAGGGCTGTATAGTATTCCATTGTGTTTATATCTTCTTCATCTACATCTTTATCCATTCATCTGATGTTGGGCTCTTAGGTAGTTTCCAGTTCTTAGCTATGGTGAATAGGGCTGCAGTAAACATAGGGGTGCATAAGTCTCTCAGAGTCAGTATCTTTTGGGTAAATACCTAGAAGTGGGGTGGTGGGATGATACTGACATTTCCATCTTCAACTTTAGTAGGAATCTCTGTACTGTTTTCCATAGGTGTTACACCAATTTGCACTCTCACCAACAGTGTGAAAGTGTTCCCTTTTCTCCACATCCTTGCCAACATCTGTTGTTTCCAGATTTTTGGATAATAGCCAGTTTCTCAGGTATACGGTAGTATCTCATTGTTGTTTTGGTTTGCATTTCCCTGATAGCCAGCAAGTAGGAACATCTTTTCATGTGCCTGTTGGCCATCTTCATATCCTCTTCAGAAAAGTGTCTCTCCAATTTTTCTTCCCAATTTTTTTATCGAATTGCCTGTTTTTCTGTTACTGAGTTTTATGAATTCTTTGTATATTTTGGATTTTAAGCCCTTCACAGAAACATGGAATGCAAATATCTTCTCCAAGTTAGTAGTTTGTCTTTTTGTTTTGATGATGTTTTCTTTGACTGTGAAGATTTTTAGTTTGATGTAGTCCCATTTGTTGTTTTTTTTGTTTCATTTGATGCTGGAGTTGAGTCTCCAAAGGCCTAAGACTGAAAATGTCTTTCCTATGTTGTCTTCCAAGAATTTTATGGTTTCCAATCTTATATCTAAGTCTCTAGTCCATTTTGAGTTAATTTTTGTGAATGGTGTTAAAGAGTGGTTTAGCTTCATTCTTTTGCATGTGACTGTCCGGTTATCCCAAGACCATTTATTAAGAATATTTTCCTTTTTCCATTGTATGCTTTTTGCTCCTTTGTCATAGATTAACTGACCATATGTGAGTGAGTCAGTTTCTGGTGATTAGGTTCTATTCCACTGGTCTGTGCCTTTATTATTATTCCAGTACCATACCTTTCTGATCACTATCACTTTGTAGGATAGCTCAGTGTCTAGGAGTGCAATACCTCTGGATTTGTTCTTTTTTCTCATAATTGCTTTGGCTATTGGGAGCGGGGGGGCGGGGTGTGGTCTTTTACAATGTTGGTTCTTCCCAACCATGAACAGGTGATGTCTTTCCATATCTTTGTATTCTCCTCTGTGTAATTTACTATTAACATAGTTGCCATTTCAATTAAGACTTGTAAAGCACATTAAAAATGCTTTTGGTGTTACCTAATAATTGGAAAAACAAGTTTTAGTAAGTGACCTATTCCTGATTACATACATTAGCCCAATTCTAGAAAAAATAACTTCAAGTGTGTTTTGTTATAATTTTTTATTTTCAAAGAGTAAAGAAGGGAGAGAAAGAAGAAGCATTTAACGAAGGAAAGAAGGAAGAAGAAGAAATATGTGTCTGGTTGTTCATTTTTTGTTTTTTATCCAGGCCCCAGGTGATGAACCCACATCTTTGCACTATATATGGTCCACACATCGGATCTCAGCCACCTGAGCCACAAGTGTGCCTCTTGTATTTTTTGTTGTTACCCAAGCTACAAACCTACTCAGATTTCACCAACTTCCCACTCGTAGATGTCCTTTTCTGCTCCAGACACTCAGTCTTTCCTTGTCTTATATGACCTTGACTCTTGTGAAGAGTACCGGTCGGTTATTTTATAGAATGTCTCTCAAATTGAGTTTGTCCGATGGGCTTTCTCATGATTAGATGAGGCCATATATTTTGGCAAGAAATTCTCAGACATGATAGACCCTTTTCACAGCATGCTCTATGGGGAGGCGGGGTACATGATGATCATCATATTATAACTGGTTGTATAGTTTTCTGCTGCTCCTGGAACAAATCACCACACATTTAGGGCCATAACATAACATCCAGTTATTGTCTCACAATTCCTGGAGGTCAGAAGTCCAGGCGAAGTGTGGCTGGATTCTGTTCAGGCTCTGATAAGACAGAGGTCATGGTGTCACCTGGGCTACGTTCTGGAGCTTTGGTCTTGTTCCCCGATCATTCACATTGTTGGCAAATTCAGTTGCTTGCCCATAGAACTGAATCGTGTTCTTTCTTTCTGGCATCCAGAATCCACTGTCTGTTCCTTGAGGCCACACTCAAATTCTTACCAAGTGACCCCTCTGTTCCCTCTGGTACAATCTCTCCCACACTGAATCTCTTCACTTCTAGCTCCAAGTTTAAAAGTCTCATATGATTTGATGAAGTCCAGATCCGTAATCTCCCTTTCTTGAAGTCAACTGTGCCATCTAATATAACCTAGTCACAGGATTAAGATCTATCGTATTTACTGCACAGATGATCATGCAAGGACCTCTATACCAAAGGTCTGGAGGAACGGGAATGGAGGGGACATTGTAGAATTCTGCCTACCATGCTAGTAATATTAACCTTGATTACTATTATCTGCTGAGTTTCTTTACCATAAAACTACTAGGTTTTTTTTCCATTTGTAGTAAAAAAATAACTTGAGGGAAGTACATTGACCATTGCAAATATTAGTTTCTCCTCCAACTTTCCTACACTAATTTCAACATTCATCAATGGAACTGTTCATTCTCCAACACTGATTTATTTACTTATTTCATTGTAGACTCATGGATATATTTTTTACTTGGAGAGTTTTAATCCAATGCTGTCATTATTTTGTTTTTAGATCATTCTCATGTTGGCCATTAGTGTTCTTTTCAACTTAGCTTCTGTGTCATTTTGACATACCCCCATTCGTTCTGAGCCTTTCTTTACTTTTCTGGCACCATAAGATGTTATAGATATCTATGTATTCTTTCCTGCCCCCACCCCAGAATAAATCACTTTTCTAAGGATAGCTCTGGTGTTAAGGCAAAAAAACAAGAGGTAAATTTCAGCATGTATTGACTACAATCATGTCTTCATAGTTTAGATGCAGATAATGATGTATTCATTTCCATCTGTTGCCCTAACAGAGCACTGTGAATGTAGTGGCCTGAAACAATGTGAACTTATTTCTGGAAGTCAAATCTGAAATAGAGTTTACCCGGCTAAATGAACGTATCAGCAGGTCTTCCTTCTGACTGGTGCCTTTTCCAGCTTCTAAACACTACCAGCATTCCTTGGCTCATGATCCCTTCCTGCATCTTTAGACCCATCAGCATAGTATCTTCTAGTCTCCTCTGATTCTGGTCCTTCTGCCTGCCTCTTATTAGGGTCTTTCTGATTACGTTGTGTTTGCCCGGATAATCTAGAACAGTCTCCTCATCTCAGGATCCTTAATTGCATCGACGAAATCCTTTTTGCCACATAAGGCAACGTTCACAGGTTTAGGGGATTAGGACAAGGACATCTGTGGGCTTATTAGTCTACCTCCTACATGAGCATATTTGGACTAATGAGACAGCTCACATAATTCAGGCGAAAGGGGACTATCCCGTTAATAATATGCCCCACTTTTACTTTTTCTTCTTAGCCCTACAAGTCACTTTAAAAAAAGAATTGCAGTATATTTGAATATTTGTCTAAATCCTTTAAAAATCTAAATGCTAATGCGGAGTGTGTGAACTATGTCTTCCTTTTGTTTGTTCCCACAGTACATCTTTATAGGATCATACCCATTTATAAAAACAGTGATTATAATTTCAAATAATGCATTACTCTGCTTCCTAAAGAGCTTGGGTTATGCATTGTGTATTCACACTGTTGGTAGGAATTGTAATTTTGTAACTAAATAAAAAAATTAAATGTTCTCTTCATATTCTTGGCTATAAATGTTTTTATTTACTTTTTATTTATATATCAAGCAAATATTTGTTATATCTAGCCACAAGGTATTTCAATAGCTATCGGTGATGAGCAGTGCATGCGCTATATATGTAATAGATATGTAACATGATTCAAAATACGGAAATATTGCTTTTACCCTAAGGCAGTGATTCAAGTATCTGTTTTCTGTCTGGAAGGTAATTTATAAACCAAGATTTCCCCATTCTTATTACTTTCAGCTAGAACTATAAAATAGACTAGAAATAAAAATTTTAATGTTAAACATCATGTATAAAAAGCCGTTTAAAGCTTTCCATGCTAGTTTTGAACTTTAGTATGCAACTTGGGTTGCATACAAAATCTCAGGATTCTAAGTTCACATTTTCATTACTTAAAAAAAATCGTATTTGCTTATTTAATTTTCCTTTCCCTCTCCTCAGTCTTGGACCTGATCCTTGGGCTTTCCATGACCAATGGCTTAGCTGCCAAACCACAGGGGTGCACCTATTTTTTCTTTTCAAAAAGGTGAAATTCCTGAAAGAATGTTCTAATATTTACTACAACATCATCAGCAACTAGTATTTAGTGAGCACGTATTCCTGCTGAATGTTTTACATTCATTTCATTTTTCTAGATAACTGTGAGGCAAGTGTTCTCATTTTCCCTTTTCATAGGTAATAGTTACTAATAGAGGTGACTTGGTAAGTGATAGAGCCAGGATTTAAATCTGAGAAATTGACTCCATAGCTTGCTCACTGAGCACACCCATCAGTGTGTTCACCATGACATAGTGCTGTCACTCAGGAAAGAATGATTGCTCTAAAATGTGCTCATAGACTTTATCATTTTTCCCAGCTTTGGACTATAGCTGAAAAACTGTGTTCTCAGTAGATTGTGATACATATTAGGAGCTGAAATTTTAGAAACAGTGTAAATCCTGCACAGTCTTAATAAATCTGAGGGCAGTTGACTGTACATACTAGAGCTGGGCATGGTAGATTCAAGTTGGTGGTTGCTGCTGTTGAGATCATCTCTTTTACTGTTTTTGTTTTTGTTTTAATTTTCTTGAAGAGGAAGGAAGGCGGGGCAGGAAGGAAGGCAGGCAGGCAGGCAGGAAGAGAGAGAAGGAAGCAGCACTTTTTTTTAAAGGAAGGATGCAGGCAGGAATGAAGGTGAGCAGAGGCAGACAGGCAGGGAGAGAGAGGAAGAAGCATTTTCATTTTATTTAGTTGTTCATCTTGGTTGTTTTCCAGGGCCCTGGAAAGTGAACAGGTCATTGGAATGTATATGGACTGCCCCCAAGAATTGGCTTAACTAACACGTAAGCCACCAGGGCATACCATCTTTTTTTAATTTGGTGGCATGACCCAGGATGAATTCAGAATAAGGTAGAACTACATACTAACATCTGTCTTGCCATTGGCAGCATCCAATCCCAAAATTGAAGAGAGCTGCTGACTGCTGTCAGTTTAGATATTTGCTGTCATTTGAATGTTTGTGTGCTGCTCCCCCGCCCCGCCCCCTCCATAAGTTGACACCCTCTTGCCCAATGTGACAGAGTTAGGATGTAGGGGGCTTGGGAGGTACAAGAATGGGTTCACTGCTCTTATAAAAAAGACCCGACGGAGTTTTCTAGTCCCGCCCACTATGTGAGGCATAGGGAGATGGCAGTCACTCCTCGGCCAACAGGCTGGCAATCTGATCTTGAACTTGCAGCCTCCAAAAATGTGAAAGGAATTCTGTCACTTACAGACTGGTCAGTCTTTCTGTCACTTTTAAACTGGCCGGCCTGTGGTCTATGCTAGAGCAACCTAAAGAGACTGAAGCAGGTCATGGTTTAGTCCTTGGGAAAATCCTGGAAGAAAATCCTTGGGTAAATAAATTTCAGCTGCTTATTGATGGATTGTTAAAAATCTACTCTCATCCCAACTAATCAGAAAAAATGGTTTTCGTGTTTTAATTCTACACTTGAGTGCTGACATTTTATGTTCGTAGAAGTGGGTAAGATTTTCTACCTCAGGACACCTAAGTCTAAAGTATTTTCCTATTGAAGTTCATAGATACTGCCCCATCTAGTTTTAAAAATATATAAATCTAGATAATTTGGGAAGTAGAATAAAATATACATTTTCTAAAATATATTAAAAATAAGTTCATATAATTTGAAGGTATGCTTTGTTAGCATGTATGACTATGACTAATTTCTACTGAATTGCTAATCATTTGGAAATGATTTTCATAAATAGGGTTTGTCTATCACTGGCTTTAAAGAAATGGAAGATAGTGTCCTGAAGGACCCCAACACATGATACAGCACAGGAAAAGGGTTCTTAGTCAATTGGTAGATTACTTCTCTGCATTTCTGTACCCTTCGAATTTATAGAGAGGCTGTTACTCAACATCTGACAAATTAGATAACCTCAGGCTCTTTGGTCTGGACAATGTGGTTTTTAGCTTGCCTGAGATGAATTTTAAGACACTTAAACCATACTATGAATGTGGTTTTCCTGGAGAAGATACCAATATTATTTAGGGGTAAAGCAAACTGCTAAAAATTATTTTCTTTTTTTAGTCTTTGCTTTGGAAAAATTGATGAGTGGTCTTGAAAACTTTTTTCATCTATTATTCATAAAACATTTATAATGGTACAGATATATATATGTATATATAGATTTAGAGCTCTCTCTCTCCCTGTATATATACACATGCACACACACACACACACACACACACACACATACACACACACAAACACTAACCCTCCTGCTCTAGCAGCAGCTCAGAATTAGTGTAGACAAATGACAAAACTGAGAGATAAAGTACTGTGATATTGTATATGTGTGTAAGATGTTCAGGGAACAGACAAGAGTTCCTATTACAGAGAGAACAGAGATTTCTTGGCGGAGGCACAGCTGAGCTGATCTTGAAGGACAAGTACAAGCTGATTCGTCAATGCAGGTTGGAGTAAGGGAATTCTAAGTAGGAGGAGATTATCATTTATAGTCACAGGTAAGCAGGCACCTTCCTTGTAATCAATGAGTTTCATGTAGACACAGCAAATATGTACCCTTGTGAAGCCGTAGTGGGAGATGAAGCCAAAAAGACTGTGACTGATGGTCACACACAGTAAGTGATTGAGAAATGTGCATTTAGTGACCAAAAAAAGACCACATATCTCAATTTCCTTTAGGGCCCATAGTTCCTTCCTTAGTTCGTGGATGGCTATCCCTGCCTTGTAAGTGTTCTTAATGATACATATGAGCAACTTATACACTCATAATTGTTCTTCCAACTCCGTAAGTGGTAGATAGCTTAAGTCATACTTTAAGATCCCCATTTTACAGATTATTAAAAAAAAAAAAAAAAAATCAGAGACCCAGTCATTTAAACCAATTATGGAATTAACATGACCCAGGTTCCTAGTCTGGGGCCCTTTTGCTTACAGTGTATCTGTCTCTGCTCCTAATCAAATAACATAGAAATTATATGAGGAAAGAATCACCTGAGTAATTATTCTACCTGATAAAGGACTAAGTGACTTTCTAGTACATTTGCTAATAAAATTTAAAATATATTGAGGACTACTTGTTGCCTCTGATAAGATGCCTCCCTCAAAACAAATGATAAATTTCAAGGTAAAATTTTTTCTGTTCGAATGAAAATCTACTGCTCTTTGACTCCATGATGTCATTTCAAGGAATTTGCCCTTGCAGATAAACTAAGAAAAGTATGCAAATATTTATATACAATGATATCTGTTGCTGTATTTTCTGTCAAAGTAAATCAATCAATCTAGAGAAAGCCCTAAGTATCCCATCAACAGAAAATCAGTACACTATAATCATTAAGAATTGCCTAGATTTGACAGACCCTGGTGGAGCAGTGGTTAGGTCAGTAATCTCCGAGGGAGCAAACCACACACCCCTGGGTTTGAGTCCTGGTCTGACGGGGAAGCAACTAGTTGAACAATTAAATAATAAAATAAAGATGTTTCTTCCTCTTCTCTCTTCCTGCCTACCTGCCTACTTTCCTTCATTCCTGTCTATACCTTTCATTTAAAAAAAGTTTTTTTAAAAGAATTGCCTAGTTTCAGATCCCATTTCTATAATTTACTACTGTGTAATCAGGGACTAATTACCTCGCTGTGCTTTTAGTTTATCCATTTGTAAAGTGAAGCTAATAATGGGTTTGTGATCATGTTTAGAACAGTACCAGATCCATAGTATATGTTCAATACATTTTATTTATCTTTATTGATAGGGATTTGAGATACATTTTAGTAAGTGCACATGATAGAATACCAGGCAACTTATTTTTAATTCATCCCCACCTGCCTACCCTGCCAGTCTCCTGGCTCAAACTCGGGTTCTTGGGCTAAAGCCAAGGTCTGCACCTTAGCTGTCTCAGCCAGCTGAGCATCAAGTGTGTCCAGGCAACTGTTTTTTTTAAAAAAACAGCTCTATGTGCTCTACTTAAACAGAAGGAGAGTCTCTGCCGGCTTAGTTTGTTTCCCTCCGTCAGGTGCCCGAGAAAAGATCTTAGCTAGAGAAGGACTACACTGGGGCATTTTTATTGAAGAACAAAGCAATTTTTTTGAGTTCTGGTGAAAAAAGCATATTAGGTTGGAGTAGGGGGGCTTTGATGCAACATGAGATGTGTGATTAGTTTGGCAGATGGGTTCAGGTGAGAAAAGAGACCAGGGGAGGTACACCTGAGAGACTGGCTATCATCCAAAAGTCTGGAAACAACAAAAATATTGGTGAGACAGAAAAAACAAAAACACTTTTACTCTGTTGCTGGGAGTGCATATTGGTGCACCCCCTATGGAAAACAGTTTGGAAATTCCTCTAAAAAGATACAAAAATGCTCATTTGCAGAAGTGTATGCACCCCCATGTTCACTGCAGCCTATTCACAGTAGCTAAGAACTGGAAGCTGTGCCCCACATCAGATGAATGGAGAAAGATGTGGTGCATATATACAATGGAGTACAACATAGCCCTGTCATTTGAATCAACATGGAGGGAACTAGAAGGGATTAGTGGAACGTGAATAGACAAAATGGAGGAACATATGAAACAAAACCAAATCTTGGACACTTGCAGTAGAACTGAGATTACCAATAGTGAGTGGGATGGGGCGGGTGGGAAGTTAGTAGTGGTGGAGCCCACTGGATATTGGTGAAGAACACTTGGTGATTTGGTGGAGGGCAGGGTGTATTGACATAGCTGAGAAATGAGAAACCTATATATAGGTTATTTTAATGTGTAGAATAAGTTACTACAATTATAGCTATGTGTGTGTGTGTGTGTGTGTGTGTGTATCTATTTTTTAAAGAGAGACCAGGGGAGGAACCAAGGGTCCAGTAGGAAGTAGATCTGGTATGACTCCTGTCTCTAGGTGTCTATGCATGCTCTACTGCATCAGAAACTCTAGCAGACAGTAATTTCTCAACCATTTACTGTGTGTGATCATGCTGAGTCAGCAGGTGAGTCATCCCATTCTCAGGGAGGCAGTAGCTCACAAGGGAAAAGAAATGACTTCTTTCTGGGCTGGAGGGTCGATTTTAGAAAATTCCTTGCCCAGTGTTCAAATTAATATCTTGGTGGCTGGGAAAAATTAGCTGTTATCCCCGGGGGTGAGCAGTTGACTTGCTCTAGTCAAGCTTGAGGATCAGGTATACTCATTCTAGATAGCATCAGAATGTTCAAATGTAAGAGCACATTGGTTACTGTTTAGGGAATAAAATTGAGCAGGCTCAGTCCTTGCCCAGTAAAGCTGTTAAGGATAATAGCAGGTCACTGTGTTAGAAGCAGTAGAGGCTCCTAATAATCTTTGGTAGTTTATGTGGCAGAAAATTTTCTGCTCCCTTTTAGGGTGTTTTAATTTTTCTTCTGAAAATCACTTTGATTGCACATAGACTTATTGACTTAAACCACAAAACATGAATGGAAGGACTTAATTCCAATCATAAAATTCACAGTGAAGTAAGAGGTGGAATATCACACTCAAATAATAAATAATAATAATAAATAATAATAATAAAAAATGATTAGGTATCCTTTCTGGCAATCAGTAAATTTATAGAACATACCACACTTTCCTAAAACCACTCGTTTATAAGAGGTTTGTCCTAATGTGAATGAAAATCATGCCAGTTTGATTAAAGAGCAATATATTTTGTATGCCAAGTCACAATGAAGGAAAGGTACAGGAAAAGTAAACTCCAGATAGATGTTTATTACATCATCACTAAAGATGACAATAACATTTGAATCTGTAGAAATGCACCTCATATATGACTGGAATGGAAAATATTAGGTGAGAACAGTAGAGGCACATGACTAGAGAGATGGGGAGTGAAAAGAGTAAGAGACCATCCCATCTCTTACAGAACAAAAGACTTAAGATGGACAAAGCATCTGGTTAGGAAAGCAAGGGATCAACAAGAAGGCCAGGGTCACGGAGCAAGCACACACGAAAGGAGTAACTGAGGAATAACCCAGTTTCCCAAGGGAAGGCCGCTGTCCCAGGGCACTCTTCCTGCAGAACTCGCTCTAGGTTTGCAGGTACAAAATACACCTGTCCAGCGAAGGGTGTGGCTGTTTAGTTCCTGCTACTAAACAAAAACTTTCCACTTTATGCTTTATGGGAATTGTAATTTGGGCTTTTAAGGAACTACAGGAAGGCATATGTTCTATTATAATTGGAGTTTACACCTCAGATAAAGACCAATTTGCTTTCAGTGTTGAAAAAAGAAACAGAAATAGGCAAAAATGTTTTGACCTTTCCATCTCTTGGCAGGGGGAATGAGATTAATTAAATTAAATTTCACTTCGGCCCCTTTTATACTCCCAATATTATCCCACATTTCCCAACAGCAAATTGATGCTTTTGTTCTAGAACAGTGGGGCAAGGTCACCCTACCCCTAGAAACATGAGGAAAATCCCAGAGTCTTGGAAGAATTTATATATAATCTCAGACTCATTTCCTCTCCTTGTAAATTGTTTTTTTTTAATTCAGAAAATAATGTATATTAATAATGTACAGTACTTTATCTTGTCAGGGAGCTTACTTATCCTGCTGAAACATATAATGTTGACCTCAAACAAAAAGCACTCAGTCTGTGTGCCATGGTGGAACAGTGGTTGGTCAACTGCCTCCAAAAGAGCATAGTCCACATACCGCTGGGTTCATGTCCTGGATCTGGGTGTCTGGGAAACAGCCAGTGAAAAACTAAATTAAAAAAAAAAAAAAAAAGCAATCAGTCATTTCACCAACAAAATGAGTCAGGAACAACAACAAAAGGCCAGCTTGAGAAGTGCGGTCTCTTCATGAGACCTACCTGCATGACACCCATGTCAGCACTTCCTTATATAGCCTTTGGAGCTGCTGCTGTTGGGTAATGAGAACTTTCTTCGACTGGAGTGGAAAGGCATCATCACTTCCCCTCGGAGACGCAGGCACATTGAGGCTTGTAGTTTGCTGATTGTGTGTGCTTGGGAACTCTCTTCTAGCCCCCACATCTCCTTTAAATAATTTTTGTATATTTTTCACAATAGTGGCGTCCCTGGTGGAGCGGTGGTGAGGTCCATCATCTCCACAAGTGCAGGCCACATACACCTGGATTCGTGTCCTGGGACATGGTGGGAGGGAGTGGTGGCCACCAGTGTGAACAACTGAAATGAAAAGGTGCTGCTTCCTCTTCTCTCTTCCTGCCTGCCTATTATGCCTTCATTCCTGCCTGCACCTTTCCTTTAAAAAAATTTTTTTTCATGATGGTAAATTATGTAAAGTGGAAATGAAATATAAGACAGCAGAGAGCTATAGTTTGGGCTCCACTGTTGTACTCGAACAAGCACTAAATACATGAGGGACACTATGCCATTCAACCTAGTAAGCACCCAATCTGTAGCACCCCAAGATGGGTGAGCAGCTGAACAAAGACCCCGCTTCCTCCTGTAACTCAGCTTCAGCCCCATGGAGGGAATGGCAGTTGTATGTGCCAAGGTTCTTGTTACAATGTGCCAAGGTTCTTGAGCTCTGTTTAAAAGTTTATAAAGAATATGAGACAAAGGGAAGAGCCTCAACTCTATGACAGGGAACTTACCAACTCTATAGTGGATACAAAAGCCATATGGTTAGATAACGTGGTGAGTTATCAGAAAATAGTTACAATTAATTGATGTATTATAGAAACACTTCATAATTCATTGTGATCTTCCCTCTCCCCACTTTGTATCTCCCTGCCCATTGCTATGATGCACACTGCAGCAGGAGCTGTGTTCCCCAATACTTGTGCTTCCCTTGTGTCAGTTCAATTCTTTATCATTTCCTTCCATCAAGAATGGGGTCTATGTTTTCTCCCCTTGAATCTGGGTGGGCTTGGAGACTGGCCTGACTAGTAAAGTACAGTGGAAATGATGATAGAACTTCTGAGATTAATTAATAAAAAGCCTTGCAGCTTCTCCTTGGCCTCTAGGCAAGCTCTGGCTCCTGGGACACTGAATCACCCTTAAGTACAATTACCCTGAGACTATCCTGTCGAGCAGGCCACAAGCAGATGATCTGGAAGTCAATCCAATATGAACTTGTCCTCCCACCCGTCCAGCCCATGAAACAAACATGTGAGTGTAGATGGAGCGGAGTTCTCCAGGCACAGCTGCGCCGGCCCTCAGCCGCTTGGCTCCAGACCTCCTGGCATGTTTGGAAAAGCTCCCTGTGATGTAATTCTCATGGCATCTTCCAGGGGCTGGAGCGCTTCCAACGTCTCCACCATGTCCTTTTTGTGCTGTGAGTGTAACAGTCACTTTTCCTTCATTTCTTGAATCAAAGAACTGAGTTCTTCCTTCACCTTTCTGTAAGTGACCATAAGGCTGACTATATTCAGTGATTGTTTCTCTAGTCTGATGTTCTCTAAAGATGTCTCAATCGCTGAACATTCCTTTTGAGCAGCACAAAGCTTGTCAATGAGATAGCATATCTCTCGACCTGTGCAGCCAGTGTCTCAGCCAGCTGCTCTTCACATCTTATATAAAGCCAACTTCTCACAGACTGAACAAGTCAAAATGTAAGTAAGAGACCCATCAATTAGGCTGTGATAGGAAGACAGGCCACTGTCTTCCACTGGACGCTCTGGAAAGTGAGTCTTGGTCTCAAGTCATGGGGCAGCAGCTTCACCACCACCTCTCCCAGCTTCCCAAGGGGCAGCCCAGAACCCAGAGCCACCCAAGGATGGTAGCCCCTGCATGGCACTGGGCCAGCCCAGGGTCTGCCCAGTAACATGGATATACCAGCACGACAACCTCCAGAGAACATTCCAACATTCCACAGCAACTCAAGCAGCAATTGACCTCCTAGACTGGTCAGTTATAAGGTGGGGGGAGGGATTATAAATAAAATGCGATTTTCTGTATTTTTTACCTTTTTCTTTTCTTTTCTTTTTTTTTTTTATCAATGTAAAGTTAAAATAGTTTCAAACGTGCCAATGTTAGGAATACAATGACATGTCTTTAAAATATATAGCCCCCTGCAGTGCCATAGTGGAAAAGCAGTTAGTCCATCTGTCTCTGGCCGGTTCAATCAACATGCATCCCAAGACTCAGTTTTGTGTACAAATATTTGGGTACAACCAAGATGAACAACCAAACAAATTAAAATGCTTCCTCCTCTCTCTTCCCGCCTGCCTGTCTACTCATCTTCATTCCCGCCTGAACTTTCACATGTACATATGTGAATGTGTATATCAAAAACTTAATATTGATATAATCTGTAACTCAGAAAATATAAACATTTCTTTGTAACATTTCAAAAGAAACCTTCTTAGCCTCACTACATACAGTGCCTTTTAAATTTTTTTTTTAAGGAAAGGCGCAGGCAGAAATGAAGCCAAGTAGGCAGGCAGACAGGAAGAGAAAGGAGGAGGACGCATTATTTTATTTTCATTTAGTTGTTCATACTGGTTGTTTCACTCTGGACCTGGGACTTGGGACTCAAACCCAAGAGTGTGTGGCTTGCTTGTTCAGAGGCGATTGACCTAATCACTGCTCCACCACACTGCCTATTTTAATTTTTATTACCATCCATCTGTTTGAAGGTAAATGCACATCATAAAAATTAAACCATTTGTATGCTTTAATCTCTGACTCTTTTGTTCCAGTGGTATTTTTCAGACCCACAAGTTATTATTTTATTATTTGAGCAAGCCGTTTATTCTGTTATTAGGACAAGTTAATTTTTCCTTGTAAGAATACAGCACAATAGGTGCACCTTAGTGACTGAATCTGCTGCCTCCACCCAACACAGTCCACATACATCCCAAGGATATTCAGGTGCTGCGGGGAACAACTAAGATGAATAAATAAAAATAAAATGCTTCTTCCGCTCTTAAAAAAAAAAAAAAATAGCGAACATTTGGGTTGCTTCAAGCATGTTATATAAGAATATTATAAATGTTTGCACATACTATTTATTGTTTGTTCGTATTTGTTTTGTTAGTTATATTTTTTAAATTAATTTAATTAAAGGAACATTGCATCATATATAGGTTTATGGTGTGCATAATTGTAAATCAATGTCCATATATAATACGTCGAGTTCACCATTTCATTTTTCCTTCACTGTATAACTGTGACCCCCTTTCCTAGCTTGCCTTCCCACCCACCTGCTTCTCTTCCTACAATCAGTGATTATTTTTATTGACTAAAAGTCTTTTTTATTTCATTTAGTTCTTTTGTTTGCTTGGTTTATATACCACTTATGAGTGATATGATAGGCTATATGTTTTCTCCTTCTGGCTAATTCTCTCTAGGTTCATCCATGTTGCTGTAAATGGCAGGATTTCATCTTTTTTGATAGCTGAGTAGTATTTAATTATGCATTTATACCACATCTTTATCCACTCATCTGTTGATGGGTGCTTAGGTTATTTGGTCTCGACTATTGTAAATATTGCTAAATGTCCATGACTGTCTTTTGTTACCTTCTTTAGTTGCAAGTATATTTTACATGATATAAATATGGCTGCCCCCACTTTTTTTAGATTGCCATATGTGTGGTTTTCTTACAATCATTAATTTTGAGCCTATGTTTATCTTTTGGATGTAGATAAGTTTCCTGTATGCAGCAGAATATTGGACTATGTTTATTAATCCATTTGACCACTCTATGTTTAATGAGTTCAATCCACTAACATTTAGGGTGATTAGTGATATGTAACTGTTTATTGCCATTTTGTCCATTGTTTCCTGGGTATTGCTGAAGACATTATCTTTGTTCTTTTCTTTCCCTTCTTAGGTTCTTTGAAAGTGTGTTTGGTTTCCCTTTTCACTTTCTTCTTTGTTATACTTCTAATCTTTTTTAATGTGAAAGCAAGTTTTGAGCTCATTGTAGCAGTTAAATTTTACTCTCTTCCTCTCCACAATTTATATTTTTGATGTCTTACTGCTTCTATGTTTCTTTTCATTTTATAGAACTTCCTTTAGTTTTTCTCGTAAGGCTGGTTTTGTGCTGCTGAATTCCTTTAAATTTTACTTGTCTGTAAAGCTCTTTATCATGTGTTCAATTTTAAGTAATCATGTACTAGGATATATTATCATTGACTGAAAATCCTTTTCTTTCAGCACTTTGAGTATATCATGCCATTCCCTTCTGGATTGTAAAGATTCAACTGAAAATTTTTCCGAAGTCTTATGGAGGTTTCTCTGACAGTAACTCTTTTTTCTCTGTCTGCTTTTAAAATTCTTTTTATCTTGTATTTTTGACATTTTAATGGCCATGGTCATGATGTAGGTCTGTTTGGGTTTTTTTATTTCTTTGTTTGGAACTCTTTGAGCTTCTTGAATCTGGAAATCTACTTTCCTTCCTCAGGTTAAGAACATTTTCAGCTATTTCTTCAGATAAGTTTCCTCCCCCTTCTCTCTTCTCCTTTGGTGGCCCCTATGATATGAATGTTCTTTCTCTTGATATTATCCTATAGGTCTCGCATGATGTCTACATTTCTTTTACTTCTTTTTTCTCTTTTGCTGGTCTGCTTGGGTGAATTCCACTGACCTATCTTTTATCTCACTGATTCAGTTGGAGATTCTTCCAGTCTATGTTAAGCTTACCCTCCGATGTGCTTTTTCAGCTCCATAAATTGTTTGAAACTGCCTCATATTTTCCTATCTTTGTTGTAATTCTTTTTGCTCCTCCCACTGTAGAGAACACCATCTTAACCCACTCTACCAAACCATTGATATATGTAAGTGATAAGCGTGTACATCAAAATCTTAGCAATGGTTATTTCCCAAGGAGAGATTATAAGGGACTTTTGAATTCTGAGTCACTTTTCTGAGGTCATATTTATATTGTTTCATCATGAATATACACCTTTTGTAAACTGTATGTTTGAGATCTTAATAGTCTACCATTTTATATATTTGAGTCTTACCCATATAACTTTGTAATTTCATGCGAGTGTCTTTTTACCTGTTTTTTAAAAAAGAAAGTGGCAGGCAGATAAGAAGAGAGAGGAAGAAGAGGCACTTCATCTTATTTAATTTTACATCTTGATTATCCCCCCGGATCTGAGATGTAAACTCAGGTCCTTGGTATGTATGTGACCTTCATGGCTGAAGGCAGCTCTTCAAACCTGATACTGCGTGAACACACGTGTATCTCAGCTGCCTCAGCTGCGGTGTGAACTTGTGTCTCTGGAAAGAAGACTTTTCCCAGAGCATGGACTGGATGGCATGTGAGAAAGACGGAGACTTAAAGCATACGGATGAAGCAAAAGGTCTTAATATTTAAAATATACAAAGAATTTTTAAAACTCAACAACAGAAAAAAAAAAGAAAATCAATCAAAAAACGGGCAAAAGAACTGAATAGACATTTCTCCAAAGAAGACAAACAAATGTTCAACAGACACATATTTATTTAGAAATAGAGGAAGAAACACTCCCAAAGAGAGAGGGGTTCACAGGGACGAACTGACTCCAGTGGACCAAAGACCTCGGTTTTTAAGGAATCTGGTAGCTCGTTTTCCATCCCCACCTTGTGAAGCGTTCTGAGGTGGGAGATTTTCTTACTGGTCCATCGATGGTCTCTTCTTAAATTGGTTGGAGGACTTTTCATACTGGCGCCTTTATGGTTGATTTCCTTTGTTCTTTTCAGTAGCCATGAGCCTTGGCATGTAGGCTTGGAGTTGGTGGTTTACCTATACTTTAAACGTGATTGTACTGACTTCTTGACTTTTATATGTTAAACTGGATTGTTGCCACTATGAGGCTGTGCTGATGGCTGAGTTAAGTCAGTTACATTGATCTATTATTTTCTGACTCTTTATCTCCTTTTCCTGAACTCCGCTCTTATTGAGCTAACTACCTCTCACCACTTCTCCATTTGGACGTACCAGTGCTAGTGTATCTTTATAATAAATTCTTGGAAGGTGAAATTAGTGCATCTAAAAACTTTACATTAACATTTTGATGAATATTGCATAGAATATGAGTTTCCATAGCTAAAGACTAACACTGAATGTTAGTATATTAGTATACTTTTTAAAATTTAGTATTTATTGAAATAACTTTGAATTACAAAAAACAGGAACCCATATGTGCAGGTTTCCCATTTTTCAAATGTTTGACAGCACACCCAGCCCACCACCAAATTACTAAAAGTCCTTCTCCGCTGTCCATTGGACACCGCTAGCACTTACCCCACACCATTCCCCACCGATAACCATGTGCTGTTGTTATTGTCCAGGTGTTGGTTTTTGTTTAATATGTTCCTTTCCTTTGTTTCTTTCTATTCCACATATGAGTGATGTCACCTGACTTACTGTGACATCCTTCTGACTTATTTCACTTAGCATAATCCCCTCTAGTTCAATCCACGTCCCAAATTATAGGATTTCTTTTTTAGGGTGGTGTAGTATTGTGTGTGTGTGTATACATATATATATGTATATATGTATACATATATATATATATACACACACCATATTTTCTTTACCTGTTCATCTTATGATGGGCACTTAGGTAGTTTCCAATCCTTGGCTGTTGTAGACAATGCTGCGATAAACAGCATATATCTGACTATAGCTCTGTGAATTAGTGTTTTTGGTGGAAATACCCAGAAGTAGTATGACAGGATTGTATGGGATTTTCCATCTTATTTGTTTGAGGAATCTCCATACTGTTGTCCATGAGGGTTGCACCAATTTGCACTCCCACCCACAGTGTAAAAGTTTTCCCCTTTTCTCTGCATCCTTGAAAGCATTTGTCATTCCAGACTTTTGGATAATAGCCAAACTCACATGTATGAGGTTGTATCTCATTGTTATTTTGATTCGCATTTCTGTAAGAGCAAGTGAGGAAGAATATTTTTCACGTATCTGTTGAGCATTTGTCTTCTTTGGAGAAATGTCTATTCAGTTCTTCTGCCCATTTTTTTATTCAATTTTTGTTTTTCTGTTGTTGAGTTTTAGAAATTCTTTGTGTATTTTAAATATTAAGAACTTGTCAGATACCTGAAATGTAAATATCTTCTCCCAGTCAACAGGTTGTCTTTTGATGGATAGTTTCTTTTGCTGTGCAGTAGTTTTTGAGTTTGCTGTAATCCCATTTGTTTATATTTTGTTTTCTGTCTCTTGCTACTGGAGTCAAGTTGCCAAAGGCCCCTCTAAGACTGATGTTGTGGAATATATTACCTATTTTTTTTCTAAGTATTTTATGGTTTTTGGTCTATCACCTCCAATTTTCTAATCTATTTTGAATTAATTTTTGTATATGGTATTAGAGAATGGCCTAAATTCTTTCTTTTGCATGTGACTGTCCAGTTTTCCCAACATCATTTATTTAAGATACTTTCCTTTCTCCATTGTGTGTTCTTGACTCCTTTGTTAATTAACTGACCATATATTTGTGATTCTATTTCTGGTCATTCTATTTTACTTCACTCATCTGTGTCTCTGTATTATCCCAGTACCAGTTTTGATCACTGTCCCTTTATAGTGTAGCTCAATATCTGGGAGTGCAATACCTCCACTTTTGTTTTTTCTCAAGATTACTTTGGCTATTTGGGGTCTTTTGTGATTCCATACAAATTAAAAATTTTTTGTTCTATTTTCTTGGAATATGCCAGTGGGATTTTAATGGAGATTGCATTAAACCTGTATATTGCATTAGGTAAGATGGCCATTTTAACGATGTCATTTTTTCCCAACTATGAGCATGGGATATCTTTCCATCTATTTGTATCTTTCTCTGTTTCCTTAAAGATAGTCTTACAGTTTCATTATACAGGTCTTTCACCTCCTTTGTTAAGTATATTTGAAGATATTTAATTATTTTTGTTCTGCTGTAAATGGGATAGTTTTCTCGATTTCATTCTCCATAATATTGTTTGCATATAAAATGCAAAATTTTTTTTATATTGATTTTATAGCCTACCACTTTCCTGTACTTGATAATGAATTCTTAGTGTTTTTACTTTTTAAATATTTTATTGCTATCATGTTCTTCATTTCTTTGATCTTGCTTCACTTCTCCCTCTTTTTTTTTTTTCTTCGTCTTTTATTTTCTAGATTTTCCGTGGGTATGTTTATCACTGTTAACCTAAATTCATCCTCATGTATTTTGCATATGTCTGCTGTAATTTTTCCCTGGGATTTTAATTGTATCTGTCATTTCACATAATTTCTCTGTGTCTTCACTGTTAGGTGTTCTGTTTATATTTCTATGGGTTTGTTTCCTTGCAGCGATGCATTATGTATAGACTTGCACTGATTAAGCCTGAATTTATTTTGAACACTGGGAATTCTTGAGTTGTGTGGCATCGCCACTGGTTGGATTTGTTGAAGTTTTTAGGTGGACCCTGTGTTGGAGCCCAAGAGATAGGTGTGTGGGGTTTGGGTTTGTATAGTGGATGCAGAGTTTTTCCCCAGCATCACAGGTCTGAGTGGTAATGACCTGGTTGACCCACAATTAGCAATCAGACTGCAGTTTTGCTTCTACCCACATGGTGGTGCTAATGGATAGCTGTTGAAGGTTCCTCTCTTAGAGACTCTTCTTTAAACCTGGTTGTGGAATTTCTAATGGCTGGGTCCTGTGTTCCAGTATAATATTGGGGGGGATTCCCCTGGTTGCCTCCTGGTTATGGTGGTATCCAGTGTAATTTTCACTCAGGGGCTCCTACTCAGTCCACTGGGGTACTGGTCTTTCTTCTGCTCCATGTTAAGACTCTCTTCCCTGATTCTGCGTCCCACTGGTTGGCTTCTTTGCTCTCAGTGACTCTCTGGGAGGCCTGGTTTCTCCCAAGACTCTGCTCCTTCCATCATGACCCTTTTTTTGCCCCTGAGACTGCGAGTCATGAATCTGCACTGTAGCTCTGAACCCTGACCTTTTCCCTTAACCATTGTGGTGGTGACTGCTTTTGCCATCTCCATAGCTTCTACACCTGTTTTTCCTCAGTGTTTGTGTCTGCAAAATAGGTGATTCCGAGTTTTTCTGTGGGAAGGGGACGAGACTCCCTGATTCCTACCGGGTCGCCATCTTGACTAATCTCCCAATTCTAGTATTTTTTTTTTTATTGAGTTTTAAGTGTGTTCTACATATGTGTCATCTGCAAATAATGATAGTTTTACTTTCTCTAATTCCAGATTGGATTCCAGTAATTTCTTCTTCTTTCCTAATTGCTCTGGTTAAGATCCTCTAGTACAATGTTAAATAACAGTGGAGAACAGATAGCCTTTTCTTGTTCCTAATCTTAGATAAAATGCTTTCTGATTTCACCACTGAATATGATTTGGGCTGTGGATTTATCATATGTGGTCTTTATTATGTTGAATTATGTTCCTTTTTTTTTTTTTTTTTAAGGAAAGCTATAGGCAGGAATGAAGGTGAGCAGAGATTGGCAGGCAGGGTAAAAAGGAAGAAGCAGTTTTTAAAATTGATTTTGTTGAAGGAATGTTGTATTTTAACATTAACTTGGTTTGAGAGATACATAATAGCAAATTTACATTTGTATATAGTATTATAGGTTTATCACTATTTCCTTTCATTTTACAATTAACCCCCTTTACCTCATTTCCCCTCCTCCCCCATCTCTTCCTGCAGCCTCTGGTTTGCCTTTTTTTTCTTCACTAAAAATATATGGTTGTTTGGATTAGTTCTCTCTCTTTTTTGAAGTCTATTATTGTTTAATATACATCATTCACTTGCTTTCTATCTCTATACACATCATATAGATGATATCATACAATGTATTTCTCCTTCCGCCTTATCTTGTTAAGCATAATTCTCTCCAAGTCCATTCATGTCGCTACAAATAGCAGGATTTCTCCTTTGTATATCTGTGTATTATTCCATTGTGTATATACTACATTTTCTTTATCTACGCATCTGTTTATGGGCATTTGAGTAGTGTCCAGCTCTTGGTTATTGTAAATAATGCTGAAATGAAAATGGGGGTGCATATATATCTGTGAATAAGAGTTGTATTTTTAGGGTAAACACCCAGTAGAGGAATAACTGGATCATATAGAATTTCTAT
Organism: Solenodon paradoxus; assembly: GCA_004363575.1. Classification (NCBI taxonomy): domain Eukaryota; kingdom Metazoa; phylum Chordata; class Mammalia; order Eulipotyphla; family Solenodontidae; genus Solenodon; species Solenodon paradoxus. Next base: position 122,140 of record RJWH01000562.1, read on the forward strand.
TCTCAATTATTTAAGGAATAACAATACTGCTTTCCAAAATGGTTGCATCATTTTACACTCCCACCAACAGTGAATGAGTTCTCTTTTTTCCACATCCTCTCCAGCACTTGTTTCCTTTTTTGATGTCACTGACCCAGGAATCAGAGAGCTGGTTCAAATCTCCAGACCTGCGCCTAATTTGCCCTTTATTATCACTGACTTCCATTTCCACAACTTTTGTAAAATGCATACGTAGTGCTAAACTATTTTCTACAGTCCTTTTCAGATCCAAATTTATATGCTTCTGAGAAGGAAACTAATTATTCATCTTATAATCTTAATAGATACCAACACAAATATAACCACTAGTCATACACCATGCATTTGCTGTATTTTCCAATATTAAATTATGATTTTCAGGGTAAATTATTTCAAACACTATAAGGTGTCAAAGGTTGTGTACTCTCTTGTGGCGTGGACAGTGGAGACAACTGGCGTGGAGTATATAAAATCCAGGGACCAGAATTATTGACCCAGGGATAGGGAGAAAAACCAAAATAAAACAAAGAAATAAAACTGCTTCTTCTTCCTCTTCCATCTTTCCTTCCTCCCTCTCTGTATGAAAATAAAAAAAGTCCAGTATTTTGAATATTGGTTTTAGGTAAGTCAGGCTTTAATGTTGCTTTTTTTTTTTTTTTTTTTTGTAAAGGAAAGGTACAGGCAGGAATGAAGGTGAGGAGGCAGATAGAAAGAGACAGAGAAATCCCTGTTATTATTTAGTTGCTCACATTGGTTGTTTCCTCATCTCTGGGTCATGAAGCAGAGACCTTGGGATGTGGGACTGCGGTGTACTAGACTTAGGCGCATGCCCAATCTTCGAAACTTTCTAATGGTAAAAACATTTTTTAAATTTTAAGAAAGAGGTATTAGGTTGAGATTCTTGTTCTTTTAAAATCTAGACCTGAAATCTACTCATGTTTTCTAATTAAAATTTTTGTCTCTTGGGCTAAATTAAATATGCAATCTAAAGTACTATGCAATTAACCTATTTTCAAATATTGGTTATTAAAATTATTAGGGAATTATCAGCTGTTCATATTTTTATAAAAAGAGACCTTTTATGTATGTATTCATAATTTTTCTTTCTATGGATCTTTATCATTTTTTCATGTCTAGTTATTTCCAAACGTTGAGGTCATAACAAACATAAGCGCCTGTTATGCTAAGATAGAATTAGCTTTATTAAATGTCCTAAAAAGTGTGTCATACTTATGTATTCCTTAATTTATGCAGGAACCCAACATTTACCTCCACCTCTTACCAGTGCACTGGTTGCTGAGGTGCTGTTTCCTCTCCTTGAATAGTGTTGGGGTAATTTGGGCAACAAGAAGACTGACAGTTTATATCAGCCAAAGGTTTATGTTAGCAAAAGAATCCACCCGTCCCTTGATACACATCAATAGCTCTAACCCTCCTTAGGTAGCCTTCCTATCATTAGTAGATGGTTTTCCTTCTTCTGATAACACAATTTTGCTTTTGCTCTTAGAAGTAATCTCTTACCAGCTAAAACAATCAGTAAAAATTAATGTGACCAGTAAAACAATTCCATCAAAATAAGCAGAGTTCGGCATAATGCATTAATTTTCATAACCTTGGTGGATGATCATTATTATTTTGTTGATTGGGTTGACCTTGGACAAAGGCTCTTTTTTGAACCTTAAGGAATGTTTCTTTAGAATATAAGCCATGTTGTATTAGTTATATTAGGTATGACTTTCCCTCACAACTAATGCTATTTAGTTGTCACTTGATTCACTTAAAATGGGGCCTTAATTTTAGGATCAAGGACTCCCATGGACGATAAGCAGCAACCTACTAGGACTGTCAGCAAAAGTTTGAATATGTATTTTATTTTCTTATCTTTTTCCCCTTCCCAACTCCAGATCAAGAACTGGATCCCTGGGCTTTGCATGGCTTGCACTTTAGCCACTGAGCCACAGGGGTCCTCCTGCATTTTCTCATAATGATGGTCTTTCAGTTATTGAACACATTGAGCATTCAGTAGGCTAAGTTTTACCGGCTTTCTGATTTAATCTTTATAACAACTCTATGAGGTTGGTGGTAGATAAAATTGTTATAACCTTTTTTCTTATTTTGCAGATGATGAAACAGTTTTTAAATTTTTTCTAAGTTTTCCAAAACTGAACAATAAGTGGTGTCTAAACAACTCAGAAACAAATAGATGGCAGCCCAAGGATCCTGGACCAGTTTAATCACATATCACCTCTTTTGAACGCACTATTCCGTTACCAACAATCAATTAAGTCTGCACACATTCACTGAAAGGTACAATGTGAGTTACAAAATTGGGAGAGTATGCCTCCTTGAGATCAGCGAGCTATATGAAGGCAGAAAGGGATAGGGAGTTTCACTAAATACTAAGGCTTTCAGCAAAAATGTGTACAATTTCAGTTGAGAATTTTAAGTAAAAAAGTTTAAGGTATACAACTTCATGACCATCACTAAAATGGTTAAACAGTCCTGAAAAAGCTATCATAGGTTTCAAACTTTGTACAATTTTTAAATATTGATGATCTACTAAAAATCTTATCCTTGCTATATAAGGAAAATTACATCCTGTATGTAGTTGGGCTAAGTCTTTAGTGAAAGCAGAAAGGAATGAGGATTTTAAAACAAAAGCCTTCTGAAAACAGATTTTGAAAACATTTAATACAGCTTTAGATGATTTTCTAAATTGTAAAAAATTCCTTTTTGACAATTGAAATTTATGAAAGCTGTTATTTCATCTAATTTAGTTGACTTTAATACTACAGCTGGTGTTAATATAATGAATATGAAACATTAGTGAGGAAAGGAATTATGTATCTTGAGACCTCGCTCATTCCAAGGGTATTTGTGTGTAATCTATTGTACAAAGAAAAATGTCACATTAAATCACCATTATGTGATCCAGATTTAAAACAGAAAAATGTTTTGCTTCTCAATAAATATGTTTATGAAGAATGAAGGCAGGCATGGAGAAGAGAAAAAGGCATTTATTTAGTTGTTCATTTTAGTGTGTCCCCCTTCTCCATACTCCCAGCCCCTGGGCTGTGAAACCTGATTCTTGGGCTGTATGTGGACTGCTCACCAGACACATGCTTAACACCTGAGGCACCAGAGCACACCCTATTTATTTATATTTTAAAGAAAGGAAGAAAGGACAGGAGGAGGAAGTGTTTTTGAGGAAGGAAGGAAGGAAGAGGAGGAAATGCTTTTATTGACTTATTTTTGGTTGTTTCCCCTGCTTCCAGGCTCTCTGGTCCTTGAGCTTTATGTAGTCTATATACCCCATCTGCCAGCTGAACCCCTGAGCCACCAGAGTGCACCATCCATAAGTAATTCTTAGAAGTAACAACTTACAGAATCTATATTAATAGGAGGGAATTATGTATGTCATTTAAGAACAATGAGCTTAGAGAGAGAAGAAAAACATAAAAGAAACAAAGGACAACAGTAACAATGGGCTATGGTGTTAGATAACTAGACTGGCATGTGTGACTTTTGTGCTGTGTGACCTTGGGTAAGGTACCTAATACCATGGGCTTCAGTTTCTTCATTTGTAAAATAAGATACTACTACCAAATAGGGTTATAGCAAGGACAAAACAAGATGATGCATAAGTAAAACCAAAGTGCTACGCACACAGAAAATGCTAAGTAAATTATATATCTTTTCTATTTAACCAGTTTGATGCAATGCTTAAACCTTTTCTTTAGCACTAGAAAAAAAGTCAGTCCTAGAGGAAGTTCTTATTCCATCCATTTTATAAATATAAATAATCCATATAAGATAAAAATTCTTATTTTAAGGATCTTCATTATATTTAACACAAATATCACTGCTTTTACTTGTTTATTAGGCCATTTAATGTTTACACACAACACGTTTTTGAAACCTCAAAATTCTTTGACAGTTGCAATATTATTTCAATAAGCATGATAGAACCTTAAGTATTACATCATTAAGATTATTTTTTTAAAGAATAAACTTGAGAGGTTTATAACATAATTGTCCATTAATTATCTGGAGCAAAACTGGGCTCCTAATAGATGTTTCAGCATATGGACGGCTCCTCTACCGCCTGGGCACCCTCCGTAACGGCTTTGACACATTTGGCCATTGTCTGTGAGGCTCTGCTAATTGAATCTGAGAGAGATTAAGAAAATGTGCATCTTTGTAAGATAAATTTTTTAAGCACATAGTAAAACTTTCTTATTGACACATATTTAGGCACCAAAAAACAAACTTTAAAACATTTTGCAACTATATGTAAATTCTAAGAAATGAACCAACAAATTCAGAAGTTCCTTACTACATACTATTAAATACTCCTAGGAATGATTTAATAATTATATACAACATACTAGTATGCAACAATTAAATATAATATTGAAAAGCTTTATTAAAAATATGAATATATACTGTTATTGAAAAGAGGGTGCAAAATGTGTACTAAAATCCATTGAATTATATATTTTATGGGTGAGATTTATGGTATGTGAACTATATTTCTATAAAGCTGTCCAAAAAACCCCAGTGTAAGTGATCTCATTTCTTGTTTAAAAATACCTTAAAGCAACCCTTGGACACTAACAATGGAACTGAAGTTATAAGTGGGGAAGAGGCAAATGGACAGAACTTTTGGTAATTTAGTGGTGGGGAGGGTGTGTTATCATATATTTTATATCATATATCATATATTTGCACATATGGATTTATAATTTTTAAATCAAAGTTATTTCAATAAATATTTTTAAAAAATGTGTATGTGGGGGGGTGGCACAGGGGGGTGAATATCCTTAAGAGGACTGACCAAAACGTTTCTTAAAATAGTTATTTCTGGATAGTAGATATATATTCTATAATGAACATAACTTTTAGAACATAAATAAAAAACCTATTAAAATAATATTAGATGCATAGTACAAAAATTAAAAATAAATTACTTAAAATCAAAATTTACCTAGATATTATATACATAGTGTTAAAAATTTTCAGTAAACAAATTTCAGTCTGCAGCTCTTAAAAACATTCCTAACAATTTATATCAGATGGTTTTAACATATTTCACATTTACGTGTTTTGATTCTTCTACTAAAATTCTCAGAAAAACCTTCAGTTATTTGCCACTTACGAAAATTCTAATTAGAGTAAAATCAGAAAATATGAATTACTTTAATTCTGATATCCGAAAGTCTTCAGATTAAACATAAGCGCTAACACTAACAGATTGGCATCATGTCAAATTAGTTGATCTGATTCCGTCCCACCTTTCATATTTGGCAGTCATGATAATTATATACCTGTCATGTAGAAGTCTTTTATTGTTAGCTGAGGTGGAATAAGAGGATCAGCAAGAAGTTGCTGGTTTACTAACTACAAAAAAAGGAGCAAAGAAGTGAGTAAGAATTTAGAAAATGAGTACTCTTACACCAGAGAATACATCATTATAAAAACTGCATAAGTTAATTTTTACCTTGGAGAGCTCATTTGCTTGCTGGAAATAATTAGCTCCTTCAACATCATCATATCGAACAAGATTGGGAGAAACTTCTTCCAATCTGTTCCTTACTTGATCCAGAGTATCATATGGAAGAGTTATACCTGCAATCTATAACATCAGATCCAAAAAAAAAAAAAATTAACATTAAGCTTGAATATTTATAAATTTCAAATAATATGTAATTGAAGCTATGTAAAATAATGCAGTACTAATGAAAATTATTAGTTTCCATTAGCGTGTATATTAAGAAAGTGGAGAACACAATTCTCAACAACTGTACTAATTCATAAAGAGCTGAGTCTCAGTACTTCAGTAACTTATCTTTAGAAAATAGACTGATTATGAAGTAAAGGACAAGACAGTGCCCTGTTTGATCTGAATACCTTGCTAACCTGTCATTGCTCAGACAATGTTTACAGACAACTGTATGTTGCTATTTTAAACCCCATGTTTCTTTTTACAGTAAACAATTAAAAGAAGCACTTTTAGGCAAAAGACAAATGAAAAATAAAAACAATTACAAATCCATCATATTGTCAATAGATTTTTCCTACATATTATTCATATCATCTCTGCATCTTCCCTGACTTTGAAAATCACTCTAAGAAGCTAACATACTGAACACCATATTAGCAGCATCACTGAAATCAAATACCTCAGAGAGGGCTCTTATAATTTTCCAGTCTTCTCTTGCCAAACCAGGAGGTGTCACGGCCACTTTTGTCTGCTGAGCTCTGCCTTCGGTATTGACATAAGTAGCAGACTTCTCTGTGTAAGCAGCTCCTGGGAGAATAACATCGGCAATAGGAGCGCCAACATCACCATGATGTCCTGGTCGAAAGATGGAAAATAGTAAACCACACTTCAGTAAAAAAACACGGCAATCGTCATTCTTAATTCCATTTCTAAGATTACAAAAGTTTCAGAGTGAAAATTAAAGCCCATCTTGCCCACATTTTAACTTTCTTCTCAAAGAAAACTGTTGAAGCATTTGGCATGTATCTTCCCATATTATTTCTTGCAAATACAAAAATATGTATAATATCAGCGCACCATGGAAGAGTAGCTGTTTGGTCAATCGCCTCTAAAGGAGTGCAAGGCCACATATGCCTAGGTTTGAGTCCCAGCTCCAGGGGGAAAAAGCTGGTGTGAACAGCTACCTGACTTTACTTCTGCCTGTACCTTTCCTTTAAGAAAAGAATAAAAGTATAAAATCATGCACATACATACAATGGGCAACGTGGTGGAAATGCATAGAGGTACATTAGTAAAATTTGGAGGAATGAAAAGTGTAGAACAGGTATTGACAAAAACACTAAAAAGGGCATAAACAGAAATTTATAGAAAATAATATATTGAAAGATTAACACTTTAATAGTTCAATAAAACTGTTAAAAATGAATTAAGTGAAAAAAAGCTCTGAAATACATAGTTTGATTTCATTTTTGTACATGTTTGTACATGCACAGGAAAACATAAAGCATGCATATCAAAGTTCATCAAATGATTTTGTCTGGATAGGATTAGGAACAGGACTATGCATTGTGGTTTAACTTGATCAAATTAAAAATACAACATTATATAATGCTTTTGATTTTTTTAAAAAAGCAATAAACAGCAATAAAAAGCCTATTATACATTTATTGTGTGAATATATAAAATGAAGTAGAAAGTCATGCAATACTTTTCTCTGTAAAATGTCCAGAAATACCCAGACTTCATTTATTCTAGGGAAACTTGATTATATTTACAAGGAATTGAGAGTTCAAGAAAAATGAGTCAAACATAAAAAGTCAAAGGAATTTATGTTAAACATAATTATTAAATATCCTGTAATACAGGACTCATAATTTTTAACTTTTCACTGTTTCTATAAAAGTGCTTTCCCCTGAATATATAATAGTGGTAAATAGTCTTTGTAAAATTTAATTTCCATGTTATATTTACCATATAATAAGCCATAAATCAACCATTCTTGTTGCCAAGGGCTTTAGTTTCTTTTAATTCTTTGTTAATATCATCATCAGGTAAAAATGCTTAATGACAATATTAATTACATAGCTAATAAAATCTACGATTTTTTTAAAAGATTGTTATAGGTGAATGTATTTAATTCTTTGAATGGAAAATATACCGTCCACTAAAAATATATTGCTGTACAGTTTCTAATACACACTATGTGATATTCTCTTCTTTTTGTGGTGTTGCAGGTGCTCCCTACCTTGATATATAATGAAACAATCCTTTGGTAAATCCTGTCGCGTGATACAACCTCCATCTGCTCCCAGGAGAAACAGTACTTTGGGAGGGTTCTTCCGAATTGCCTCCACCCCAGGTTTATAGCCAAGGTCCAAAGCAGCTACTTGGCTTGCAATCCTGTAAAACAATTAGACATTTTTAACATAATTATAGTGTTTTCATTATGAAAGTATTAACTGTGATTCCTGCAATGATACCTTAGTTCTTTTTCATTCACTGCCACAAGGACCTTTCCCCTCACCTTTTATACCTATTAATGTCAAACTTAGAAACAGAAGTTTTTTTTAACTGTTTTAAAAATATAAAAAAAGGAAAAGAAAACAAAAACAAGATGCTTAGGATACTGTGTATCTTCATGAGATAATACTTAATGGAATAATTCTGCAAACTGCCAATGCAATCACCTTAACTTGATTCTTTTCATTTTATTTTCTTTAAAATTTTATTTTTTCAGGCCAAGAACATAATTTATCACATTAAGTACTTATTTCAAAAGAAACTCAGGAGAGTACACTATATTGGATATTTCCAAAACAATAACTTTAAAATGAATATAGTAAAATACATAAAAATTCATAATGTAAGCTTGAGTCACAATTCCTTAATTTAGAAAGTTAGAAGTTGGAATTATCAAGAATAAGGTAATTAAAAAAAAAACTGAGTGTGATGAAGGTAAAATTAAACAATTTGGAAAGCATTATCTTTCCAAACAAAGTCAATAACAATAAAACTAAACAGGATAAAATATTAAGCATGCAGGATTTACACAAAAAAGATAAATTTGAATCTTGGCTCTGACACTTGTATACTATATAACCTAAGTAGATTTCTTTGCTTCGGTTTTCTCTATAAAATGGGGATAATAAACTCTATATCATGATCTTAAGAAAATACATGCCAAGTTCTTGAATAGGCCCACAGAACAACCATAAACAAAGAAATTAAAAAGGTAATCAAAAGTGTCCCTAAAAATAAAAGGCCAGGACCAGATGGCTCTTCCAATGAGTTTCACCAAAGCTTCAGGGAAGAATCAATACCTATTCTTCTTAAATGCTTCCAGAATAATGAAGAACAGGGAACACTCCAAACACTCCATGAGGCCAACATCACACTGATAACAAAAGCTGGCAGAGATGTCATCAAGAAAGAATCCCTCCTGGCTGATAGAGTTTCAGTTGAAAAATCCACTGACAATCTTATGGGGACTCCTTTGGATATGACTCGTTTTTCCTCTGGATGCTTTTAAGATACTTTATATTATTTTTTTGACATTTTGATGTAGGTATTTTTTTTTCCTTCTTCTATGAACAGTGTAATTCTTTTTCTTTTTTTTTTATTGTAGGAACTTATTCTATATATTAAAATAAGCTTATATGTATAGGCCCCCCATTGCTCATATATATGTCGCACACCCTACCCTCAACTAAATCACCAAGTTTTCTTCACCATTGTCCAGTGTAATTCTTATAAGCAAAAATCTTTTAAATGAGACTGGAATAACTACACTTGGAACCATTGGCAGTCTTTAGTCTAGTTTGCTATGTTAACAATTTCTAGAAATAGCAGCTATTCTGATGACCTACTATGTATAAAGCTAGCTGGTCTTTTATTTGTTAAGGGAGAAGGGTAAGGTCAAAGCAACTCTCACTGGATATTGCTGATCTATCAAACTCTGATAGGACAACATGAGAATTTAGAAAAAAATCTAACAAAATGAGTACAAGATTTGTATAATTAAACCTACAAAACAACTTTGAAAGAAATGAAAAATGGAGTGGAAGACAATGTTGGTAAGAAGGCAATTTTCTCCACGTTGACAATAGACAATGCAATTCCTGTCAAAAAACACAACTGATTCCTTGTGGAAACTGATCCTAAAATTCATATGGAATACAAAAGATCCAGAAATAGCCAAATCTATTTTAACCCTCTCTCCTCCTATCTAGACAGTGTTTTTCCTTATTTTCTTTCATAACCCTTGAGGTTGCCCTCAAAATGATCTGGACAGAGACTCACACTAATTTATGAGAGTCCACTTCATCCCGAAAAATGGACTGAGTATGCCAGAGTTTGCCTCTGCAACAATGATCACTAAACAAAAAATAACCCACAAGGCCTATTAAAATATACTCCAAGAATTGGAGTGTACTGGTGGAGTAGTACTTTGGTTAACTGCCTCCAGCCACAGCACAATCTACATACATCCCAAGGACCAAGTTTTGCATCCTGGGTCTGGGAAGAACAATCAAGAATGTACAACTAAATAAAAATAAAGTAAAATGCTTCTTCTTCCACTCTACCTGCCTGCTTGCCTTCATTCCTATCTGTACCTTTAAAAAATAAAAGAATTTTTAAAAAGTTTAAAAGGATACTCCAAGAATTAGAAAGTGTGTTTTACTCTGAAACACTTACTAAAAGAAATGAAGAAAAAGTTAAATATTTAATGTCCAACATTTATAAATATCTGTCCTAATAAACTATACCAAACTTTCATGAAAGGAAATCATGTGATAATAATGCAAAAGCGAGATTTATAAATTAAATAAACACAGTATCAGTGCTCTTGAGTGAAAACTATAAAATGGTAACACAGTGATTTTCTCTAAACACAGCAAAAAAGGGTGAGAAAAATTATGAGAAAAAAGGTAAAAGCTAAGTGTGTGAAGAACCAACAAATGCCTAAAATATGAAAACTTCTGAAAAGAATTAAATAAAACAAATTTTTTGAACTTAAAAAACAACAAAAATTTCAGTTTGAAATGCAAAGTATTTCTGTATCTGCAGGGCAAAGGTTACCCAGTAATGTTCTGTTAGAATCTTTTAACAGCAAATATAAGGCGAGTAGGCAGGCAGACACAAATATATAAAATAGTGGTTATCATTAGAGATTAACTCAGATAAGATGTTCTCTAAAATACTAAATGAGAGAAAGTGAAATATATTGAGTACTAAAGAAAAAACTTGTAATTTTAGTACCTAGACAAGCAGTCATTTGTGAGAAGGAATCAGAAGAACACTGAGACTTTTTTTTCTTTTAAAGGAAAGGTGCAGGCAGGAATGAAGGTGAGCAGAAACAAGAAGACGAGCAGGCAGGCAGGAAGAGAGAGGAAGAAGAAGGATTTTTATTTATTTTATTTATTCATCATCTTGATTGTTCTCCCCCAACCCCAGGTCATGAACCCAGGTCCTTGGGATACATGTGGACTGTGTATGGTGAACTTAACTGTTAAGCCACAAATTTAAAAAATTTTTTAAATTATTAATTTGGATCAGGGGAAAAAACCCTGTATGAATAAAGATATGGATACAAAAGTAAATTAAAAAGAACAAAGAAAATTATGGCTACATAGGATCTAGGGGTGATTAGTGAAAATATGGTCTATTTTTAAACTATCTCAACTGGTGTGTCCTGGTGGAGTAGCGATTAGGTCAAGCATCTCTGAAGGAGCCAACCCACATACTCCTGGGTTCAAGTTCTGGGTCCAGGGTGCTGGTGGGAGTGGCGGGTGGCGGGAAGGTGGTCATGGGGGGTTGGTGTGTGTGGGAAGCAACCAGCATGAACAACTAAATAAAAACTAAAATGTTTATTTCTACTCTTTCTTCCTGCCTACCTGCTTACTCAGTTCTGCCTATACCTTTCCTTTAAAAAAAATTTTTTTTCCAAATGTTCAAACATGTTAAAAAATATTTTCATGGTGTACCCTGGTGGAGCAGTGGTTAGATAAGCTGCCTCCAGAGGGGTGCATCCATGCACATCTTGAAGGACAAGGGTTTGCATCCAGGAATGAGGCAAACAATCATTGTGGACAATTAAATAAAAATAAAATAAAGGTGCTTCTTCCTCCTCTCTCTTCCTGCCTGCCTACCTACTCACCTTCATTACTGCCTGTAACCTTTCCTTTAAAAGAAAAAAAAGTCTACAAAATGATCTACAATGCCAAATTAAAACAATAAATAAAAATATAACACTGATATTAACATTTAAGAATCCATTTCAACACATTTAAATAAAAAAAACAAACTCCTATCACACTTAAAAAGTGTTTGGCCTCAATCCTTAAACAAGTGTGAAGAATTTTAAAATTAATACTTAAGGTAGAAAGAACTATGGGAAATGGGAAAAACCTCACACGCTAATGTAAAACTGGTATAATATTTGAAAAAAAGTTGGAAATGTGTTAAGAGCCACGGAAATATTTATCCTTTTTGTCCCAAGAGTTCTACTTTTAGAAACCCACTGTAAGGCAATATCTAAAGTTCAGCAGTATCTATGTATCAAAGACTAGCAATAAATTATATGTTATCAAGGAGGAGATGGCTAAAAAGTTTTTTATATATATATATATACACACACACACACATATAAATATGTATGCATGTATGTGTGTGTGTGTGTGTATATATATATATATATATATATCTGTGATATCAAGTAACTTTTAAAGTTTATATATATTAATAATGTCCAATCACAGGAGGAAGTTCTTACTTGGTTATGAAAAGTGATCAAAGTTAGGACATAAAATTGTATATACAATATAAATTTAACTATATAACTAAAAGAATATTTATACAAGGATGGACCACAAGAAAGTGCACCAAAACAGCAGTAATAATTATATATAGATTGTGTAAATAAGGATACTTTCCATTTACGCACACCTCTTTTCTTTCTAATTTGTCTACAATAAACTTACATTATTAATATAGTCAAGAAAAACCTTTACCTCAGATGAATTCTCAAGTTAACTGCCATTTTTATCATGTTATCAAAGTCAGAGGACTTGTGATTTTTGAACTAAGGTATGGGAATAAGATGCAGAATTTCAAGATTTTCAAGACTTACTGCTACTTCGGATTTTTAAGTATTATTTATTATCTTGGGTTCTTCACAGAAAGCAAAGATTTCTATTTCATAGCTGCTACTGACATAATGTTGCTAAATTCTAAGTTTGTAAATCTAAATATAACAGAGCAACAGGAATACATACATCTAAAATTAATTTCACTATAGTACAGAAATAAATCACTCGACATACCTATGAAGGATATTCATAACTTTCCAATCATTCGTAACACCACTAGTCGTCCGAATCTTTTGAGCAATGTTGGAAACAGTGGCAAGAATTGCTGCGCCATCATTTCTTTGGAGTGCAGAACTGCCTAAAACTACCATTGGTTTTTTAGCTTCCTGTAGGACCTGGTTTATACAAGAAAGGAACTTTGGTTAAAAATGCATCATAGGTCAACATAAATCTAACCAAATTTGCATCAACGATAAGTTGTTCCAAGTTTTAGTTCAAACAATGTAATTTGCTAGTCAACATAAGGAAGGACATACATACAAACAGCTTTAATCAAAAACATCTTGCTAATGCTACTATGAAATGGATAAATGAGTATAAGATAAAACAGATTTTATAAAAGTAAGCACTGGAAATGAAAACCCTAGCCAAAAATCCTTGGGGCAGAATGACTATGGGCAGGCTCCAACATTGGGGAATGTTCCTATAGATATTCAGATGGTTCTGTGAAACAGAAACCATGTCTCCTGTCTCCTATCTACTTACTCAACATGCCCCAGAAAGACAGGAGGAGGTGGGGAAAGCAACAATCAGTAGATCACAATGTAGAACACCTAAAACTTTTAAGGGTTTTGCTTTAAAACCACAGTAACTTCCTGAATACAAAAAAATAAAGGGAAATGCATCTCAAAGGATAAGAAAACTATAGATTTGATGAACAGAAAAGTAATAAGTAAAGCTACAGATAATACAGCTCACGCTCCTGTCCATGCTTCAATAAGTAGGTAGCCCCAAACAAAGAGTCAGACTGAGAATTGTGCCTAGATACTACAAAAGAGAAGAACATTCATCATAAGGATTCCCCAAGGAAAGGTGAAGAGTTCAGAAAAACAGTTTCAATAGAATCAAAGAAAATGAAAACAACACATTCTTACAGAAAGAGGTCAAATAATTAACATAAGATTATTAAACAATAGAAGATTTTCATCACAGAACTCAGGAAAGAGCTGGGAGACTGAAAGAAATGAGAGAGGAATAGGCGCTCATAAAAATGAAACATAACAGTACATACAGGAATAAGAAAAATAGGCTATAGGAAATTATATAAAAGAATCTGAAAAAGAAAAACGACAAAAAAAGAAGTATCTGCACTCTTAAGAGTTCTTAAGGAAGAGAACAGAACGAATCAATAGAAAATACATTTAGTTCTATAACGGAAGAAAACTCCTGGAGAATACAAGTTACCTTCTGGAACCTGAGGAGGGGAACTATAGAGAAAACAGGGATACTTCTCATCAAGTACTTTTTAATATTTTTGATCACAGGTATTATGTTTTTTAATTCAAAACAAATGAACAGGACATGGCCACTCTGTCCATATGAAGTTGACTTTTTCCTTGTCTACACCTAAAGCAGCAAATGAAGCATACAAACTGGAATTATGAGAGAGGCTCACACAAACATGAGTGTGCAAATGCACTGACAGTAAAGCAGGAAGGCAGGTGCCTTCTGTGATGACATCCCTAGACAATTACATCATCTGTAAAACTCCAGAACAGGTAAGAAAAACAAGCCCCTTACTTTTTTTTCTTTGAACAAGTACCATACACACACATACGCACACACACACACATGCACACATGCATGTACCCTAAAATAAAGAGAACCTTGAATCTTCACACTGAAAGGTGCACCATTAAAAGATAAGAGAACCACCACCAGAGATATATTCTGGTAAAGCTATTAAATTTTAGAGAAAAGTATCTAGACAAGAAAAAAATAATTAGAACAGGGACAGAAGAAAGCTGATTTCAGACTTCTTCACAATAACAAAAGACAGTGACTAAAGGTTCAGAGAGGAAAAACAGTGACCCTAGAACTTTATATCTTGGCAAGTTCTCTTCAGAAATACATTCTTGAGGAAGCAAGAACTCAAAGAATAGGACAACTATGAATACTCCTTGAAAAAAAATAACACACCATAAACTCCAGACAATAATGATTACAAATCAAGAACTAAGTACTAAAGTCCTGTCAGCAAGTTTTGGCGGCCTCTGGCTGGTGTAGTCCATGGACCCAGGTTCACAACCTGGCGTCAGGGGCCACTGAGTTGAACAACTGAATTTAAAAAATGCTTCTTTCACTCTCTTCCTACCTGCCTGCCTACTTGCCTTCATTCCTGCCTAAACCTTCCTTTAAAAAAAAGGAAGAAAAAGTCATGTAAAAGGACTGGCTAAATTTCTTTTAGGAATTATAACTTGTATAAAATGATTTCATTTAAGTTCAATTCTTTTACTTGAATTTCTTTTCTGATAATTTCAAGTAAAATTAAACTCTGATAAAACAGCATGTATAATAAGATCTTATTTTTGTTTGCCTCCCTATATCTTCATCCATCTTGCTCTAAACATAAACAGAGAGATGACTATTAAGTTTCACCAATACTTATTAGGGGTGGTGGGATTCGGGATAATGTTTTACTTTCTTCTGTGCTCTTTACTAAATTGCTATATTTTTAACAGTAATGACATATCATTGTAAAAATAATAAAAATAGCCATAACACTTAAGAATCAATAAAAAATACATTGTACTTGAGAGCACCTGGCTGAATGGATGGCTACCCAAAGCAATGTCCTGAAGAATTTGGGGGGAGTCTCCCAGATGGTCGTATCTGTAAGTGAGATCCACCGGGCTGCCTATAAGGGCCACTTTTAAGTCATTATGAAGCCAGCTGAAATAAAAACAAAATTTTGACAGCTATATTACTAAGCATGTTATTGGTCTCATCAAAGATAGTGATGACAACTATATTACAAAATATTAAAAGGATCAAAGCAATCACAAAGAATATTTAACCTTAACAGATATAATTTATTGTATACCTTTTAAATTATATTGCACACAGTGAAGTAATTCAATGAATTCGATGCGCAAGAATATTAATTATAGGCCAGCTATAAATAAGACTTTTGTAATAAATGATCTTCAGTTTTTATTTTGCCCTAATTACAAATCAATTTACAGAATCGATTACTAGTTATCTATTAAGTCCACTTAAATATAGTTTATAGAATTAAATTACATCATTCATTTTAATCTCTGACAGGAAAGCTTCTCCAAAAATAGTTATAAACATGGTAACCATATATTCCGGTTTGTCTGAGACAGTACTCATTTTTACCTGCTATTCTGGAATAATTAACAACTATCCTTTTACCTCTCAAAAATATCCCAGTGTAGATAATAAATTATATGTTCAACCTATTCATAAGTCTCTAAGATATAATATATATCTATATTGACATACGTGTTACTCAAAAATGGAGGCATTCTATGAAATAAGTGGCCTGTGCTCTTCAAAAAAAATGCCAGCAAAAGAACTAAAGAGTCATGACATTAAATGCAATGTGTGACTCGAGACTGGATCCTGGGCATAAAAAAATTATAAAAGAAATTATAGGCACAGCCCTGTGGTGAGTCACACTGATGTGTCGACCACGTAAAGCCCAAGGACCCAGGTCGAGACCTGGAGCTGGGGAGAAAAGTTAAATAAATAAAAATAAAGATGCTCCTTTCTCTCTTTAAAAAATACAACTTTATCTATATCTATATCACACACACACACACACACACACACACACACACACACACAAAGTACACTGGGATAATATGAATGTAAATTATGGATTAGATAATATTGTATCAATACTAAATCCCGATTATTAAAAGACTGTCCCTTGCTCTTAGGAAATCCATGAAGAAATATTTAGGGACAAAATGTCATCATATCAACAACTACTTTGAAATTCAGAAAAACATATTCACAGGTATATATACAGATAGAGAGAGAATAATAAAACAAATATGACAAAATATTAACATTTGTTAGTCTGTGTGAACAATGAAAAAATGGATATACAAAGACCACTACATGTTTCTTGGATTATTTAAAAGTAAAAAGATAAAATGAAAATATCAGTGGGGGAGAAGGAGAGAATGAACTTGTCAGAAACTCCTTCAATTATCTTTTGGAGTCTCTCCCACTATTAGGAATCAGTGAATATGTCATTTTTCACATATAAAAGAGATAAATTATCACACACACACACACACACACACACATATATATATACACATATATATATTAAAAACTCTAAATAAGTGCTACTAACCTTTTTCGAATTCTAGCATTAAATAGCGGTGCCTCAAAACGTGGATTTGTACCAACGAGGAGGACAACATCTGCCTCTTCCACACCAGCAATTTTAGTATTAAGAAGATAATTAGAACGTAAATCTGTGCTAGAAAAACAAAATGCAAAATGCTAGTTTACTTTAAAACTAATACACAATGATAATCCATGGGATAGTCTCATGTCATCAAATCCATGGCACTGTCAAACAAACAAAATGGTATGAAGAATCCCTAAGCTACTTAAAGCTTTAGGTACTTATTAGTAAGTGGATTCTATAATAGCTCTTGGTGTGTCTTTGGTCTGTATGTGAAAATACAGTGAATATATTGGAGAATCCAAACTGTCATAAATATGTTAACACCACAGATGCAGTTGGTTTACACACAACTTATAACCAATAGAAAAAAGAGGTGTGTAGCGCGGGTGGCTGAGGTGCAGGCCATGTAAATAACAAGTACCCAGGTTTGAGACCCAGGGCCGGGGACCTGAAAAACGAAACAAAGCAGCAGCAGCTTAAATCCTAGCTTCGTATTTCTTACCCAGCCCCTGCAGTGGGGAAGACCTCCTCAGTGCACAGGGTGTCAGAGTCCACTCTATTGAGTGAATCCTTCAACGCTATTAGCGCTTCAGCATCCACCAATCCACCTGCAATTGCTGCTACATCTTTGCCTTGAAAACTCTGCAACTAGAAATGAACGAAAAGGACATCACCAAGAAGCCTTCATTCAGCAGAGACCACAAAGTTCAGAAAACAAAACAGCAACCATTTTCGAGTACAACAATTTTTCAAGAACTTCTCACTAAAAAGTTTTATACCAATGAATAATCAATACATACGTGAATACATAAGAGAAGCGGGGGTGTGTGTGTGTGTGTGTGGTGGGGTGGCAGGGAGCAAAGATCCTAACAACAGCTTGGAGGGACGTTGTTTTAATTAAGAACGAAGGATACTCAAATGAGGTCTGGAGATGGTAGGCTGTAGTTAGAGTTAAATTTAACTTCTGAAACATCTGCCTTTCTCTTTATTCCTTTATGTTGCCTTTCTCTGACCAGAAAGTCGTTTCCTCCATTTTAACTTCTACTGTGCTTAAAGAATTACCTTTTCCAGGAAGACATCATATTAAAGATGTCTTAGCCCTTAGGCACCCCTCCAATGAGCTCTCTCCTTTCATCATTTCCTGCACAACTATCCATAGCAACATGACTGCCTCATTATACAAGACAGTGGGGTGTAGGGATCATGTATCAGAAGTTTCAATGTCCCTAATATAGAAGGACAACAAGCATATGGTTCTCAATAAATGTTGGTTAAATGGAAGGTTATCTTGGTAAAAGGAAACAAGTGAAATCACAGACATTCCATCTTTATGACAGAGATGTTGCTTGAAGATCACAAATAATATTTATTACATATTTCCATATTTTTACCATTCCAGCTACACGAGAGAGTGCATCTTCCCAGGAGGTATAGGTTAAAAGCCCCTTCTCATTTCTGACCATCGGCTCAGTAAGTCTCTGACGTTTTAGACCATCATAGGCAAATCTAGATAACAAAAATTATACCATTTAGGGAAACTTGTTAAAAAGGTAATTATAATTTTCAAGTTTAAAATCTTACTTAAATACACTATTAAAGTGTGAAACAGTAAAATAAATACCTAGATATAAATAATTATTCCAGGCTTTCAGGAGATGGACTAATAAATATTTTATGAACCTCACCAAAATTAAAATACCATCAAAAATTTTTTTATCATTTATTTTAAGCTATCTGAATAATCTTAAAATTATAACACAAAAACAATCTGATAACTGACAAAAAAACAAATTGCTTTTATTTATAAAATGAGTACTTCTAGATAGTTTATCAAAATCATGTTGTGCAAACTCTAACTTATATTTAGTTTCTTTTTGCCAATGAATAAACGGAAATAGATTAGGTATGCTAATCTATACAATTTCTCCACCTGGAAGGAAAGATGATATTTCTCAAAATGAATAAAAAAAGCCAGTGATATACCTAGAACTATTTGGTCAAATCTCTATGTAAACGGTATAGTTTAAAAAAAAAAATCTATCTTCGCTAATTTGCAAATATAAAAGCTCTTTAAAATTATAATTTGTATAAAACTTCCTTTAAATCAATTGCACAAGTTAAGGAAAACAACATAGCATATACCTGGTTTTATCAGAAATCCACTCTTCATTGATGTCCTCATGCATCCTCGGCAAAATCCTCATCACCTCTCCAGTCCTTGTGCTTACCACAATATTACTTCCAACTGCATCCATTACATCAATAGATTCTGTCTTTCTGAGAAAACAGACATATATTTTAAGAATAAGAAAAGTTTCTGTTGTGGTTTACCAAAGAGAAAAATTTTACAATTACTTTCCTTTCTGAATTTCTAGCAATAACTGACTCAAGAGGAATTGCAATTAAAAAAAAACAAAAAAACCTACCTTTATATATACTCACACACACCCTTATATTTGAACAAATACGAGGCAAAAA
The DNA here is from genome assembly GCA_004363575.1 of Solenodon paradoxus. Lineage (NCBI taxonomy): Eukaryota > Metazoa > Chordata > Mammalia > Eulipotyphla > Solenodontidae > Solenodon > Solenodon paradoxus. The sequence continues at coordinate 141,680 of RJWH01000562.1, forward strand.
TAGGGACTTTAAATCCAGTTTAAAAGGGTTCCAAATGGCTAACTCTGGGGCAATCTGAGTATCAAGATAAATAAGAAGGACAAGACTCTGGTCAATTAAGTTGACAAATCCTGCCCAAGAAAGTAAGAATAAAGTGGAACAAAACAGACAAAACTGAGCACCTGGAAATGATCCAAATGCATGTAAAATCATGAGAAACTTTCAAGTATGGAAAACCTGCTGAATTTAAAGAACAGGGGAAATAGGTGGTGTTCTGACTTGTGGCTGTTCTTATCACCCTTCTGACCGCCTCCAGCTGGGGGTTCTACTAGGTGGGGCAGGTTGTGAAGATGGAAACTTCTTTGTTGCAAAGACTCAACACGAAAAGGTCTGTGGAAGTGCTATCTTGGAGGTCAATGAGCCAAGGAAAGCCAAGGGTCTACTAGCCTGAGGTCACAGACACAGTCAGAGCAATGATTTCTAGCAAAGGCTCATACGTGGTGTACAGCTGAGACCAGAGAGGATCAACCTGTTCAGACACGCCTGGACAATACTGAGACTCAGAGGGTCCGGCCAAAAGTAAAAGCTCGGCAGACTAGGAAAACAATCAAATTTCGAATGTGCTCCTTCGTTTACACACAAACTAGAAGATGCAAGACTTATAGACTCAATGTATTTGAGCCCAAATATTGTATAACTACTAAGCTATGCAGACATGAGGAAAATCATCAGAAGCTTAAAAATAAAAAGATTTTTTTCATCATGTAAAGATATTTTATTAAAATATCTTTCTTTGAAGAACTAAAGAAAACATGTTTAAAGAATAAAGGGAACTATGACAACCATGAACCAATAAATAAGGATTCTAAGTAAGGAAACACAATGCAGGAAAAAAAAAAAACAAACTAATAGAAACTCTAGAATTGAAAAGTATAACTGAAATAAAAAAACATTACAGAAACTTAACAGCAGATTTGAGATGGCAAAAGAATAAACTTTATAGAGCAATAAAAACTATCCAATCTGAACAAAAATTTCTTTAGAAAAATAAACAATGTCTCAGAAACCTTTGGGTCAATGTCAAGTGTACTAACATAACTAGTATGGAAGGAGAAAGAACTCTCTACTGGAACATCTCAGTTATATACCAGGCCCCTTTTAAAGACCTAAATACATGGCTTAAAACCTGGAATTTTAAGATACTACCATGTATTCTGAAGGCAGTTTAAAACTGGAGAGTAATTTTTTTAATATTTATACTTACTGTAACAATCTACTTATTCTATTTCTTGCAGAAGATGCATATATACCAAAACATTTAACAATGTCAACACATGCTAATCGTGTGTTGACAATGTTTATCACAGATTTATAATATAATGATTTATAATATTAGAAAATAGAAACAAAGTAAGTATCTAATAATCAGAACTGGTTAAATAAAGCATAACATAGCCGCATTGAAAACTTAATACAAAATGAGAGGAGACGACAACTTAAAAAAATCAAGACAATTTTACTCCTTGAAATAACAAGTGAAAAAATAACTACTTACCTTCCATTAAAAGGGTTTTACTTTAAGCAAACAAACTAAAAACTTAACAGACCAACATAATTAGAATGTAGGAAGAAAATGACTTGAAATTTTTCTGAATAATAGATAATAAAAGGACAAAAACGAGCTCAGAAATACAAAGACGATACCTTGTTTCCCAAGGCCGGGCGGTGAAGGCGTAGGGCTTGGAGGTCAGGGCACCCACAGGACAGATGTCAATGATATTCCCAGAGAGCTCAGACATGAACATCTTCTCAATGTATGTGCCAACTTGCATGTCATTTCCTCTGCCTGTTGTTCCTAAATCATCTACTCCTGCAATCTCACTTGCAAACCTGCAAAATAAAAATGTGCTACTAGTCAAATGCAGCAAAATTACCTCCTTTCCTTCTATTCACACACAAAGGGACGATTTTCAAAACACTAAAAAGATATACGTGTATCTTCAATAGGAGTATAGTCACCAAATAAAAAATATTTCTGTTTGCATTTAACTTAATCGAGGTATAACATAATATAAAACTGTACCTATGTATATAGCTCAGCAAGTCATCAGTTAATGATTATAGGTTTTGATTTTTAAATCCAACTGAAGTTGATATTAACTGAATATGAATAATTTATTCATTTTATTAGCTTATGAAAAGAACTTTTCTCCTACCAAACAAAAGTTGCCATCCTTCCTAATGCTGCTATTCCACCAAATTTTATAAACATTAAATAAGCATTCAAATGGTATATTCTAGCAGAGAAGGGGTAAAAATTACCTGATGCAGCGAGTACACTGTATACATCTAGTCATGATGGTCTTTACCAAAGGCCCAATGTTCTTGTCCTCCACAGCACGTTTCCCCTCTAGAAATCGGCTCCTATCACTTCCGAACATCATGGACTGGTCCTTAAATAGATTATTAAAGAGCCATTCTAATGCTGCTAACAAAATTAATACTTGAGACAGCCCAAAGGATTTACAAAATTAGACTATCTACCTGCAGATCACATTCACCTCCCTGGTCACAGATAGGACAGTCCAACGGGTGATTTGCTAACAGGAACTCCATCACACCTTCTCTGCATGGAAAATGGTAAAATATAAAATGATAAATTGCTGACATTCACAATGGCTTACATGTTGGCTATTTAAATAAACTTCACAGATATATATTATCTTAAGTAGTATTAATTTTACATTATCAGAAATGCCAATGTAACTATCATTATAGTATTAAACACAACCTAAAGGAATCTGGAATTAAATGTCATTGAAAACCTTCAAATATTATAACTTTTTTTTTTTTTTTTTTTTTTAAGGAAAGGTGTAGGCAAGAATGAAGACAAGTAGGAAGGCAGGAGGAGAGAAGAGGAAGAAACATTTTTATTTTATTTTTATTTAGTTGTTCGCACTGGTTGCTTCCTCCTGGGACCCAGGAATTGAACTCAGGGGTATGTGGCCTGCACTCCCATAGAGGCAATTGACCTAAATGCTACTCCACCAAGGGAGCACCGGAATATTATATCCTTTAACAACACAGAATTACCAAAAGCTGAATGGTCCTTTAAAAACAATCACTTGAATTAAAAAAAACAACAACAAGTACAAATGCAAAAAAAAAACAAGCACAATCAATACTAGTACAGTATACATGTCACTGTAATAATCTCAGTTCAGTAAGTCCCACACTCACTTTTCATCACAAGTTGAACACATCATTAATCACCAAATTTTAAAAAATAATTTTAATGGACCACCCTGGTGGAGCAGCAGTTAGGTCAACTGCCTTCAAAGGCGTGCAAGGTCACATACCCCTGAGTTCAAGTCCCAGCTCTGGCAGGAAACAACTAGTGTGAGCAATAAAAAAAATGCTTTCTCCTCTTCTCTTCCTGCCTACTCACCTTCATTCCTGCCTGTACTTTTCCTTAAAACAATAAGATTTAAAAAATATTTTTACTATTTCTTTTGTTTACCTTGTGTATGCATTTCAGTATATTGGTATCACTTCTCAATCTTTGTGTAATTCAAACCACCATGACCTTTATCCCCACCTAGTTCCCCCTGTCCTCTATACCCATCCTCCTTATGTTCTATCTACTCCCTCATGTCTTATGTTCTGTGAATTTTGGGGGGTCTGTTCATTTGTTTTGTTTCATTATATTCCACGTACGAGTGAAACCATCCTGTACTTGCACTCTGTTTTTTCTGGCTTATTTTATTTAACATTGTCCCCTCCAGTTCCATCTAAATTGCTGCAAAGGGGATGATTTCGCAATTTTTTTCAGCAAAAATTCCATTGAGTATATATACTGCAGCTTCTTTATCCAGTTATCTGATCATGAACATTTAGATTATTTCCATGTCTTGACTACTGTGAATAGTGCTGCTATGAACATAGATGTGCGGGTATTTTCTCTACTAATCAAAGGTTTTCAACATGGTTCCACTCTAGGCTTTGCACAGTAACACTCTGACTTCACCTCTTCTATTGTGTATTCACTTCTACTGCTTCTAGATGTCAAGCACTGTCCACTTTTTCAGAGTGTGACACTGAATTTCTCATCTACGGGAAAATCTAAATATTGAAATGTGCAATATTCTGCTCTAAGAATTTACTGTATTTAGTAACAATCAAGTACCTGGCCTTCTTAGATTTCTCTGAGTTTGTAAGAATATTCCATCCTTTCATTACTGGCATGGCACAAGCAGCTACAACCTGGAAGAGCAATGGAATAATATGTAAGCATGTGTAATTATAAGCTGCCCAATATATAAAAACATTATATAGCTGAAAACAGCAATGAATCGAATATTTTTCAAAACAAATTTTTTTAGTTTTCATATGCATAACATGATAATCTGGCACCTGATATTTCTCTTAGAAACAAATGAGACAGTTTCATTTATAATCTAACAGTCAGTACAATGTTTTCATAGGAGGCTCTGAAATAGAACATCAAATAACTGTGTTTTGATTAGCAGGCACTATTGAATTAAAACTATATAAACGAAAATGAAATTAAACTGGAAGTAAACCTCTTTATGGCAACCCTTTCCTCTAGTGAAAATGGCACTACTTAAGTAACTCTACTGTGCTATTTGGCAACTCCACATCCCAACTGTGCAAGATATAGCAGCTTAGAAATACTGACTGCTGTATAAAGGCACCTTTAGTTTTGAAATTTGTGACAATTATATGGTACTTCTGTTTAAAAAGTACTTCACCAAAGCATTCCAGTTCTAAAATGAAGATAATCATTTAATGGCAGAAAAATATTAAATTTTAGAGGTAAACAAGGCTAGATTCTCCACTATAACAATATTGATTCCAAACAAAGTGTGCTGCAAGATTTAAAGTTTTCTACCTTCTATAGCATGGTGTGGAATTTTAGGTATCAAGTACCTTAGGAGCTTTCTCAATTTCAACAAGGCACATCCTGCAATTTCCAGCAACAGACAATCTTTCATGGTAACAGAATCGAGGGATTTGCATGCCAACCTTCTCGCAAGCCTAGAAGACAAAGTAGAAAAAAAAAAAAAAAACTGCATTAAAATAACCTCATTCTTTTCTTGCTATAACAGAAAAAATGAGACCGCCCCCTACCTATCTTACAACTCCTAACTATAAATAATCCACATCTTCATTAATTCTTATTTAATTAATTCTCACTTATTTCATTTATTCTCCCTGAAGAGATTTCCTTTCTTCTTTGCTCGAGTTCAATGCTTCCTTACTCTGAAGCTGCCTCTGTAAGGTTCCTCAGCTACACCTCATGTAGAAGAAATTGAATGCAGTATCCTCAGACAGTGCTGAAGGTTCAGCTCCCTGCTCCACTCTGACCTACCATCCACAAAGACTTCCCCATTCAAACTCACATTCTGTCCCAGGAGTTTCACATCTGGAATTCCTCTTGCTTAGAGCTCTTCCTTTGTAGTGGAGACTCCATTTCTAACTGTATAGCTGTCTATAATTTGATTCTTTTTGGTTCCATATACCCTTGACTTGGACTCAAGTTTCCCACTGTGGCTGACTCTTCCCAGTTTATTTGCTTTGTAAGGGAGGGTTAAATTTTACTCTACCAATTATCACTCCTTCTCTGAGCCTATAAAATGTATTCGAATTTCCTCTAGAGTCAGTTCTTTCATTCTTAGCCCTCACTCTAAAGTAATCTTATCGATTTCTAGTGTTTTAAGAACTTGGAAAAAATGTACTAAATCCTAAGTGCTATATGCAGCAGGTATATAGTGAACAAGACACTGCCCAACCTTCATAGTAGTTCATGTTCCACATGATGACGTCCAGACTTCATCTCCAACCTGACATTTCTCTCAGCTTCTTATGTCACTAAGTATTTGCATGTGTATGCTCCTTAGAGTTGAAATTCAAGCTATTTCTGCCCCTACCGTACATCCCATTAATAAGCTAACAGCCAGAAACCACAGAAATTCTTCTGTTCAGCATCATTCTCTACATCTCATTCTCCTTTCTTGCTTTCATTTCTATTGCCACTACATATATTTTAGACTACATATATTTTAGACTTTTTAGTTTCCTCCTACAGTAATGCAAAACACTGTCTCTCACTCTAGTCTTATTATTCTCTAAAACTCATCCTCTAAAATCACTGTCGTATTGCTTAATTGCCACCAAAATTCTCAGTGGGTCAAACTACAAGCTCTTAAGTATGACATATATCTTCTTTTATGATTGGACCTTCCTCACCAGAATAACTTGATTTTCTATTATCTATTCTTCTATATATAATGTTTCATCAATACCAAACAACTTGAAACTTGCCTGTCAACATACAAATACTCATTTAAAAGTTTTCTCAGGGATCACCTGAGATGTCCCTGATCTATGTCTCCTCTCTCTTTTTAAAGGAAAGGTGCAGGCAAAAATGAAGGAGAGCAGAGTCAGGCAGGAAGAGAAAAAAGGAAGAAGCACTTTATATATTTTACTTAGTTATGCTCATTAGTTGTTCTCCCTGGCCCTCAGTCTTGAACCAGGGACCTTGAGATGTGTGTGGACTGCACCTAAACTTCTCCTTCACTGGGGCATGCCTTTTCTTTCCCTCTTAAGCTGAGCTGTATTTCACTGTGTATATGCACATCACATCTTCTTTATCTATTCATCTATCAATGAGCACTTGGGTTATTTCCATTTTCTGGCTATTGTAAAGAGTGCTGCAATGAACACAGGAGTGTGTATATCTTTTCTAATTTGTGTTTTCATGTTCTTGGGATAGATACCTAGAAGTGGAATTGCTAGATCATATGGTAGTTCTATTTTTAACATTTTAAGGAAACTCTATTTTCCAAAGTGGCTGTACCAATTCATATGTCCACTAACAGTGTACAAGGGTTCCTTTTTTTCCCACTGTCATCAATCCTTGTTATTTCTAATCTTTTTGATATAGACCATTCTCACGTGTGAGGTGATGATATCTCTTTGTGGTTTTGATTACTTTTCCCCAATAATTAGTGAACATTTTTTCACGTTCTGGTTGCATAGGTGTATGTCTTCTATGAAGTGTCGAGTCAGATCTTTTAACCATTTTTAATTGCTTCTGTTGTTGCTCTTGCTGAGTTTAGGAGCTCTTTATATATGTTGAATAAGCCCTTGTCAGATGTATGATGTGCCAAGTATCTTATCCAGTTCAGTTGGTTGTCTTTTGGTTCTGATGGTAGTTTTCTTCTGCTGCACAGAAGCTTTTTAGTTTGATAGTCTCATTTATTTACTTTTGTTTGTCTTATTGCTGGACTTGTAGACATCTCTAAAGATATCTCTTAAAGGCAATGTCATGGAATATATTGCCTGTTTTCTATGTATCTTCTGGTTTCCAGTCTTACATTCAAGTTTTTAATACATTCGAGCTAATTTTGTTTATGGTGATAGAGAATAATCTAGTTTCATTCTTTTGCACCTTGCTGTCCAGTTTTTCCAACTGGAAAACTGGAAAAATTCAAGAGATGGTCCTTGTCCTACTGTATGCCTTGGCTCCTTTCTAATAAATTAACTGTCTATATATGTATGAACTCATTTCTGGGGACTCAATTCTTTTCCATTGGTCTGTTTCTCTTTTTGTTCCAGTACCATATTGTTTTGATTACTATTGTTTTGAACTACAGTTTGAAATTGGGGAGGATGATACCTCCATTTTTCTCCCTTTTTCCTCATGATAGCTTTGGCTTTTTGGGGGTCTTTTGCAGTTTCATATAAATTTCAGAATTTTTTCATTATTTTTGTTTGAAACGTGTATCCCACAAGCACATCCTGTGGCTCAGGGGGCTGAGTTGCTCACATGTAGATGAACCAGGACTGGAGTAAAATAACAAACAACTAACTAAATGAAGATGTGTCTTTTCTTCCTCTTCCTTCCTTAAATGTTCTTCCCTCCTCTGCCTTCCTTCCTCTTAAAAAAAAAAAAAAAAAAAAAAAGATGAAGAAGAATGCCACTGGAATTCTGATAGGAATTGCATTGAATTTGTATATTGTTTTAGGTATGATGGTCATTTTAACATTGCTAATTCTTCCCATCCACGAGCACAGAATATCTGTCAATCTCTTGGCATCTTCTTGTTTTTCTTTTAACAATGAACAGTAGTTTTCATTGTGTAGGCCATTAAAAAAGTAATTTCAAATTACTTAATGGGTATTTATTTGGAAGACAAATTGAAAACAGAAGAACTGCCAGGTAACTAAGAAAGTCAGAAATAGATAAATAATACTTTACTTTGAAATGTCATGATTTCAAAATTTTACTAATTTTCACATTATTTTACTATGTATAGTGTTTTTATGAGTGTCAAGGAATCTCGAAAAATTTAATAAAACGGTATAAAAGAAATAAAATGGTGTTTTTAAAAATCCAAAAATAAAACAAATGCCTACTTGGAGGACGGTAGTTCCTGGTTCCACCATGACTGACTGGCCATCAACAAATACTTCAATCAAGTTGCTTGCTGCTGTGGAGGTTGTTCGAACTGACCAAAAAAACAATCACAGGAAAAAAAATTAATGAACTTATTATATAGCACAGGCTAATGAATTCATTATATCTAATCTATAAGTATAATTTTTTTGTTATTTTACACTATTTATATATATATATATATATATATATATATATATATAAACTTTAAAAATACTGACTTATAGAAAGCTTTTCCCAACCTGAATACCAAGCAGATATAGATGTCTCTTTTTAACAGTAGTTTAAGTTGACTTAGTACCACTGGAAACATGTTTATGGGAAGATTATTTTTTCAAAAGCAGAATGACTGCTGTTTTCCATTTTGGTATTGATGGGAAGGAAATATGTACTAAAAGCTTTCTATTCCATGATAATTTCTATAAATTGTTTAAGGTAAAGTGATATTTTGAAAATTATTCTGTTCAACTTGGGTCATTTGTTTCTATTCTTATTTAAAATAATTTATGAATTCAGGGTTTTTCAAGAAATATTCTACAGATCTATGGCTTTTACAGAGATAAAAAGTACAGTTCTCACAAATGCAGATTAAAAAAAAGTACTCACCACATACTTTAGGAGACTTAGAAAGGCCTACTAAGGCCCTTGTTACAGGTATTCTTAACATATTCCTAAGAATAAAATAAAGAAGAGTTATGTTACTATAGGGAAGAAACCCTAATTATAAAACTTTTCATAATATTTTAAAACATAAATATTTCACTGAATATCCACAAAAACTGATATGGTCCCTCAAATTTTCAAGAAGAGAATACTCAGTCTCAAAGAGATTAACTGACTTGCACAATGCTAAGGAACTAAGAAGGAATAGCTAGTGTATTAAACTGGGTCTTCTAACTCTATAGTACACAGTAATTTGTTGTGCTTAATTATCAAAAAAAAAAAACCTTCAAGAGTAACAGTGAACTTATCATTAATAGCTATGTAAAATGAAGTCTATCTTTTTGCTTTCATTTCCTGCAAATATGCATTCTAACATTCTATGTTCTAAGCAGTTATCTACTAAATGCTCTTGAGCTAGTCTGAGCTGGTTCACAAGCCTAAGCCTCTGAAATGCCTGGAGTTCCATTTTCTGTGCTGAGTAGTACACTTATCTTACAAATTTACAATTATCTGTTTATATGCCTAGGTTACTCTCATTGTACCATAAACTTGAATCTTTCTGTCTTCAGTGCCTAACCCCAAGGCTGGCACACGGTAAGCTTACAAACAGTGGTTCTCAACTAGCGACAACTTTGCTTCCCAGGAAATATTTTATAATGTCTGAACACACTGTTGTCAAGACTGGGGAAATGTTACTTGTGGGGAGAGACCAGGGTACTAGTAAACATGCACGATGCATAGATCGATTCATGATATAATAAAGATTACCCCAAGTGTCAATAGTATTAAAGTTGAAAAATATTGTTCTAAAAGTTTTGCTGAATTACTGAAATAAATAAGATTAATTATACAACACCATTTAAAGATATAAATAAGCAAACAAAATTACCTGAACCTTTAATATTAGAGTATTTTGTCCATTCACTTGATCACATGAACACAGTAAAGAATTTTATTTGGAACTTTAAAAAATGCAAATTATGTAAGTAGACTGTATAACATACAGAATTTAAAGGCAAAGAGAATAGACAATAATATATATACGCAAGTTATAAGCATAAAGTTTTCTGTACCTCTTAGAGTATATAATAGGAAATTTTATTAATTCAGACTTCAATAATTAATATAATTTTGGATTTGTGATATTGAATTTTCAGGTATCAAGTCTCATCTACTAGTGAGTGATTTTTGGCAAAATGTTTTTTGTTTTTTTTTTTAATATAGCAGGAAGAAAACAATACTTCCTAGGCTTTGTGTTATTAGTAGGAGCTCAATGTCAGTTAAAGCCAAATTCAATTTAGGTAGTATTAGCTAAAGAATTGCTTTAAAGTGCTCTTCCTGTTCATTTCTTCTCTTTATTATGAGCACATATTGTGCATATCTTTATTAGTCCCCGTACTATAGTCTCTCTAATAATGAATTTAAGTACCTACTGAACTGTAAGCAACTTGAAAATGAATGGCGTGCTTTAGCAATTTTTCTCTGAAGGCCTAGCACAGTGCTCTTGAGAAAATAATCATCAAATAGTTTCATCACCAAGTTCAGAATGAGTAGCATCAATCCTATTAAAATCTGTCAATGTTAAATATACAAATACACCTGAATTTGTTGAATTAAGAGTACTGACCGATTAAAAATCAACAAGCAATATTTCACAAAGCAAGGTAAAACCTTTAATACTATTATTTTGTTTGTCTCTAATATAATACAAAAGCAGTGCCCACATTAGCTAGGAAATCAACCAGAATTCGGCTGTGTATTGAACATCCACCATTAGATGGAACACTGCATAGACCCAACTAAAGAAATACAGATATGCAAAATTTGATGTGCACTTTACATATATTTAGTAAATGGAGGAACAGAAACAATCATCTCTAAGATTGGAATAACCAATCGTTTCTAAAATGAGGCAACACTTTCCTCTAAGAAAAACACTACTTCACCTTCTCCCTGTATCCTGCATCCACCCACTTCTCTCTCCAAGGTATCACACTATTCCAAAGCACCACCTCTTCCCTGACTATTGGAATAGTCTCAATAACAGGTCTGCTGGCTTCCACACTGTTCCCAACAGCTGTGGCTTCAGACTGAACGCTCTTCCCTCATACCTTTCTAGCCTCTTCTCATTCTTCAAACTTTGGTATAAAAGCCATTCTTCAAGAATACCTTCCTTGGTCAGTCTATCTAAAATTTTCTGACTAACCCCGAGACACATCACCCATTTTATTTTCCTTCATGGACTCTTCTTTAGCTTAAAGTGGAGGTTCAGTAAAGATTTGCTAAGTGAATCCTATCTCCAGTCTCAGGCTGCAACTTAATTTCCACTTTCTTGGAAGTGCAGGTGCTCTAACAACCTCATATCTTATGACTCCGCTTAACGACACACAGATTTCAAAGAGGTAAATATGACGTCTATTTATCAGAAAGAGTTTGCATCACATTTTCTATACTCCTCAAAGTTGAGTCTGAGCCACGATCTTATATACACAAAGTCCCAAGAACTTTTTAACAATGTAGCTATTATTCGCAGTGCGATCTTAGGCTGACTTCTAAAGTGTCCTTTTCTCCGGTTTCTCCATCAGTTTGAAAGGAATAAAAAGCGCTACCCAATTCAGTCAATGGCCAAAACTCAAAAACCAATCAGAGGAGCGAACAGTTGCTAAGGCAATAGCAGTCAAACAATGATGTACTATCCAGGTATGCATTCATTGGGGGGAAATGCTGTTCCTAGGCCTAAGTCACCTGACACAGGTGTTCTCCAGCAAAACAAAACGGAGGCGAATATCCTGCACTTGCCCGACAGAGCAAGAAGGTCACCCACGGTCCTGCATTCGGACCAGGGCTTCCCCGGACCACCGGATCCTCCTCCCCATTTGCTCCACCACAGTAGAAATCATGACAAACAGCCCTCACTTGCCGGCTATCCCGGGTTCCCGAGGCGGCGCGATGGGCAGTGAAGGCGCCCAGTCAAGGACAAGCGGATAATGAGTTGTCTGGGCCAAAGGAAATAATCTCGTCAAGAAATAAACCTCTGCGGCCGAGCTACCTCAGCCTTCTCAGTGAAACACGGCCTCACCTCGTCCCCGGAGCCGCGGAGGATGCTCTGCAACACCGTTCGCTCCTCTCTGACCCACCTTGGAGGCCAGGCCGCTTATCCAAGATGGCAGCCTCCGCTAACTCGGTCAGCCGGGTCGGGAGAACGGGAAGCCAGAAGGGACAAGAAACATCCGATTCGGCAGTTCTCCTGTTAGACTGACTTCGGCAATTTCCGTCAATTTAACTGAGGGCGGGGCGAAAAGTGTAGCTGGCGGGAGGAAGAGGCGGAGGGGCGGAGAGGAGGGCGGGGGACGGCTTGGACCCGCAGTTCCGCCGGAAGTAGCTGGGCGACTCTGGGACCGAGAGTCTTCCGGCATCGCCGGCGCCACCCGGGGGTTGTCTTAAATCTTCCGGAGCGGGGGTGGTACTCATTTAAGAAATGCTCTATTTATCAACCTTTTTCCAAACGGAGAGAAAGGTTGGCGGATAATTTATGACCTATGTAATTTAAAGCTCTGATTTTGAGGGACGAGACTACGTAATTTGAACTTTGACTTTTCACCTTCCGGGTGCTGCGGAGGGAAACGCCCCCACCAACCCCCCTGGTGTCTATATAAGGAATTTTTCGGCCTGTTGAAGCCCTTTTATTCTTTACAGTGCTGGCCGCTGATCGTTAGCGCGCCTCTCCTCCGCTTTAGTTGCAGTGACGCCATGGGGTTTGGAGACCTGAAAAGCCCCGCAGGCCTGCAGGTGCTCAACGACTACCTGGCGGACAAGAGCTACATCGAGGGGTGAGCCGGGGCGCCCGGGGCCGTGCCACGTGGCGCGGCTGCCGCTGGGGAAGGAAGCTGGTCCCCAGGACGGTCAGGCTGTGATGAGAAGGGTTTACAAAATGTACTTCTTTCCACTTGATTCGGCTGGACTGCTCGGCTCCTCTGCTCTGAAAATTCATGCGATCCGGTAGATTTTATGTTCGCGATGGCGGTCGATGAGGTGTAATTGGCAGGCATTCCTCGGGGTAGCCAACGTGGTCCCTACTCTTAAGGCGTTCTCTTCCTTTAAAGCTAAAGCAGCCTAAATAGCCCGGTTACAGATGAGCGCGTTGTCGCTGGTTAATTAGGGAGCGTTAGTCGATGTTTGTGGCTTTTCTTTTAAGGGCGCGTGTAATTTCTGTGTCACCAGGTATGTGCCATCGCAAGCCGATGTGGCAGTGTTCGAAGCTGTCTCCGGCCCACCACCCGCCGACTTGTGTCATGCCCTACGTTGGTATAATCACATCAAAACTTACGAAAAGGAAAAGGCCAGGTAAAATCGTCTTTGTATTCAGCTGGACTAGAATGCTTTCTAAATTTAAAGTCGGGGTTTTCACATGACAAAATGGGACCCAGGCTACTTTAGTTGGGCTCCTGTAAGCTAAATTTCTTTGTTACCGTAGAAGGCCAAGAGACTGAAGTCCTCCATTTTTTCACAGAACATGGACGGCAGCAATTCAACTTTCCCCACCCTGACCTGGGGGGCCCACCTCTGGGGTGAGAGGGTGGCTCATTCATTCAGTTCTTGGCCATTCTTCTGAAACTGCCTACAAGGGTGGAAGTTTGGGGAAGTGGACTCCAGTTCACTAGGAATGGAACTGAGCATACTTAATGAAATCTCAAACAGAAACATTCATACTGAAAGAGTAAATCATAGTGAGTATTGAATATGTCTCACATGCCTTCTGTGTGTTGGGTGAGGACTTAAGCAAATAAAATTATTTACCTGGGTGTATTAAAGGGTAAATTCTTAGTACAAAAGGGGGTCTGTTAATAGTGAAGAACACAAGTTCTTGTGTATTTTATAAAGGACGCCTTACCCACCTAATTGTGGTTGAATTGAATATTTTTTCAAGCCTGCCAGGAGTGAAGAAAGCTCTGGGCAAGTATGGCCCTGCTAATGTGGAAGACACCACAGGAAGTGGAGCTACAGATAGTAAAGATGATGATGACATTGATCTCTTTGGATCTGATGATGAGGAGGTATGGCGAATATTGTTATGCATACATTGTGCTTAAGCACAGGCTTTGTTGCAAAATTGCCTAGATTTGAATCCTGCTTTCACTGTATTTACCAGCCTTTTATGATGAATAAAATCAAATCACCATCTTTCGGCTGAGCTCCTGATGGATTTGCTTTTTTCTGACAAAGGTGATCTTTAGTGTGATGACCTCACCAGCTTTAAACTTTGGAAAAATTACTTTTGCAATGTATTTAATTTCTTTTACAGGAAAGTGAAGAAGCAAAGAGACTGAGAGAGGAACGCCTTGCACAGTATGAGTCAAAGAAAGCAAAAAGTATGTTATTTTACAATTTGGGGTTATGTAGTACCATTCTTATAATGCGAATAGTCTTTTTTATTTTTTCAAGTATTTGTGTGTGATCTTTTGAAGCTTGACACACCCACTCCCCAAAGTAATTTCCTCTAATTGTTGAATAGATTAGTGGTTTTCGTTTTGACCCATCCTGGTTCTCAGGTTCCATGGGTTTTAGAGGGCAGCCTGCACCTTAGTAGTCCCTTGAGTGAGTCTCAGGACTATACTCTAGATCAGAATTTTAAAATTTTCATGGCGTTGATTTTTTTTTTTTTTCATAGAACTTCCACAGCTACTGGTCTGCAGCTGTTTCATGGTAGCAGTTGTGGCATTCCTCTGTGGGAAATAAACTGTTACATAGTTAAACATACCTCTTTCTTAGCAAAATAGAAAGTGGGCATATGTGTGACAGACACTAAGATGTATTCTGCAGTTAATCTTGGCTAAGGAGATGGCCATTTCAAAACTGATTTTCACTTCAGTATCTTGGATCGGAATTAAAAAAAAAAAGACATTTTATTGGAGTAATACTGTTTCATATATTTTTTTTAGAACCTGCACTTGTTGCCAAGTCTTCCATCTTGTTGGATGTGAAACCTTGGGATGATGAGACAGATATGGCAAAATTAGAGGAGTGTGTCAGAAGCATTCAAGCAGACGGCTTGGTCTGGGGCTCTTGTAAGTTTACTCTTTGTTTTGAAAATTGACTTATGGAATTTGCATAACAGGTTTTCCATTTTTGCCAGTTGAGAAAACTTTTCTAACTAAAGTTTTTCTTGTCCTCTTTTCAGCTAAACTGGTTCCTGTGGGGTATGGAATTAAAAAACTTCAAATACAGTGTGTTGTTGAAGACGATAAAGTTGGAACCGATATGCTGGAGGAGCAGATCACTGCTTTTGATAACTATGTGCAGTCCATGGATGTGGCTGCTTTCAATAAGATCTAAAATCCATCATGGGTTATTGCCCTTAAATAAAAGCCTGAAAGACAATTCTTGACTCTTGAAGGTTGTATTTGTATTTATATTTCTTCCCTTTTTGAGGGGAGAAATTTGATGAGTATATAATTCATAGCTAATACAAAATTTGGGTCAATATTCTTGATAGACATTTAGCCCCACATTGCCTTGCTTTAAAAGGATTAAGTTTTTGTTTTAGATATTAGCTTTGTGGGTTTGTAATTTTTCAGACTTCTGACTTTATAAGGGGTCACAAAGTTATTGAATACCTGAACTGGGTTTTCCCTCGTTGGGAATATTGGGAGGAGTACCTGACAATTCATGACGAGTCAGTACCTTTTGTAAAGTGCTTAGGACAATACTGGATACTTAGTACATGTCAGTGGTACACTGTGGTGTCTGGGTATAGTGCACATAGATCCTGAAGTCCCAGATTGATCCAGAGTCAAGAGGAACAACTAAATATAAAGATGCTTCATTTCCTTCCTGCTTGCCTACTCACTTCATTCCTGACTGCCTTTCTTTTTAAAAAAAATACATACCAATTATTTGCTAGTTAAGTAACCTAGCATTTTTGGAATGAGTTAATTTTGATCGAAAAGTCACAATTCTAAATCCCCCCTGAAAATAACATGTAATGAGATATGCAGCATACTAAAGGACACAACCTAGAGGGGTCTAGTCAGAAGAATTCCCAAAGTTTGTCATGAATTACTACTCAAGACAGATGACAGATTTAATGCCTTACATGCTATTAAGGGAGAACTTAAGCAAACTTAAGTTGTGGTCAGTCTTATAATGTAAACAAATTGAAACATACAGAACTGCTATCCTGAGGTAGTGCTGTTGGTAAATGAGCAACATGAAGCTAGTATACTTCAGGTGTTCATCAATACTGCAAAAGACTGCATATTACCAGTTGATTTGGGATATATGTAACTTCACTGCTTCAGAAGTAGAGTTTGGGTATAGTTCAACTCGAGTCTATAGTACCTTTGATGTTATTTTTTCTAGCAGAACTAGACAGTGCTGGTATTTTTCCCCCCTTTCAATCCGGTTTTATATGGGACTACCTTACTATGGGAAGTTTAAAATCTAAAGGAAATTTTATTGGATGTGTATGTTGAATAGTCCACCAAGCAAGTCCAACGGATGACTAAATTTGCTGTTGTCAGTATCATGAGAACCAGCAGAGGGCAGCATGTCATTTTCTGACAAGATCCTGGGGATTCTGGAAATTTCCTTTTACTGCTATAGAAAGAGATACAGTAATTGGTGAATAGCATTAAAAGAAGTTCACAAGAATTAACATTATTAAAGGGACTGAGTACCAAAATGTTAAGTAATAGCAGAAAAAGAGCTTTTTAAAGGGAAGGTGCTGGCAGGCAGGAAGAGAGGAAGAAGAGTCATCCATTTGTTTTATTTAGTTCATTTTGATTATTCCCGCCCAGACCAGGAAGGTGAACCCGGGTCCTTGGGATATATGTGGGCTGCTATGAAGGCCTATGGCCTCCAACTTAACTGCTAAGCCAGGACATGCTGCATACACATTTAGTGATTAGTAAATCTGGTTTAGTTAAAAGATGGTCAAAATTTTTGAATGACCCAACCACAGATGTTAATCTTAAAATGATAAGTGGAAGTATGTGACTTTAAAATCTTGACTCCCTCCACAGCCTTGAATAGAAAATAAAGTAGTATATCTTAATTTGATATTTTAAAACATAATATATTAGCAAAGTTCAAAATTCCAGGAGGTTATACAGTGAAGTCTTCCCCTGTCTTCCTGGTCTCTATTCACACCTGTAAAAGCCCTCAGTGTCACCAGATTCTTAGGCATCCACATAGACCAACCATAGCGTATGACAAACTTCTACACCTTGTAGATACAGAAATACGTATCTTAGATATCTTGACTATTCCAAGTCAATACATGAAAATCTTTCCCATTTTTTAGCAGCTACACAAATCCCTTGTCTCTAGTCTTTTTACTGGGTCTTCTAGGTTGCTTTATCTTTTTCGTGCTACTATGAGCAATGCTCACATTTTGCATGTGAGACTGTGTACTGAATGAACTGGTTCGGAGCCAACGAGCTCAGATGGCATTGGGGCACACAGAGAGATTTTTTCCTATTGGCTTTGGTATGTCCCATAAATTATTACAGTGATTTTCAAACCTTGTTAATGTTTCATATTTATCCCTAGTACAGAGCTGGACACAGGATGGGAATTCAAAATGAATTCATGCAGTATTTCTATTAGAAACTTTAGAAAAACAAAAGAAAAGAGGTGAATTAGTGAAGGGAGGGGGTTCAAATACCTACGGGATTGTTAGGACAAAGTCATTTTGTGATTAAGCATGAATCCAAATAATCAGAGTTGGAAAGCTAGAATTGAGAAGTGATCTGAGCAGGATGTACCTTAATCGGTGATTTGTAAAAAGAAAAAGACCAACAAAAACATTCCAGGAGAACGTGAATGGAAGAATGACTGAGAATACAGGTTTAGGAGCAGTGTGTTTGGGATAACAGTGTGGGGCCATTTGTGCGGACATTGGAATCAGAGACTAGTGTATTACTCGGGGACAGTTGGGGCAGCCTTGAAGATCTCAGACAATGATAAAACTAAGGCAGAGCTCTGACCTGGAGATGGCATGAATGGGAGCCGGAAATAAAAGGAGATGTTATGATCCTAACAAATGGAAATTGTGGCACATGTACTCAATGAAATAATTTCTGAACAACATAATTACATCGAAAAGTAAATGGAGACTATAGCAGCATTGAAAAATGCTTCACTTGTCATTGACTATGAACAAAACAAGCCAATGGACAAAAGTACACAAAGAATTGTCCCACTCTCTCTCTTCCAAATGCCAGGGGAAGAGGCTTGCAGCCCCTGCACCTGGGTCCAGGCTTTTGTTTTTGTTAGTCTGGGTCTCTTCCCTCAAGCAGAGTCTGAAAATCAACTCCTGTTTCTGCTGGGAAATTCCTGTGCTAGTCACTGCTGTCTGCTAAAGGCTTCTGTCACATCCCTTCTCTCAGTGATTGTAAAAGCCACTAACACTGAAGTACTTACCTTGGACTCCCATGATTCCCTGAAATTTTACTTAAAGCCTCCTTTTCTGAGGAAAGAACCTATAACTTCAATTAAAACTTCAAATGAATTCAGAGTGCCTCTGAGACCATTTAGACCTTAAGGCATTTTTCCTTTTGGAAGCACCACTCCTATCAAGTATTGAAAGATACCGAAATTCCATATTAAAAGTTTTTGTATAATTATGAAATACTGCATTTAACTCATTGAATAAAGATGTATTTTTGTGGACATGTAATTAAGTATTTATGAATTTTGACTTTGTCAAGTTCTCTTTTCTGTACACAAATGCCAATGTTTTTATAGAGATTTTAAATATTTTTCTATTCTCTTGGAATGTTCCCAGGATTTGTGTCCATAGAATCTAATGGGAAAAACACTGCTGCAAGAGTCCTAAGCACAAAGGTGAAGTACGGCCTGAAATGTGACAATTTCCTTCTGCCCTTGCTTGCTTCATCATTCCCTTCCTATTCCTCAGTCTTCCAGTTTTTCCCCCAGTCTTGAAAGTTTCTCCCTGCATCTGAACTAAAGATGAGACTCTGAAGTTATTTTTAATTTCATGAATAATCCAGTTTTTCTGTCCCTTGTAGGTCAAGGGAAACCCCAGAGGAAAATCTCAAACTTTGGGAGTAGACAGAAACCATGACATTTGGGAAGGAGGGAAGCTTGGGGTATACTGAACTATGCCACATATTTTGGAGAAATTTTCAAAACCAGATCCGAGTTGCATAGGGCTAACAGTTAAGAACATAACCAATAAATGACCTTATATTAGCATTTCCAGAAACTACGAGCAAAATAAAAAAGGGCATTACTTCAAGAAATAACATGGCACCCCCCACAATTTTCAAAATAAAATTAAAAATGATAGATTTCTTGATCATAGAATGAGATACATTTTAAAGATTGCAGTCAATAACACTTGTATTCTTAAAAGACAAAGCTACCAGCAGAGACGAGGGCTGCTAACAGTATCTTCAGGAAACCCCAAAGGCACCGACAAAGATTTCCACTGTTTCTTAACCTAACATTGGATGCTATCTCTTTCCTCTCTGAACAATCTAAGCTTTTCTTGGCTATCTTATGGCACTTACTACTCTCAGGATTGTTTCCATGGAGATTTAATCTCATCTTCTCAACTGCAAGTACATTATGCATCTTGGCACCCCCTCACCTGTCTACCTACTCTTGTTCTATGTATCTCTTAGGTATTCATCTATTTGCTAAAGGGATAAATGAATAGAGATCAAATTATTACTGTCTAAACAGCAACCTATTTAAATGATGAAGAGGCCACTGATTTAAAGGTATTCTTTATTGGCCTTACACTGGTGTCTCTAAATTCTAGTTATAGGAATAGAAGGTGGGAATACACCAATGTCATACAAGGTGTTTTGAAGTCATTCTAAGATTGGATGGACCTATCTACTATCTGGACATCAGTGTTTTATGCTGGTTGCAATCTTACCTGTCTTTGCACATACCCAGAATTTTCTTAAAACATTTAGATTTTTAATGATACTGTCAGGGAGACTGAAAAGAAACAATTCTACCCAGTGCTTATTTCTAGGTCAGTGAAAAAAGTCACCATGCCAAAAGCAAGATATCATCAGCAACAGGCCAGGTGGCTGGAACCCACAACACAGACGCAAAACAACAAACTGCCTGGGAAAAAGGATACAAAACCGAAAGCTGTCTGAAAACTATGGAAAGCTTTTTTCCAGAGGATGCATGACCTCCTCCAACCTGCCTGGGCAGCCTCTCAACAATGGAAGCTACCCGAGAGACTGGAGGACATCCTGTCTTCTGGGGTCCTGAACCTTGTCAAGCCCCTAGTAAACAGAAGGGTACTCAGTTTCCCAGCTACATCGGAAACTGAGAAGCTTCTATATCCCACTCAGCTGCCACCCTCACCCAGCCTTATATAAACCCAAATCCCCAACCATCAAATGTCAACCCACCTTCCAGGGTCTGACCCCTCTCCTCCCTTGGAGGGTGAATAAAATCTTTCTATCGCTTGCTCACCAAGCTTTCTATTGCTTGCTAACTTGTGATTTCTTTCACACCTGTCCTCTGGTCATTTCCACCTTAAACATCTTGCACACACCATGGGGGTTAAAGATGGGAGTATATCCCCATTGAGAGGTGGGGTCTATGTCCCCTCTCCTTGTATCTGAGTTGTCCTATGCTCAGTGATACTATGCCAGTGTCAGGTATAGCAATTAATAATTAGGACTTGAAAAAGTCTTTGACTTGAAAAAAAAGGACTTGGAATTTACACCTTGGTCTCTTGAAGCTCTAAATTTCCATGTAAGAAGTCTGGCTACCAGGAGGTGCCATGCTGGCATAGCTCTGTGGAGAAAGAAGAGAGGAAAAGGGGGAAGTAGGACCAGGGGAGGTTGGTAAAGAGGAGAGGGAAGGGGAGAGGAGGGGAGAGAAGAGGATTATGGAGAGGAGGAGAGGAGAAAAGGGAGGAAAGAGATCTGCTCAGCCGGTCCCAGCTCTTCCAAACCCCAGCCATTGTTGTTACTCCAGATATGAAGCAGAGACAAACCTTCTTTCTATGCTTTCTTTGAATTCTTGACTCTCAGAATTATGAGATAAAATAATAGTAATTGTAATATTCATAGTTTTAAGCAACTGGGGCAGTTTATTCAGTATTAATACTTAGCTGGAGTAGTATTTTACATTCATAAAATCAACTATTTAATTCATAAATGTATATACATAAATATATGATAACAAATTTAGTATACCTGTTTCATTTTAAGACTAACAGTGCAAAATTAAAGTGAGCTTAAGAGACATTTGACATTTTTAAAATTAGTTACTCCCATGTGTTATACAAAATTTAGTACTTCAAAAAACTTATTAAGATTAAAAATTAATCATTGATATTGCTTCAACACTGATTAATTCACCATGATACAATTTGCAAAAATGAAACAGATAATTTTAAGTTGTTAAAAAAAAAAAAAATCCTTCCTAAATTCTACATGCATATAAGGGTGATGTCAATACACTGACTAAGGCAACAAGAATAAAACAGTCACATGTCTATCTTGGAACCAAATGATGTGAAAGTTGCTGGGAGGGCCCCCATCTAAAAGCATATAGGTGTGTGGAAGAGTATTAATTCACTGGGCTGTTTCCAGGAGACACAGGTTCTTGGTTTCAGAGTTCCGCAGCTGTTCACTCACTGTGGCAGAACAGCTCACTTCCCACAGTGTATGCTTTAGTATCTCACCAATAGAGGCCTGAAAGCGTGCTTGGAACTTCTTACTAATTAAAACGTAAAGGATGGGGTTCAAGCAGCTATTGAGGAATGCCAAGCCAGTGGAGAGCGGGATTCCTGTCTGCAGCACTTTGTGGAAATAATTATTGTGGTGAATTGTGAGCTCCCAGATGCTAAATAGGTGATATGGAGTCCAGCAAATCACAAAGGCCATGACCACAGCCAGGACTGTCCAGAAATGCTTACTGGAGATCAGGGTGCTTCGCTTCTTCACCTTGATGATGAGACACAAGTAGCAAATGCTCATTGTTAGCAGAGGGAAGAGGTACCCAACAATAACTTTCACCCAGGTCATAATATGGTGCCTCAACAAAGTGAGGTCAGGGTCCTGTCCATGGAAATTGTTATAGCAAAGAGTGTGGTTATTGAACTCCAGAGTGTCACGAAAATAGAGGGCAGGACCACCCAACAAGGAAGCCAAAAGCCAAACAAATATAATAATAGTCAGGGAGTTCCTTAGGGTTCTGCACCGATGAGATAAGCCAGGACGGACCAAGTGGATATAGCGGTCTAGGCTGATCACCATCAGGAAGAAAACGCTGGCAAACATGTTCAACTGGGCAATGAAGGAATTGACCTTGCACAACCAGATGCCAAATGGCCAATGGAAATTCATGGCCACGTAGGAGATGTACAGGGGCAGGAAGAGAAGAAAAATAAAATCTGCAATGGCCAGATTGAGGAACCAGAGAGTGCTGACTGTCTTTTTCCACTTGAATCCTGTGAACCAGATGACAATGGCATTTCCTGGAATGCCCAGAAAAAATGCTAAGCAGCATAACATCAGAGACACCCAGTGAGCAGCTCCCAGGTGAATTTTCTCTTCCAAGTTAGGCTCTGCGTAGTTATATTCTAGGGTATCAGAGTAGTTCTCAAATTCTTCAAAGAATTCCTCCCCTAGATCTTCCATGATAATCCTATTTGGAGAATGAGGAAATCTGTGGAAGCACATTTAAAAAGAAAGAAGACATTTTTAAAAAGGAATATCTAGTGATTAATAAGGAGCATAAGGATAAAAATATTTCATTTCATCAACTATAAAGGTATATTTCTTGGCAGGATTTGTAATTACACTCTAGATTTCCAAGTATGAGTGAGCCTCAGTTTCTTTCTAATTATTCTTGGAACTGTAAGAGTTCATTTTTGTAGTCAGTAAATGATAAACTAAAATGACTAGGGGCTTTCTAGCAACCTGGTAGAAGCATGCAGGGTTTCCTCCCCACAGAACAACTAGCAAGGTGTGTACACACACTGTGGAAGGGAAGGACCAGTGGCTGCAGAGACAGTGTCTGCAATCACCACTAAAGGGTAGGCAAAGGCATCAGGGTTCAGAGTCAAATCAGGGACTCCCAGCCTAGTAGGGGGAGAGGGGGGAGTGACAGAGGTGTTGGAGTCTCTAGAAGAACCGGGCCTCCCAGGAGTCACTCTGAAAGTAGCAGAGAGGCCACCCAGTGGGGCCGCGACACAGAACTGGGGGAGAGGGTCTTGGTGCAGTTTGGAAGGAGGGCCAGCACCTGGTGGACTGAGCAGGAGCCCGGGAAGGAAAATTACACAGACCCTGCCATAACTAGAATTCCTCACCCCCTACTCCACCCACCATATTACTCCAGAGCCACAGGACCGACCAATGTAAATTATAATCCCAGGCTTAAAGGAAGAAAAGAGTCTCCCAGAAAGAAGTTTCAGCAGATACCTACTAGTGTCACGCTGGGAGGGGAGGTGGAACTGCAGCCCGATTGCTGACTGTGGGTCAGCTACAAGGTGGTCATTGCTGTTTACACCTGCTCATCATCCCCCACCCAACTCCAACCCCACAGGCTGAACTCTTGGGCTCCAATGCTGGGTCCACTTAAGAACTTTAAAAAATTCAACCAGTGATGATGCCACAAAACTCAAGAAATCCCCAGTGTTCAAACCAAGCACAAGGCTTGGAATAAGTTGAGACCCTACACAAGGCCATCACTACAGGGAAACTTGGCCCAAAGAAACATAAAGAGTGTGCCAAGCAGAACAAAGACATAGAGAAATCTACATGAAATGCTGGATCCAATAAAACCAGGGGAGAATGTAAACAACAAGCATGTGCAAATGACTTGAGGATGAATTTAGGGCAAGAGTGATAAACAGACTCATGAAAATCAAGAAAGCAATAGAGGGAGAAAAACGAGAACGATAAAAAAGAGAGAAGAAATGAAGAAAGATATGAGAAATGAACATGATAGTTGAACTAAAGAATCCAATAGAGGGACTCAAGAGTAAGAAAGATAAATGAAGCCTCCAACAGAATCAGTGAGCTAGAAGATCAAACAGAGGAATTCACACAAGCAAACCAACAAAGAAAAAAAAGAATGTAAAGAAATGAAGACAGCATTTGAGACCTATGGGGTAGTATCAAAAAGACCAATGTTTGCATTGTCAAGGTCCTGGAAGGTGAGGAGAGAGAAAAGGGGGCAGAAACTATATTTGAAGACATAATAGCAAAGAATTTCCCTAACCTGAGGAATAAAGCAAGCCTCCAGACTCAGGAAGCTCAAAGAGTTCCAAACAAAAGAAACCCAAACAGATCTATACCTAGACACATTGTCAGCAAAATGTAAAAATACAAGATAAAGAATCATAAAAGAGCTCCTTGAAAAAATGAGTCACATACAAAGAAATCTCCATAAAATTATCAGCCAATTTCTCAGTGGAAAAGCTACAGGTTAGAATGGAATGTATTATATATTCAAAGTGCTGAAAAGAAAATAATTTTCAATCTAAGATACTAACTATATCCCGTGAGGTTATCATTTAGATCTGAAGGAATAATATAAATCTTTTCAGATAACCAAAAGCTAAGGGAATTCATCATCACAAAACCATCACTATTAAAATTAGAAAGTATAAAGAAACCTTAGTTAAAAACTGTAAGACAGCAAGATATAAAAAGTGGGGAGGAGAAGAGAAAAATAAAAATGTGGTTAGAAAGCATGCAAGGATAATCTGCTTACAAATAAAAATAGGAAATAACCATAAAATTCTTTTTTTTTTTTTTTTTTCAAAGTAAAGGTTCAGGTATCAATGAAGATGAGTAGGTAGGCAGGGAGGAAGAGAGAAGAGAAAGAATCATTTTACTCATTTTATTCAATTGTTCACACTGGTGGCTTCCACCCAGACCCAGGACTTGAACCCAGGGGTATGTAGCCTGTGGTCATTCAGAGACGTTGATATAACCACTACTCCATGAGGACACACCAAACCTCAAAACACATCTCCAAGGAAAAAGATAAACATAGACTCAAAGTCAATGGTTGGAAGGCAATCCTACAGTCAAATGGTAACCCCCACAAAAAAGAGTCATGGACATTACATAATGATTAAGGAATCAATCCAGCAAGAAGACATGCCTCTTAACATATATGCAAAAAATGAAGGAACATCAAAATATATTAAGCAAGTATTATTAGAATGGACAAGAGACATTGACAGCAACACAATAACAGTAGGAGACTTCAACACCCCACTAACATCAAGGAACAGATAAATCGGGAAGAAAATTAACAAGGAAACAGCAGCTTTAAATAACCATTTGGAAAAGTTAAGTCTAATAGACATACACCAAGCAGGTCAATCAACAACTACAGATTTCACCTTCTCAAGCGCACAAGGAACATTCTCAAGGACAGATATGTTGGGACAAAAAACATGTTGCAACAAATTTACAAAGGTTGAAATCCTACAATGCATCTTCTCTAACCACAGTGACTTAAACTAGAAAACTACCACAAAAAGGAAAGTAGGAAGATCCCAAATTAATTGGAGACTAAACAATATGCTTCTGAATGTTTCTTGGGTAAAGGAGAAAATCAAAGAGATCTTAAAAAACACTTAGAGACAAATGAGAATGAAGACATGAACCATCAGAATCTTTGGGATGCAGGAAAAGCAGTACTAAGTGAGAAGTTCATTGCAATCCAGGCCCACCTCAAGAAACAAGAAAAATCACAAACAAATAATCTAACTCTATGTTTTAAGCAACTAGAGGAAGAAGAACATTAAATCATAAAATCAGTTTAAGAAAGGAAATATTCAAAATTTGAGCAGAAATAAATGAAGTAGAAAACAAAAAGACAAACCAGAAGACTAGTGAAACTAAAAGTTGGTTATTTGAAAACATAAAATTGACAAACCATTGGCTAGAGTCACAAAAAAAAAGAGAGAAAAGTCTCATAACTAGAATCAGAAATGAAAGGGGAGAAGTTACAACAAATACCATAGGAATATAAAACACCATTGAGAGACTCCTATGAACAGTTTTATGTCAACAAAGTGAACTATTTTGAAGCCACGGAAATATTTCTAGAAAAATACAGTCTATCAAGACTAAACCTAGAAGAATTAGAAAATCTGAACAGAACAATCACAAGCAAGGAAACTGAAGAGGTAATCAAAGTCTCTCTAAAAATAAAAGCCCCAATCCGATGGCTTTTCTAATGAATTTTACAAACCTTAGAAAAGAATTAATAGCTATTCTTTTCAAACACTCCCAGAATATTGAAGAACGGGAAAGACTTTTGAACACTTTCAATAAAGCTAAAATAAACTGAAATCAAAAGCTGATAGAGATGTCACCAAGAAAGAAAATTACAGACCAATGTCTCTACTGAATATAGATGCAAAAATTCTCAACAAAGTATTGGAAAACCAAATCCAACAATGCATCAAAGGATCATCCATCATTATCTAGTGGGATTTATCCAAGGGATGGAAGGATGGTTCAAACATGTAATTCTATTAATGTAATACACTGCATAAATAAGAGCAAGGAGATAAATCACATGACCATATCAAGAGACACAGAAAAACTTTTTGAAAAGAACCAAGACACATTTATGATAAAAACCTTGCACAAACTGGGACAGAACATACATACTTCAACACAATGAATTCCATGTATGGTAAACCCACAGCCAACATGATAGTCAAAGGCAAAAAATTCAGAGCATTTCCTCTAAGATCAGGAACACAGCAAGGCTTTCCACTATCACCAAAGATATTTTATGTCATATTGAAGGTCTTAGCCAGAGCAATAGGCAAGAAGAAGAAACAAAAGGAATCCAAAATTGGAGAGGGGGAAGTAAAACTATCATTATTGCAAATGGCAATATAATATATATATATATATATAGAAAATCCTAAAAAATTTGTCAAAACCAATGGAACTAATCAACAAATATACTAAAGTGGCAGACTGCAAAATCAATGCACAAATATCTATTGCATTTTTGTATGCAAACAACATACTAGAAGAAAATGAAATCAAGAAAACCACATCATTTAAAATAGAAGCAAAAAGAATCAATATCTTGAAATAAACTTAACAAAGGAGGTGATAGACTTACATAATGAAAACAACAAGTTCTTTGTAAAAGAAATAGAAGAGGACACAAAGAGATGGAAAGACATCCCCTGCTCATGCTTGTAAAGAATCAGCATCATTAAAATGGTCATCTTACCTAAAGCAATATACATATTTAATGAAATCCCCATTAAAAGCTTATTTCAAGGAAAGAGAACAAAAGATCTAAAAATTTATATGTAACAACAAAACACCTTGACTATTCAAAGCAATTAGGAGAAAGTACGAAGAATCTGGAGGGATTACACTGCCAGACATTGAGCTATATTACAAAGTGATAGTGATCAAAACAGTGTGATAAATGGAATAACAGAGGCACAGATCAATGGGATAGAACTGAATCACTAGAAATTAACTCACACACATATAACCAGTTAATCTACAATAAAGGAGAGCATATGATGTAGAAAGGAGTCTCATCAATAAATGGTGTTGGGATAACAGGACAGCCATATGCATAAGAATGAAGCTAGATCATTCTCAAACATTATTCACAAAAATTAACTTAAAATGAACTAGAGACTTGGACATAAGACCAGCAGCCATAAAATTCTTGGAAGACAACACAGGTAAGACATTTCATGACACGAGCCTTAGAGAGGGCTTTGGAGACTTAACTCCAGCATCAAGGGAAACAAAAAGAAAAATGAACAACTGGGACTACATCAAACTAATGATCTTCTTCACAGTGAAAGAAAATATCACCAAAACAAAAAGACAACCTAATAAATGAAAGACGATAACTGCTTTCCACATTTCTGACAAGGGCTTAATATCCAAAATATACAATGAACTCATAAAACTAACAGAAAAACAGACAATCCAATAAAAAATGGGAATAAGAATTGGAGACACATTTTTTGAAAAGGATATACAGATGGCCAACAGGCACATGAAAAGATGTTCCTACTAGGTGGCTATCAGGGAAATGAAAATCAAAACAAATAGCATCACCCTACACCTGAGAGATTGTCTATTATCCAAAAGTCTGTAAAAACAAATGATGATGAGCATGTGGAGAAAAGAATACTTTTTATACTGTTGGTGAGAGTACAAATTGGTGGAAACCCTTTGGAAAACAGTATGGAGATTATGGAGAGTCCTCTAAAAGCTGAAGATGGAAATCCCATATGATCCCACCATCTCACTTCTGGGTTTTTACCCAAAAGATACAAAACACTAATTCAAAGAGATTTATACACCCCAATGGTAATTGCAGCCCTACTTACAATAACTAAGAACTGTGAAGTACCCAAGCACTAAACATCAGATGACTGGATAAAGAAGATATAGTGTATGTGTATGTATATACATATATATATGTATATATGTATATATATACTGAAATAAAATACTAAAAATAAATAATGACTAAATGACTAAATCTCCAGGTACATTATCTATGTTCATAATGCTGTCTCAAGAGAATCTAACATTTAATAATCGTTTATTAAGTTCATCTTTGTGGAAGATGAAAAAGGAAACACTAATACCTAGTAATGACTTCAAAATCTGTATTTTATCCTGACTTCTTAAACTCTCAACAGACAGTTCCAACTACTTCCTTAACTCATCCACCCAGTTGTCACAGACAAGCACTGGAGTTTTAACCCACTTTTTACACCCTTAGGGGTTCTGATTCTATGTTTATGATGAAAACATGTTCACCAGAATTATATCAATATGGGTGGATTTTCAACCAAAAAGTATCTCTTGGAGTAAACTTGACTGTGACCATTTAATCTATATATTAATTTCCAATAGAGTGCTCTTAAGCTTTCTTTTTTATTTTACTTAAATTCTGGTTGTTTTTTGTTTTTGTTTTTGTTTTTTTGGCAATTCTGGGTTTTATTTTACTTAAATTCTGGGTTTGTTTGTTTTTTTTGACAATTCTGGGTTTTATTTTACTTAAATTCTGGTGGAGTAAGGGTTAGGTCTGCTGCCTCTGGTTTAGTGCAGTCCATGTGCATCCCAAGGACCTGGGTTCATGTCCTGGGGAGTCTGGGGGAACAGAAATGTGAACTAATAAATAAAAATAAAAATAAAAATTTAAAAATGATTCTACCTCCTCTCCCTGCCTGCCTGCCTACCTACTTGCCTTTATGCCTGTCTGTACCTTGCCTTTAAAATTTTTCTGTTGTTTTGAATTTGAATTATTTTCCATAACTATTTACAACTGCCTTGATTTATTCATCAGTTTTATTTTATTTAGCCATTTCCATAACAAAATGTATCTGTTAAAATTTTGACCAAAATCAATTTTGTCTTTTTTTTCCCTTTTGCAGTTTTTCTTGGGTTAAGAAGAGTTAAAAACCAATTTGCTAATCCAGAGTTTACTGGGTGCAATTTTAGCTTCTTCAACTTCAACTCGTGCTATTTCTATTTTAGTATTCAAAATCAAGTAGAAAAAAGATTAATAATTATATTCATTTCATGGAGCCACAATCACTATTGGGGCAAATATTTAATATTTGAGATTACTGTAGGGTTAGAATGAAGAGGATAAAATACCTTGTGCGCTCACAGGCAACTCAAACTCATTTGACTAATACAGAATTCATCACCCTATTTACATTATTTGAAGAATCTGGCAGGGCATGATTTAAAACAAAAGCAATTTATCAGCATCCTTCCAAACCAGAGCCAGTCACCTCGTTTTTATTTTTTCAATATTCAGCAAAAATGCCACCTTCTCGTATCATTTCCTGATACTACTTTCCCCCCAAAAGATTAGAATAATAAGTACTATTTTGTTCTTATAGTCTGTGTTACTGGAAATTTCTTAAATGCCAGGCATGATCTAATTTGATCCACACTAGCATCTTACAAAGCAGGTAAGTTCTGTTATTATTTCCAGTTAGAAGAAAGATATTAAAGCTTGGAGAAGCTTAATGCTTGCCTAGAATTGTACAACTTATCATTAGAGTTGGGGTCTGGGATCTGTTGAACCCAGAGCCTGAGCTCTTAACCATTCTCTTAACTCTCTCCATCATACTTCTCTTATACTTAATACATGATATTGCTTTTGAGATATCTTTAATTTCTGCCCTACCAAAACTGTGAACACCTTGAGAACAAAGTCATCTCTGAACCCCACAATGCTTATATCAGTCTCAAGATATCACAGGTGCTTCACATGTGCTCAGATGACTGGCTCTGTTACAAACCCTCTTCAGAACCACATGTCATGTAAGCCCTCAGGTGAGAGCTTGTGAGATCATCCGTGTATCACTGTTGTTTCCAGCATTCCTCTGCCCTTGACCTGCACACAGTTCTCTCCCTAGGATCTTGCTTGTTCCTTGACCTCCAAATTCTTTCTTTCATGTGTCTTACTTCAGTGAGCAAGAATTGGCTTCTTTCTTGCTCATCTACTCTTTCAGGCCTGGGATTTTACTCTGCCTCTCTGGTCTTCTAGTGGCTGACCCTATTCAGCGTCAATTTCTTTCAAGATTAGTCTTTCTGCCTGTATACTAAGACCCCCTTACCTGCTTGGTGCCTATGACCTGTTCTTGAAGGCTACTAGCAATTCTAGAGCCAAATGACACAGGTAGTGGTTTAAATCACTTTACAAAAGTCTAAACAGTCAATAGAAGGAACTTCATTCCTCCAGCACAGGAAGGCTCGTGGAAAAGACCCCTAATTGAATATAACCATGGTGATATACGCCGAAAGTCAGGAACCTCCGCTTTGCATGCTGTCACTGACCCTGTGGACCAGAATGATCACAGAGTCTGTGGAAGGACAGTAGCCTCCCCATTTTCCACTTCTTGTGGGGCGGGGGGTAGGTACCTTGAGATGAGTGATCTGTCTGAATAGGATCTCTTCAAACAGAAAGCCTTGTACGGAGAGGTTTCTAATCTGCCAGAAAGCACATGAATCGATTAGATGCAAGGGCCAATTCAAGCTGGAGAAAGGTCTTCAAGAGGAGTTGATACTGCCCAGCTTAATTCTTCAAAAATATAAACAAGAATTTCCCTATGACTTAGAGCAGATGTTTTTGTGTGGAGATCATGAGGAAAGGGTGGGGTGGGATGGAGAAAAGAGAAGTAAGGCAGAATTCAACCACTGACTGACAGAGTCCTTGGGTAGACATAGTTAACCCTCAAGGACAGTCTTGTTGAATTATCGTACATCATGAGTACATTGTTTTGTAGCTTACAGGTACCTCCATATCTAATTATGTTTCCAAACCCCACTTTGATCTACCCAGATGTCTGGAGACTAACCATATTAGTTTCCTAGGCCACTGTACCAAAGTACCCTAAACTGGGTGACTTAAAATAACAGAAATATATTGCCTCAGTCTAGAGGCTAGAAGTCTGAAATCAAGGTGAAGGCAAGGTTGTTTCCTTCTGCAGCCTGAGAGAGAATATTGTTCCATACCTCTTACCTTGATCCTGGTGGTTATGGGCAGACTTGACATCTCCAGTGTTTGCATGCATCCTCTTGATATCTGCCTTCATTTTAATAGGGCATTCTCTCTCAGGGCACGTCTGATTCTGTGCCCAAATTTCTCCTTTTTTATAGGGACACCATCATACCACAGATTAAGGCACCCCCCCAATGACCTCAATTTAATTTGATGACCCATGTAAACAAATCCATTTCCAAATAAGGTCACATCGTGAGCTTCTGGGGGTTAAGACTTCAACATATTGTTTTGGGAGGCTACCATTCAACCCGTAACATTAACCTAGAGCTGGAAACCACCACGACCAAATCCTTACCCCATTCATTCAGAAATACTAAGAGTCTCCATTTGTCAGGCACTAGTCTAGCTGACTGGGCTCTTTAGTAAATAAGAACTATTTCTTCCCTTTTACAGTTTAGAATCTCACAGGAGAAGATAGACTGAAAACGGTAAACATAGTAGGCACACCGCTGTGGCTCAGCAGTTAATGTGCAGACTATGTAAAGTGAGACCTAGAGCCAGGAGAAGGAAAATGAATAAATAAATAATCAAGTAAATTATATAGTGTGTTAAAAGTTGATAAATCTATTGAAAAATGAAGGGGTA
The DNA here is from genome assembly GCA_004363575.1 of Solenodon paradoxus. NCBI lineage: Eukaryota > Metazoa > Chordata > Mammalia > Eulipotyphla > Solenodontidae > Solenodon > Solenodon paradoxus. The sequence continues at coordinate 173,955 of RJWH01000562.1, forward strand.
AAAAGAACAGGTTAAAGAGAATGAAACAGCTGGTTTTAACTTTCAATAAGGTAATCTGAGGACTTATCAAGAAGCTGACAACTGCAAAGGGTTTAAACAGATGTCAGTCATGTGACTATTTCGGCAAACTGTTCCTTGCAGAGGGAAGCGTTAAGACCTTATGGCAGAAGTGCGTCTAGTTTATTCCAGAAGCAGAAAATATGCCAGTATGCCTAGAATAGGGTGAGCGAAGAGAATCAGGGGAAGAGAAGAAAGAAACAAGCAATGAGAACAGGGGAGCTCTGATCATGCAAAGGTCTGTAGGCCATGGATTGACTTTGGCTGTTACTCTAAGCTAAACAGGAGGCTGAGCAGAAGGAAAATGTTTTCTGATGTATATTATAGAAAGATCCCTCTTTCTGCTATGTTGAGAATAGACTGTGGTGGGTAGAGGAAAACCAGTTAGGAGATTATTGTAATAATCCTAGCCAGAGATAAGGGTAGCTTGGCTCAGGGTGTGGTAGCAGTAGAGGGAATAAATGACTGGATTCTAGATGCATTTTGAAGATAGAGTCAATAGTTGTTTGTTTTTTTAATGAACCAGGTGTGAAATATAAGAGAAAGAGAGGAATCAAATATGACTCCCAAACTTTGGGACCTTATGTACCAGAGACCAGTATCATCACATTTCTTCTCTATAACTCTGGCTAGAATATTGATGCATTGACGAGCCATCTTGTGCCAGGCAGGGAAGGAAAACATGGTTTTTCACAAGATGGAAGAAGCTTGGGCCCCTGGAAATGACCTTATACAGCAGAGCTGTCCTACTCTGAACCAACAACTTCTAGGATTATTAAGTGAGAAACTACTTGTTCCATTATTCTTTTGGGCTTTTGCTAACACAGATGAACCTATAGGGCACAGCTTGGTGGCTCAGATGCCTGTGGCAGTGATGGTGCAGCCCATGTGAAGCCTGCACATGCAGATTTGAGACGGGAGGAAGCTAGAAAACAAAACCAACAAACCAACCACACAAACAAATCCCACATGAATCTGTATCTTAACTAATTTAGCTTCTCTAGGCCCTGCTGTTAAGTACTGTGGTGGAAGCCTGGGCATGCCCTCTGGAGAGGCAGGAGCTCCTCTGAACAATGGTTGTGGCTTCTGGAAGCTTACTGAAAGAGAAGGGAGATTTTCTTACAGAGAACAAAAAGAGGAAGCTGATTCTGTGAGGGAAATCTCTGACTTCAGCAAGAGTTTGGGAGCCATTTAAGGAACACCCTCTGGAGACTGAAGGGAGTGTCTGCAATTGATTCTGCTGGATTAGTAAGACTACTATTTTATAAAGAAGTGTGGAGCTATATTTTGAGTTGTGATGATACTAGACTTATACTGCTGGGTAGAATTAAACATCCCCTGCCCTTTACTTCATAATTTAAGTCCCCAGGGGCGGACTGCTTTAATGCATACAGTTGTCCAGGATGGAGAGACAATGGGATTTGGATGAATGAAAAATGGCAAGCAAACTTGCCTTCAAAGGTCAGCAGCTACTCAGTTCTGGAAAACTATTTTCATGTGAAAGATGATGCTTTAGTGTTGCCAGAGTTTTTGAGAATGATGAGGTATTTATCTATTTTTTTTTTTTTTTTAAGGAAAAGTGTAGGCAGGAATGAAGATAAGCAGAGACAGGCAGGCAGGAATAGAGAGAGGAGAAAGTATTTTATATATTTCATTTAGGTGTTTATTTTGGTGATTACCTCTAGCCCTATCCTGGCCCTAGGTCATGAACTCTGGTCCTTGGAATGGGTGTGGACTATGTCCAGAGGACTTAATTATTAAGCCACCAGGGGAAGCCAAGGATACTTACATATTTAATACAAAAAATTTTCAACTTGTTTGCTTTAAAGCAAAGCAGCTGGGTCTCATTAAGCCAAGCTGACAAATCTATGAGACCTGGGGCAGGCAAACTCTTGAAAAACTTTGAGCCTTTCAAAGGTGAAGGAAGAAACTACATTAAAATAGAAATACAGGCATGCTCTGGTGGCTCAGGTGTTAAGCCGGTGTCTGGGGAGTAGTCTACATATAGTCCAAGGACCTGAGTTCATGGCCTGGGACCAGGGAAAATAACTAAAAGAAACAACTAAATAAATAAAGTGCTTTTTCCTCTCTCTTCCATCTTCCCTGCTGCCTGCCTGCCTTCATTCCTTCCTGCCTTCCTTCTTCTTAAAAAAATTTTTTTTTTAAATGGAAGTAGAAACTCTGAGTTGGCTTCTGGAAATGGCTTCTCTCCTGATCCCAAGGAAGCGGCCATATGAATCAAGGCTACTCAGAGACCTCTTCAGTGACCCTTATTTTCATTGTCTACCAATTATATAGGGGAGCCCGGAAATAAGAGTTTGGACAACTCTTTTTTTCTCTGGGGAGGCAGGGGGGTGGAAAATGCCATGGATAAGATACTGACTTTATTGAGTTTCTACGAGAATTACAAAGAAGGACACTGGTTAAAAAAGCAAAATAATAGGTCAGTACCTGGGACCAGAGCTATTCTTTGGAACTGTGAAAGAACTCCTATTCCCGGAGAGAGAACATCAAGTAAGTCCCCTGATAAATGACCCTTACCTTGCATCCTGCCATCTCTGGTTAGGAGACCTCAATGCCCTACCTCATCATTGTTCTAATCCCCACAGTTTGGGTCTTTCAGCTTCTACCAGTGAGCTGTTTCCTGCCCAAATGTACTCCGGCTTATCCTAGTTCAAATGATAATGTAGCTGTCATCCGGACTCATGGTGCTGCTTCGTTCTCTAATTTGGGTAAACTAGGTTATTGTCTTGTTCCTAGTGCTTCCTTCTGGTCTCTAGTTTTGGCTTGTTATGCATATCTTTAGTTCTTTCCAGTCCACTGGACAACACTCACTTCTATTTCCATAACTTGTTTTTCCCCAGGCTTCATGATGCTGTGTTCCCACCTTAGTTACACCACTCACTAGCACCCAGGAGGCATTGCTCTGACACAAATTCCATTCTACATCAAATTCTGCACCAGTGGTTCTCAATTAAGACAATTTTTTGCCTCACAGGGGTGTTTAGCAACATCGATAGACATTATTGGTTGTGTCACAACAGGGGATTGGGAGGTGAGGATCTATTAATAATTGTCTCTTATTCCCTACAACATTGCTGACATTCCTCTTTTGACAAAGTATGTCTGATTATTACCACGGTCACCTCCCTTCCCAAACTACTCATTTCAAGGATTTCGTGGGGACTTGAATTTACAACCCTGTTGAGATTGAAATCTTTGCTAACATTGCTCCCTGTAATGGTAAGAAGTAAAATTGTTGAAGAAATTTACAATTACATAAATGAGAGTGATCACAAAGGAATTGTATGATGATGCAATTGCAAAATAACTGCTGCACTCTTTCAACAGGAACCCCCATCTTCCGACAGAAAGGGAAAAAGAAAAGGCATGTTTTGTTCTCCAGGTCGTCTAAGAAACATGGAGTTGTTCCTTTGGCCACATAGTGGGAAGTCTACAAGAAAGGAGGATATCACGGGAACGGGAACTGTGCAAGAAAAGTCCCATGAATGTTATCATGGCAAAATTGGAAGAGCTGGGCGCCCTCGTGGCCCAGGCAGCTGAGACGGCTGGGGTGTGGACCATGTACAACCCAGGGACTCAGGTTTTCAACCAGGGTCAGGGCGAAACACCAAAACAAAACAAGTAAATAAATAAAAATGCTCCCTCCTCTCCTTTCCTTTCTCCCTTAGAAAACAAACAGCAGCAGCAGCAACACACTGGAATGTCACCACGTTATTCAGCATGCACTTGGCATTGCTGAATCCATATAAAGGCAAGACTGCAAGAAAATGAATGTATGTATTGAGCCTAGTAAGCACTCTATGAGCTGAGATACCTTCTCAAACCTGTGAAGAAAAATGATTAGAAAAGAAAGAAGCTAAAGAGAAAGATACTTGAGCTTCAGTCTGTTCTCATTTTGTGAGAATCAGTGATAAGGAGACTGCACTGACTGAATTAATGCCCTATAAATTCATGGCATGGTAGGTCTATAAATATATGTGTGTGTGTGTGTGTGTGTGTGTGTGTGCGTGTGTGTCTAGGTCATTAAAAAAATCTGCAGTCCCAAATTTTAGAAAGCGGTCTACAAAGAAAGTTTACTTTTTTCAGTTCTGCCAATGTAAATATAAGGGCTTACATTTTTTTTTAACTTACAATAAAACTTATTGTACAGCATGCTCAATCACGATGTTTTAGGCTTATCTGTTTATTCTTGATGGGGTAAGAAAGGACAAAATAAGACACAGAAAGAGAATATAGGAAATATGTCCTCAGTTTAACCATGTAGAGATTATAAATATGCATCATCTCTGTATGTGTATATCTAGACATACGTTTTTGAGAGTTGATGGGAGAATGTGAATAAAGACTCATTGGTGAAATTGGAGGAATGTCTTGGCCACAGATAGGAGTCGTGTTGGACAGTAACTAGCAATGAAGATGGATAGCAGGCAGATTTCAGGTCTCTAAACCCAGGTTTAAAGGAAACATTGCCATTTACTAAACAGGCAGAGTCAATGGTTTTGGCCGGCCTTGACTATCCATTGAAATGTTGTATAGTTTTCTCAATTCCCAAGCACCCTTGGACAAGCGCAGTAACAATGTCAGGATGAGACTTTGGACTGGAAAGAAAGGAGCAAATAGATACCATACTTGTATTAAATCATATGTGCTGCTGAAAGGCAAACAGATAATTCTGGCAGAAATAAAGACAAGTTCAGGGCTTGTCAAAAGCGTATCTTTTCAGCAGTCACTTAAATAAGTACCAGGCTGCAATACACTCCACCCAGGTCTGTTAGAAATGTGTGAAAAATCTTGGGGTGGACTAAGTTCAGGAAGCCACCCATGACATCTGTGGTTTGGTTTCCAAAGAATATGAAAACGTGTATTTACTGCAGGAATTCAGCTGCTCAGAGGACTTGAGTTAATATATTCCTGTATTATTTTTTTTACCCGATACACCAGTGACCAATATCTAGTTCTGGAGCACAAAGCTATTTATTGAATTAAACACATTGGTTTCTGATCTATTCAGATTTGGTAGATGATAAAGTTGAAAACTTTTCTGAATAAACAAAAGAGTGCCAGCAGAAAGTATAGCGATAAATAGTCTATCAAATCCAGATGATTTGGAGGCAGGACATCTGGTAGAAATGTGTAGCATTAAACTTTTAAATGTGGCTTTAAATGAGGCTTGGCTAAAGAGGGAAACATTTTGTTTATCTACCTTGACAAAACACAGTGCTTCCTTCTGGCAGAACATTTGGTGAATGCAGGAGTGTTCCATTTAGATCCATTATGTTGATTTAGTGGGGTTTTCATGGACCATTACACAGTTGTATACCTAGTAGAATCTTAAGAAAATTTAGGTTCTAATCTACTTTGAACAGAGAAAAGGATTTGATGTGGCTGACCTTTATCTGTATGGATTGCCTGTCTCTGTGGAGTTCCATTACACCTGGTGAAAAAGAACTAAAGAGTTTAATGTATCTCCTGTGAAAACCATAAAAGCCCTTAAAAGAACATGTATTTTGCTTTTGATTGGATGACAGGAGTCAGTAGAATGAACAATCAGCATGAGAGAGAAAATCTCTGGTGATAACCGCCCACTATGACTCAGCATATACACGTGACTGGCAAACTTTATTTTTCAAGGGCTTCTTCTTAGGAAAGAGCAATATTTTGAAGAAGTATATGTGTGTGGAGGTTATGAGGGTGCACTGCTCAATATTTTCCACTAACTATAAAACATAAATTGCGTGCCACATTCCAGATTGTACAAGATGTTTGGCCCAAGCAGAATATTTTGCTGCCCTCTGGATGAAGGATCTCTGCTTAGGAGGTGCTGTGGTGCTGCCGGGTATTTTAAGGATACCCCATTTATTCACCCCAGGGAAGTAAAAGGAGTTGAAATGGAAAATGAGGCTTGGGCGTGATTCTGATGCCTTCTGCTGCTGACTGGGAGGTGGCAGAACAGTGATTGGCAGATTGTGTTTCCCACCCTAAGTGCTAGATAGTTAAGTATATCCTTTTAATAGAGGGACATCTTGCTTATCTGTCGCTCCCATGTCATTTTTTCTAAATGCCATACATTAAGACAGATTATAGCATTCTTTGGTACATTACCAAGAATAAAAGCATACCATTTGTCTGGAAAAGAGGAAGCATTCTGATAATGATGGCCTTTGAATATCATGCTCAGGCAGTTGGTTTGATTCCATTACCAGTGGGAGCAAATAAAAATGTTTATAGCAGGAAGTGACATCATGAAACTTTGCTTTTGTAAAGATCATCTGGCAGCAGTTTGGGAGGGACTGGCAAAGGATGTAAATGGCAGAAAAGCAAACGAGAATATTGCCACAATCAAAGTCAGTGATGGAAGGCCTCAGGCAGTGCGAGTTAGAATGAAGATGAAGGAGCCATATTTGAGAGATATTCACTTAGGAAATGAATACGAATTTTCCAGAAGCTTAGCTAAATTGAGTACAGTTGTCACAATAACTTTTTTTTTTTTTGAGTTGCCATTGAGAATCAACCTCGGATTAGAAAAACTAATTTTAGGCATACAAATGCTTCATTCATTTTAAAGGCAGTGGGGATGGAAGAAAGTTTTCCCTTTATGAAAAAGAAACAAAACAACCAAACACTAGAATCAAGTGGAAATGGAATACCTATTTTTATTCTATTGGGATCAAGATCTTTTCATAAAAGATACTTGCAGGCTGACCAACAGGTCTAATGTCCAGGCTTTACCTAGTTTAAGAAGGTATAGGACAGATTTGAAAAGTCAACACCTACTTACATACCAGTGGTTTTCGTGCTCCACCCACAAGTTAGTGTCCTAACTTGTACAATCTGTGTGTCTGTTGATTTCTGGGAGGAAACAGAGTGAACAATTAACTTTGAGTCAGGAAGAAACTTTTAAGCATAAGTCCCTTGAAAAATGTCAAGATAGTTAACACATAAGCATAATTTATATATCAATAATGTGGTTTCTGGGCTCTGAAATCAGACTGCCTACTTTCAAATCCCAATCCTACTTCTTCATGCCTATAGAATCTCAAATCAACTGCTGCCTCAGACCTCAGTTCCTTTACTTGTAAAATGTGATAGGAATAGTACTAACTCAGGGTTGCGGTGATGATCACATAAAAAATTCTTTAAAAGAGTGTTTGGCTTAGTACTTGGCACCCAAAGCATGCTCAGTAACTGTAGCTTATTGATCACTACCAGTTTAATGCCAACAGTAGTTCACAATGCAAGGGGTGGAGGAGGAGGCAGAAAGAATGGGAATTCTTTGTTTACTTCCAGAGAAGGGCGAGAAGATTTTAAATAGAGATTTAAGAACTTTTTCATTTTATGAGAGGAAAGAAGGAAAAGGAGGAAGAGCATTTTTTTAAAGAAACAGAGGAGGAAGCACTTTGGTTTTGTTTTGTTTATTTTGGTTGTTTTGTCTCCAACCCATGGTCCTAGTGAAGGATTCAGTTTCGTGGTCTACACTCCAGTCAGCAGCTTAGAGCCTGAGCCACCAGAGCACACAAGAATTTTTTTAACAAAACATAATTTAAACAAATTTAAAAATAATATTACATGTGCATAATTATAAACCAGCATCTGTATATACTTCATTAAGTTCACCACTAAAAGGCCAATTTATCCTTCACCATACAATCGACCCCTTTTCGCTGACTTACCCACCATTCCCCATCCCTCTTAGTAACCACTAATTTTGTCTTATGTTTAAAGTTTTTGCTTTATTTAGTTTTTATTCATAAACAAACATAATTTTTTAATATTCACTCCATGCAAAGGTCATACCCTGCTAGATGCCTAGGCACCTGCTAAAGCGATGGAGTCAGGGGACCCTGGTATCTAGCTGTAGAATGCCACTTTTATCCTCACCTCTGGCCAATAGTGATGAGAAGATAAAATATATATAATTACATAATTATATATAATTAAATGATATAATACATAGCACTATATTTATTCACTTCTATCTAAGCTGATTAATAGACCTAGGTTATGTCTTTATAGCCTTTTTTTCCAAATTCATCTGAAGTTTGAGGAAAAAAATCACCACCATCCATGATGTTTGCCCAAATCAGTATTTCCATGAAAAGGGATTTCTATGTATATAAATATTTTTTTAGCAGGAAGAATATGGGTATTGAATTTGGAAAGCTTGATGGCACAGAACTTTAGTAATTTTTATTTTTGTCGAGTATGTGACTCGAGAGCTACTGGAGATTTAAATGACTGAATTTATGTAGTGGATATTTTCATCCATATAAACTGTAAAACAAGAGCTCTAATTTCTTTTGAATGTCTTTTGGGCAATGTTAGATCTACTGAAGAACTGCTTTTGGAAGCAGCAGTTACAACAGGGTACCTAGCAAATGAAAAAAGTTCTCATAAATAGATACCACCCATGGTTTAAAATATTTAAAAAGTTAGAATATATGACCCTATTTATCTACTCTGAATCTTTAGTCATGATCCAAAATCTTTGCAAAGATATGCTTTAGACAAGTTTGGGGCACACAGTAGAAGTCTGTGCTGTTATTATAATACGCTTCTGTTTACGATGCATCATTACTCAGCACTTGGTTCTCAGTTACATATTGTCTATGACATTTACAGAAATCTAAGGGGAATACTGGTTTACGTATAAACTGGACTGGCAGTCTTTACATTCTTATTTTCATTTTTATCAAGCTATTCTCCTGAAGAAAGTGCAAAGATAGCCAAGGAATTTGAAGAATGTATTGAAGTTGCAGTCATTTCATAGAACAATACTGTTTAATAATCATTCAAAAAGGTAGTAAGTGAACTTGGGAAGGCAGTTGGAAAGGAAACTTGTGTTGAAAGCATCATTGTGTTGAAAGCATCATTAATCACATCCAAATGTGATTGGATACACCCCTTGTGGCTCAGGTGGCTGAGGCAGCTAAGACTTTACAAGATCATGTAAAGTCCAAGGACCTGGGTTCCTGACCTGGGACTCTGAGGTGCAAAGGATGTGAGGTACTGGCGGCGAGAGCTGGGATGAGAGGGCAAAAGCCAAAAAGGTTTTTTTTTTTAAAATTAAAGTAACACTGGATCACAAAATTATATAGGTTTCAGGTGTGCATCATTGTAAATCAACATCTGCATAAACAGCACTGAGTTCATCATGTTCTGTTTCTTCTTAACCTTTAGACTCAAGATCTTTTCTCAAGAAGGGTTACAGCAGTAGAGTTTCTGAGAATAACACTGAATTTAGAGAATAATTCTGCTTCTCTTTCACACTGTAGAGCCCTATAGGCAACCTGGTTCGTTATAGGAGCAGCGCCCCCTAGGGGTTAGCCTGACCTACACCACATCTCCAGTTTTATCTCTAAGGTGTGAGAGCTATTACATCTCAATACACTACTTTGGAGAATGTATGATCCATATCCGAATATCTGGACATCTCTCTGCAAGCAATCTGGGATTCTTTTTCAACTATCCTAGCCATAAGAATATTTTTTGTTGTTTTTTTCTCTTGGTCCACCCAAAAGTTCAGATTACATAACATAGGGCCAAGATCATGGTGAGGCAAGTGAGATCAGGTTGGGCAAGGGAGAGTCAGATCCAACTGTCACTTAAAATATTTGGTTCAGAATGGATTTTTTTGCATTAGTTTCAACTATGGGGATTTTTGGCATCATTAAAATTTTTCTTCAATTGCTTTACCCTAGTTTCACACTGCCATGACATTTGTCACAACTTAAGTTCACAGATAGTATGTTGAATGAGCATGAGAGATGGTTCTAAATTTCAGTCCTGTGTGCCACTAATTAGTCGTATGACTTGGATGTGTCAAATTCTCACTTGGGACACAGATGCCTCATTTGCAAAACGGAGGTAAATATCTAGCTTTAAACTTTAATGAGAAGCTCAGAAAGGGCAGGTCAAGGTTTTCTGGCTCTTTTGATGCTCTCCCTACTGCCAAGTAACACCAAATCTGGTGCTTTGTCCAGAGTGGGCAATATTTTATAGTAAATGATTTTTAATATATTGGAACAAAAATATTTTACCAAGGTCCAAAGCAAAAAAAAACCTAGACAAATTGAAAACGTTCTTCAAATGAAAACAAAAATCCTACCAAACAAGAATATTTTCCCTCCCACATTCCTCCCAGAGAAAAGAATGAATGTGAAATCACTGATCTTTCTGATTCATTTAAATACGACAAAATCTTGTTTCCTTTCCCCCTCTTTTCGGCCAGGAAATATTTTATTCAAATGTTTCAGGTCATGAGTGAATCAGACTTGTGCAATCATCTAGCCCTCAGGGATTTTGCTCCATCTTTTAGATACTAGTACCACCCTAATGAGTCACATTTCATAAAATGTAACATCTGTGAGAATAGGTTATAAACAAGTAGCAATGCCCAAAACAGACTAGAATTGCAGAAGAACTGGAACCTCTGCTTCTCAACTACTTCTTCACATTTAAATTTGCATAACTAGAAAAAAAGGAGAGAGAGCATTTATGCAGATAACCCAAATTCCTTTTTATTTTCTTTATTTCTTGCCTTTGGGAAAGAAGAAAAGGAGGGAAGGAGAAAGGAGAAAAGGAAAGAAAAGAAAGGAGTGAAGGAAAGAAGGAGTAAAAGAACAGGGAAAGGAAGAAAGGAGGGAAAAGGTGAAGGAAAAAAGAATGGAAAGAAGGAAGGAAGGTAGGAAGAAGGGAGGGAGGGAGGAGGGAGGAGGAAGGAGGAAGAATAGAGAAAGGTGGGGAGGGGAGGGAGGGAGGAAAGGGAAGGGAAAGGAAGGGAAGGGAAGAAGAATGGAGATAAGAATATATTTGCACTGTTCTTATTTTCTTACACCTCAGATAATTCAAAAGTCAAGAGCTTCTTCAGGTACTCAAGAAACACATCAGAAAATATATTGGCCTCTAAACAAGTAATATAATATATCTTCATATAACATAATGCAAGCAGTTTATTTCCTCACAAGAAATTTGGAAGGAATTCAGTTTAAAAAGAATTCCACTTATCTAATAAAATTTCTTTAAAATATTCTATGTTTAGAATAGGCTTTTCTATCTTTTTGGCTCATCATAGATATTTCTCCAGTAAGGTAAAGTTAGATGATCATTTCCAGCCTCAAGTCTGATTTCCGAACACTGTGTTTCATAACTCATGTGAAAGCATGAGTGAAGGCAAAAAAGCTTAGCAATTCTAAGCTCATCTTTAAAACCACCTAAAAATAGATTAATATCTGACTGATATCTTGACTAGAAGACACTTCAGTTTAGCTTCCATTCAAGATAACAATGTTTTGACAGTTCTGAAAAGAGACATTCAGTATGAACGCTCTATTCTTAAAAGAAAATCAGATTCCACTGACCTGGAAAACAGAACTGAAAGACAGCATCCAGAACATTCTTTAGAAACTGCCTGCCTCCTTTCACTTTAGAATTCACTTGCTAGCCAATACCTGCACTGAACGTTGTGTCAGTTACAGGACAAAGTGAAACATCTTCTCCAACAGGTTTTCCCAGCTGATAATGTGGTCAGGCAGCAATTACAGGCCCTAAGTTATTTTCCTAAGATGCATTTTGTAAGCATTAAAGAGATATGGAATGGTGACTAAAGGCCTGTTCAGTGCCTTTCTCCATCCATGAGAAGGGCATTGATGTTTGGCACCCAGGTGGGTCCCAAATCAACCATCTTCACTAGCACTTCTAGGGACAGATACCATTCACCAAAGACACTGCCACAAGAGCCCTGACGTAACCTGACATTTAGACGTAACAGATTTCTGACCAAATACCAGCTTTCTCCTTAACCATGAGGCTAATGTTAGTCAAGAAAGAAATGTGGCAACTTAAAAAAAAAAAAAAGTAAATCTGCCCTTGAATTGTTTTAATAGAATTGGAGGAATGCTTATCAAACTCTCCTTGCACTGATCAGACCACACCCAAGCATATTGTGTTCTTTTCTTGGAGTTACTAACTAAAAAGAACAATGAAAACTTGGAGCGTGTCCAGATGAGAGGGGTACAAGAGGGAGGGAAAGCTTAAAACTACATCATGTGAGGAGCATGGAATGAATTGGGAGAAGTACTATTTCCTGGCAAATAAAGGACAGGGTAACTTTTTCCAAATGCTTCAAGGGCTGGCATGCAGAACAGGGTTAAAAAGTAAAAGTAAGGGTATGAGAGAAAGAGACATCTTAACTCAATGTAAGACAAAACTTTCTAAAGATTATAATTGTTAAAAATGAACATTTATTCATTTCATAGCTATTTATTGAGTATCTACTATGTGTTCTAAGCCCTGGAGAAACAGTAGTGAACATAACGCAGGAAGCTTTCATTCTAGTGCAAAGGTATATTAGACAATGGCACATTTCTCCTGCATGGAGATATATAAAGAAGCAACCATGAAGGGAGGGCTTTGTAGTAGAAAATTAGATATTAAACATGACTGGACTTGATGTCTAATATTAAACATGACTGGACTTGATGTCTAAGGTTCTAACAATCCTAAACTCTGTTTCAGATGCTCTTTATACTTCCTTTTTTTTTAAGGAAAGGTGCAGGGAGAAATTAAGGCGAGCAGAGGCAGCCAGGCAGGAAGAGAGAGGAGGATTAAGAACTTCATCTTACTTATTTAGTTGTTCTTCTTGGTTGTTCTTCCCTGGACCAACAAGTTTCCTTGGGATATACGTGCACTGTGAGGGCTGAGGGTGCCTGAACAAACTGCTACTCTATCAGGGGGCACCTCTAATGTTATATTTGTTGACTTTCCTGGTCACTGGTAGCTCTGACTCTGTGGCTCAGACATAGTCAACAATGCTTATATTTAGTGCTGTCTCTTCAAAGTTTAGATGATAAAAAGAAAGGGCACTATAGAATTTCTTTCCTATGTCTTATATAAAGAAGGGAAACAACTTTCTTATGTTCCATATTCACCCCAAAGGACTTGTTGTCATTTCTGTTACTTTTATTCTTTTTCAATTTACCAGTTGGAGAATGGAAATTCTCCCTTTATAAGTTAATTTACATTAAACTCTTTGAAAGAGAGTGGTGTCAGATCATAGAACTAGTCTGTTAAAGTAGGATGGGATGTTTGATACCACTTCATCTAGTACCTTTATTTTATACAGAAGAAAAGAGAAAGTTAGCAGAATGCATTAAAATACCCGAATGCTAAAGACAGAAGTACTAGTAACTCCTAGGATTTTAGGGAGAACATCTACTTTGGGTCAACAAAGTTTTATAAAGAATCAAGTAGAACTTTTAGAAAGTACAAAGTTATAGTGAAGTTTATTTAATAAATGTGTAAAATAGTAGCTTAAACCCAGGTGGAAGGAGAATGGAAACTCAGAGATATATTTGAAGAAGTTATCCAAAATATAGCTCACAGAGACTTGGAGTTCACTGACACTCTTGAATGTGTAGATTAATACTAAAAAAAATCAACTTTAGGAACAGTTTGGTCATTATTTCTTCAGATATTCTTTCTATTTCTCTTATCTCCTTCTGAGCCTCCTATTATCATGTGTTGGTATTTATGATAGTGTCTCTCAGGGCTCTCTTTAGTTTTTGTCCCATCCCCATCTTCTTCAATCTGGATATCTCTGTTGATATATATTCAAGTTGAGTGATTCTTTCTTCTACCTCTTCAAATCTGCTACTGAGTTCCTCAAATTAATTCTTCATTTGACTGACTACACTTTTCAACTCCATACTATCTATGTGGCTTTTTAAATAATTTTTGATATTCTCTATTTATTACAACATCATTCTCATATTTCCTTTTGTTCTTTAGAATAGTTTCCTTTAGTTCTTTGAACATATTTATATAGCTGATTTAAGATCTTCATCTGATAAGTTCAACATCTGGGCATCCTCAAGTAGTTTCTAATGATTACTCCCCCACTTCCTATTTATGAATTATAATTTACTATTTTTTTACATGTCCTTTTTTTGTTGTTATTAACTCTCATTCTGGAAATTAGTCTTTATCCTTCCCCAGGCTTTGTAATTGTTGTTTTCACTGTTTTATTTGCTTTATTCTTTTAAAGTGATTTTTCTGAACTAATTCGATAAAGTCTGAATACTTTGTTGTGAGGCCACTGAAGTCTCATCAAAGTTTGTTTAGTAGTAAACTTATGGTAGACAGAAATTTTCTTAAATTCCTGGAACCACTAAGCTTACTGATTTTGGTAAAGGGTGTTGTATGAATGTTTTTTGGAGGCGGACACATTCAATTGAACAGAATCTCATGATCATACAGAAGTGAAAGCTTCAGACCACCTCAGATCTTTCTCCAGTGTACAGAACTCTGGGCATCAGCACAACCCTGTACATGCATGTGGCCTTCTTGAGATTCAGGTGTATGTCACAGATTTTCAAAGTCCCTCTGTACGTCTCATTCCCAAGTTTTTCATACCCAATTATTTTATGGTTAGTCTACTGTTTTCTGCCAAATGGTATCTGAAATCTGAAGGAGCTATAGTTAAACAATTGTTTGTAATTGTTTCTGACAAATACTAGTGGATAATAAGCTTTCTATACTAAGTAAACTTTGAGCCAGGTCCAACATAGACGGTTTTGCCAGAAAGCCTTGCTGTCTAGGTACCAGCAAGACATGTCACCATGTCACATAATAATTCTCTGAGAATGAAGCTTTGAAGGAACTCCAGCCCCTTTCTGCTGCTTGTGCCAGGCTATTTTTCTTCACAAATACAGGTTGTTAGTATTCAAGAATACAGCAAAGCTCGAAATCCCAGTGGGATGGAGCAAGTTAAAATTGTGACAAACCTTGCTTCTTTTTATGAAATTGAGTTGTTTTTATTTTATTTGGTTTTCTAAAAAGTAAATGCTTCCTAGATTATTACAAGACTTTAGGTAAATTTCAGAGCTCTGAAAAAGTTTAATGTTCTGACCATATTTCCAGATTTCTGTTGCTTTTGTAGAAGAGAGATTTTCTGAGTTCCTACTCCACTATTTTTGCTAATGCCACCTGAGGAGCTTAAATAGACATATTGTATGTATCTGGAAACCAACTGGCCCTAAGAGCATGATATTCTTTCTTAAATTAGTCCTGTGAAATGTAAGAATGGGATTTAGCTTGTTTAATAGTTAAACTCTTATGGACAAATTTACAGTTTTTCACATCTTTCTCCTTCTAAATGCTATTTAGTTCTATAGATTATAAAAGTGAATGAATGCATAGAAATGCAAATGAAAATTACAATGAGATATCACTTCGTACTAGTTAGAATAGCTAATATTAAAAAAAGACAAAAAGTTATAAGTATGGATGAGGATATGGGGAAAATAGAACCCTCATCCACTGTTGGTGGGAATGGAAATTGATGTAGCCATTATGGAGGTTCCTCAAAAAATTAAGAATAGATATACTTAACAAAGGAAGCGAGACACATATACCATGAAAATGACAAGTCCTTCTTAAATGAAATAGAGGAGGAGACAAAGAGATGTAAAGACATCCCCTGCTCATGGGTGGAAGAATCAACATCATTAAAATGATCATCTTACCTAAAGCAATACACGGATTTAATGCAATCCCCATCCCCATTAAAATCCCATGGACTTACTTCCAGAAAACAGAACAAAAAATCTTTAAATTTGTATGAACTAACCCTGAACACCCAAAGCAATTATGATAAAAATAAAAAAAAAAAAAAATCTGGAGGGATAGCATCCCCAGAGGTTGAGCTATACTACAAAGTGATAGTGTTCAAAACGGTGTGATACTGGAATAATAACAAAAGCACAGATCAGTGGAATAGAACTGAATCACTAGGAACTTACCCACTCACATACAGTCAGTTAATCTATGACAAAGGAGCCAAAAGCATATGATGGAGAAAGGAGTCTCTTCAATATATGGTGTTGGGAAAACTGGACAGCCACATGCAAAAGAATGAAGCTAGACCACTCTCTGATACCATTCACAAAACAAAATATTACCAATATGTTGAGAATAATTAGGGAAATTTGAGTGGAGACTGGTTATCACTAAAAATTTTTCATTTTAAATGTGTTAATTTTTTATTGCAGTAACATTGATTTTACATATTAAAATAAACTCATATATATAGGTTTCCTATATGTGTAATTTTCCCATCCTCCTCTATGTCAACACACCTTGCCCTTCACCAAATCACCAAGTATTCTTTACACTGTCCAAAAGGTCCCATCAGTACTTGCCCCCTTCCCTATCCCACTCCCTATTGGTAACCTCGCTTCTATTGCAACAGTCCAAGCGTTCGTTTTGTTTCATCTGCCCTTTGTTTTGTCTATTCACATTCCACCTATGAGTGAGGTCATCTGGTATCTATCTTTCTTTTTTTGACTTGTTTTATTTAGCACAATCCCCTCTAGATCCATCCATGTTGATTCACATGACAAGAGTTTGAGACCAGATATTAATACTTCTCTGAAGTTTTTGTAAAATGCATTAGAAACTCATCTAGTCCTTGGTGTTTATTTTTAGGGAGACTTTTGAGTAGCTCTTCTAAGTGCTGCATAGTATTCCATACATACACACATGCACACACACAAACACAAACATACATATTTGATTATTTCTTCAGTATCTTTGCTTGTGATTGCTCTGTTCAGATTTTCCAATTCTTCCCACTTCAGTCTTGATAGATTGTATTTTTCTAAAAATCTGTCCATGTCCTCAAGTTTCTCCACTTTCTTGGCATAGAGCTGTTCATAATAGTCTCTTATGATGTTTTATATTTCTGTGGTATCTGTTGTAACTGCTCTATTTTTTCTGATTCTAGTTCTGAGAGTTTTCTCTCTTTTTAAATTTGTGAGTCTAGCCAGTGGTTTGCTAATTTTGTTTTTTTTCCCAAAGAACCTAGCTTTGGTTTCATCGATCTTCTGGATTGCTTTTTGCTTTCTATTTTATTTACTTCAGCTAAATTTTTATTATTTCCTTTGCTGTATTAATTTTTATCTTTAACTGTTCTTTCTCTAATTTTAAATATTGGGTTACATTGTCTATTTGTGATTTTTCTTGTTTTTTGATGCGGGCCTGGATTACAATGCATTTCCCTTTAGGACAATTTTTACTACATTCCATAGATTCTGGTAGCTCATGTCTTCATTCTCATTTGTCTCTAAGTATTTTTTAAGGTCCTCTTTGATTTTCTCTTTTACCCAATCATCTTGAGAAGGATAGTTTCATCTCCAATTTATTTGGGGTCTTCAAGCTTTTCTTTTGTGCTTTATTCTAGTTTAAGCCATTGTGTTCGGAGAAGATGCTTGGTTCGATTTCAACCTTTGTAAATATGTTGACACATGTTTTGTCCCAGCATATAATCTGTCCTTGAGAATGTACCTTGTGCACTTGAGAAGCAAGCAAACTCTGTAGTTGTTGTATGAAGTGCTACGTGTATGTTTATTTGGCTTGTTCCAAATAATCATTTAAAGCTGTTTTTCCATGTTAATATTCTGCCTGGTTGATCTGTTCATTGTGGTAAGTGGAGTGCTGAATCTCCCACTATCATTGTGCTGCTGTTAATGTCTGTCATCAATTCTAATAATACTTGCTTAATATATTTTGATGCTCCTTCATTTTGTGTATATATGTTAATAGGCATTATGTCTTCTTGCTGGATTGACTCTTTAATCGTTATATAATGTTCATCTCTATCTTTTTATGCTTTTAGTTGGAAGTCTGTTATATCCAATATAAATATGGCTGTTCCTGCTTTTTATGCCATTTGAGTGTAGGATTATCTTCCAGCCATTGACTTTGAATCTTTGTTTATCTTTTGAAAGAGGGTGAGTTTCCTGAATGTAGCAGAAGTTTAAGTTATGCTTTTTAATCCATTCGGTCACTCTTGTGTTATTTGGCTGGTGAGTTCAGTCCATTAACATTTTTGGTGATGATTGATATGTAGCTATTTATTGTCATTTTGGAATTTTTCTTCTCTCTGTTGTTACAGACAGTAACTTTGTTCTTCTTTTCTTTTCTTAGGAGGGTTGGATGTAGTTATGTTTTGATTGGTTTCCCTTTTTGTTTTCTTCTTTGCTTTTTCCCAGGAGATGAATTTTGAATCCTGAAGTTAGTGTTAAGAATTCTGTTTATGTCCTATTCTTATCTGAAAGCAGATTAGTCTTACACTCATTCTAACCATTTTTGTTCTCTTCTCTTCCTCTCCACTTTTTATATTTGCTGTCTCACTCTTTTAAAATGGGGTTTCTTCACACTTTGTATAGCATCTATTACTATTCTTTGTAGAGCTGATGAACTCCTTCAACCTTTGCTTATTGGAAAACTTTTTAATCATTCTTTCATTTTTGAATTATAATCTCACAGGGTATAGTACCCTAGGTTGAAAATCATTAAAAAAAATTTTGAATATATTGCGCATTTTTGCTTTGTAGAGTGTCACTTGAGATATCTGCTGACAATCTTATGGGGACTCCTTTGTATTTGACTAGTCTTTCAATGACTGTCTTTAAGAGTCATTTTTTATGTTCTATTTTTGATATTTTGATGGCAATGTGTCCAGGTGTAGTCTGTTTAGGTTTCTTTTGTTAGGAACTCTTTGAGTTTCCTGGGTCTGGAAATTTGCTTCATTCTTCAGATTAGGGGAAATTCTCAGCTATTATTTCCTCAAATACAGTTTCTGCCGCCTTTTCTCTTTCCTCTCCTTCTAGGACTCCGATCCTGTGAATGTTGTTACTTTTGATGTTATTCCCTATGTTTCAAACGCTTTTTTCATTTCTTTACATTCTTTTTTCTCTTTGCTGGTTTGCTTGAATGCATTCTTCTGCCCTGTCTTCTATCTCACTGATTTTATAGGAGGCTTCCCCTCCTACATCTTACTCTTGAGTTCCTCTGTTGTGTTTTTAGTTCAGCTATTGTATTCTTCATTTCTCACATATCTTGCTTCATTTCCACTCTCTCTTTTTGTTATTGTTGTTGTTCTGTTTTTCTTCTTCTGTTGTTTTTGTGATTTCCATGAGTATGGTTCACTGTTGCCTTAAATTCATCCCCAGATAGTTTGCATACATCTGTTGTATTCAGATTTTCCTCTGGGTTTTTAATTGGGACCCTCAATTTGTGTATTTTTTCTATGTCTTTGCTTTGTTGACATTCTGTTTGTTTCTGTGGATTAGGCTTCCCTGCAGTGATAGCTATGTGTAGGCTATATACTTGCACTGAGTAAGTCCGGATCATGGTTTGAACATTGGTATTCTTGAATTTTGTAGCATCACCACTGGATGGATTTGTTGATGTACTTATATGCATCCTCTTTGGGGGCCTAAGAGTTCAGCCTATGGGTTTAGAGTTTGTGTGGGGGAATCACATCCTTTCCACAATGTCCCAGCTCTGAAACATAATGACCACCTATTGTTGGCCCACTAGGAGCAATCAGGCTGTAGTTTCACCTCCATCCACAGGGTGGTGTTAGTGGGTAGCACTGATGCTTTCTCCCTCTGGAAGACTCTCTTCCTTTAAGCCTTAGGGTGGGATTTCCATTGACTGGGTCCTGGGACTCTGGAGCAATATGGTGGGAGGGGCTGGAGGATTTCCCTTAGCTGCTTTCTGGTTATGGCAACGCCCAGTGTAATTTGCTCGCCTGGGCTCCCATTTAAAACACTGGGGCACTGGTCCTCCTGCCTTACGCCAAGATCTTCTTCCCTGGTTCCTTGTCCCAGTGCTACTGGGAGGGTGCTCTGCTGCTTTCAGGGTTCCTGGGAAGCCTGGTTCTTTCTGCAGCTCCATTCCCTCCACTGCCATGGCCCGAATCCCAAAACCATGGTGTAGCTCCAAACTCTGATGTTTTTTTCCTACCATTTGTGGTTGTGATTGCTGCTGCATCTTTATAGCCTCTGTGCCTGCTTTTCATCAGTGTTTGTTTCTGGAGAATAGGTGAATGCCTAGTTGCTCTAGTCGAGAAGATGTGGGTCTTGCTCCTACCAGGTCTCCATCTAGCCTCCAATCCCAATGATATCATTTTTTAAGAATGTTATTGAGGGAGGAATATGATGAAGGTTTTGGAGATAAAGTCTTCAACTTACTTTCAAAGGATTCAGAAAAAAACATATACATAGTAGTTGTCTAGCTGAGAGAGAAAAGACAAATAAATGCCAAAAAGAACATTATTGGATTCATTGACATAACTGGAAATATGGATCAGAGATTAGAATTAGAATAAAAGCATTGCATCCATTTTAAATTTCCAGTAATGGATAATATACAGTATCTATGTAGAAGAAAGTTGACATTTTTAGGAAATAGATGCTGAAATATACAGAGGAAAGGGGAGCAATATATGCAACTGCCTTTCAAATGGTGCAGAAAAACTACAGACACATATACACAGAATATAAAAGCAAACGGTTGAAGTCAAAGCTTCGTGTCATGAAACATTTAAAGAAACATTAACACTCTTGCAAACACAGCTCACTAACAAGCATTTTCACTAACTTGGCAGAATAACCAGCAGGAAACAAGACAGGAAGCAAGGCAGGACTGACTAAGGAAGCAGGATGATGAATAACTGTGGACCCAGAACTCCTTCCACATCTCTGCTTATAATATTCCACTCCTTTCGCCTTACACACCTTTGATTTTGCCTGGGATTTTGAGATGACTTTTTGCATAGTCATCTGTCATTCTCTTTTTCATCAAGTGGTCAACCTCTGAAGCACATTCTTTCCTCTTCCCCTCCCCCACCACTTTTATATATAAATATATTTTTTTGAGAGAGATAGAAAGGTAAAGAAGGAAGGAGGCTAAGAGAGGGAGGGAGGAAGGAAAAAGAAAGGAGGGGAGGAAGAAGCATTATTTACTTATTTTGGATCCCCCCTCCAATCCCTGCCACTCTGGGTTGCAAATCCTGGTCTCCAGGTCCTTGGGTTTTACATGGTTCACACCCCAGTGGTCTCAACCTCTTGAGCCTTAAGGGTAAACTCTTAATTCTTCCTTGATCAAATGACAGGTTTATAGTTGTTGTCTGTACTAGTCTTTCAACATTTCTGAATGTTTAACACTTTTCATTATAAAAATTTAAAAACAAATATGGGCCAGATGTTTTACTATATCTTAACTCTTGAAGGCTGTACCATTGAGGCAGTGTGCATTTAATTCAGGTTACTGTCAGGGGTTTAATGGTTCCTCTAGCTGCAATTAAGTGAGAGAACAGAGATTATCTTACCAATTAGACTCTGAGAGACTGCCCTACAGAAGTAGAACTCTTTAAATCATTAATGATTTACCTTCTCCTCTCTAAGAAAATTCATTAGATGTATAGTATACGCACCGCATACCAAAACTTGTCTTTATTTTCTGCTAGATACTTAATTCCTGGAACAATTCTTAAAACATGCGATAAGCTCAACAAATACTTACCAAAAGAGCAAGTGAGAAAGATTAAAATAAATATGATTTTGGTACAGTTAAATAATTTGACCCACACATCAACTCTTATCATTAGGACCAAAATTCAATTACATTTTATTTCTTTTGCTTATTTTCAATTTTTTTGCTGCAAGTTGGGAGAATCTGAATTCTGATATTTTGGCAGCCAAGCAGCTAATCTGGATGAACATGAGCTAGAGGCCATGTGAGACAGTGTTGCTGGATTTCTGGAGGGAAGAGAGAACTTTTTGAATGTCAGCCTCTTAGAACACTTAGCTTTGGAGTGACACGGAGCAAAGAAGTGCAGTCGCAGACCTAAGAGCGGAGGACTCACCACACAGGCTCAGGCTGACTTGAAACCAGAACTGATATTCCACCAGATGTGGAGGGATGGGGATCAGAAAGCCAAACGAAGCTTCCACTAAGTGTCAGGGAATATACCTTATTTACTAGCAAAGTGTCAATACTTAGAACAAAAACAAATAAAGCTGCAGGAGAAAGATCAGCCAGGAGTTCAAATGAAATCATCAGGACTGAAACAAGAACCCACAGCAAGCTAAACAGGTAAGGAAATAGGATAAAATAGTCAGGACATCAGTTTTATCCCATTTGAAAGTTTGTTCACATGGGGCTGGCAGAACTGTTAGCCATGAAACAAAAGGCTTACTGATGTTGCTGGGGCAGCTTGGGGTCCAGCAAAGACATGATTTAAGAAAGAAGTCTAAAAAAAAAGTCTTGAACCTTGAAGAAGTGCAGTTCATAGATTTGTTGGCGTCCTTCAGTGTTCTTGTGGGCAGAGAGAGCTGCCTTAGTGATTTGGGGGCAGCTAGATCTACACCCTACCTGGATACGAAGAGGTGATTTTTCAGGCAGGCTACTGATATATTAAGAAAGGGGTGCTTTAATCATCAAAGACCAAGCCGTTGCTGTGGGAACTATCAGGGGGAGATAAGAAGGGAACATCTTGTCAAGGAGTCTGCGAAAAGATTGAGCCTGGAGCCAGTGTGGTTTCCAAGGGATTCTGTGCTTCTTTGTTCTCTGGGGCTGAATTTGCTCCATCTTGCCAGCTTTTCCACTGATTATGGAAGTTTGCAGAAACGCTGAAGAGACTCTCCCTCAACACTGTGATCCTGACCTCCAGGCAAACCAGCAAATCACAGAGGTCTTGCTGATGGTGCTAGTGGCTAATTGGGCCTCAGACCTAGCTGGCAGGTGTCATTCCGAGACACATGCTGCTGTAGTTTCAGAACATCTTTTATACTGTTCTTTCTTAGACCCCCACTATTTCTACTTCCAATCAGACAGGGAAAGTCAGCTCACCATAACCAAGAGTTTTCTACTTTCCTCTTTATCTTCCTGCTCTCTAGCCTCCATACTCTCATTTGTAAATCTTGCTTACTCCCTAGGCAACTTTTATTTCAAATAAGTTGTTTAAGTTTGTAACTATTTTATAGTGAATAATCAAATGATCCCTTTGATCAACAGACTCAGCAAATGCCCAAGCTGTTTTCAAGTGATATCTTGTTCAAGCTGCAAACATGAAAGTAAAATCATTATGGGAAAGAAAGAAGACAAAGATGAGAGAGAAAGAGAGAGATGGAGGGAAGGATGGAAGAGGAATGAACATTATAAGACTTGATTATGATATGTGAGTGTCCTGAAAATGATTTATGGCTATTGTTTTATTTCAGATATTATACCATGTCTACACTGAAGGAAGACATACTGTTTCCTCCATTTTCTTCTGAGATTTATTTCATAAATACTTAGTTGTTGGCCCTGTAAAAGGCTTGGTCTATAAAGATGCCACCAGTGTGGACAAGAACTATTATTGGAAGGGATATTACTACAAAAACAGAGAAAGTCAACACATTAACAGAATATTAAAAACATTTAACTTCCATGGGTTTATCCAAAATTTCACAAACAGAAATTCCAGGAAGAAGTTATTTTTCATTATGAAATTTGTGAGTTTTGGGTTAGTATTTTTATATTGAATTTTCTATACAAAGACAGATGTCACTTTTTTTTCTTTCAGTATTTAGGATTAGCAGGAAAAACTGTGATGGTCTTTGAAGTGGGCAAAAAAATTTCTGGGTATCCTAACTTGTGTGTCCTTTTGTGTTCTTTCTGCCTGTCACTGCGGAGTTTTCACAACTGTGCAAGTCATAGACAACTTACAGGTGACAACCGTTGGCCACTGAAGCACAAATGAAATGTGGTGGTGGAATACAGCTGATTACAGCTCTCGGTACTGTCCAGTTCTGAAACTGTTTATGCATTTATTTCGGCATTCCTGATGACCTGTAGATGTGTGATACTTGAATTCTCCTTTTAACCTATTTTGTAATAACTTACTGATTCTCTATAATTAGGGAGTTAGTCAACATTTTGAAACATTTAACTTTCAACGTAAGTCATGGTTTGCCTGTTTCAAAATGATCTTTTAATATGTTTTAGTCCCCAAAATGTTGGTCTGACCTCGGGAGGACAACCAAGAGCAGGGAGTGTGGGAGTGGGAATATGGTATGGTTTAAAAAAATGTATATGAAGTTTGATTCTGTTTCCCTCATTTTCCGAAACCTGGATTTACCTTCCAGTCCTAGGATGATGATGTAATTGAACATCAGGTCAGGGGGAAGTGTCAGAACCCCCGCAGAAGCCAGCCTCAGACCAGGGGTTAAAGTTCAGCTCTCAGGACAGGGAATTGCCTCTGGCGCCAGCACCCAATCGTGGATGCATCCAGATCAATAAGGGAAGCTGATGGACGAGTTTGGCTTGTGAGATGTGTAGTACTTGACCAGGACAGACCCTCCACTAAGGAACAAAGGAATGACACAAGTTGACGAAGACCACCAATAACTTCAAAGGGCAATGTCACCTTGCCCAATCTGGAACTGAAACCTGGTCTGCAGACCTCCTCTCTCCATCCCCCTTCCTCACCATGGGGGTTTTTTCATTAAAAACTCAGGCTGCCTGCAAGGCAAACGGAGTCTTAGCCTCCCTTGGCTGGCTCCATCCTCTCTCTGCTCCCCACTAGTGGACCCCCAACTTGCTTACTAGCTGTACCTTTCTGATCTGTGGTGTGACCTTGAACCCATGGGGTCTGGACCTCCCTTGGTCAGCTCCATCCCTTTACCCTCTAATGAAATCTCTGCTTGCTCACTTGCCTGACTTTATCATGGATTTTTGAGCGACCAAACCCCACAGGAAGCACCTTCTGAGAGGAACAGAGGACTACATGCAATACCAAGCAAGCAAGAAAGGGCTCAGGAAGAGAGGATCCCGCACCACACGTTTTGTGTCACTGAGGCACTAGTCTCTCTTCCCTTCTTTCCTATTTGTTCTCTCGAAGGGCTGTGTGATAGAAGCTAGGTTCTTGTGTCACTATTGGAATTAAGAGACCCATAAATAAGGTTAATATATTATTTGGCTCAGTCAGAACATTAACACAGTCTTCAAATAAGTACCTCTTTCCTTTCATCTTTCTCTCCCCCTTTTTTATTGTTAGACTGAGGCACCTTTACTTTCTGCTGTATTACGAAATAATTTATATAACTAATATATGACTTTGCTAAAAGGAAACAACAGTTTTTGGGCTTCCAGCTAATTTAATCTAATCTGCTTGTTTAATATGATTTGTGATTAATTTAGGTAACATTTTGATTTTATATTCCATCTGAAGAGAAAATCAGCTGAAAGATACCACCATAAACATCAAAATCATGTTTTTCTGCTCTTTCAGAAAGGTTATGTTGTGCACATTCCTTCCAGAGAGTAGGACATTCTGATCGTGTGATGATGTTCTACTAAAGGAGTTTATTTACTTTGCATCAAATGATTCACATAGATGAATTCATTTCTTGTGATGAAATCAGTTCAATATACTTGGACTTTTTGCCCTAATCTCACTGATTTGAGGGAATCCAATTGGGTAGAAAACACATCATTTGTCTGGATTGGCAAGAAAAAAACAACTTTTTCAAAGAAATTCTGTTGAGGCATTCTCTATAGTCTGGATTGGCGAGAAAAAAACAGCTTTTCCAAAGAAATTCTGTTGAGGCATTCTCTTATTTGCTTGAGAAAAATGTAAAAAGGAGGAAATAGTCATTTTCTGGGAAAATTATTAAGAGCACTCTGCGAATTTGAGCTGCTTCCATTTGGCTAAAAAGTAGATCTTGTGATTTTTTTTTTTTAAATCAAGCTTTTGTTTATTTAAATGAGGGTGAATATTCTTATAAATATTCTAATAAGAAATTAAAATGGAAAAGCATGCTCAACATCGTTCTGTTCCCTCTCTGTGTTCTGGGAGATGTAATACATTTCTGACAAAATCATATATATACATACATATGTGTGTGTGTATATATAATGTATAATGTTTGGTATATTATAATATACAATATATTTGGTATATTATAATCCCTCCTATGAGAAAATCAGTTTTAAGTGTGTGTTGAAAGCCCTCCTTCCCCATTCAATCTCTCAACAAGCAAAATGCAAATCATGAAGATTTTTTTTGGTTTTGACATTTTAATAAAATGTTCTAAGGAATATGTCTACTAGGAGGAGACATGGTAAAACCATGAAGACCCCTTGTAGACCTCAGGGGATGGTGATCATCTTATGGGAATAAATGTGTTTCAGCAACATAATACACGAGCGCTCTTATGCCCACCTACCCACACACCTCCCCTGCTACACACCCAACCAGCCCCTCTGAACCCTGCAGGCTGCTCTTGTGCTCTTATCACCCATTATCATCAAATAATTGGTCTCTTTCATTCATTTTCCTGACATTCCTACTTTGTCTGTCCCTTTATCATAAGAGGCAGCATTACATATATTCCTAACACTATTGAGCAGACTCTCACCTTCAAGGCCTGACTGTATACATGTGAATAGGTGCTGAGTGAAGGTAAATAAGTCAAGGCTATGCATAAACAGAAAATGAGATATTGGTAAAGCTAAGCAAGCAAGCATGATATTGGAGAAGCATAAGGCTTGAGGCTTATACATGAAATGTATTCATGTTTATACATGAAATATCATTCTAGAACAAGGCATTCCTTCCAAACAAGGTAGGAAGAACTTAACCATTTTATTATCTTCTCAATTTTCCCCATTTTCTTGGTAAGTTCATGTAAAGAACTGTAATCAAATATATATTTTGTGTGTATATTAACTCACTCCAGAGGTGCATCGTTTTATTTTGAATAGAGTTAATGAAATGAAGACTTACATAGGGCACAATGATAATCAAACAGAGAAGTTTACTATTATCTATGTAATGAGACAATAGAATACCTTATATCAATTTAAACATAACTATTCAGAACCTTATTTAAATGAGGCTGGAAAGCAAGGGAGTGGTCCACATATGATGTGCGTCAGCAAACCACATAACCCATGAGGCCTTGCAACTCCAACTGTTTCTCTTTCCTGTGGAACTGCAGTGGAGGCAGGGATGTGGGGTGATGACCTGGGGTCAGACAGGCTTGCATGAGAAGAGAACTAGAAGTGTAGGTGACTTTCTCACCATAAATCACTTTTTCTACCAGCATTCGTTTTGTTTTTTTGTTCCTTCTGAATAAACCCTGCTATTTTTTAAACAACTGACTACTTTTGTAGAGGTCAATACAACTTAGTATTTTCCATAAGGTAATCAAACTATTAATTTGAGTAAGCTTCTGTTTTCTGAACTTGCTGATGCCTTTGGCATTAAAGAAAAACTCAACTATTCTAAAGGGTAAGCTGTATTTTTAGATACTGTTTTCCTAAGTGAACTCTTCCTTGACCTTCACAAGTCTTTGTCACCAGACTGTAAATTGGGACCCAGTGAATCTAGCTATTCGTCAAAATTGACTAATCATAAACTGAGGAATCTGTGACCTTTAATGAACATATAGTTTAGTTACAGATAAGCTTAACTGGGAGAGACACATAATGGACTTAACTGGTGTTCTACTGAAGCATAAGACTTGGCATCAGCTTGATACATTAGCAGTTTCTGTGGTACACAATACCTGCCATTTCCAACATTTCTGGAGTTCTCCAAATACCTCATCACCTTTCCCCACAATGCTCCATCCATATGTCTCCAAGTATTTCACCACCTCCCACGCTGCCCCCTCCACATGTCTATATAACCTCTGTCACTCTGACAGTGCGACAAGTGGATTTAAGACAGAGCAGGTCTCCCAGTTCTTCAACTGGCACCTCTCAACAAAAAACCGGCTTTCCTCCACCGACTTTGACTTTCATGACAACAAGCAGCCAGAGCTGGGTCCAGTAACACCTGTGCACCCGTCCAATTCAGAGTCCTTGCTCTACCCTCTTCGCTTACAATTTGTAGTCAGATATTTGAATGCTTTGATGTCTCTCTCTCACCAGGCTGTAGCTTTGCTCACCTTTATATTAGCATGGTGCCTGGCAAATAATAGAGCCCAGTAATGATGGGTAGAAGGACTCTTCAGTGTGTTTTGATAAAAGGCATTCGTCCTATGGGCTTGTTGGTAACAACTAATGCATTTCAGTCTGAGAAAGCAAAGGTGAACTTGAGAAGAGAATTTGAGTTCTAATTATCATCAAGTCCATTAGTTCCTGTTTTCAAGTCTTTCCTATTAAAGGTGTTAAAAGAATGTGGAGTGCCTAGGAAAACTAGCCTCACTCCAGAGATGTGTTAAATATGTTCATCCATTTAATGACACTAGGCCTTTTGACAGACAACAGGTCCCCTTTCTAAGGAAAATAATGACGAGATTTTTCTCCAAATTGTTCTCAAGAGCAAGCAAGTATACGTAAACAGTAAGGGTGTTTAATAATGCATTGCTTATAATTAAAATTGGTTTATCTAACTACATTCAAAAAGAAGCAAATACCAAGCATACTTACTTATACAAGTAATGCTTGACACATTATGGTAATATCTAACATTACTGAGTACTTGCTGTTAACTACAGTACAATGTTAGGCAGCTTTACATGCATTTTCACATTATTTCTCATAACAATCCTGTGAGGCACTATTATTTCCAAGAGCTGAAGAGAGGATAGACAAATAGCCTACCTAAGTGGTGAGATCCAGACTATACTTCTGGGTCTGACTTTAGGGACTTACTTCTCTACCTTTGTACACATGGCCTCTCAGGAGCAAATACTGTTAATGTGTTAAACGCCCTCACTGAACTGTAAAAGCCCCAGGGCAAGGACTGTGTTTCAGTCAGCCTATGACTCTAGCAGAGTGCTCAGAAAAAGATTAGTGGATGAAGGAGGAAGTGCTTTCTCGATCATCAAAACTAGTATGTCTAGCACGATTTTAATGTTAAATAGAGATTACTATATAATTTGTATAAGTAAGTACAAGTCAAATAAATATTAATATAAAAAGTAAATAATCACATGTAAAACAATCTTACATTTTTATTAAATTAGTAATCTATGTTTCATGTTAAAGGATAAGAAACTGCCATTTTGTTAGCTCAAACATAGTCAAGATCAAAGAACAGCACATTTATATGGTAAAATCTGAAAAAAAATCTATCAACTCTTAGTTGTATAATTTAGCAGAATTCTCCATTACTAGATTTTTCTCATTGAAATAGAGGATCGTCATTATAAACTGCCAAAGAGAAGGCTTTATGAAAAATTAACGATATCATATCTACAAGTACTTTCTAATTATTTTACTCTTTATTTCCTATATTTTCTGTTTTACATTTGATCTGACTTTATATGCAAATTTTTTCACACCATTAAGGACACATGAATTAGATTTGGCTTGCATTTTCTCTTTCTCAAGATTCCAAGTAGGATACCTCCTTTCCAAATTCCTTCTCCCTGAAGCCCCCTCCTCTTTAATATTAACTCTGTCTTTATCCTAAGCCCTAGAGTTACTCAAACACTTTTGCAATAATTATACTACATGTACTTATAGTTATCACTTTTTGTTGAATATTTCTGTCTATTGTATATGATAAGGAAAGGTATAGGCAAGAATGATGTCAAGTAGGCAGGCAGGAAGAGAGAGGCAGAAGAAGCAGCATTTTATTTTATTTTTATTTAGTTTTTCACACTGCTTGCTTCCCCCTGAGCCCAGTATTCCAACTTAGGGGTATGTGGCTTGCTTCTTTAGAGGCCATTGATCTAACGGCTGCTTCAATATAAAATATTTGTAATGGAGGATATGTACCCAATTGCTAGACTGACAGGTTGACTGTGAATGGCTCATTAATAATTTCTTTGTTTATACATACTCAGAAACATAAAATCTGAACTTTGGAGAGTAAACCCAGAAGTATACATGAAATCTGCATGATTTCTGAGAGAATCTGAGGAATCTAACGCCTTATTGAATCTTAAAGGAAAGATGCAGGCAAGAATGAAGACAAGTAGGCAGGCAGGCAGGAAGAGACAAAAAGAAGCAGCATCTTTTTATTTATTTTATTCAACTGCTCATCATGGTCACTTTCCCTCACCCCTGGGACTGGGATGTATGTGGACTACACCCAACAACTACTCCACCAGAGCGTACTTTTTTTTTCTCCCCCTTGACCTTGGGTCTTGAACCTGGGTCCATAGATTTCACAGTCTGCACCTTGGCTGTCCTTACTGAATTTTCATGTGCTAAACTTTACTAAATGAATTACTTAGTTGGTTTCATTTTGCTTGGAATTTTGTCAGTGATACCAACAAGGCCTATTTTTGGTGTTCTAAGAATGTTCAACTAACCCATTGGTGAGCCTGAATTCTTTTCCTATTGCAGTTCACTCTTCAGTTTAAGAACTATACTCAAGGCAAACTCCACTTAGGAATTTCCTCGTCCTTGTTTCTTGAGCCTGGCCTTGAAGGAAACTGTACTATTTGTATTGGTTAAACTCTGAAATACTGCAAATTATCAGCAACACTAGTATTACAGGATTTCAAGACTTAAGTAATACCTTCATTTAGATGTGGATCCTTCAGAGGACAGTAGTTGAGAGTATTGTTGAAAATAGCATAGTGAAACATGTAAGAGCTATATAATATAATTTTTATTGTAACCTGAAAATTTCCCCAGTTGATGGTGAGCACATTGGGGTAGTATTTAGGCTTTTAATTCAGGATTTCTTTGGGTGTCCCATTGATTGATGCAATACCCACTGTATCTGCCCTGTAAATACATTGACAACTGAGAAGAGTTCACTGAAAAAGTATTTTTGAGGCCTTCAGGAGATGAATTATCTGTGCTTGTATACAGTTATCTCTCCTGGGTGCCAAGCCTCTGCAGCTGTGTTGCCAGATACTAAGCTATTTGCCTTATCAAAGCTATGTAAAGTTTGGGTATGAAATGAGGAAAGTGGGCTGTGAAATTTTATTTGCTATGATATTTTTTGTTAGAGGCCCCCAATAGGGCCATCTGTACCTGATATTTTAGGAAAACTAATTCTTCATAATTTCAATCACATGCAGCTCTCATATTCCACTCCATCCCTCTTAGAGGTCAAAGCTATTTGGGGCTCCTTCCTCCTAGTTAGTTCTTCCACAAGGTTTCTCAGGTAAGAAGAACCTTTGGTGGGTCCACCTCACCAGCCACTCTGTCAAGTTCAGTTCTTTCAGTACTGTTTCACCAGTACTCACCTTCCTGTCTCGCCTTCCTCATCAACTGTCAATTGCACACACCCGTCCACATCCATCCTTCCCTTTTCCAAAATCCATATACTGAAGGTAACATATTAAAAAGCTTTTTAATTTAATGACTCAATTCTGTCTCCCAGGTAGCACAACTCTAAGTTTACTGAAGGCAAGAACTTTCCATTAAGACCCATATGGCTTCTCTCATCATACTAGCCAAGGGGTCAGTCAATAATTACTTGACTGAATTTGACACATAAGATAGTTTATTTTAGTTAATGATAAGCAAACAATCTTCCTTCCCTTTCCAACATAATAGCAGACTGCCAGATAAGTAACCCAATTTTCCAACTTCATTGTCTTTTCTTGAGCATAGAGGTGAAAACTGAGAATAAAACAAAACCCCAAAATATTAAAAACCATGCAGAAAGTCATTCTTGCTTTGATTTGATATATTTCTATATCACAAACCAAATCTTTACTTGCACACGTCCTATATAGAGTCCTATTTCATATACTCGAGTTTACATTGGCTCGTTGGTTTTGCTTATTGATCAAGGAGTCAATGAAACCAAACTCAGATGGCTGGCTTTCCCCTGGGTCAGTTTGCTTCACACAGAGATAACTCTTCCACAGAGAAAGTCAGGTCTCATTGAATTCCAGCCCTTGCACCTCCCATTAATCATCTGACCGATATAATGACTTGACTAAGGAGAGCACAGCATAAGGTCTAGCTAAAAGTTTGTGCCTGAATCATGTACACTTTGTTCCTTCTGACACCGTCTTCCTTAACAATGAAGAACAAATATTATATATGAGTATCAAAACATACAATGATAATTGAAGAATATGAAAAAACTGTGTCTAGAAGATTTATCTCAACAAATATTGTGTCCACTGCATGTACTAAGTACTGATTACATACATTACATTGAGCAATGACTTAATGTGAGGAAACTTTGAAAAATGGGGACTGGGGTATGGTTTGAAGAGTTGGAAGAAAACTAACCTGTAAGATTTATTTTAGAGGAAAGGAAACTGAAGTCCAGAGAGTTTGCTCTGCCTCAGACCATGAAACAAGTGGGAGACAGAATTGGGTTTAGAGCTCTTCAGTAACAGACAAAACCAAAATAGTAAGTGTAAGATATTTTTCTGCCATAGACTTGAGGCTTATTTGGAAACTGTACAATTTAAGAGAATACTATTTAGTCATCTTCAACCAGTCATGGTTTTTCTAGCATTAATTTTTTTATACTATTGTAGTTTTGGCATGTTACTTCCATTAAAGTTTCATAAGGCAGCACACCCTGGTGGCATAGAAGTTTAGTTCCCCAGATGTAATCCACATAAATCCCAAGGCCCCTGATTCATGACCTGGGGCCGGGGAAACAACCAAGATGAACAATTTAAATAAAATAAATAAAATACTTCTTCCTCCTATCTCCTCCTTCCTGCCTGCCTACTTGCTTTCACTCCTGACTGCACCTTAACTTTAAAAAAAAAAGTTTTATGAGTTAGAAACCTTTACTAAAGCAATGTCACCAAAGAAAACAGGTGAATCAGGATCAAAGAGTAGAGTGAGGGGTTTGACTTTCTGTGACTTGTATTAAAACTGAGTTTTGAAGAAAAAAACAGAAGGGATTTTCAACATTATGAAGTTTCTAAATTACAGAAGTAATATAATATTAGAGAAAATTGATGAAAAGAGAAGACGAGCTATATCAGTGAAAGAAATCCAGCACGTGCATAAAGTATTTGATTTCTCAAAAGAACTTAATTGTCATAAATCCCTTCCCCAAGAGCAACCACGGAAGACTGATGCTTGTCACCAGAGATGAGAGGTCTCCACAGCACACAAGCAGACGGCCACAAAAGCTCTCATATCCCCATCTTAAGGGTCTATTTAACTTTCTACAAAACAATTTGTTTTCCTACCAGTACCTTTTCATTCCTTCCTC
This sequence comes from Solenodon paradoxus, assembly GCA_004363575.1. NCBI lineage: Eukaryota > Metazoa > Chordata > Mammalia > Eulipotyphla > Solenodontidae > Solenodon > Solenodon paradoxus. Next base: position 206,983 of record RJWH01000562.1, read on the forward strand.
TTCCTATAGTAAGAAGTCACTTTCCCCCCTGTAGGTGACCTTCTCCCTTTTTTCTTCCTCTATTAAGATAGTATGTAACCCTAAATTCTAACCATCTCTTTGAATCACTTTTTTCCTGTGAATTCCTATATGATGTTTAAAAAATATGTAATTAAATGTTCAGTTTCTTTGATTAATCTACCCCTCCTCTCCCAAGGAAAGGTTCAGACAGGAATGAAGGCAAGTAGGCAGGCAGGCAGTGAAGAAAGAGGAAGAAGCATTTATTTATTTTATTTAGTTTTTCATCTTGGTTGTTACCGCAGTCCAGGACCCTAACATGCTTCCATGGATATATGTGGTTTGTGCTCGTCAGAGGCAGAGGACTTAACCTCTAAACCACCAGGGCTTGCCATCTAATCTGCCTTTTGTCAGTTTAATTCTCAGCCCTCAATAACTAAAGAGGGTAAAGGAAATGTTTTTCCTCCTCCACATAACTATAAACTTATCATCAGCTTAACATAACTATTTTACATTTTGCATATTTTCTTCAGGGCCTTTTAATTTTTTATATAATTATAATCATGGTTGACATTATAGTATAGACACCCTTCCATGAGACCACACAATTCTCCAAATTATGATTTTCTAACGATGGCAAAATATTCCATTGAGATGATATGTAAGAAGTTTCTTACCTGGCCTTTTGTTGGATATTGAGGTTATGTCTGATTTTTTAAATCATAAGAAAAATCTTTGCGCATAAAGTTTTTCTCCTTTTAAAATTTCTACCCCTGAAACACACACCCAGGTAATTTGTCCAGAAAGAAGACAAAAAAAAAAAAAAAAAGTCCAAAGAGACTAAATATATTTCCATGCACACTGATCGTTCAGTTGTTCTCGAAGATGATAGTACCACATGACGTGGCCTTAAAAAGGGAATATTGGGTTAAATATCTATTTCAGGCAGATGATAGATAATTAGTGGTAAAGCAGCACAGACATTATAGGCTACAGGACTTAAATCTGAGGTAAAATCAAAAGTATAGGCCAGAAAAAAAACTTAAAAATCATTTAGTGTCTGGAAGACATATAAACATGATCACAATTATTCAGTAAGAGGAATCACTTGAATTACTTGAATTACTAGACAATTTGAGACCCAGAGAAAAGGTCCCTTGGGTCTCCCCACCCAATACACACCAAGAACACAAAGAAAATACACTAGCAGATTAATTTAGTAATGTGTTTGTGGACACTCGGCTTAATGAGTTTGTTTTAAGCGAAAAGCAGCCAGTTATAGAGAGTCACAGCTAATGAAAGTTCCATTATCAAACCTTCACTTGGTTTTCATCGGCTTGCACTTGGAGGAAAGGACAGACTGTTTAGACAAAAAAGCAGTTGCTGCTTCTGACTACCAACGAGACAATCCAGTAGCTGGACCTCTTCCCTGCATTTGTCATCTGTCCTTCATTATGAGCGAGCAGGTTCCAGTCATTCTAACAGGCAGTTGACTATGAGACTTCAAAAATGCTGCCACAACGAAGACATTATTTTTCAATTTTTATTTTTTAAGGCACCACAGGCTGTTCAACTTAGAAAAGCGGGAGGAAGACAAAGCCCAAACGACTTCAGAACTCAGTTTAGAATTTTCTTCCTACTTTGTCATCTGAGAAGGGCAAAATCAATTTTCGTCTGAGTACCATTTCCTCCGGCTCCTTTCCTCTACAGTGAACTTTCCACAACAGACATTTGACTGTTTCTGGTTCATCACTACTTAAGGTCCACATTTCTAAGCTGTAATTATCTAGGTTAAAGCTGGGAAAATGACTGAAAGTTCATCTTGGCGTCCCTCTACCCTCCACCTCCTAACCTCACATGCTCCTTCCAGTTTTAGAGTTAATCAGCAACTGTAACAAACCCAGTCCTTTTTCTTCTTTTTTCCTTCTTTCTTTTTTTTTTTTTTATTTGCCAGCTGGACAGGAGTCAAAATACTGTTTAGTAAATAAATCATCTGATGGAATCCTTCTTAGGTCAGTTACAAAGTGTCAGTTGAGGAAAACAAAAAAGAGAGCACTTACCAGTTCTGTGAGCAGGGAAGTTGTTCCAATGCCTGGGTGTCACTCCCGGTTCCAGAATGAAATTGAGGGTGGTTTTCAGAACCGCTATGCTGTGTGCTCTTTTCCCAGCCTCCTCATTTGGCTCGTATCTGGCTTTGAAATGACATTGTGGAGAAAGATGTCCGGTTTTGAATGTGGTTCTTCCTTTTCTCCACCACCCTCCATAAACATTCATCATGTATTCCAGGAGAAAAGCAAACAATGAGCATACTGTACAAATTAATTTTTTTGCTCAGTGATGTATGTGTGCGTGTGTGCGCACATTTGTGTGTGTGTAGCCGTCTGTTTTTGGAATGGAAAGCATTGCTGTTGGATGCCATGCCACAGCTGGAAAGCAGAGACGGGGGCAGCACCACTCCTCCCTTTGTTAGGGTGGGCTTTTGTTTATGAAAAGTCAAGTTAAATTAGCAACATGAAAATGAAAAGAGCCTTTGAATGTCAGAGAGCTCTTCAAAGGCATTGTAAATTCTAGGGCTCTTTAAGAGAGAAATTTTGTTTACTGGGTTTCAGTGTATTTCTGATGGTGAAGAATTAGAATCACTTGCTAGCTAAGTATATATTTTTGTAAGTTTTTATTTCTTTAGGTATGTAGGTAGGTGAAGAGAGAATTTTCCAGTCTCTGAGAAAAAGAACGATTTTATTTTTATTCCTTATCTCATCTGTAGCCCTGGCGGATGTAAACACGGCTATGTACCTGAGGCATGACTCAGAATTCAGAAATCCAACCAATGAATGAGTGTGGAGGCTTGTAGGTAAGCAAGCCTGGATGTGACTAACTTCCCTCTGCAGAGTTAACCTGATTTTTGTCAGCTCTAACATCAGCTGGACCCGGTAATACTGTCAATTGAACATTATAAGATCAAAAATAGTGTTAGGTCAGCAAAGTAAACATTGTTAGGCCACCTGCCAGAGAATCACATGATCTTGCATTTGACAGCAGAAAGTGCCTCCCCAGAATATGCCTCATTTTCCTCAGGATTACTCTGAGCAGATTATTTTTAAGGAATGTCAGATACATAGAAGCTCAACAACCAAGTAGGAGTTACTCATCTGTAAGATAAATCTACATTTACAGAGGAAATTCACGTGTCAGGAAGAGAGTTGTCATCTGAGGTCATTTTTACCCCTGAGAGATTGATCATTAAGACAGGGCAACCTTTGTTCTCCAAATGTTTCTTCTTCTGTCCTATCTTTTGCAGTCCCAAGCCCCTTAGCTCAGGAAGTCTTTTTCCTTAGTTCAGGATGGTATTAACCTCAAGCACCTCGCCACTTTTCAGTCTCATATTTTTATTGGTTTCCTGTACATATGTAATTCTAATACTTTTGATGCAGGGACAGCGTAGCTTGGAAGCTATAGGGCAGTATGCAGGTGTATGAGTAGAAAACTAACAGGCATAACCTGAGACATCTTAGAGTACAGAGCCCAGAGGGGACCTCACCTTAGCAACTTGAGTTTTGGACACATCCCTAGACACTCGTTCTCTTTTTCACTCCAGGTAAGCTGGACATGCCCAGAAGGTGGAAGCTCCTTCCTCTTATGTATATATACAGGTATCCATCCTGCCTGTGAGAGGCAGGCAGCACAAGGTGTGTGCGCACATGCATTCTCTTGATGTAAACTTCCCAGCCTGCAGGGTGCTTAAACTATGCATTTCTGCTTTTAATAACTTGCTGAGTGTTCCTGACCAAACAGCTCTCTCCATGAACTCTTTCTGGATGGACCCAGTCTCATCAGCATGTCTCACTCATCCTTCCCCACATCACTTTCACTTTTCTCCTGTTAATTTGTCTTTTTTTTTTTTTTTTTTTTTTTACATAAAGTTTAAGTTAAGAAAAATGAAGGCTAGAGGGAAAATTATTTTCCTTCCTGAGCATCCTGGTGGCTCAAGTGTTAAATCTGTGACTCTGGTGTAGTCCAAATATATCCCAAGGACCCGCGTTTGCAACATGGAGGTGCAACCAAAATGAACAACTAAGTAAGTAAATAAATGCTTCTTCCTCCCCTCTTCTCCTTCTTCCTGCCTGCCTAATTGCCTTCATCCCTACCTGCTTCCTTCCTCTTAAAAAAACATAAAGAAGTCTAAAAAATCAAAAGCAGTCGTTCTTACTGTGGGGGATGAGGGTCGGGTAGGAACATGCCAGAATAACCCTGGAGGCTGAGGTGAGTTTTCTTTTCAAACTACAATATCTCTTGGTCCACAAGGATGTACATGAAAGAGGCCAAAGTTCCATGTCACAAAATGTTAAAGAAACATGTACACTCTTTCTTGCACACATGGCTTGCTAACAAGCTTTATCACTGACGAAAAACTGGCAGGGGCATGTAGACCTTGAGAATAAGTAAACCCCACCTCATCCTCCCAAATGCCCACCCCAGGCAGCGGGAACAAAGTCAGGACCTGGTGCCAGCTGGAACAGGAGAGCAGGGCGTCGCTCCAAGAAAAGCAGGATGGTGGCTCACTTAGCGATCACAGACCTCTGAATTCCCTCCATCTCTCTCTGTATAAGTAGCCCACTCCTTCCTTAAACAGCCTTGAGTTGCTCGAGATTTTGCTACAGCTTTGGGATAATAGTCTTCCATTCTTCATGGGTAGTCGAGCCCTGAATAAAACTGATTTCTTCTAGCACCAACACTCGCCTTCTGTCTTTTGGCTTTCAGACTGCAAGTGAAACTGGACATTCTGCTGATGTCATACATTCTTCCACATCTACCCCAACCCTTAGATTCCACAGAAATAACCACCATTAATGATGCAGCATGTACATGTGTGCTTACCTCTGTTTCTACAGTTGTCATGGGAGTTTGTGTCTTTGAAAAGGAGATTTTTCCAGAGCACAGCCCCATGGCACATAAAAGGAAGGAAAGTTAAAGCACAGGGTGAAACATAAGAGGTTATATTTAGAGAAGGGGAAAAAACACCCCCAGAGAGAGTGGGTCCTCCAGAAGGGGAGAGATGACAATGGGGCAGAGATCTTAGTTATTAAGGGTGCAGAAGTTCCTTTCCATCCCCAACCTGTCATTAAGCGTTCTGATGCCAGACAAACCTTTTCACTGGCCCATCAGGGATCTCCTTTCAAATTGATGGCAAGGTTTTGTATCAGCTCTGCTATTATTGATTTCCTTTTAGCAGCGCGGTGCGTTGGCACATTGGCTTGGAGCCTTAGCAGTTTGCTTGTACTTTAAACCTAATCCTGTTGACTTTCTGGTATTTTATGGTATTGGCTTCCTGGCTTTGGTATGTGACACTGAGTTGGCACCACTATGGGGCTGTGCTGATGGCTGGGTTAAGTCAGTTACATTGATCTATTATTTTCTGACTCTGTTTCTCTGCACACCACTCCTATCTGACTAGTTACCTGTCATTAATAATCTTGACAGGACCAGCCAGGGGAACTCGGGTTCAGATGCACTGGAGGGCCACAGAGGAATGGGCTGGGACACCCAGGGCTGGTTCCATGATCAGTGGGTCACTTAACCTGGTTGTGGTCTCAACTTAATGTAGCCCGGTCACAAAAGAAAAGAAGGGGAGAGGACGCCCTTTGTGTGACAGGTCCCAACTTTATATGTGCCAATTACCTGGAACTATTTGCTTACTCTCTCATGGAATCATTTGACTACACCTTAAAGTGGGAAGGAGCAAATTATTTTTTTCTCTCCTATTGGTTGATAATCTCCTGTTAATCAAATGCTATGTAGGTATTTTATCTGATGGCAGTTTGTCAGTTATGTCAGTTATGGTGCCAGCTGTGATATTTAGTACTCCAGTGTCACTGCATTTATGTATTCCCTGTTCTGTCCCTATCACTCTTGGTATGTTTCTTTTCAGTATTATCTGAATATAGATATGGTCAAGATAGGTAGCTAATCTTGGGCACTGGGTGGATCCTGATGGGTGAGGCTAATGAGTTCAGGAAGAAGGGTTATTTCCTTGCCACTGGGACCTAGCGGATATTCAAAAAATTTCCAAAGGCCTCTGGGCCTTCCCAAATTCCTGAGCTGCACAGACCAGTAGAAATGACCTAGAGTAACCTTGGATAATTAGTAGGCACAATTAGCATGAAATTAGCAGCTTTTGACACTCTCCTCACAGGCCACTCAGCAGTCCGTCCCCCCCCCCCCCCCACTCCACTCCCATTTTGCTCAGGCACAACTAGGTTACATGACCACACCTGTAAATCACCCTGAGGAAGAGAAGCGAGACCAGCCCAGAGGGGAGGGCCCAGGAAGGGAGGAGGGAAATATAAATGCCAAGGAAGAAAGCAGTGTAGCTGCTTCCCACGGTGGGCAGATGAGAGTATACTTTGCTTCAATAAACTCACTCATTTTGCTGCACTTTCCTGCCTCTCATCTGAAATTTTTGCTGAAAGGACAAAGAGCCAAGGAAATTGATGCAGGACCAACATAGCTTAAACTCTATAAAGCAGGTATGCAGATGTACATGCTGGAAATTGGCAAAATCTCAGACTGCTAAGGTAAGTTACTACCACACAGGCATGATGAAGATGGACTCAAAAAGACCCTGCCTTAGCAAGCCAGGTCTGAAGACACACCCCCTAGTTACTCCCACATTTATCCCCCAGCTCTGAGAGAGCTCCCAGCCCTGGTTACACCCGCAAAGAGGACAGGGAAAACCACCTTGCCTCTGCCCGGGCAGCACACGTGATATGAGACACAGTGTGGCACGCACATCTGCGATCTTTTCTTAATGTAACCTTCTCAGCCCGCATGGAGTTTAAACTGACTGTTGCTAATTCTAATCAACTTGCCATGTGATTCTGGCTACATGGTTTTCTGTGATTTCTTCCCAAACCAGTTCTGTGTCTCATCGGGGTGCTCTACTCATCCCCATCGGAAATGACAAACCTGGTAACAGACCAACTGTTCTTACCTCACCTGAAATCCCGTTATGGCTCCTATTCTTTCAGTCCTTGATGATTAAAGCACGCCTTTTATATTCTATAATGTATCAATCAATAGTCAGCTAGTCTGCCCCAAAGCCCCTTCCCAGTTACATATCTGACTGCCCTCAAAGACAATTAACACAGCAGCGTTCTGCTTGCCCAGAGAAGACACAAGAGAAGTGTCTGTGTTACAGTTTTCAGAAAGCAGCCTCTCCCTGTTCCTAAGATTAGCTTTTGTCCACTGAAGCTTGAAACATCAGTTAAAGACTTGCTTTTTTTTTAAACACTGTATTTTCACAGGGGCACCATGCATTAATTGAATTTAGCTCTAATAGAATGGATAAAGTGACTTTAAGAGGGCTATTCCTTCTCCCTATTCCAACCCCGCCAGAAAAGACAGGGGTCAGCAAATAGGTCTCCCACATTTTTTTTGATATGATCAAGGATATTGTTAGAGAGCAAGCCTGCAATTCAGGTTCTTGCGCCAAATGAGTAAGAAAAGACCAACAAAAGAGATGAAAGTAAAAGGAAGGTTTTAACAAAAGAAACACTGACAGGAGAAAGTACACATCTGGAGGTAAGGAAAAGCAGGTCAGGCTCAAGCGAACTCATCCACTGTCCCACTCGGGCGCACACATTTATGAGGGGTCTTTACCTGGTCCCATGTTTTCTCCACCCCAGGGTGTTTCTAGGTGAAGATTTCCAGGAAAAAGGTTGTCTTTTCCAGGACAGATGTTCCCTCAACAGTGAATGCTCATTACCTATAATCCATTCTGTTATAATGAGCTTAATATATGGGTACATATATAATGTTATGTTGTCTATTATAAAGAGGTAAAGGACAGTAGGTGACTCCGTGAGCTACTGCACTTGCACTGCCCACTGGTTTTGAGCTGGCTCAATTGGGCTGCCTTCTTGACTCTATTCTTGACCTTAGAGCAACCTTGGGCATGTATGTGCTGCTTTCCCATTGGTCAGAATTTTCTCTAACCATTTCAGGGCATTGTCTATTGAGGCATGACCCTCTCCGTTCCAGCTTCATCTTCACCTACCTACCTACCTAACAATATGAGTATTTTTCCCTTTCTTGTTTGATGTTAACGTAGCCTAATTGCCCCAAACATCTAAAAGTTTTGAAGATAGAAATTTCAGAAATAGTCATTTGAGAGAGTGCAATTAGGGCATAATGATTTTTTTAATGATCACCTCTAATTGGCCAGCAATAAGAAAGCCTCAAGTAGAATGAAAACCTCCCATGAGGCCACCCGCATCACTGGATGGAGCTAGCAAAGTGTTATGACTGATGCAAAGGTGGCCTTCCTTCATTTTAACTGAAATCACCACCCGGAGGGGGAGTTGCGCTGCCCTTTTTTCAACTTGTACAAGCATGTCCAAGCAGGAGGAAGTTTGGCACCTGCCCAGTAGACTTGGAAACTTCTTCAGCCTCCCCCTGAACAATTGACACCCACTTCCTCAACTGAGCCCCAATAAAAGCCCTGTTGAGCAGAGCACTCAGACAGACAGTGCTTTGAGAATGATCTTCCTTCTCTTTACTTGTTACAAGTAATGAGGGACAGCATAGGGAAAAGGGGAACACACTGATAACGAGGAAGCAGGGTTGAGATCTACAAGGCATCAGCAGATTACTACCTTGCCCTAGCTACAGGCCTGCCATAGATAAGCCAGTAGTACCCAAAGTAAGTTAGAACCATCCAAATAACAAGTACCACCCAGCACAAAGAGCAAGCATACTAGCAGAAAAGACACTTTCTTGTCAACCATAAAAAATGCATGCATCCCATGCCTCATTCCCCATTCCCCAGGTATCTAGGTTCTTACCTCAGCTACTGCATTTTTGGTAGATTTACAAACAGCAAAGAGATTCTGTCTGTTCCCTGTGCGTCTCCTAATAAAGTGCCATGTGCTGTTATCAAGCATCTCTTCTTGAATTCTTCCTGTACTGACTCCACCCCCAGGACATATCAGGGCCCTGAGCTCACTGGCAACAAAAGTAGCAAGTTTTTCCTTGTTTAAAGAAACTTTGGTTTTGTATCTTTTGGCCCATGTTCACCAAGAGAAGATCATTGCAATTGTTAACATCATTTTTTGTTGTTTGTATATTAAAAAACAAACAAACAAAAAAACCCAGAACATAATAACCACAGGAAAAGAGATACTATTATACAAATGGACACTTTCCTGTAAAAGATTCTGGTTTGTGAAAAATGGGAAGAATTTGCTCCCTTTTTTTTCGCTGGTCATACAGGGTAGGCAGGATTAGAGCCTGTATTGGATTGAACAGTGAGATCAGAATCATGTAAAGCTTTTCCTAGGTTCTGAAAAGGGTTCACAGGCACAGATGTGGTTGCTCTGAGATGTCACATTGAGGAGCCCTGCTAGCCTGGCTACAGAGGGCAATTTTCATGCCATGTGAACCAGATAATTCTTAAAGGCCACCAAGGACAGAAACTTCTTTAAATTTTTTATTTAATTCTGCATTGCCCCCACTGGAACTGGCCTTCAAAATGTAGGGGATGAAAAAATCTGTCACCTCCAAAATGTGACTTTTTTGGAAAAACTTCTTTTACTAGAGGTGAAAATTGTCATTTTGAAAGACATTAACATGTGTAAAGGGAAAATCTTTGTAAAGGCATCCCTCACCATACCAGGATGACCTAATCACCTTAATTTATTAGTGGAGAAAGCAGAACCTCAATCTTGCAAAAGGGCCCTATCCTTGTTTACTGTGGTCTTCCTAGCTCACAGGGCTCCCCTCTCCTTTTACACCCCCATTCTCTCCTTTGAGTCTGCATGAAGGTATTTAAGCTATAAAACTAAAGCCGGCCTTCCTTGGAGGAGTAGCCATTTGCTCAGCCACTTTTGGCTGAGATTGTAGTCCACAAACATTCCAGGGACCCAGGTTTGTGTCCCGGTGTCAGGATGGGGATGGGGAGGAACGACCAAGATGAGTAATTAAATAACGTAAAAGTGCTTCTTCCTCCTTTGTCTTCCTGGCTGCCTGCCTCTGCTTGTCTTTATTCCTGCCGGCACCTTTCCTTAAAAAACAACAACAAAACTAAACCCATGTGGTAAGTGACTAAATTTAACTGGATTTCTTCTATGTATGCAGGAAGTACACATGCTATTATTAAACCTATTCCTGGTTTGTTTGTTTTTTTTTTTTTTAAATCAGTTTTAGGTTTATTTGCTTATTCATCCAGTCTGTGAAGAGTCTCAAAGGGATGGGGGAATTTTTCCCTCTTCACTGTCCCCCCCGAAGATAATCTGTAAATTTATTAGAGGCTTAACTATATATCTTTTTTAAAATACACAAAACTGTACACCCTGATGGCCTAGCAGATAAGGTCACTGGTCATAGTCCACATATATCCCAACCAAAGACCCAGGATTGAGACTCAGAGTCATGGGGAACAACCAAGAAAAACAACTAAATGAAATAAATAAATGTTTCTTCCTCTTTTCTCTTTTTCCCTCCTTGCATTCATCCCGGCCTGTACTATTCCTTGAAAAAAAAAAACCCAAAAATCTACAAAACCCTAGTAACCTGTGGAAATGTGGAAAAGTTTCTATTAGCTCTAATTTGAACAAAACTTCTCTTCCAAATGTCAAATTAAGTGAGATCCACAAACAAGAATTTATCATGATTTAAACTACAAATCTATCAACTCTGCTGCACAGGGTTTTTGGAGGGTAAACAAACGCTTACCTCTAGGAAGGCATCTGTGCTGAGCAACTTCCAGAAGGCACGTAGGCGAGGCTGAGACTGCAGGGCTCTGTGCTTGATTCTCTGGTTCAATAATTTCTCCGGGAAAACTGATGGCAGCTATCCCAAGTCTTGGAAAAAAGGATTTCCTTTTTTTGTAACCAAGGGAGGTAAATAATCTTTTAACTGATTGCCCTGGAAAAAGAAGTGTGGTTTGGCAGTGGTTAAATAAATCTGAGTGTATCGCTTAGTGAACAGGCATCTGGATGACACAATTCTTGGCTCTGATTCAAGATAAAAAGCTGCTCTGGGAGGTTAGGCTGGTCCCTACTATCTCCTTGCATTACACTACCTTTCTCGTTATATTACAAATTATGGAGATGATGTAAGTAGCTGTACTCTTCTAAAATGTCAACTTTGGGCAAAGGAAAAATGTAGGCGTAGAAGGAATGTTTGCTTTGACTCCTTGGTTCAGTTACTACTTCATTTTTCATTAGAAATTGGCAACCTGGGGCCTAAGGCAGCTGCTGATGTGTTTTCTTTTTGCTGCTCAGTGTTTTCAAGGATTTACATTAATTTCTGACATTTAAAAATCAGGAGATTTTACAGTCACTCAGATGATGAGTTTCTTATGAAAAAAATGGCCAGATCTGCGTAATCATGAGCCTGGATCCTTACACAGATATGTTAGAGGAGGCTGAGTTGTGACCTCCTGCACCACCTACCCACTTTTGGTCAAGCTTTGCTTTCCAGGTGGACACTTTTCTCTTCAGTCCTCACTCAAGCCTCTGACAACAGCCATCTGGATTTTCCAAGAATTTATACTTTTGGTCTTTGTGTTGCTTCCTAACTCTTCCTGTTCAGTCTCAAATAATGATAAAGTCTACTTCCCTTACAAAAATCTTTTTGGATTAAATTCTGAAAAATTTCCACAACTACTATAAATGCAAATATATGTGTACATTTTATCTGTGTACATGTGCAAAATTTTGGTAGACAATGTATTTTACATGAGATTACTTATCCTTAATTAAATTTTTGTCATGTATTATTTATTAGATAATACACTTTTGCATAGAAATCAATTGATAAAACTCCCAACTATAGTCATCTCAGTGCTATCTGACTTGGTAGTGCTTTCTTTTGAGATTAAATTGGAAATAGATCCAAGTTAATGGTTGATTTTTGTTTCTGCATAGAGGTACTATATACTGACATTTAAAAGAGATTTGAAACACACAGTGATAGTACACTCACAGTAAAGATTAAGAAACAAAAGTGAAGTCTTTTAAAACTCTTCATTCCATACCATCTCTTGGAGGTTTTAGTTGTATTTAAAATGTAAAAAAGTGGTGTGCTGTGGTAGAGTAGTGGTTGGGTCCAATGCCTTCAGTCAGGTGTAGTCCATATATATATATTTATGTATATACATATATAGTTATATATATATTTACATATCATGCATCTTGCTCCCAACCTCTACCCTCTTCCCCTTTGGTAAGCTTTGTTTCTTTATATTTCACATATAAATGAGATAATACAGTATTTGTATTTGTCCTTCCGACTTATTACATTCGGAATAATTTCCTTGACTACCATCTATCTTGCCACAAATGTCAGGATTTCATCTCTTTAGAGCTGTATATTATTCCACTGTGTGTATATACCCTATCTTATTTATCCATTCAATGGACAAAAAGCACTTAGGTAGTGTCCGATTCTTGGATATTGCAAATGACGCTGCAATAAATGTATGGGTGGATAGATATCTGGGAATTAAATATTTGGATTTTTTTCTGGTAAATACTCAGCAGTGGGAAGATAAGATCATATGGAATTTCCATTCTCAATTATCTGAGGAATCTCTATACTGCTTTCTCTAATGGTTGTACCAATGTGCACTTTTACCACATCATCTTCAGTATGTTTCCAGATTTTAGGATAATAACCAGTCTCAAGTGTGTGAGATGATAATTCATTGCTATTTTATCCCTTCCTTTATAACCAGAGAGGAGCAACATCTTTTCATGTGCTCGTTGGCCATATGCATGTCTTCTTTAGATAAGTGTCTATTTGGATCTTCTGATTTAAAGCGTCTTAGTCAGATCTGCCTGTTTTTTGATTGGGTTGTTTATCTGTTGTGGAGTTTTATGAGTTCTTTATAATTTTGGATATTAGACCCTTGTAAGATGCATGATGTTCAAATACATTCTCTCATTTAGTAGAGTGTTGTGTCATTTTGGTGATAGTTTCTTTCACTGTTTGGAAGATTTTTAGTTTGACATAGTTCCATTTTTTCGTTTTTTGTTTCACTTGCCACTGGAGTTGAGTCCTCAAATACCTCTCTAAGGCCAATGTTATGGAACATATTGTCTATGTTTTGTTCTAAGTATTTTATGGTTTCTGGTATTACATCCAAATCTCTAATCCATTTTGAATTAATTTTTGTGTATGGTGTTAGAGAATGGTTTAGATTCATTCTTTTGCATGTGATTGGCCAGTTTTCCCAACACCATTTATTGAAAAGACTTTCCTTTTTTCCATCCTATGCTCTTGGCTCCTTAGTCCAGTACCACACAGTTTTGATAGCTATTGCTTTGTAGTGTCAGAATCAGAGAGAGTATAATTTCACTTTTGCTCTTTTTTTCTCATGATTGTTTTGACTATTTGAGGGCTTTTGTGATTCCATACAAGTTTTAACATTTTTGTCCTATCTCCCTGAAAAATATTAATTGGAATTTTGATGAAGATTGCATTAAACCTTGATATAGCCCAACCAAGAACATGGAATATCTTCCATCTCTTTGTATCTTTGTCTATTTCTTTTGATATCTTGTAGTTCTCATCGTACAGATCTTTCACCTCCTTTGTTAAGTATATTCAAAGACTCTTAATTTTTTTTGTTTGCATTGTAGTTAGCTTTCTTATTTTTATTCTCTACTATCCCATTCTTTGCATTTACAAATTCAACAGATATTTGTATATTAATTCTTTGGATATTACTTTACTGTTTATTAATTATTGTAGCTTCTTTGGTGAAGTCATTGTGATTTTCTATGTATATTATCATGTCATCTCAAATAGTGATAATTTTACTTTTTCTTTCCCAATTTGAGCTTTTATTTCTCTGTCTTGACTGAGTGCTCTGGCTAGGGCATCCAATACGATGTTGAGTAGGAATGGTGAGAGTGGACACTCTTCTCTTATTCCTGATGTTAGCGGAAACATTTTCAGCTTTTCACCACTGATGATGATGTTGGCTGTGGGTTTATCACATATAGCATTTATTATGTTAAGTTATGTTCCTTCTATTCCTTTTTTGTAGTTTATATCATAAATATGTGCTAAATATTGTCAAATGCATTTCTCTGCATCTCTTGAATGATCATATAATTTTCCTTCCTTTTGTTGACAGTATATATTACATTCATAAACTTGAATATGTTGAACTATCTTGCATCCCAGGATAAATTGGACTTGGTCATGATGGATGATGCTTTTGTTGTAGCGTTGAATCTGGTTTGTTAAAATTTTGTTGAGCATTTTTGCATCTATGCTCATCGGAGATATTGTTCTGTAATATCCTTTTTTTGAGTGATAGCCTCGTTAACTTTTGTTATCAGTATAATTTTGGCCTCAGAACATATTTGAAAGTGTTCCCTCTTCTACTTTTTTTGAAGACTTTGAGAAGAGTATATATTAACTCTTCAAAGTTTTGGTAAAACACACTAGTAAAATCATCAGGCACTAAACTTTTATTTTGGGAAGACTTTTTATTAGTTCTTCAATTTCCTTGCTTATGATAGGTCTGTTCTGGTTTTCCATTTCTTCTGATATAGTCTGATAGGGTGCCGGATTCCAAAACTTTGTCTGTGTCTACAAGGTGTCCAATTTGTTGGCATATAGCTGCTCACAGTAGTCTCTTAAGATACTTTGTATTTCTGAAGTATCTGTTGCAACTTTTCCCCTTTCATTTCTGAATCTGATTGTTAGTTTTCTAACTTTTTTATTAGTGAGCACAGATAAAGGTTTGTCAATTTTGTTTATTTTTTCAAAGATTCAGCTTTTGTTTTCATTGGTCTATTGAATTATCTTTTAAAATTTATATTTATTTCATTTATTTCTGCTCAAATTTTTATTATTTATTTCCTCCTACTCCCTTTTGGCTTCAATTGCCTTTTTTTCTAGTTGCTTTAGATGTAGCTTTAGATTATTTGCAATTTTTTTTCTTGAGGTAGGCTGAAATTGCTATAAACTTCCCTTTTACTACTGCTTTTGTTGCATCCTATAAGTTCTGGTTACTTGTGTCTTTATTCTCATTTGTCTCCAATTACTTTTAAATTTCTCCTTTGAGCTCCTCTTTTACCTAAAAGTCATACAGAAACATGCTCTTTAACCTCCACATATTTTGGAATTGTCTAGCATGTGTGTGTGGGGGGCAAGGGGGTTGATTTCTAGTTTTATGCCTTTGTCATTGAGAAAGATGCTTGGTATAATTTCAATTTTTGTAAATTTGTTTTTTTCCCCCTATATATAGTCTATCTTTTAGAAGATTTCATGAGTCCTTGAGAAAAATGTGAATATTGCAGTAGCTGGGTGAAGAGTTCAGTAAATATCTATTAAACTTATTTTCTAATTTGTCACTTGAGGCTATTGTTTCCCTGTTACTTTTCTGTCTGGTTGTTGTAAGTGGGGTGTTGAAGTCTCCTACTATTATTATATTGTTGTTGATGTCTCTCTTTAGTTCTATTATAATAGATTTATACATTTTGATGCTCCCTTGTTTGGTGACTACATATTAATAAAAGTTATATTTTCTTGATGAATTGATACTTTAACCATGTAGTATCCATGCCTGTCTTTTGTTATAATTTTTAGTTGGAAGTCTATTTTATCTGTTATAAATATGGTTGTCCCTGCCTTTTTTAGGTTAGGATTGTCTTCTAACCTTTGACTTTGAACCTATGTTTTTCTTTATTACTTAAATGAATTTCCTATACGTAGTCAAAATTTAAGTTTTTTTAAAAATTCATTTATGCCTTTTAATTGGTGAGTTCAATCTATTAACATTTAGGATAATTTTGGTATGTAATTGTTTATTGCCATTTTGCTATTTGTTTTCTGGGTATTGTTGCAGACTACAACATTGTTTTTCTCTAGTTCTTTTGCTATTTTTTGAAAAGAGATGTTAGTTTTACACTTCCTTGGGTTTTTTTTTCTATAAATTTATGTATTCAGGTTACTCTGGGGTTTACATAAAAGTTTCTATGCTTAAAATATTTTTTAACTTGAAAGCAAATTAGTTTGAGCTCATTTAATAGTCCAATTTTAATCCTGTCCTCCTCAAATTTTATAATTTCAATGTCTTACTGCTTCTAGGTGGGGTTCTTTTTCATTCTATAGCAACTCCTTAATACATCTTATAAGAATGATTTAGTTTTGATGAGTTCTCTTAACTTTTGTTTGTCTGTAAAACTCTATCATTCCTTCAACTCTAAGTGATAATCTAGTACAACAGAGGTATTTTCTGGGCAGGGGTGGGGAGAGGATTGGAAATTCTTTTCTTTCAGCACTTTGACTATATCATGCCATTCCTTTCTGGCCTGTAATGTTTCTACTGGGAAATTTACCAACACTATTATGAGTTTCCTTGTATCAAACTCATTTTTCTCTAACTGCTTTTTATTTTTGAGAAGAAATTTACAGGCAAAAGTGAATGTGATTAGGCAAACAGGTAGGAAGGGAGAGGAGAAACAAGCATTTTATTTATTTTTATTTCAGTTGTTCACTGTTTTTTTTGCTCCTGACCCAGGATGTGAGTCCTTGTCCTTACAATTTACATGGAATACACTCTTCTCGAAGTGGCAGCTCCCACTGCTACTCTACCAGGGTGATCTTCTGGCTGCTTTTCAGATGCCTTATCTTTTACTTTTTATCATTTTAGTGATATATGTTGGTATATGTCTGTTTTGTTTGGAACTCTTTGAGTTTCCTGGATCTGGAAGTCTTTCCTTCCTCAGATTAGGAAAATTCTCAGTTATCTATTAAGGCTTCTGCCCGCTTCTCTCTCTCTTCTTCTGAGACCCCTGTGATGGGAATATTACTCCTTTTGATGTTATCCCATAAGCTTGTATGCTATCTTCATTTCCTTTAATTTTTTTCTCTTTGCTTGTCTGCTTGTACCCATTCCAGTGCCCTGTCTTTAGTTCACTGATTTTATAGAAGACTATTTCCAACATACTGTTGAGCCCCTCTAGTCTGTTCTTTAGCTCATATTGTGTTGTTTATCATTACAACTTCTGTTTGGAACTGATTCACATTTTCTATATACTTGTTGTAGTTCTCTTTTTGTTCTTTCATTGTTCTCCTGATTTCAGTAGGTTTTTAAAAACATTTAAAAATCTTCGTCAGGTAGTTTCTTTGTTTTGTTGCATTTAGTTTACCCTAGGGTTTTATTTTGGTTCATCATTTTATGTGTATTTCTCTCTCTCTCTTCATTATGTGTGGCACTCCTTATTTATTTCTATGGATTAGGTTTCTCTGATGTAATTGTGGGGGGGTCATAGGAAAAGTTCCCCAATTTCTCTGAGTTTTCTCACAGGCTGGAACAAATTACCATTAGGCATAAATAGTAAGAGAAAAGCCCAGTTTAATAATAATACATGTATGGAGAATTTACATGGTGGTGTTATGTCAAGGCCTCCAGGTGGTGAAAAGACTGACAACTGAGCACTTGAAGGTAGAGAAACAGCACTTTATTATAAGCAATGGTGCTGACTCAGGGGCATCATTACCCAAAGCTGAGCCATGGAGGGGTCTAGGGGAGCTTCTTTTTACCCTGGGATAGAGGTTTATCTCATTTGTTTTATCTGTGGTTACAGCTGCAGGGGAAGGAATGCTGTGCTTGCTGGCCCTTGGCCACGTAAACAGGGTATAGAGCCTCTGGCTGACTAACTCTTGCCTTGGAGTCAAGAAAAGTTTTTCTACCATAGTGGTAAATTCTGAGGTAGCTGGGGCAGACCAATTGTTTATATCCTGTGCTTATTTGATTTCTTGCTTCATTTGTTCTCTCCATTTTCTGTTGTTCTGTTTTTCTTCCTCTCTTGTTTTCTTGATTTCCATGGGTATGTTTACCACTGATGCCCTAAATTCATCCTCAGGTGGTTTGAATACATCTGTTATTTTCATCTTTCCCATTGGGATCTTATTTGGATCCATCATTTCATGTATATTTCTCTGTGTCTTTGCTGTCTGGCATTCTGTGAATGTTTCTTTGGTTGAGTTTCTCTGCAGTTGTAGCTTTGTGTAGGGTGTTGACTTGCACTGAGCATGTCTGGATCTTGGTTTGAATACTGGAATTTCTTGAGTTTTGTGGTGTCACCAGTGGTTAGATTTGTTGGATTTATTAGGTGGATCTTGTATTGGGGCCCACAACTTTAGCCTATGAAGTGGAGTTCATGCTTGGGATGTATAACTTTCCCCCAGTGTCCCAGTTTAAATGGTAATGACCACCTTGTCGCTGACCCACAGTCATCATTTGTGCTGCAGTTCAGACTTCACACACAAGGGGGTGCTAGTGGGTAGTGTTGAAGGTTCCTCCCTTCAGGAACTCTTTATCCCTTAAACCTGGAGACTGCATTTCCAGTGGGATGGTCCTGTGGCTTTGGAGCAATATGGTAGGAAGGTGTCGGGTGGCAGCTTCTTCTAGTGGCCTTTTGGTTATGGTGGCATCCCATGCAATTTCCCCCCCTGGCCCGGACCACTGGAGCACTGGTACTGCCTTACACCCTTCACCAAGATCCTCTCCACTGCTCCATATCCCAGTCCTACTGGGCGGGTCCTCTGCTGCTTTTGTAGTGATTCCTGGGAGACAGTTCTTCCTCCATCACCACACCCCACTCCCTGATCCTTTTATCTCCCTAAACCTGGGAATCTCAAATCTGCACTGCAGCTCTGAACCCCAACACCTAACCTTATGGTAGTGTTTGTTGCCGCTGTCTCTGCAGCCTCCCATCTTGTTCTTCCATGCAGTGTGTGTCTGAAAACTAGATAATTTCTATTTGCTCTGTGGGGAGGGGACATGACATGTTCCTAACAAGATGTCATCTTGACCAGGGTTCTCTACATTATAATCTGTCCATTTTACTCATACCATGAGCACTTTCCTATGTCATTATGTGCTATTGAAAACCATTTTGCCAATATTCTTCAAGGAGTTTTTTAAATGCCAACTTCATTGCCATCCTAAAGCATAAAAATTGCGATGTCAAATCTGTGTTCAAAGCAATTCCTAGTATATATTTTTAGTTTTTTTCCTTTCCCGACTGCAGGTGTTGAACCCGGGCCCATAGTTTTCATAGCCTGCACCTCAGCCAAGTGAGCACCTGGGGTGTAGGTGGGTCTTAGCACTATTTTTTGATGAAATCAAGTACTATCAAGTCAGATTAAAACAGTAAGAAAAAAATTTAAATATTAAAATAAAATGCTAATAAAGGCTGCAATTTAGTCAACTAGAATTTTCTGTCAGTAAACACCATAGAAGATTTTTCCATAAAATTAAATAATCATGTGATGTCATATGCACTGTATTTGCACAGTATAATTATAATAATGAGTTACATTAAATATAATGGGACTTTATGTTTAAAAAACGTTAAGTCGTGCCAAACTTGCTATTTGGTGTTGCTCAGCTATTAAGCTATTTAATATTTTCCATTTAAATTTTATGAGGTCCAGGAAGCAAAGTGAGGAGAATTTATTTGCTGAATTATAAGCATATTGAAATGGAAAAATGAAACATCTCTAACATTTCCAGAGTCAGTTCACAACAGAATACGTCTGCAGCTTTAGTTAGGGTCCAGGAGTCCTCTCCAACAAGCACAAATTTATGGCTGTTTAAAGCATAATAAAATGAGCACATTTAATGGTTTATTTTCTTCACTGACATTTCACCTATCAAAGCATCGAAATAGTTGCCCCAAACTTTTAGGGCACCAGCACACACAATGGTATTAAATGCAAAATCAGGGCACTCATGGCCAAAACAGAAAATGGATGTAGTACCAAAGGAATTGCTCAGTGGGAGAAAAAGCAAAATCAAACTGATTATTTTAACCTTGAAATTTGAGATAAAGGGCTTAGTGCTGAGAAAGACAGTGGCTACATATTTTCCAGGTGAGGGCTTTACTCTCTAATCAGAGAATCTCAGTTTAGTGATTAGTCACTTGTTTCAAAGGGGGAGGCAAAACCATCACACTCTGATTTCAAAATCTTGTACATTAGGAGAAATCGGATTCTAATTCTGGCTGCTTCTCCAGATCATTCGGCTAAATGATCTAAAGCAAGTTTATGAAATTCTTCGTTTTGCTTTTCTTATCTGGAGAATGCTGTGACGTTTCAATCAGATAGTACATGTAAAACACATAACGAGAGTAAGGTTTCAAAAAACATTACCTTATTATTATTACTTGTCATGAATTGCCCAAGGTTCTTTCCTGTTATATTAATTATTGTTGAAGTGTTATCAGCCACCAGTTCACTTGTGGCAGGAATCACAACTGTTTCCTCAAAATAATTCATTTCTTCTTATCGTCAGAACCACAATTAGATTCAGGATGACAAGTATCCTGATAAACAGCTACATTTCCCAGTTTCCATTGAAGCTAAAAACGGCCACCAAGATTTAGGTAGAAAACATTGGTTGGGGTTTTAAGGAAAGCGGGCACGGCTTTGGCTGTATACCTTAGAAGGCTTGTAAAATGGCTAAAGTTTCAGCAGTAATTTTGGAGACAGAAGGGAAGGAGAAGTGCAGGTGAGAAGGTACAAAAAATCTCTACTCCTAGAGATCCCAACCTTGATATTATTGAAGCCCTAAAACAATGCCAGCAAATGTCTATCCCAAACTTCTTGCTTCTTGAAAGACAAAAGCTTTTATGTGTGTAGGTCACTATTAGTTTGATTTTGTTGTTATTGTATGTTGCCAAACCAAATTTTAGCTCACATACACCACCCCATGTTAAAATCTTTGAAAAATAATGACAACTTTATCAACTCAAGGTGTTATTACAAAAAGACTTCACTGTGTAAGTAACCTGGATGAGTTTTATTTTGGGAAATTAAAACTTAACTTATTGAAAGCTCTACCTCACGTTGTTGTGAAGAAAGAATGCATATAAACTAATTTGTCTAACACAATCTCTGGCATGTAGTGGTTATTTGTTCATAATAATGAACATTGTAGGAATACACTAAGGAAAACAAGTTAGAAAAAAACTTAACTTTGTCTTTGGAGTAGAAACCAATCTTTTTTCACAGCTTATCAGATGACATTGCATGTTGCTCTCATTTTCCTTAATTGATTGTCTGGTGAAGTCAGTATGGAGGAGGATTTCAGTTCAAAGGTGGTTGAGAATGTCAGGCATAAAGGAATATCAATGAAACTGGGAAGACTGGAAGCACAAAGCTGCACCCCCGCTGCTTGAAGAGAGTGCCAAGCAACCACCTGCAATCTTCTCATGTGTCTCTGGGATATTGGAGACACTGGGTAACTGTGCCCTGTATCCGTGTTCTGGAATGGTGATGTCATTCTCAGTGCCAGGGTAGGGTGCACACTCAGACAAGAGCAGCTGTACCTTGTGCTGAGAGCTGGGGTCTTTTTTTTTTCTTCCTGATTCCCTACTCCTACTTGTTGTTGATAAAATGAATGTAGCACAACATGGAATAAGAGTGAACTCAGCAACCTGTGTGTGGGGTTTTTGATGGAGAACCCACCGACAAGGACCTTTACCTCTGTGTTGATCAGTGTGACAAAATGGGTTATTTGTAAGTTCTGAATGGATGGTATTTGCCAAAAGCTCTGAGTGAAGTCACTGTTCAATTACCAAAGTGGATTTTTTAAATTAAATCAGTCCATTTTAGTCTTACAGTGTTTTTTTTATTTTAGCTAAACTGTAAAAGAATAAAATATCAGAGACCACTTCCAAACAATGTATATTTAAGTGTATGCTTAGCTTCACTGTTTTTAGGTGAGAAATAGCTCTGAAAATCATTGGCAATGTCCTGAGATGCCTTACTGTAGAGTCACAGTATCCAGGATTTTGTACAAAACACATAATAGATAAGGTTACTGTTGTCCAGAATTTTGCTCTGCTTATCCAAAACATGACCTAATTTAACTGGAGGGAATGATTTTCTATGGTAGCCATTGATATACATGTATAGTGTAGAATTAATGGCCACATTCTATATATAATTTTAATACATTAAAAATAAGCTGACTCAAATATATATATATATATACATATATATATATTTGAGTACATACATGAGGCATACTTAAATCAAACAGATTATGTTATCGTCACACAATAGAATCTTTTTTGGGTGAAAAAATAATAAATAATATTTCCATATACTGATGTAGATTGTTAATTAAGATACATTTTAGTATAAAAAAGATGATTCAAAGGATGTACATGCTAGATGGACCTAAAATGGATTGTAGATGGGTCTAGAATGCTACCTTTTGAGTAAGATACTATGTGCATATATATGTATATATGAGTATATTGACAAAGATTCTTTGCTTAATCAAAATTCATTCAGACTACCCTAGACCCTCTCCCCAACAAACATTCTTCATGGTAAAATCCAGTGTTAGCAAGAATCCTAAGTTGGTTTAGGAGAATTTTCCACAGTGAAAAAAAACACCCAACTTACCAATAGATTGTATTAGCAGCCTCTTGCACCAACCACCCAGGAAATCCAAGAAGTGTCCAGATCTTGCAATTATTTTTAGATCTAACATTGTGGGACTACACAATGGGGAAGCAAGGTAGACGTCTAAAGAAATAATAAAAGAGATATTTATGGTCAGACTCAGAAAGAACTGGATGGGGATAAGCTACATATTAAATCCACTTAGATGAAGTTTTGAAATACCAAATGGTTGCTTAGGAGATCCTAAGTCTATTTCTCATGTTATTGTGTACAGTTTACACAGTATGACTCATTACAGAAAGGAAAAATTGCAGTATATATATGGCAAAAATATTTTTTTCCTTTCCCTGGCCCTAGAATGCTGGTCTTTGGGCTTTACATAGCCTTTACTTCAGCTGCTGAGCCACAGCGGTGTGCATAGGATGCTAGACAGAAATGATTCATACACTTTAGTTTTCATTTGGTCTAAGAAGCTGCCTCATCTGCCAGAAATATAATCCTAGGAACACTGTAAACTTAAGACAAGATGGGAAGCAGACTCCACCCTTCCAATCCTTCTTTAACTGGCAAACAGATTTTACCTAACTACCCAAATCACAAGGCTACCGATATGTATTCACTCTTACCTGCATGATTTCTAAACAGTTAGAAACTCTCCACTGTCAAAATGCTTTAGCAACATCAAAGTTCCCAACGTTTTCCTAAAAAGAATCATTCTTGGGTATTCCCTCTACCACCTCTAGGGACTGAGGATCACATTACATTTGAAAAAGTACACATAAGACTGTACCAACAGTGTATGAGTTCCATTTTCTCCACATCCTCACCAGCACTTGTTTCCATTCTTTTGAATAATAGCCATTCTCACTAATATAAAGTGATATCTCATTGTTGTTTTGATTTCCATTTCCCTAATAAGAGAGTTAAAGCATCTTTTCATGTGCCTGTTGTTCATCTGTATATCTTCTTTAGAGAAATGTTTGTTAAGGTATTCTGCCCATTTTTCATTGGATTGTTAGTTTTTTAAATTAAGTTTAATGAATTCTTTAAGTATTTTGGTTATTAACACCTTATCAGATGTATGAAGTGCAAATATCTTCTCCCATTCAGTAGGATGTCTTTTTGTTTTTATGAGTTTCCTTTTCTGTGCAGCAGCTTTTTAGTTTGATGTAATCTCATGCATCCCTATGTTCATTGCAGCATTATCTATAATAGCTAAGAACTGGAAACAACCTAAATGCCCATCAACAGATGAGTGGATAAAAGATGTGATATATGTATATATGCATATATATATATATATGCAGTGGAATATTATGCAGCTATCAAAAGGGTGAAATCTGTCATTCACAAAAACATGGATGAACCTGGGGGTATGAGCTTAGCAAGATAAACCAGAAATAGAAAGACAGATATCGCTCATTGGGGACATATAGTGATAGCAAACAAAGAAATGAACAAAATTAAACAAAAACAGACTTAAAAAACTAAATCAGACAAGAGACTTTTAAGCAAAAAAAGACAAATCAGAGGTTGTGGGAAGGTAAGAAGGGGGAAATCGGGTGAAGGAGATTAAAGGTGAAGAAGGAAAAACTGAAATGGTGGTGAATTTGCAATATTGTATACAGATGTTGATCTGCTATGATGTATACCTTAAAACTATGTGATGTTATAATGCAAATATTGCTTCAATAAAATCAATTAAAAAAACAAAAGCAGCAGAATATACATTTTTTTCAGTATCAGATGGAACATTCCCCAGGGTCCATCATATGTTAAGCCATGAGTCTTAAAATATTTAAAAAGATTGATATTGTATCAAGTATCTTTTCTCATTGAAACAGTATGAAACTGGAGATCAATTACAAGAAGAAAACTGGAAAAATTTATGACTTTATGGAGACTTTATGGTATTGAACAACCAATGGTTCAAAGGCTCATACATTTCAACAGAAAACAAATCCAAGCAATCTAATTTAAAAATGGTCAGAGAATCGCAAGAGACATTTTTCCACAGAAGACATTCAAATGGTCAACAGATACATTTCATCAGTGAAAAGCAAATAAAACTATGAGCTATCACCTCCCACCTATTAAAGTGGCTATTACAAAAAATACAAGAAATAATAACTTTAGGTGAGGATATGGAGAAAAGGGAACCCTTTAACAATGTTGGTGGGAATGTAAATGGGTGTAGCAACTATGGAATTCAGTTTAGACAATTCTTAAAAATAGAAAAATAAAACAAACATGTGATCCAGAAATTTCACTTCTGGATATTTTTCCAAAAGAAATGAGAACATTAACCTGGAAAGATGTCTGCACCTTCATGTTTGTTGACAGCATTATTTACAATAGCTAAAACATGAAGAAAAAGAAAACCCATGTCCATTGATGGATAAAGAAATTAATATATCATTATATATAAATTAACGTATATATGTGTGTGTGTTATATTTAACTATTACTTATCCATACAAAACAAAACCCTGCCATTTGTGACCTCATGGATGGAGATTGAAAGCATTATTTGAAGTGAAACAAATCAGACAGAGAAAGACAAATTCTCTATATCATAGATACAGAGAGTAGATTGGTGCTAGAGGTGGAGTGTGGGAGGGAAAGCAAAATGGGTAAAGATGATTAAAAAGTACAAACATCTAGTTATAATATAAGCAAATTCAGGGGGTATAATGTACACCAAAATGACTATAATTAACTATATTGTATTGCATTTCAAAAGCTGATAAAAGTAAATCTTGAAAAGGCTTTTCCAACTGGCTATGGGGATTGGGGAGATGAGGGAAAAAGTGCCGGTAGGGGAATCTGAAACTCTGGTGGTGGGGATGGTGTGAAATATAGACTGAGATGCAATTTCAATATCCTAAATAGAATTTAGCATTGTGAACTAAGGAAATAATAAATATTAAAAAAATTGTAACTGTGTGTGGTGATGGATGTTAACTTATTACGGTGATTATTTTCAATACATACCTATTTCAAATCACCTAAAACTATATAACGTTATATATCAGTCATATCTCAATTTAAACAAGAAATACATTTCTCACAATGCTGCCATTGTGATGACACCACAGAAGAGCAATAATGGTTCTGGGACTTCTGGTGGAGCCCCTGAAGTTATACAAAATGAGGCATCATACTGATTCAACCTCTAATCTTTGTCTTTCTGCTTATTTTCAAAGGTGCTTCTCTCATTGAATGCTACATGGATAGGAACACAGTATAATAATTAGCAAGTTTGTTTATCACCACATTTCAACAGATGGTTCAGTGGTGACTAATTAAAAAAATGTGACTAAAGGAGAAACGGACTTATATTCCTTAAAAGAAAGAACGCCTCTTCTTCCTTTGAATAAGAAGGAAACCTGACAAAAAAAAGTTCAGACTTCCTTAAACCTTCTTCACAGTCATGCCTGTCTGCATATTCCCTTGAGGAAAGCTTTTTTGTTTTTTTTTTTAAGGAAAGGTGCGGGGAGGAATGAAGGCAAGCAGATGGGCAAAAAGAGAGATAAGGAAGAAGCTCTTTATTTTGTTTTCATTTAGCTATTCACAGTGGTTGCCTCTACCCCCAGACCAGGGACACGAACCTGGGTCCCTGGGATGTACATGCACTGAACTTCTCTGACGGCAGCTGATATAACCACTACTCTATCAGAGCATGCCAGTAGAAACTAGTTTTAGCAAGAATCCTGCTAAGTCCCTTTAGGAGAGTTTTCCACCTTTAATATCTGATTAAACTCTTTATCTCCACTATTCTCCGCAGGAGATGTCTGATTACCTGGCCTCAGAAGGCAGCAGTAATCCTGGCAGGTTAGTTCAACCAGAATTCCGCCATGCTCAATGCCTCCACGTAAAATGGATAAATGGATAAATTTTCCATTTATCAATGCTTCCCTGCTCCAACTAGCTCCCTACTCTTTTTGATTCAGATGTGTCCAGTTCTATACTGGAGCATTCCTTACTCTATTGCAATAGTTTAATTGAATAAAACCTATTTACGCTCCTTTAATTCATATCTGACTTTGGTTTTCATTGACAATATGTGTATATATGCATACACACACAACCTGTCTATACACTTATGTAAGAACTACATACTTGGCGTGCCTTGGTGGAGTAGCAGTTAAGTTCGCTGCCCATCTGAGCAGGTCACAAACATCCCAAGGACCTGGGCTGGCATCCTGGGTAGAGGGGGGAACAACCATGATCAACAACTAAAAATAAAATAAAAGTGCTTCTTCCTCCTCTCTCTTCCCGTCTACCTGCCTTCATTCCTGCTTACATCTTTCTTAAAAAAAAAAGAGAATTACATAGTTATAAAGAAATATTTTTAAAGGATTATCTATACGTGGGGTAGGTTACAGAGTGGAAAGAGGATTGAGAGCTAGATTTCTATAAACTTACCTTGATATATATAATTTTTATCTTTGAGATTTGATATTGTGCTTTATAATAAAACACACACACACACACACACACATCTTGTGGGAAACAGGCTTGGGTGGTCAGATATCACTTGGGGACCTGGGGAAAGTGAGGGATGAGAAACAATTAAATATTGAGGGTGATCAGATATAGAGGATGGGGCCACTCTTCCTAAATGCTGAGTTCTCAGAGTTGCTAAAATTAGATTTATAAGTAAGTGCACAAACAGGCCTAGAAGAAGGGCACGGGCACAACTAAAGTTTGATCAAGCAGAGAATGTTTGTCAGCAGTTGTATTTATTTTACACAATTAAAAGAACAGCAATGAATCAAATAAGGAGAATACAGGTTGAGACAATTTCTCTACACTCTTTGGGTCTCAGAAGAGGTCTAAGAACTAATAGGACATAAAACAGATTAACAGGATCAAAGGAGACAAATTTTAGCCTTTTCAAGAGAAGGAAGCCCCCAGGTGGCTGGAGCCATACCTTTAGACAATGAATCAAGAAATTTGTGAACAATTGACAAGATAAAACAGTTTGGGGTAGGGACAGTTAATGGTGAAAATAGGAAAGAAGGGTTAGTCTAACAAGGTTAGTGCAGATTTCTTGGTCTCAGATTCCCTGACTATGGCTGTAAGAATATCTTCCCTATTCCTGGAATGAGTTTGCAAGGGGGGCACATTTCACCTGGGGGATTTATTTCCTACTTTCAAAAGGGCAAATGAGGGTCAGAGTGTCCTTATACTGGCCTATCTTTCTCTTCTTCTTCTTTTTTTGCATAGCCTTAATACACTTCATTTTAAAAAATTGTAGTAATGATTCTCGACATTACAATAATTTCCTATGCATAGGCGGCCCATTTCTTAGCTACATGTCAGCAGACCCTTCCCTCCACCAAATCACCAAATATTCTTCCCCACTATCCAGTGGGCTCCACCACCATTTGCCCCCCCATTCCCTTTTGGTCACCTCCGTTCTCTTGCATATGTTCCAGGGTTAGTTTTGTTTCATCTGTCCCTTTGTTTTGTATATTCACATTCCACCTATGAGTGTCTTCCTCTTCTTTTTTGAATTTAGTATTTATTGAGGTAACATTGCATTACAAAATAATAAAAAGTCGTGTGTGCAGGTTCCCCATTCCACATGACAACACAACATACCCACCATCAAAATACCTAAAGTTCTTCACCATTGTAAGTTGTTTTCCACCACCAGTCGTCCCCACCTTCCTGCCCTTATCCCTATTGGTAACCTCAGTTTTATTACTAATGTGCAAGGATTTTTATTTTGTCTATTCCTTTGCTTTGTATCTTTTTATTCCACATACAACTAAGATCATCTGGTATTTGTCTTTCTTCTTTTGATTTATTTCACTTAACACAATTCCCTCTAGTTCTATCCACATCATCTCAAATGACAAGACTTCATCTTTTCTGAAGGCTGTGTAGTATTCTATTACGTATCTTCCTTATCTACTCATCTGATGGTGGCCATTTAGATAATTTCCAATTCTTGGTTATTTGTAAATAATGCTTCAGTAAACATGCGGTGCATATATATCTCTGCAAATCAGTGTTTTTGTGTCTTGGGTAAATAACTAGAAGATGGTTTCATATGGGATTTCCATTTTTAATATTTTGAGGAAACTATACTGCCTTCCATGAGGGTTGCACGAATATGAATTTCCACCAACAGTATAAAACTGTTCCCGTTTCTCTGCATCCTCACCAACATTTGTTGCTTCCATATTTTTTAATAAAAGCCAACCTCAGAGGTATAAGGTAATAATACATTGTTGTTTTGATTTGCATTTCCCTAATAACAAGTGAGAAGGAACATCTTTTAATATGTCTATCGGTGATCTGTATGTTTTCGTTGGAGAAATGTCTATCCAATTCTTCTGCACATTTTTAATTGGATTGTTTATCTGTTGTTGAGTTTTATGAATTCTTTGTATATTTTGGATATTAAGCCCTTGTTAAGTATATGAAATGTGAAAATATTCTCCCAGTCAGTAGTCTGTCTTTTTGTTTTGGTGATGGCTTCTTTCACTGTGCAGAAGCTTTTTAGTTTGATGTAGTCTCATTGTTTTTCATTTTTGTTTCTCTTAACACAGTAGAGTTGAATCTCCAAAGATGTCTCTAAGGCTGATACCATGGAATGTCTTGCTTGTTATCTTCCAAGTATTTTATGGTTTCTGGACTTATATCCACATCTCTAATCCATTTTGAATTGATTTTTGTATGATGTTAGAGGGTTTTGGCTTCATGCAAAATTACATGGCTATCCAGTTTTCCCAACACCATTTATTGAAAATACTTTCCTGTCTCTCTTGTATAATCTTGGCTCTGTTGTCAAAATTATTGACCATATCCGATTAATTGGTGATTAATTTCTACTTCATTGATCTATGTTTTTGTTATTTTTCCAGTACCATACAGTTTTTATTGCTATCACTTTATAGCATAGCTCAGTATCTGGGAGTGTGATACCTCCAGTTTTGTTCTTTTTTCCTTATGATTTCTCTGACTATTCAGGATCTTTTGTTATTCTATACAAATTTAAAATTGCTTTGTTCTATTTCCTTGAAATATGCCTGTGGGATTTTTATGGGGATATATGGGAATTGCATTAAACCTATATATTGTTTTAGATAAGATGACCATTTTAACAATGTCAATTCTTCCAAGTCATGAGTCCTTTAGGAAAGTCTCTCAACTCTCCAGAGAAAGTTTCAGTTCCAGCCAGAAGTGGTAAATATGCTCATAGACCTGGTGGTGGAATTTCAGAAAGACCCAACAGCACAGCACCTATATGCTAACAGCAGAGAGAGTGGGCCCTTTCCTTAAGGGCAGACTCTCAGGTTGACTCCTTTCAGGAGCTGCAGCATCTCCACTTACTGGAGCACTTTTCACCTCAGACCAAGGCCCTCTGGTTCAGTGACTGCAAGCCAGCTCAAGAGTGCTCACTGTTGGAGAAACACCTTTAACTCTGGGGTGTGTTGGTTTTATCCAACTCTTCCCATGACCTGTAGTCTTAGAACAGAGAGATGTGGTGTTGAGAGAGATTGACCTCTCCTGCTTTTAATGGAGGTATATGCCTTCTCACTCTGTGAAGACACTGGTTCTGTTTCTTTCACAGATTGTGGTAACCAAATAGACATTTTCTTAGCTATCTCTTAAGTATCTTAATTCAAATCAATTAGTGTGCGAAAGAAGCATATTTTGGAGTGACATATTCTGGTTTCCCTCAAGAACAATCCTTAAAAATTGAAAACAGACTGAAACTGGTAAACCTAGCATATTTGAAATTATCATCATGTCCACAGAGAAAAAAAAACACACACACAAAACCTTCACTATGTACTCCTGTGGTTCAGTGGCTAAGGTATAGGTCCAGTAAGGTTCAAGGACCCAGGTTTGAGACCCAGGTTTGGAGAAGAGAGAAATAAACAAATAAATGAATAAATGAATACATCTATAGATCTTGTACTTCTTTAAAAAAAATATTTCAAGAGACTTTATTAGGCAATATCAGGCACATTTGCAGTGTTATTACTGTAAATCAAAATATTTAAAGAACACTTTTTGCCTGCACATCTCTGTGAGATATAATTTAAGGACAAAAGAATTGCAGGCATGCCCTGCTGCCTCAGGAAATTAATTAGGGCTAAGGCTTGAACCACATAAAGTCCAAGGCCCAGGGTGAAAACTAAAGTAAACAGCTAAACAAAGGTTCTTCCTTCTTTCCGTCCTTCCTTCCTCCCTCCCTCCTCCCCCCCCTCCCTCCTTCCTTCCCGCCTTCCTTGCTCTCTTAAAAAAAAGAATTGCGAATAGTTTCATGCTGAGGTTGATAGTTACTATTAGTAGAGATAATAGCACATCACCACTTATGAAATATTCTTGCATAAAATAAATTGAATCAAACTGATTCAAGTCTCTAGATCTATCACTTTACAGAAAAAGCAGGGGGTAAAAATATCGAGCGCCAGGAAAGCAGTCAGTTATTTACAAGGCAACAGAACTTATTTGGAGTGAAAAGTAGACAAAGTACATTCACAGAGAGAGCCACCCCCACTTCCCACCCTTCTCTTTCCACACTGTCTGACCTCAGTAGACTCACTCCCTCATCTCTTCAGGGATGGGGAACAGTGGGAGACTGAAGGCATTATGTTGTTTTGATGCCTATATGCATGAACAACTTCCTAACCCCTGTCCTCATCTAAATAGGCTTCTGAATATTTTTATGTTTACAAAGTTAAATGACATACAAGAAAGCAATCAACCAAGTCCAAAATGTGGAACACACGAAAAAATAAAAATTTAACAAATCCCTGATGTGAGGAAGAAAGAGGTAAGAAGGGCTATTACAAAATAAAGGCTATGTAAGGGATATCATCACCAAATAAAACGTGTTGACCTTGTTTGAATCCTGATTGTCTTTGTGACAATCAGGTAAATTTTAAGACATTGGATAGTAGATGAGAGAAGAAAATAAAGGAATCTTAATTAATTTTATCAAATTTGATCATGTACAGGTGATTATATTAAAAAAATTCTTGTTAGTAATGCATACTGAAGGGTTTTTTTTGGTTCAATTATATGACATCTGGGTTTTTCAGCAGCCTGGTCCTAATGTTAAACAAAAAGGTTTAAAAGAAGAGTACAGACATTATTAGACTTAAATGTCACAGAGATGATCAAAAAGGCAGAAAAGTGAAAATGTTCTTTGACTTAAGCAAAAAAAAAAAAAAAAAAAAAAAAAAAAAAAAAAAAAAAAAAAAAAAAAAAAAATCATTGGCAACCTAAGGAAGAACGAGACCAAATGATTTAGGGTTTAATTAGTGTGTGTGTGGAGGGGTGGGATGGAGAGAAATGGAGTGGAGACAGACTTTAACTTTAAGTAGTTGGAAAGTGACATGCCTTGGTGGTCTAGTGGACAAAGCCAACTGATGTGTCCAGGTTCAAGAGTGGGGTGGGGGAGTGGGGCAACTAAGAACAACTAAATAAAATGAATGAATGTTTCTACCTCCTCTTTCTTGCTACCTGCTTGCTAACTTGTCTTCATTCCTGCCTGCACCTTTTCTTTAAAAAGAAGAAAGAAAGAGAGTCATTGAACTGGAAAGATATGAATAGACATTATTACAGTATTAGCAATTTGAGGGATCTGAAAAAGGGGCGATCACTGACTTTTTTTTTTTTAATCAAAAAAGATTCTATAGGAAAAGAAGGGAGTTACCTTTTTCTTTTACTTTTTTTCATTCACAGGTCAGTCTGTAACACCATGCTCTCTATTCCTCTGCTAGACAGACAATATTCCAGGGAATGTCAGCTCCACCCTGGGGCAAGCAAACTGGGAGCAGAGCCTCCAATGGGCTATGAAGGAGCAGGTAGGGGGAGAAAAAAAAGAAACCTCTGTTATTCAGGTGTTTGTTGTTGGATATGCAATCTAGCTCATCTGACATTAGGGAATGTTTGCAAGAAACACACTATAAAATACATTTAATGGCGTCTAACAGCAGCTTCAGTTGGTGAGGCATTGCTGGTAACACCCTCCCCGCGTGGCTGAGAAGCTCGTGTCCTTCAGTGTACAGTCTCCATCTCCGTGTCCCCTAGTTCTGTCCCCAGTGGCGGGAACAACGGCAACTCATTGCTGGCTTTGGTTTACTGCCTCCAGGAATGCCTGCTTCTTGACCACTGTACCACTGGTCTACGTTTTCAGAAAAGGTGCTCACAGAGCTTTTCACAGGAATGGAAGCAATGGCGGATGAGACGCCCCTGAAGTTCTAGGAAGTCTGTAGGGGATCTGGGAAGCAGTCAAAGAACACTATTAAGAAAGGTAAAATAGTTGAAAAACTTGACCCACTTTGGACCTGAAAACTCAGCACCATGAGTGATGGACTATTAGGAGCTCCTTCCTCATCTTCAGGCAGGATCTGGAATTTGTTACCTGCTTTCTGGATGTCATCATTCAGACACGACAGTTAGCCACTTTCCAGCTCTTCCCGTGTTCCCTCTGTGGAGCCCCGCTGCACAGGAATGTGGTTAGTTTGCCCCTGGCCCAAGATCCTAACTAACGCATCAGAGGGCCGGGCTTTGTCTTAGAAATATTTTCCAGTGAATAGAAGCACAGTTCCACTGGTTGAGGGTGGCTCATGGCTAAGTGGTGAAGGAACTGCTGATTCAACCTTTATTTCAGCCAGGCAACGATCAGTCAGCCACTGTGAGGGCTGAAACCACTGACCCTTCAAGCAGGTTTGCTAAGGTGGCAGGGATTCCTCATTGACCAGCAACAGATGAAGCTGGGTTCGTGGCTTCCTGAGGCACGGGTTGAGTCGGGAAGGCTGATGTGTGCCAGAGGGGTTGGTTTTTTGCATTAGGAACTCCTTGAAAAGGAAATCGTCTTCAGGGAAAAGATCTGATGTTCACAGGTTTGGCTAAAACACAGCAAGAGGGCAAGTGTTGGGAGGCAGAGAATTCTGTGGACAGCAATGTTGGGTGTCTATTTCTCAGAATGTCCTCTATGGCTGCTCCCTGGGATGCACTCCCAGTCCAGGGAGACGTGACACTGAAGTTACCCCCTAACCTTCAAGAAAACTTCCCTGTGATGCACTCTTTCTGCTAGTTCTAGAAAGAGCTGAGTTGTATAAGGCAATGAGGAAGAAGAAAGCTAAAAAAAAAAAAATAACCATGAAGAAGGACCCAGTCAATGAAATTGGGCCTGGAAACCTCTGAGAGGGAACTAAGATGAACCCACTTGAAATGACTCCTGGAGAATGTGCAGACAGAAAGAGATGGCCAGTGGTGACCCAGACCCTCGTTATAATACAAAATGATACACCTCTGGGTGGAGAGTCACAGTGTAATGAGACATGCAATGCACTTGCAAGCGCAGTGAGGAACTGCCTATGTGCAAGAAAGAACCAGTGCTCTACATGGGAGACCCAGGACCTCCCCTCTTCCTGCCTGCAAAACAACTGACGCCCCCAAAACTTGGAGAGAAATTACTTCCGAAGGCAGATCCTCCTTCTCCACTGCTTTGTAATGCAATAAAGATCTTGCTCTGCTTTAGAGAACCAGTTTCTGTCCTATTGGCCTTTGTCACCAGGCAGTCACCTCTCACAGACAGGGGTCTGTAACAGGAGCTGCAATAAACATCAGTGACAATGGGAGTGATGTTCTACTTAAAACCTCTGGTGAGATAAGAAAAGGACAAGGAGATCTTACTTAGAAGCCTCTTTACTGGAGGCTTCCAGAGAGGCTACACGGCCCGGGGGAAGAAGAGATGGCAGAAAAGGGTACTGGGGGTTCAATGGATACTGGACAAGGGCTGGTAGCAACTCAGTGAAGGGCAGTAGTGTGTTACATATTCAATGAAGAGTGAATCTGCACATTCAAAACGTGTTGCAAACCGAAGTTACCGTAATAAAAAATATTTTTTTTTAATAAAAAGAAGCTTCATTGAGGCGTACCCTGCTCTTCCTCTGTCCTATGGGCTGGCCGTGTGGTTACCTCTGCTTCCTCTGCCCAGAGAACTCCCATCTTCCCTGCCCCATCACACCCCCTGACCTCTTGGCTCTTCTCCACTGACCCAGATTTGGAACCCAGGTGCTTTCCCATGATTCTTTCTTCTGCTTTTTTCAAAGCTGTCCTGACAAAGGATGTTTGTATATGTGACAGATTTGACTGAATGTTTAGAGTCTAGAAATGGTACCATGTCAATATATTGCTCAGTTTTCCCTTAAGAGTCTTTCTAACTCACAGCCATGTAATCTGCTGTTACATTGCTAGCCAGTGATCAAGCACACTGATCAGTCCTCACTTCAAAGCCCTGAATACTTTCTGGCTTAAGGGCTTTCTCTGAAGGGCTGCCTGGCACCACGGAGCTTCCTCAGGCCCAGGACAGGGGATGAAGGCAGAGGTGCCAATTCCCAACTGATACGGGACAGGGACTAGTCAATAAACATCCCAGCTTTCCAATCCTGCAGTGGGACAGTCCTGTCATGTTCTACATAGCTCCTCAGAGGGGCCCTGGCAGGATGAGACATACTTGCCCACATCGGCCATTGCCTCATTAACATGCTTTGATGGGCTCCTTGCTCTTCTCTGCCTCACTTCACTCACTCCTTCCCTTCTACTTTGTGCAGCACCTCCTAACAGACTGCCTGCACGCAGACCCTCCTGAAGGGCTGTCTTCTGGGAGAAGCTACATCAGTACTTAGTCTCTATTTCCTGTCTTACCTCAATTTAGTATCTCTACTCTCTTAGTTCAGGCTTTCATTCTTATCCTCTCATGAATATCTCTGCTAAGACAATGAACAATCTACTTTGCATGACACAATTTACCAACATGAAAGAGAAAAGTCTTGGAAATACCAGTCTTCCTTTTCCTCTCTCAGTGTCTGTATATAGAAAGAGGCAAGTAAGACATTTCTTTGACTCTCAATATAAATTGTACATGTACAATGACTCCTTGGAAGGCAGAAGAGGATTGCTTTTGACAATTTTTACTTCCATCCCAAACGATGCTTTCCTCATCAGATGCTATTGAAGCAGGAAGTGGACGCAGTGAATCGCAGAGTGGAAACAAGAAGGTCATTAAGGCTTGGCAACATGCAGTAGCTTCAGAGGTACTGGCACCAGGTTTAAATTCCAAGTGAGGCAAATGAATTGTTGCTTCAAGAATATGTTGATACCGGAGATGACCAGCAACCTTTCACAATGGGTTTGATGGAGGGCTGGTGTTCCCACAGCATTGAGGAGAGTGAACGAAGCTATCCTTTTAGATGATATTGACGTCGACTGGTGTGGTCTGGAGACTATATGTATTAAATTAAGCTGTGATTATTTCCCATGATCTCTGTATTGTGGGTGCAACTAATATGTTCTTGGAAAAGCCAGGCACAAAGGGATGTTTTCCCATAAAGCAAATGGTGGCAGGCACTGTGTGAGACACAGGTTCTATCTTATCTAAACTGAAGAAGAAAGCTTACAGTTGGGAATGATTTAAAGAGAGAAATCTGCTGAGAAAAATTCACTAGGCAGAGTCTGAGATTCTTGACATCATTCTTTGGAAGAAGCAAATTTCTAAAGATGCTTTAAGGGTGTCCAAACTCTTAGAACCTTACAACTCGGTGAAGCTCAGCTCTAAGGAATAACATTATTTATGGAATGTTAAATTGGGCATATAAATACCCTAAAGGAGAATGCAAACTTATTTTCTCAGGCATGACTTTGTAGTTTTATCAGATTCTTCAAAAGGTTTGTGGACATACCCCCACCACAAAGTTTAAAAATTATGAGTTTACCTTAAGAAGAGAAACAGAGAAACAACCTGAATCATATAGTTACCTATCTGTGGTCTGTCCTATTACAACTCATGTGTGGATTTGAATGTGAAACAATCAAGACAAACAACAAGCCTCACTGGCACCTCCATAGTGAGTGGCCAACTAGCTTAGATGCTTTCAAATGTATGGAAAGCGTGAACACGACTCAAATTCCAGTTCCATCATTTAATAATTGTATGACCTTGACCCAATAACTTCACCTTTTTAGCCTATTTTCTCTTTAGAATAGAAATCCTATCTCATATGTGGGTTGGAGAACCAGAAACTCTGCATGTGATGCCCTTGGCATCCCTTCCTTCCTCTCTTTATTATAGGAGGCAAGCAAGTTGACTTGTAAAAAATGAGTCTCGATTTCAAGATCTGAAGATACAGATTTCCGGTTGATTGTTTAGAAATGAATCCAAAGCCACACAGCAGAACCAGGACACACAGGAAGCTGTGGAAGACATTTACTACGTTGGGAAGCTGCCACATTGTTATTGGCTGTGGAGTCATACACTGCTGATCCAGGCAGGAAGCCCTCAGAGGAGAAACCTTCCTCCAGAACTAACAGCTCAGAAGAGCAAGCTTGTGCCTGGTGTCATGACATCTACTAAGAGATCTACAGATAAACAACAATCGCTTCCAAAAGCAGAAATGACAAAACCAGAGCTCCTACCTCATGATTTGATTTGAGGACTCTAAATCCCATGCAGAATTCTAACTGCAAGGGAGTTTGGAAAATGTAGGATTATCCTCTTTAATTTTTTAATTCTCTCATATAGGAGAGCTCAGTACACTGAGATTAGAAGCGGTATTGAGATTAATCTGCCTTATGCACTCTAGTAACTTCTGCCAAGGTACTATTATTTTTTAACTGAAAAACTAATACATGAATATATTCTCCTTATAGAAGAACAAAACAGATATTTGTAGAGTAAAAATTGTATGTCTACTTTGTCCCCATATTACTTCCCAGAGGAAATTACTGACATCATTTTATCTACTATCTGTTCAATCTCATGCATTTGCATATATAAGTATGTATACATATTTAAGTTTTAAAAAAACATAGTATGACAATATTGCAGCATGACAAGTCCAGCAACATTGATTGGAAATATTTCCATATTAGGGCAAAAAGATCTAACCAAAGTTTAGGAAACTTTCTGTAAAAATAGCAAATGTTGACATTTTCCTGGGCCAAATATAATCTTTATCATATGTTCTTCTTTTTGTTGTTAATATTATATTTTTTTCTGAGGAAAGATTCAGATAGAAATGAAGGTGAATAGGCATGCAGACAGAAAGAGAAAAAATGGAGAAGTTTTTTACTTATTTTATTTAGTTGTTCATCTTGGTTATTTCTCCAGGTCCTGGGTCTTGAACCTAGGACCTTGGGCTGTATATGGACTGCACCCGGTGAACAAAACCACTAGGTCACCAGGGCATGCCTGTTTTTAATATTGTTTTACAACCATTTAAAGATTGAAAAAAACTTTTTAGCTTGAAGGCCATACAAAACAGGCCACAGACAAGATTTGAACTGTGGTCATAGTTTGCTGACCCCTGAACTAACTTCGTTCTTTTTAATGGCTGGATAATATCCCGTGTATGAATAAATTACAATTTGGGGAAGTCAGTTCTGTTACTGTAATCATTTAGATACTTCACAGTGCATTTTTCAGATTCAAAACATGTTTGTTACTGACAATTTGAAGAAGCACAAAGTAAAAATTAAAACTGCACTTAATATTTTTACTCAAATTATTGTTCACAATATTATGGCTTTTCAGTCTTTTAAAATATGTACTACGTTCTGCGTTTATGTTTTATAAATGTAGTAAATTCTCTCCAGAAAAGATCTACCTAATCAGATTCCTGGTGGAAATAAATGAAAATTTTACTTCCTTGCATTTTAAATTCTAGTTTTTTAAGTTGCAATGTTTTAGGCAAAATAATTAGCATATATTTCTCAGTGTGTGAAAACTTTTGTATATAAGTTTCAGAAATGCGATATCTTGATCAAAAGGCACCTTCAGCTGAAAATTTCATATGTACTGTCCATTTCCCCTTGAGAAAGTATTTTCAAATTTAGACAGATAACAATATTGTTAGAGAATACTTGTTTTCTTTTTTTGTGGCGGGGGCGTACAGCATACTTTATTGATGGTACATGATAGGTGGAAGGGTCGCTAAATCCCTCCCCTTCTTCAAGGAGTCTGGTATAGAGACAGTTAAGGTCAGGAGAGTCTCAGTGTGTTGCTTGAGGGGTGAAGCACTCCCCAGCAGCTGAAGGCCTCTCTCTCTTCCTTTTGTGCTCTCGCTGGGGCTGATGGTTTGGTAGCTCTTATATCACAGAGGTTATACGCACCATAAAGTCTACCACCCTGTTGCTATAGCCAAATTTATAGTCATACCAGGAAATGAGCTTGACAAAGTAGCCATTGAGCAAATGTCATCATTAAAGGCTGATTGAGTGTCCCTGTTAGAATCTCAGGAGAAAACCTGATCTTCGGCACAGCACAGGATACCTTTGAGGGAACCCTGTGAAGTCTACTTTACCACCTTCTTGATACCATCATATTTGCAGCTTTCTACAAGTGGCAGGTCATATCCACAAGTGACACACTGAAGTTGGGGACATGGAAAGTCATACCAGTTAACTCAGGGATGTCTTGCCTGTAACCTTAGCAGCACCAGTAGAAGTGGGGATGATATTCTGGGCAGTGTCTTAACCATCACACCTCAGTTTCCCAAAGAGGCCATCCATCATCTTCTGGGTGGCATGGACTGTGGTGTCAATGTAATGTCTTCTCTTTCATTTATGTTGCTATTTGGAATGAATTCAATGAATAATAAGAGGGTGTGCCCTGATGGCTTAGCACTCTAGTACACCTCGGAGCAATCCCACATACATCCCAAGGTCCTGGGTTCAAGACCGGAGACCAGGGGAAACAACCAATGTGAACAACTAAATAAAAATAAAGTTCTTCCTCCTTTCTCTTCCTGCCTGCTTGCCAACTTGCCTTCATTCTTGTCTGTATCTTCCCTTTAAAAAATTAATATAAGAAAAATAGAAGTTTTAATTTTACCTTCATAAAATCTTAAAGTCTCTTGCTTTCTTTGAGCTAAGTTTTTGACATTTTTTCCTCTCTAAAGAGCACTTTTCAACAATTCTCAAAGACAGGTCCACTGGCAACAAATTCTCTCAGGTATTGTCTGTCTGAGAGCATCTTTGTTTTCCAGGTAGGAGACCCCTTATTATTCTAGGGTACAGATGGTGACAGCAGTGAGGCATAATGCCCTGCAGAAAAAATCTGCACACTACACAGCAGTGTCCGAGACACCCGAAAGGGTGTTCTGGCCAAGTACTCCACAGAAGTACTGGCCAAGTACTCCACAGAAGCTGACACTTGATTCAAAAAAGATCAGAGGGAAAAGGGAAAGTGGTTTATCCAGTGTTTCTGGGAGACTGTCACCTGGAAAATATGTTGAGTGTATCTCACTGCTGGATCTCAGGTGCCTGACAAGGGGACCTGTGCATCTTCGGTGGCAATCACCTACGCAGCATCTTTGTGAGTTTGTGTCAGCCCAATAGGTCATCCAATGCAACTATAATGCAACTCCAGAAGGGCTATACTTTTCTGGTTCCCTAATATGAGTCTGGAAATAGTGGTAATACTCAAGAAAAAAAAACAAAACACAATGCCATAATCATCAACAGCAAAATTTCTTGATAACTTTTGGTGACCTTTCGTAGCAGCTGCTGCTCTTGGATTCAATTACTTAATACAAGTAGTCTAAGGACATAACATTTCCACCTGGTATGAGATCACCCTGCTACCCAAATGTTTTCAAAATGTGTCCTGGACTTGTTTTGAGGGGAGCTAGTAAGATACATGGATGCGAAAATTGCGAGAAAGGATGAAATTATGCATTAGATTCACAGCTCTTGAGAAACCAGAGATAATGGATCAATAAGCAGCTTGCAAGATGAGCAGGCAGAGAGGAGACCTGCGACTGGGAGTCATGAGGAGGCTGTCTCAGGAGAAATAGGAAAGCATCTTAAGCAAAGTGTACACATTTCCGATTTATCCATTTCTTCTAGGTTTCCAATTGGTTGGATCGTACTCATTTTAGTAATCTAGGATCCTTGTATTTCTCTTGTATTAGTTGTGATGTTTTCTCTTTCACTTATGATTTCATTTATTTGAATCCTCTCTTACTGGTCTTTAAATTTTGTTTATCATTTCCAACTCTTATTTTCTGTCATCTTTTTAGTTTCTATTTTACTGATTTCTGCTCAAATCTTTATTATTTCCTTCCTGCTGGTAACTTTGGACTCAGAGTGTTCTCAATAATTTTTTTTTGAGGTTGAGTCAGGTTACTTATTGGAGATGTTTTTTCTTTCTTTCTTTCCTTCTCCCTGGCCCCAGTCTCGAACCCGGGTCATTGGGGTTGACATGGTCTGCACCTTAGTAATCTCAGCCACCTGAGCCACATGGGTGCACTGCAATCTTTTCCTATTCTTAATGCAGTTATTTGTCATGACAAGCATCCCTCTTATAACTTCTTTTGCTGCATTCCATAACTCTGTAGATTGCGTTTTTATTTTTGTTTGTGTCACAGATGTTTTGACTTCTTTTTTGAGACATTGGTTGTTCCGGAGCTGTGATTTAATTTCCACATATTTGTGAATTTTCCAATTTTTCTGTAGCTAGTCATGTCTACCTTTATAGGACTGTGGTCAGAAAAGAAATTACTATGATCAGATAGGATATTCTCCTACTGGCACCCTTAGAGGCACTCTTTCTACAGGAAGCTGAGGGGACACTCAATGCTCCATGGCAACATCTATGACAGCAGCATTGTGTCATCGTGAGCGGCACCATAAAGTGCTTACTACTTGACATTTTATAGAGGACTCAGCATCTTGAGCTCCCCAGTTTTAAGCTGGGAAATCATGACAATAGTTGACAATGTAGTAACTGTCAAGCAACGAACAAGTCAACAATCAGGGGGGCCGCTTTAGGACAGAACTCTGCTGTTGGGGCCAGTTACTGGGCTCACGCCATCTAAGGACACACCAGCTCAACCTGGCGGGAACCAACCCCGGTCGCACCACCAAGTGTTCAAGAAACATGCTCTGGACTTCTTTTAAGAAGACATAGCAAGAGACATGGGCCAGATGTTTCCACTTGAACAGCAATGTTTCTGGGAGACTAAGCTCTCCTAAGGAGGAGGATCACACGCTGACCCCACAAAGTTGCCCCTTCAATGGGACCATTTAAGAATCGGATGAATCCAATTCCCTTATACACGCTAAGAATTCCTCCTGAACCTGGACTTTCCTAGATGGAGAGCAACGCTGAATATCCATAGGTGCTAAATCCAGACTTAGACACTCAAGTCTACTGAACCTTCACAGTGGCTCTGAACCTGTCAGCACTACGGCTGCATCGAACGAACATGAGTGCGCTATTGCCAACTCCATGGGCGGCATCCTAGCAGCTCCTTTACCTCTCACCACACCTTACCTTACAGATTGCAGTCTCTACCTTGACATCTTAACTGTGCTCTCTTCCGTGACAAAGATTAGGCTTCACCATAGCTCAGTCAGGCTCCCCGTCATGCCGCTGGCTTACCTGTGCGCTTCCTTGGAAAATCTGGTGCTCCCAAGACCTTGCAAAAGAGCAAGATCTCCCTGGCCAGCCTTCGGCAGAGATTCTGTTAGGTGGGTTTACCCTAAACTCCGCTTATTCCTGATGTTTCTTCATGGAAGGAATTTTCCATCCACTGAGCCACTGCTGGTTCTTGGTTATAGATTTTCACTTGTGCAGGCAGTATTCGAAAGAGTTTGGATTCTTCTCCATAGCAAAATCCCAACTTTAGCGATCCATATGCATACATATATATTTTTTCTCAATAAAACTCATCTTACCATCTCGTGTCATCAAGCAATGTTTTTTCTTTAACAGAGACACTGATGAAAACACCTTTCTACATTACCTTCACTGCAGCAAATGAAGATGTCATCCTTCATTGTCACTGTAAGGTACCGTACTGGCGTACCGTCGCCCGAAAACACGATACCGGGGGTGCGTTCTGCAATGCCAAACAACTACTAACTGACAAGTATTGATTCCAACAGACATGTCCTCCAAGAACTTTGCAAAGATAATTTATTTCTTTTTCTTCTTTTTATTAAATCCAGGGCCAGTTTCACTAAATGTCTTTGGACTCTAAGGAATATAGTAGGTAACCAATCCCGAAACCTTGGTAAAAGCTTTTACAGTTTTATTCCTCTCTGCTCTTTCCCTTTGTCCTTTAAAGTATCTTAAACAAAGCCCTCAGCAGGACAAGGGTTGAAATGATAGCTTGAGTTTGAGCTCCCTGATTTGTAAATCAAAGACCTTGAATTAATGCTATTATCTTAGCTTTGTGTTTTTGTCCCACAGCTTTGGGTAAGAAGTGTCCTATGCATTTTAACCAGAAATCCCACTTCCTGATGTTTCCTCATAATTTTCTATCCACTCACTCTCGCTGTCCCTTGTCAGTCAACTTACTTGGTCATGCAGTGTTCCCAGTTCAGTTTAGTCTCACTCCCAGTAACCTGTCAACTGCAGATGTTCCAACACCAGATGCCATATGTGTCACGGAGTGTTCTTTTCCTTTCTGCACTGTGTCATACAAGGCAGTCTAGAGATGCATCTTAGGCAGCACTGACTCTCAGTTTGCAAGGAGTACTATCTGGAGAGTCGGCTTGACTCGGATAGTGAGTTCCAGCCCTTGTTGCTCTGGAACAAACTGAAGTGGAGCTGCCTTGCTCACAGGGCTGCTACCAAAGAAATAGACTCTTCAGTGACATGCTTTAAAGTGTTCAATGACACTCTTTAGTTAGGCAAGATATTCAATAGGTAGAGAGACAACTGTGAATAGGACCGCGGAGGTGAGACTAGTCTCAACTCCGAATATACATTTAATGCACACTGCTAACAGCCCAGGGACCATTCAGCTTTCTAAATTCACACTTTTAGGCTAGGGAATCATGTCACTAGCAAACAAAACCCAACACAGTTCAATAGGCATCAAGGTGCTTCCTCAACAGCGGTGACTTATAGGCACTGACCTTCTCTTCGGGTACCCACCGCTGTGCGCCTAAGTCCAAACATGCATCGATCTGTGTGCCTTGAATCCACTTGGCTGGCTGCACCAACCGTCGAAATCTGTGCTTTGGACTTGTTCCAGGCTGGAGATATAGCAGTACGTGCATAAATACAAAGGACAGGTCTGCAAGAAAGGACAGGTCTTTTTCATAACCTGCTAAGTACTTTTTACCAGAACATTCCACCCACTATTCTTGATCACATCAGATGTAAGATCAGATTCCGTATCCTTCACCAAACCAGTTGATGTCTAATCATTCAGGGCTGACTTCTCCAAGAGTCCTACAAGATTAGTTTAATGGGATCCCTCAACATTGATGTTTCTTGGAAGTAATTTTCTATCCTCTGTTCCTCACCCTCCTCCTGTTCATCTTTTAATTCCCATTTGTCTATGCCATGTTTAAAGTTTAGCCCACCATCTCTTCCACCTGTTTGTCTATTAATTCCCATTTGTTTATGCCATGTTTAAAGTTTAGCCCACTCTAGAAGTCCCAATTGCAGAGATTCTTATACCTATTGATTTGTTGCTGAATAAAGTCTATCTTACTGCCTTATAAGTGTTATCCAATACATTTTTTTTAGATTGGGAACTTATGGTGACATGAGACAAAAACCAACACAACATAGTAGTCATTATGTGCTATGGATGATGTCTTTTACTGTTCCCATTTATAAGTCCTGTAGTCTAAGGACATTATCATGCTGTCTTGTGTGAATCCACTCAGTTCTCTGTGCCAATTCAGAAATGTTCTCTGTGTTTGTTTTGAGTAGAAACAACAGGAAGGAAATGATTACAAAGAAGGAACAATTAGAAAAATTATTATACACACAGTCCTTTTAGAAACATCTCCATGGAAGGCCATTGTCGGTCACTGCGAAGTGAACAGTATCATCAGCCAGCTAGAGCCAGCGAGAGAGCGCGCGTGCCTGAGCGAGAGACAGAGACTCGAGAAACAGAGGACAGAGAGACAGAGAGAGGCATATTAGGACATTTTCTAGAGTAGGAATAATGGAAGCAAGGAAAGCATGGTGTAGGACTATGATTGGAGGGCTTGAGTAGTTCTGCTGTCATTGATCTGTGGGAGGTCCCTAGTTATCTGATACCTAGCATTATAGGTTAGGATAGGGAATAAGGATTAGAGACCTGGAATATAAAACTCTGATAAAAGGAGATAGGTGTGGATATGGACTCAGGATTGTTGTATTTGCATATCAAGGTTTTTGATTGTTATCATTCTGAAGTAGTTAATCCGGAGAGGAGGGATTTCCTATACCCACAGGGTCCAAATGCTACAGCATATGTAATATACTGAATAGCTATATGTATGTATGTATGTATGTATGTATCTATATATATATATATAGATCCTACGGT
The DNA here is from genome assembly GCA_004363575.1 of Solenodon paradoxus. Lineage (NCBI taxonomy): Eukaryota > Metazoa > Chordata > Mammalia > Eulipotyphla > Solenodontidae > Solenodon > Solenodon paradoxus. The sequence goes on from RJWH01000562.1 coordinate 251,745, forward strand.
GTCAGGTCTTTCATAGAGGCTTTAATTATGGAACCTATGTTATCAGTTGTACATGTGCAAGATGAATGAGTTCCAGAGATCCAGTGTGTAATGTTGTGCCTATATATAATATTGCACTTACTAGTCTATTAAGAGGGTAGATACCATGCTGATACTCCCACGACAATAAAATAAAATATATGTAACGGTAGGAAGCTATATTCTCTACTATCGCAAGAGGCAAACAAATAAAAATTGAGCATTCCATACCTATTAGTAAAATTATCAAAAGTTGGAAGCAGTTCTGAGGCAAGAAAGTCATCTTGGGATGCCCGCCATGAAAACAAACCGGGTGCTCTCTGGTGGAGCAGCAGTTGTGTGCAGCCCACATACATCTGAGGGTCCTGAGTTTGAGTTCCAGGGTTGGCGGGTACAACCAAGTCGAACAACCAAATAAAACAAAGTGCGCCCTCCTTCTCTTTCTTCCTGCCTGTTTGCTTCTGATTGTCTTCATTCCTGCCTGTACCTTCCCAAAAGAAAGAAGCAAAGTGCGAGGGAGGAAGGAGGAAGGAAGGGAAGGGAAGGGTGAAAATAAATAAGGAATTTCAAATATTAAAGAATTGTTTAAACCACCATACTGTTCTTAAAACATATTTCCAGCTCCTGTATACATCTCCTGTATATATTTCTGTATTTATCTTCTGAAAGTAGACTGTTCAAGCTAACGATACTTTAGATCGAAACCTGCAACGCATAACAAATCACGGTGTACTTCAAACCAAAAGAAATAATCAATTTTCTATTTTTTGTCAAAATCACATTAGGATATTTATAAAAAATAATACATATATAGTTTTTTAATGGAAAGGGACGATGCACCCTGGCGGAGTATCTGGTTTGGTGCCTGGATTTGCATCCCCAGGCCCCGAAAACAAGCAAGATGTATAACTAAATAAAATAAATAAAACTGTTTCCTCCTTCTCTCTTTCTGCCTGCGTACCTCTGCTCACCTTTATTCCTGCCTGGACCTTTCCTTTTAAAAACAAAAAAGAAGAGAAGAGCTGTGTCTGGCATTGGTTGGAGGACAAAAGCAATCTGCCACAAACATCATACAAAGTCCTAATAATAACCCTGAAAGGATCGTTGCTGAAGCAAAAGCTCATTAAGATCACGCAACTGGTATTCAACGACTTCAATGAAACAGTTCTCACTATGGAAGGTAATGTTCAGTTATCAGCTTACCTTCAAAAGAACTTTCTCCCTCCTCCTTGATGCTTCAGATTCCTACACCAGAACTGCCAGGGCAGCTGTGGACTCCAGTCGGTGCATTTTGGACAATTTTCTCACTCCTCAGTTTTCCTGCTCCATTGTTTTAAACGAAATAGTATCGATTTTTTAAAAATATTTCCCCACCTTCCCATAATTTTCATATAAATGTCAATTTTGTCCCATTTTTAATTAACCAGGGCCGTCTTTAACCTGGGGCAAAGGGGCAATTGCGTTTCCCGGGGTACCGTCTGTTTAGGGGTTCAAAATGTAGCTTACAGACGGCCCTTGCCGCGCTGACTGCGGCATGCCGCTGCAGCAGCAGATGTCTGGCACCCCAAAAACAGATGTTGGGTACCTGGGGGGCAGATGCTCCATGCCGCCGTTGCAAAAGTCACTTTTGTCACCTCAATGTGCATTTTTCTCTGAAGGAAATATGATCAGCATATTATCCATTGTGTATATGTGTAATATCTTTACTCACTTATCTGTTAATAGTCATTTTGGTAGTTTCTTGGCTATCGTAAACGTTACTGTAATGAACATTTTTTCAAATTAGTCATTTCATAACTTTGGATAAATACCCAGAAATGGAATTGACGGATCATATGGTAGTTTACACTTTTTTAAGGAATCTCCACTGTTTTCCACAGCGGCTGTACCAATTTATGTTCAATTAACAGTGCACGAGGGTTCTTTCTTTGCCACCTCTTTGCTAACACTTACTGTTTCTTGACTTTTTGGATACGAGCTATTCTAACAAGAGTGAGGTGAAATCTCATTGTGCTTTTGATTTATAAACGATGAAGAACATTTTCCAACTGTTGGCCCTCTGAATGTCCTATTTGTTGAAATACCTTTTTAGATCCTCGGCTCATTTTTTAATTGGGTTGCATTTTGTTGTTTAGATATTTTAGATATTAATTTCTTGTCTGACAGAAGGCTTGCATTTAATATTCTCCCATTCAGTAGGTTGTTATTTCATGAATGACTCTTAGTTGTGTAGAAGTTTCTAGTCTGTGGTCTACTGGTTTTTCTTTTCTTTTGTTCCTCTTGCTGCGAAGACACATCTAAGAAAACACCACTAAAGGTGATGTTGAAGTGCTTATGATCTATGTTTTCTTCTATGTATTTTATAATTTCAGATCCTACATTTTTCTTTTTAAGGAAAGGTGCAGGTGGGCATAAAGGTGAGTAGACAGGCGGGAAGAGGAAGGAGGAAAAAGCATTTCAAATTTTTTTAGTTAATTTTTCACATTGGTTGTCATGCCCACTCCCCCACCGTCCCAGTCCTGGAACTTGGGTCCTCGGTAAGTACTGCTACTTTACGGGGTACCGCCATTAGATTTTGATAGGGATTATATTGAATTTGTATATTGCTTTAGGTAAAATGGCCATTTTAACAAGTAGATTTTCTGATCCATGAACATATAACGTTTCTTTGTATCGCCTTCAATTTCTCTCAACAATGTCTTATGGTTTTCACAGACAGGTCACTCACTTCCCAAGGAATAATTTCAAATAAAGCTTGAGCAGGATGTGCGGTCATCTTTATGGAGAACTCCTGGACTAAGGTGACGCCGCCAGCAGTGGGAGAGGTCCTCTCCAATGTTGAGCCAAAATTCTATTTGAAAACTCAGACTTCCTCTGCACTCTGGTTCATCTTTTTCAATGCTGGGAAACCTCATGCAGGGCTGTCAGGCAGCGGGGGTCTGGCTGCTTTCTGGCCAGCGGTGGTATAGACTAAAATTATTCAGGCAGGACCGGGTGCAGATGGGCAAGTAGCCCTTCACTTTCTGCAAAAAAAAAAAACAAACCCCAAAACCCAAAACACTCCAGTTTGTTTTTCTTTCTGGTCACTTAGTAAGGATTTTGAGGTGCATTTAGTAGCACATACTGCAGATACTACTTACGAAGATGGCAATGTTTTCATCCTGAGTCCTCTTCTCTCTAAGTTCCTGGGTTGGGCTTCTCTTTCGGAGTTCATCACCAAAACTTTATTTCTCCACTGTCTAATCTTAGTTTAAAATTTAATCTAGCCAATACTTTAAACATGCAGGAGACTCACAAACCTACGGAAAGGTGCATGGTGAACATTTCCTCTCTACTCAATTTCATCTTTGCTTTCCCATAACTTCACCTTTTCATAACTGATTTTATTCATTTCCTGAACTTTATTTCAGAGTTTCTTTGTGAAACCACATTTGTAATTTGTAAATTTAAATTCTCAGCTTTCTCATTCTTACCCCCCAAATGACTATACTTTGTTTTTTCACCTAATGAATTCTGGAGTTCTTTCTAAATAATATTTGAATGTCACTACTTTTTGAAAACAGAATGTAAATAACTCATATAAGCCTCTAAATTCTGCCTTTTAGAAACTATATTCATAAGGAATAATTCTTAATTGTGGCAAGTCAAAGAGTGAAAGCACCTTGGAATTTAAATAGAGGGAAATGCTCACGAATATAATTCCCATATTGATGACTTCATCATATAAAAGGACAACAGTAATATTTTTTGGGAGGGAGGCCTGTGGGGCTCAAACCCAGGTCGTTGGGAAATATGTAGATTGCTTGGGCCAAAGGCCGTTAACCAAAGGATTACTCCACACCAGGGCAAGCCAGTAATTATTTTTAAAGTTAAAACTCCAGAGGGCATTTGCTTTGAAATGGAATTTGACTTAAAGAAAGGAACAAGCTGAGGTTAGTAGCATTTTCAGTCCTAATAGTCACTCAAATTTAAAGAGTTGATTTAATTAGCTTGGAGGAAGAATAGGATAGAAAGATTCTAACAGAGAAGTAAAATCGCAGGCCTAATTTTAAATTGTTGTGGGGGAAAATCTAATAATATTAGAACTGAGGTTCTAATACAGTTCCCTACTTCTCTAACACCATTCTTTTGCCGGCGTCTGTGCACTGACTTTGTATATTTATATTAGGTTAAGTGAAATAAAGCTCTATATTGACTTTTCTCTCACAGCAGTGATTATTTCAGTCCATGATACACACACACACACACACACACACACACACAGTACACACATGCATACGTACATACACACATCCCTTTAATACAGTGCCTCGCACAAAGGAAGGGCTCATTAACAGCAGCTTTGGTTAGACGCAGCTCACTGAGCATTGCTGACGAGCTCTTTCAGTCCCATTTTCGTTTCTACAGTTCATCTGTTGCTTTGAATTTGATTATAATTTCTATTTGGGCCCTCAAATGTTAAAATCTTGGTCCACAACTCGCGTCCTAATTGTGCTGTAAACGCAGGCAGGTTGGTTGGCATGGATTTGCTTTCACCAGCGCCTGAGTGGGGCCCTGACCCCGGAGGAAGTGTTCTCTTTAAATGATGTCGGGGAGGGGAGTGCTGGGGCGGTAGGAAGGGGCTCCAGCGCCCGCTGTGGAGGTGGGCAGGAGGCGGTCCCGCTCCTCTAGCGTCAGAAAGGGCCCTGTTTTCGCACCTTCCTTGACGTCAAACTTCAATCAGGGCTACATTCCCCCGCAGATATCTAGGTGGGCTGAGTCGAGACTTGGGGTCTGCGAGCACCGCTCGCATTTCGCTTCTCTCGCGCCGGCGGGAGAGGCCGGGCGATCCCGTTTCTGGCTCCGCCGGCAACGGACGGCTACGGCTAGTGGCGGCAGCGCTCCGGCAGGTCCTCGGGTTCGAGCACCGGTCAGGAACCCCAATAAGAAGGAGCGCACGACCTGGGTCCCCCGCCGCCCCCAGGCCCGGAAGGAATCCGGGAGGCCTCCGCGGAGGTGAGCGCGCGGCGGGGGCGGGGGCGGGGCCGCGACCCGGAGGGCGGAGCGGGCGGCGGGCGGCGGGCGGCACGCGGCGGGGGAGACGCCCGCGGGCTCCCTGCGACCGGCCTGGCCTCCGGCCTCGTGCTCTGCGCGCCCGGCGCTTTCCCTCCCGCGGCCGAACCGAGGACCGACCCTCTCCTGCAGCCGCTGTGCAGGTCCTCGGCTTCTCCAGAGTCCCTTTCGGCCCCTCCTGCGCGAGCGGCGCGGGCGTCTCCCTGCCGGACCGAGGTGGCTGGGGCGCGGGGTGGAGGAGGGCCGCTGCTGCCTTGCACCTCTGTCGGGGTGTCCTTGGGTCGGAGGGGCTGGCAGACTTGGCTCGCGGAGGTCGGTTTTAGGACTCTAAACTTGCAGGGGCACCTGTGGATCCCAGATCCAGAGCCACCGGGTCGCAAATTCCCTTCCCCCAATTCCTTGTGCGGTGTCCAGCTGTCCGCAGATCTAGGCCTTCACCAACCTCTGGCGATTAGAATGTATGTCGAAAACGTTGGATGCTTGTGTTAAGGACAATTTTATTGCCATTGTGCAACAGTTGTGTAAATCTGGTTATGTTATGCCGTCGCTATTGCGTGCTGCTTTTCTTGCTAACGTCCAACGGTGCGATCCCGGCAGCGCTTGGAAGAAGAAATGCAAAACGAAATTCTGGTTCTCAAGGAATTAAAGCGCTTTTGTTTTCAAAACCCTCCAGAATGGAATTATGCTTAATTTTAAAAAATTCACAGCAGTTAACTATTATCAGGAACAAGTACACACACACCTAAAGAAGCCCATTACCATGTCTAGGAGTCAACAATTTGGGATATAGAGACACAGATTCAAGTGTTAAGTAATGTGACTTATTATTTTAGTCAATACATTTTTTATCAGTGCGTAAATACCTTTACCGTTTTCTCAGTTTGCACTGGTTTGGACTCAAAAATCTGGAAGGCAAGGATTTTCTTCTCCCTGTACCTTGGCCAGTGATCAACCTTAGTAAAGAAACTCGTTTGAGATTTGATAAAAATATCAATGCAGTAACCAGGTATTGAGTGGAAATAAACTGAATTCAGGGAATAAACATCTTCTAGAAAATATTGCTTTGAGGTGTTTTTTAAAATTGCAGTTTTTCTACCCATTAGTGAATTTATGAACTTTGAAATTAGCATAACATTAAAAAAGATAGTTTAAAAGATAGCGTAAAAAAGAAAATACAAGAATGCATATGTGTAATGAGATTATTATTTTGTGAAATTTTAAGCTATGTGTTGTGTAGATGAGTAGGGGTACGGGGGTATTGCATATGTGTCTCCAGGTCTCTGCTGGTTTGTGATTTAAGATATATTACTTCCTCTGTGCAGTGCTAGGTAAATTTGAAAGTCACTAATCTAAGATATTGCCAGTACTCATCTCGGAATGGGAGAAATGATGCAATTAAGTTAAATAGTTTTATTCTATTTGAAATCCTTGACAGTGTTGATTGAAACAAATTAGATTCCTAGTTATGTGTTTTCACCCACTATTGAAACAACCAGTTAGTATTCATGAAAATACCGAGAGAGGAAGCATTTTATAAAAGTTACAGATTAAGAGCATAAACTGCTCAAAATGACCTAGGGTCAAATTTTAGTTACATTGATCATTGTTGTGTGACCCAGAACAAGATATTCCTTCTCTCTAAATCTGTTTCCTGATTTGTAAAGTTGGGGTTAGCATTACACCTACCCCCTAAGGCTACTGCCTGTTTAGACAATAATTTATGTGAAACTGTTGACCTCTTTAGTCCAGATTAAGTGCTCAAGAAAGGTTAACTATTATTATTTCATTAAGATAGAATGCAGGTATCCAGGGCAATTATGGTCACCAGGGATAAAATGCGCATAAAGTGGATAATCTTAAAAAGTGCAGTGATGAAAATTTGTTTATGTTCCAAAGAAAAGGACAATGAATGAGTCATCTTTTTTATATTATTTGGCCAATGTTTTGTGACTGTGCACGCTTTGTTTTCCTGTTGTTAGACTGATAATCATTTAGATTATTTTATTCAATACTTTAATTCAACTAGCCAAATGCCTATCTTCTGTCTTTTCTTATTTAATTTTAGATTGGTGTCTCTTTTGTTAAGCAATTGCAAGTGAAAAATAAGGATTCTGGATTCTGTTAGCTCCTATTTCAATACCATAGCCTGTGAAATGCACACACACCTCTGATGTATTTCAACTATGTGTCTGTCTCTGCAGCAGATACAGATGTGAGGTGTGTAATAAATAGCTCTTAAAAAAAAAAAAAGCAACTTGATTTCTGTTTGAGACCATTGTGCTGAAGTTATTGAAAGCAATTCAGAGATCTCGGTTCCCTGCCACAGACTGGTTCTTGCCGTTTTAAATGTTATATAAACCAATGAGTTAAATGTGTAAGCATTATTGTTCAAAAACTAACACTTACTTTGATGAAAAATAAATTGAATGCTTTGGACTAAAAAAAATTGGTGCAAAAGTTCTTAAGTGGAAAAAAAGTACATGAGTGGATGAGATGGCTGTAAAAGATTGAGGAAATCTTAAAAGTCATAATAGTGCCTCTCAGTTTTGAAAATGCCTTTAATTTCTGTTCTGTTTTTAGAGGAAGCAAAATGAAAATTGTTGAGGGTAAATTATGATCTCTGAAGACATGAGCAAAACATGACTTCGAGCTCTTTGGAATCTCAATGAAACAAAAACCCAAACTTAACATGAAGTCAAACGTATATACATTTATGTTTTAAGTTAGATAAAATATTAAGGTTATGTGTTTATGTATTTTTAAAAAGGTAACCCATCAACTACTGAGTGTTCTCAAATATGAGGGTTTTTATATTACACTGATAAAATGAAATACTGTACAATTATTAAATATTCTGTTTTGGAATTATATAACATAAAAAGACGCTCATTATATATGGGTGAGAAAGAATAGAATGTAAAGTACATTCCATTTTTGTAAAAACATGCTTAGAACAAAGCATTTTATGTTCTTCATTTCATAGTTGTACTATGATGTTTTTTGTAATAAAATTAATAAAAGTCATTTTTTTTAATGAAAAAAGTAGTATGTGTTTTCCTAATTTACAAACATAAATGAGACTAAGTACGTGTTTTAAGGGATCTTTTAAAGGTTATTTTGGGCATTAAGGAATTCTCCAGTATTCAAGGAAATGATGGTGCATAGTTCAACAGTTAAATTTGTTACCCTGTGAAGAGTGCCTTTAAGTAGGAAAGAACCATTGTTTCAGAATTTTCTTAAAGAACTCATTAAATATCCTGGTTTCTAAACAATTTCTACACTCTCTAAAGATATAGTCTAAATTCTTAAGTCTGCTTTTAAATCCTATCATGTCAAAACTCAGCTTTTCTTTATGACCTCTTAAATGTTCAAATAAAACTTTAGTTCCAATATATCCTGTGTTTTTTTTTTGCTTTTTTACTTTTGCTTCTTTATTACTTGGAGTATCTTTTCCTAACCTTTGTGTAAATAAATCCTACCCATTTGTCAGTGTCCTGTTAAGATGGCATACTCACTGTGTCCTCCCTGGCCACTGCAGCTAAAACTGGATTTTGCAACTGAACTTATTATAAGCATTTATTATTTCTCTTATCACTTGTACATTTTTCAGATAACACCTAGTATTTTTGCGCTAATTTCCCAATTCCACGTTAAAGTCTTTAAGGGCAAGAAAATTTGTTTTATATTTCTACCCCTTGAAGCTTCAGATGTGGAGCTCTACATAGGATCAGGGCTAAATATTTATTCCTTGACTATGTAGTGGAGTCACTGATTCTTTTGAGTCCAAATGATGCAATTTTTTGTTAACCCATGATCGTAGATCAACTCTTTGCCTATAGAAACGTGGAAGAACAAAATATTGATAATTTGGTTTAATTGTTGATTAAATGATGTTGAAGAGTTTACAATATTCTTCATTAAAATGAATCCAGTAGCTAAGAGTTGGGTGTTCAGTCCAGGACCCAAACTTGATTCACATAATTCTTTTTCTTTTTTTAAAGGAAAGGTGCAAATAGGCAGGAAAAGGAAGAAGCATCTCCACTAGATTTTTGTTTTAGTTGTACATCTTGATTGCTCCACTGGCCCTGGGATATGAACCTAGATCCTTGGGATGTATGTGGACTGTGCTTAGCTGGAGGTGACTGACCTAACTGTTACTCCACCAAGGCATGTCAATTCACTTTTTTAATATATATTTTTTAAGTTTCTCAGAAGCTCATTTGGGGTTTGATAGTATCATTGCTGTTAACCTTACCAGAGGCACAGGTGCATCATACATTCTTTTCTAACTACTATTCCTGGATCCCAGAGATCTGATGATGGATAATATGGGACATGAAAGTTACTCTGCTCCAGAATATCTTAGAAGGTCAAGGGGATTCTCTGAATCAGAATGTGTGCTTGGTGTTCAGAAGTTAATATTTTTCCTCATATTACTGGAAGCATAATTCCATCACTTTTTCAAACTTAAATTATGACTTGGACATACTAATTTTACCCAGGGGGCTTATCTTTATTAAAAATTGTTATAATTTACACATGTTTACCAGGACCAATATAACTGAAGAAGCACCCTCTCTTTTCTGTTCAAGGTAAATGACTTGTTCCCTTATAAAATTACCTGGTATCTGTAGAATTCAGAGTATGTAAAAGATCCATTCAGTAATGCAAAGTAATATGATTCCAGAACCCAAAGACATGGTCCTTTTAATAAGACTATTTTTTAGTACAAAAAGTGATGACTATTGGTTCAACCTACAGGAGAATCCCTGTGAAGCATTTAATGTCTGTATAATATGTATGTATCTAGTCCCATCCCAGGCAATTTTAAGTTCCTAAGTTTTTAAGTTAAGGTCTTAGCATGTGGCATATGAAAAATGCCAACAGATGCCTCTGATTCACTGTAGCTCATTGTCATTATGGCATATATGTGACACTAGAGATGATGAAAATGGCGGACAGTAATGCCTTGGGAGTTAAGGGCTCTGAGGGTTAAAGATCAAAATAATATTTAAAATATTTAAATTGTATTTATGTGTGATGTTAGACTCATGCTTTCATTTTGCCTTTCATTCAAGAAATGAAATAATTTTCTTTTAAATTAATAAAAGCACTAAAAAGTTTCATAGTTTCAAAGTTTAAAACTGGTTTGAGTCTTAGAAATCTCTTAGCCTGAAACTTGCCATATCTATAAGTATAACTTGGTATTGATAAAATGAAACTTTATTTTGTTGCTTCAGGTTAATAAATAAAGCAAACTAGTGAAAACAAGACCCAAACTTCTAATTTATTATATATTCTATATTTCAGGGGCTGGTTTAATTGATTTATTTCCTGACGAGTATGGAAAGTCATCATATCAAAGCTTCTCATGGAAAAGTAATAGGTAAGTAAATGTTATGATGGCATTTTGATTTGATGAAGCTCATCTATTCTCATTGGGTTTAAGGCTGTGATTTCATTTTTTAAGAATTGATTTTCATGAGAAAACTTTTTCTATTGCAAGATAATCTTATTGGAAATACAACACATTGAAAGATCATCCTGTTATATATTTTCCAACAGATAAGAATATTTGAAATAATTAGAATTTAAAACTTGGTGAAATTGCTATAATTTTATTTTCACTTTAACAAATTGCAGCAAAATTGCATTAGTGTTGAATTTGTTATTTAAACATAAACTATACTTTATATCAGTGAATAAACGTACATCAGAATTACTGAGAGAATTTGAGAAATTATGAACTCTAGGTTCTACTGAAGCTGTACTAAAATTAATATGTGGGGGATGATTTTGATATTCAACCTAGTACAGGAATCTGCAGCATGTAATATTGAAGGGTTATAGTTCAGAAGAGGAAAAAACTTGGAAACTATTTGTAGAGAAATCTCATTGTACCAATTGGAAAAATTTCCTCATATCTATTTGGTTTATATAATTGTAAAGAGAGAAGTATCTTGTGTTTCAGAGGTGAAATTAGTTGTTTTGATTTTTAGCTACTTGGTTGAATAAATTATTAAAAAATCTGCCTCTTTGTAAACTGAGCAGAAAGTACATAGGGTATCTTTATGCTCATGACCAAGAATTAAACATTATATATGATACTCAGAGTATAAGTAATTTGAGATTTTGTATAGAAACATAATAGGAAGACAAATGACCCTCATTATAGTAAATGTACTATCGTCACATCAAAATAGTAATTTCTTTATAAATTGAGAATTCTTTAGTACCAAATTAACTCCTAATAACTCTAATGCGTTGTCAAAAAATTGCTAACAAATTTAGTTTCTAGGGTTCAAATGTTAACTAATCTTTAAGAAGATACATAACTCTCATCTCTACTCTGGGCTCACTTATTGATTCACTAGTTCATGGCAACCTTACGTATTTTCACGATTACAAATAAGAGTGCGTAGAATGCGGGAATAAATTTCTGTCCTCTGATAATTATCAGAGCCATTTTCCTCATGGATTGATTGAGATTTTGTCTTTTTTCTTTTCCTTTTTTCTAGTTTGAGAATTGAAGGGCAGTAGCTATCTGACTGTGCTTACTCAAGATGCAGAACAGACAAGGATATTGCAGTTACTGCTGCATGTACTATAATAACCTTGAACAGGTGAGAGGACCCTGCTAATATGGTTATGTCTCAGAGGACCTAGTTGTAACTTTCTCTTCATTTACATTTGAATAAATTCATGTATTCATTCATCGAACAGATCATATTGAGAACATACTAGTTCACAGACACGATTTAAAATTCTAGGAATATGACCAAGAACAAAATCAGTTTCCTTTATTCATGAAGCTTACCTTCCAGTGTAGGGAGACAGAAAATAGTTACATCACTGAGTACCTAATATGCCAGATTGTGATAAATGTTACAAGGAAGATAAAATAGGGAAGGGAGGGCATCTTTGATAATGTGGTTGAATCACTATAATAAATCCCACTTGGTCATAATTTATAATATTTTTAATGTGTTGCTGAATTTGGTATACCAACATTTTATTGAGGATTTTAGGATTTATATTTACCAGTGATTGATGTATAATTTCCTTTTTGTTGTGTTGTGTTTTGTTTTGTTTTGTTTTTTGCCTCCAATCCTGTGTCTTGAACCTGGGTCCTTGGACTTTACATGATCTACACCTTAGTCACCTTGGTCATTTAAGCCACAGAGGTGTGCCCTGGTTTGTAATTTTTTTTTTTTTTTCGGTGCCATTCTTGCTTGATTTTGCAATTAGTGTGATGTTAGCCTCATGGGATATATTTAGAGTTTTCCCTTCCTTTTATGGAAGAGTATAAGGAGAAAAGATCACCTTTGAAAGTTTGATAGAATTCACTAGTGAAACCATCTGGTACTGGGCTCTTGATTTTGGGGAGACTTTTCATTAACTGCTTTGATTTCTGTGCTTGTAGTTGTTGTGTTCAAGTTATTGTTTTCTTCTCAAATAATTTTTGGAAGGTTGTAGGATTCTAGGATTCTGTCCATTTCATCAAGGTTGGTGAATTTGTTGACATGAGGTGTTCGTACTAATTTCTTAAGATCCTTTGTGTTATTTGGAATGTCTGTAGTGATTTCTCATCTTTCATTTATGATTCTAGTTTTTAGGGTTTTCTCTCTTTTTTCTTTGTGAGTCTGGCTAAAGATCTATCAATTTTGTTTATTTTTTAAAGACGCAGATCTTAATTTTATTGATCTTTTGAATGTCTTCTTATTCTTCTGTTTCATTGAGTTCTGCTCTAATTTTTATTATTTCCTTCCTTCTGCTGAGTTCTGATTTCAGTTGTTTTATTTCTAGTTACTTCAGCTGTGTGATTAGATATTTAATTTGATATATCTCAGTTTTTGATGTGTACTTGTATTGCTATACACTTTCTTCTCAGAAATGCTTTTGCTGTATCCCACATGTTCTGGTAGCTTGTCTCTTTATTGTAATTTGTTTCTAGATAACTTTCAATTGAGTCTTTAATTTCCTCATGCATCCAGGAGTTGTTCAGCAACATGTTCTTTAATCTCCATATATTTATGGTTCTTTCAGTTTTGTTTTTCAGTTCATTTCTGGTTTCAGACTCTTTTGACCAGAGAAAAAACTACAATTTCAGTCTTGCTAATTTATTAAGACTTGTTTTATGTCTCAGGATATGGTCTAGTCTTGAGAATGTTCCATGTACACTTGAGAAGAATGAATAATCTTTTTTATTGGGGTAGAAAGTTCTGTATAAAACTGTTGGGTTCATATGAGCTATTACTTCATATATATTTTTATTTATGATTGATTATCTGCCTGGTGAATCTATCTATTGATATGAGAGGTTTTTCAGTCCTCTACTATTATTGCGTTGCTGTCAATGTCTCCCGTTAGGTTTGTTGTTAGTGTTTGTTTTGTATAATGATGTGGTTTGGCATTGGGTGCATATATACTAATGACTGCTATTTCTTCTGCATGGATTAAGCCTTTGACCATAACGTATTATACATCTTTGCCTTGCGTAACTCCTTTTAGGTAGATGTCCTATCTTTTCTGTTATTAGTATTGTAATTACTGATTTTCTTTTATTTTCATTGATTTCATGTATTTTTCCATAGTCCTTCACTTTTTTTTTTAACTTTTTTTTAAGGAAAGGTACAGTCAGGAATGAAGGCAAGCAGAGGCAGGCAGGAAGGAAAAGAAAGAAGGAGGAGCATTTTTATTTGGTTTATTTGGTTGATCATCCTGTTTGTTCCCATCAGTCCTGGTCCCAGGACTTGAACTCAGGACCTTGGTATGTATGTGGACTGAACCCAACAACTACTCCACCAGACAATGCTAATAGTCCTTCACTTTCAACCTATGTTGTCTTTAGATAAAATGCAATTTTCTTTTAGGCATAATATTGATGGGTTCTGTTTTTTTGATCCATCCAGCCATTCTGTGTCTTTGGATTGGCGAATTTATTAGTCTTTTAACATTTAGGGTGATTACTGATATGTAGAGCTTTGTTGTTTCCATTTGATCCTTTGTTTTCTGTTAGTTATATATCCTGTTTCTTCTTTTCCCATTTGTTTCTGTTTTCTTTAGCTTTGGATGGTTTTTGATGTTGATTCTCTCTGTTTACCATTCCATCTATGTATCTTTACAAGATTAGATTTTGTGGGTACCTTGTGTTTCCTCTCCAGCTTAACCCATATACTATAGTCTTTTCTGTACTTCTGTGCTTTTCTTTTCCTCTTTAGTGTGCTTTTGTTCTCTCTCGAAGCTCCTGACTTTGCTTTCTATTCTGTTTTATAGTTTGTCAAGATTTTGGGGTTTTGGTGGTTCTTTCTTGTTTTCTCTGTTGTTGTATTCCTTTCAACATTCCTTAGAAGGCAGTTTTGCAGATGGAAAAATCAATTAACTTTTCTTTATCATTGGAGATCTTTATTTCATCATTATATTTGAATGATAATTTTGCAGGGTAGAATATTTCTGGCTTCTGTCTTTGTCTTTTAGTAAGTCAAACATGTTGTTCCACTCTCTCCTGCCTCTAGGATTTCTGCTGAGAAGTTTGATAGTCTGATCATGTGTCTTTGTAAGTTTCTCTTGTAGCCCTTAGTAGATTTCTTTTTTACTGACTTTTGCTTAGTTTCACTATGATGAATCTTGGTGTAGGTCTTTTTGCATGGTTTCTCTATCAGTTTCTTGGACTTCCATGAATAGTTTTTGTGTCAGCTTTGAGAAGTTTTCTGCTACTACTTCTTTAAATACATTTTCTGCTCCTTTCTCCTCATCTTCAGGGTGTTAAATATTCCTGTTTGTTTTTATCTGATATTTCTTGCTTCATCTCTTCCATAAGGGTCAGCTCTGTGGTTTTTGTAAAACCTGTTCCCCAGTTCCACCTCAATCTGAATACAACACTGGTTATTAAAATGTCAACGTATGGCACGCCTTGGTGGCCTAGTAGATAAGGTCACCAGACATAGTCCATATATTTCCTAAGAACCCAGGGTTGAGACCTGGAGCTGGAGGGAACTCCTGCCTACACTTTTCCTTTAAAATAGCTAGATAGATAAATAGATGATAAATGACAGATAGATAGACTGTAACCCTACATATATAAGAACCAGAAAAAAGAACAGTTAAAATCTAAAGTCATTAGAATAAAGGAAATAAAATCTTCAGAGAAGAAATAAATGAAATTCAGACTAAACAGCCAACACAATAAACCAATGTTTCTGGTAAATATTCAATTAGTCCCCTTTTTCTTCACAGTTCTTCAGTTTATTCATAATTCTCCAGACTAGTACAAATTACCTTGGCTATGACCGACAACGATTATTTACTTTAATTTTAATTTTTTAAACACCTACAATGTTACATTACTTTCAGCTCTATATAATGTAATTATCTGTATATATTATATACATTATATATTATTATAAAGTGATCACTACAATTGGTCTAATATCTGATAGCATATACATGTAAAAAATAATTATTTCTTGTGATGAACAGTCTTTTTAAAAGTCAGTTCAGTGCAAGAGTATCCAAATGCATATAAATTTTAAATAAAGTATTTATTTTCAAAAAAGGCAGAGGTGTGGAAATCAAAATACGAATTTAAGTGATTACTGCTAGATAATTAAACAAAACAAATACCACTACACAACAGAATTTTTAATATATTATAAACTTGTCCTAAAACAAGAACTTCATTGATTACTACTTTACTTATGACAAAACACAGCCTAAAACCTGAGGAATACTTGAGACTCTGCTAAGTTAACAATCGTAATCAGAAAACTATAGCTACATTAGCATGAATGCTAATTTCAAAAATTTCCATACATTATGCTTCACAAACCCCTCCTTGAAAAACAGGAAGAAAACACTACTCCATTCTAAAGCTAGTGTTACCCTGGTACTGAATATAGACCAAGACATCACAAGGAAATAAAGCCACAGACAAAATCTCTTTGAATATAGATCCAAAAATCCAACAAAATCCTAGAAAACCAAACTAAGAAACAAATAAAAAGGGAATTTAATACCATGACCAAGTAGAATTTATCTCAGATGATAAGAATGGTTGAACATCTGAAAATCAAGTATTGTAATTCTATAGACTGAGTTGTCCCTCCCCAAATTCATATGATGACATTTTCTTAAAGGAAAGGCAGGTAGGAAGAGAGGGGAGGAAGAAGCATTTTTATTTTATTTTTATTTAGCTGTTCACACTGGTTGTTTCCCCTGAACCTGGAAATCAAATCCAGGTATATGTTGCCTGCACTCCTTTGGAGGTGATTGATCTAACTGCTGCTCCACCAGGGCACACCTTTTTGCGTTTTTACTATAAATTTTTGCTGTTGTGTTTAACATAAAAGCTATCTTTTCCAGTGAGATTTTTTTTCTTTTGTATGTGTCCTTATTTCTGTTTAGTGCCTTTTATTTTCAATTGAGAGAAGTCCTTAATATTTTTTGCAATGCCAGGTTTAGTCGTGTTGAACTCCTGTAACTGTTGCTTGTTTAGAAAATTCTTGATCGCTCCTTTTATTCCTAATAAGAGGCTGGAGGACCCTGGGGGCTGATTTTGTGGAGCTTGCTCATCTGGTGGGGGCTGATGGGTTTCTTTTACTACTTTAAGATGCTCTTTATCTTTTTTTTTTTTTTTCTTACCATTTTAATTGTAATGTGTTTTTGATCTCTTTATGTTCCTCTTGCATAGAAGAGGTGCTTCTTGTATTCTTGTACCTGGATATCTGCTTCCTTTCCCAGAGTTAGGGGAGTTTTCAGTAATTATTTCCTCAAATATTTTCCTGGCCCTCTCTACAAGGTTTAGATTTCTTCCTGATTGCAATTCGCTGCCCCTGGGGTGGAGTTCCTTCCTTAGCAAGACATACCTCTGTCAGTCTGGATGCTACCTTCAGATCCTTTATTGTGGAAGCTCTATGCCTCTGAATTTTAAGCCTTCTTCTAGGTCGATGAATCCACATTTAGTTCTAGATTTGTCAGGTCTTGTGAGGAGGTGACTTGTGAGGAGGTGAGGAGATATGCCACAATCTGAATGCAAAGACCAAGACTTTTAATTTAGGTTGTTACTAGGACGAAGGCAGCATCAGAGTAAACCCCGAAGTCAACATGGAGGAACTAATTCTGGGAGCCGTTATAGTAGTCAGGAGCTAGCAACATATTTTCAGTTCTTTTAACACCTTTGCTGTGGTATTCAATTATAACTTTCCCTCATTATTGTTAAAATATTTTTGGATTATTGTAAATAATGTGTTTTAGAAATGTCGCTTTAGCACTAACGTGATACAATGAAAAGAGTAAAATTTAGAGTTAGATTCAGATTCAAATCTTGACTTTTGTTACCTGCTAGAGACACGGTTTTAGGCAATTTAGTCTATAATTCTTTCTGCTTTAATTTCTTCTCCAAATGGGGACAAATTTCATACTTCGTGGAAATTCAGTGAGATTGCTATGTAAACTCTGTTTGATATATTGTAAGTGCTCAGTGGGTATTACACTTCTTTCCCATCCCTCTTGATAATTCACTAAAACCAGGAAAGGCAGAATCAGAAAAACTGTGGAGAGAATTGCACAACAGAAAAATTATTATTCTAATATTCTGTTTATGCCAGAATTTGTAATCTCTGAAGGAAAATGGTAGCCCTTTTGTGAATTAATCTTTGACTTTTTAAAATGCAATGATCTACCCTGCCTTTTAATTGATTTTTATTAGAAAAGTATTTGCTTATTGATAAATATAAGATATTTTAAGAAAAAGTAATTGTACCGCACAAATATAAATGCTTTTAAGACTTTGGTACATTTTCTCTCATTTACTTGTCTATACATTTTTAATCCTGGTTTGAGATAAAAGCATGCCTGTGATTTCTGCATCCTCCTTTTTCTCTCAATATGAAGCATTTCTGGTTCTGGTGGAATAGGGATTGGTCACAGTCCATGTTCATCCCAAAGTCCCAGGCTCGAGATCTGGGACCAGGGCCAGTGGCCCTGATGAGCAACTAAATACAAATAAATAAATGTTTCTTCCTTCTCTCTCTTCCTGTCTGTTTACCTACTGGCAATATGCCTTTCTGCACCTTCCCTTTAAAAAACTGTAACATTTCTTAATGTTATTTAACTTTTTTTTTGTTATTCTTTTAAATAGCTGGATGATATTACATTTTAGGACATACTATGACTTACGAATTTTACTGTTAGACACTTAGGGGAATTCCAGTTTTTGTTGTGCCGTGGTAAGTCTCTCTTTTGATATAAGTCATCCACATTTCAGATGATTTCATTAGCAGAGATTTAAAGAAATGTATACCTGTATGTAAGGGAAAGATCATTTCATGAGGTTTAGATGCACATTTCAGAATTTCTTTATAGAAAGGGCCTATCAAATTTGTACATCTAGTAGGTCTGTGTAATTGAATCCCTTTTGTGAAATTCTCAGTACTCTAAAACTGAGTATTAGCAAATGAAACATACTCAGTTTCTTTTTCTCTCTAGCATGTAATCAGTGCTCAGCACAGATACGTGACCATACGGAATAGACGACGGATGGGTACCACTAGCTTGATGGACCGGTTCTTGCAGGATGTACTGCGGTATTACCCACATCATTATCGAGAAAGCAGGTAAAGTAGCTTAGTGGAGTGATAGTAGTGCACACTTATATCTTACAGCAGATATTTCTGTTACTGCTCCAGTGCTGTTCTTCCCCCGGCAGCTCCCAGCGCCGCCACCACCCCCTCCACAGTGGATCATGAACTTGGGTCCTTAGGCTTTATATGATGGATACCTTTGCTACCTTAATTACCTTAGCCCACACAGATGCCCCTCCAGTACTTCCTAAACTGAATCTTTGAATCAAGAAATATAAAGTGACGTTTTATCTAGTAACTTCTGTTGGAATTACTTTTGATTTTTCCTAGCTATAGGATGTTTTTTCCTAAATGAAAGTCTTAGGCTAAGAAACAATTATACATTGTTAAGATGTTTTATAAGTAGGTCAGAGGGTTAAGCAGGAGAGAAAAAGTAGGAGCAAAACAAACTTCTAAAAGATTAGTAACAGAAAAGTTGATGGCAATGGCAGAGTAAGAGTGGTCCAAGTAAAAACAAGTCAGGTCCATGTTACTAGAACATTTTCCTGATTAGAAGAGATTATCAAATAGAAATGTCTCTTTTTATAATATCTTTTAGTATCTTGATAGTCTATTGTATTTTTTTAATAAAAATAAATAATTTTTGCGACACATAAGAGTTAATGTCTTACGTTAGAGAAAAGTGTTACTAGAAAATGGAATTAAATTCTGTTGTGGCATGTTGTGGTGGCTGAGCAGTTAAGTCTGCCAGATGCAGTCCACATATATCCTGGGACCGAGGTTTGCAATCGGAAGCCAAGATGAACAACTAAATAACAAATAAATGCTTCTTCCTCCTCTCTCTGCCTGCCTGCCTGTCTGCCTGCCTTTATTCCTGTCTGCATTTTTCCTTTAAATAAAATATTCTCTTGGGAATTTGTAACCACAGCTGTGCAGGACAAGGCAAGTAGATGATCAGCATATCTAAACAGAATTAATTGAGTTGAGAACTAGAAAAAGGAATAAACTTCTCAAATGCTTCACAAGTAACTGACATAGAATGTAGCAAATGGTGAAAAGTTTTAATGATGAAAAGTTAGGAAAAATATGATTTCTTAGCAGGCTAGAGATAGAATTAATCTTTCTTGGGGTTAGTATAAATTTCCAGTTTATAGCTTCTATAAGCAATGTCACTATTTGTATTGTGTAGATTCCCAGAAT
The DNA here is from genome assembly GCA_004363575.1 of Solenodon paradoxus. NCBI lineage: Eukaryota > Metazoa > Chordata > Mammalia > Eulipotyphla > Solenodontidae > Solenodon > Solenodon paradoxus. The sequence goes on from RJWH01000562.1 coordinate 271,595, forward strand.
ATGAAGTTCTGGGTGAAAGTATAGGGATATTCAATCAGCATTCTTTATTTTTTGACTATTTTGAAATAGTTTTAGTTTTACAAAACAGTTGAAAAGCCAGTACAAGTTAGTCTTGTATAATCTTCACCTGGCTTCCCACTATGTTCAATCTAAAATAACCACAGTACAATGATCACATCAATACAATTATATTGATATGTAGTATGTGTAGAAAAATGTGTAAAATTTTCCCTCATTCGAATTTTGTCAGTTTATGACTAATGTCTTCATTTTCAGACTAGGATTCAGTACAAGATCATCCATTGCATTTAGTTTTCACATCTCTTTAGACTTTCTTAATCATAAACAGTTCCTCAGTCTGTCTGCTTTTAAGACTTTACCACTTTTTAAAGAGTACTGGCTATTAACTTTGCAGGCCATCCCTATATTTGGATATGCCTGATCTTTCCTCATGATTAAATTTTGCTTATACATTTCAGGCAAGAATATGTTGTAACGGGTATTATGCGCATCTCAGTGTATTAAGTCAGGAGACCCATGATGTTATAATGCCTTGTTGCTGATGTTTACTTGGATCATTTGATTAACTGTCAAGTTACTATTTTCCCATTGCAATTAATAAGAATCTTGTGGGGGCCTACTTTGAGATTCTAGATATTCTGTTTCTTATCTTATTTTCACTGACTTGTTTTAAACATTCATTGATGATTCTTTTCTGAAATAGTTATTACATGAATTCTACCATTCGAAAAGAGCTTTCTTATTTCCACACTTAAAGAGTATCAGCTTCTTCTTCCCCTTTCACAATACAATAAGAAATATAATAATAATATAATACATAATAAATATAATAAATAATCTTTTTTTAAATCCTCAACCTCAGGTCTTAAAACCTGATTCTGTAGGCTTATATGGCCAGAAACTTAGCTGCTTGAGTCACAGGGATGTGTCAGAAGAGTGTATCTCTTTTTTCATTATGAAAATTTTTTTTTATCGTAGAAATGTTATACAATTGAATTTATATTATGTAAGTATGCAAATTAATGAATATGTGAATTTTATTATATTTTTATGAGAGGAAAGGAGAGGAGGAAAAGAATTTTATTTTATTTTTATTTAGTTGTTCATCTTTGGTATTTCCCTGGGTCCCTGGGTCTTGAAAGGGGACCTTGAGATGTGTGAGACCATGCCCAGTGAACTGAATTGCAAGGCCACCAGGGTAGGCCTATTTGTTATATTTTTATCTTCTTAAATTAGGTGGTCATTTAGTTAATTTGTGCTTATTTATTCTTTTTTAAAATAGATTTAAAAGTATGACCTTTCCATTCTCATCATATGTCAAAGATTTTGATGTTATTGCTTTACTTTTCGATAGTTGAAATGTTTTTCCTTTTTTAGCCCAATAGTTAAATAAAAGAGTGTTTTTAAGCCTTAATTTGATTTTAACTGTTAGATTTTTGGAAGACTTTTTTGGAATATGCTCATTAATTTTTCCTCTTGCTTTTTAGATCAATGCAAAATGAGAAACTTCTTATGAATAGTGTCTTATCTCCTGAAGCAGTTCCTATTGATGATATTATTCCTGAAAAAGTGATGGAGGATGCTTCTGGAGTCAAAGGAGAGAAATCCACCAAGGGTTGTGAACCTACAGAAGAATTGTATTCTAAGCCTAGTAAATCTCAGGAATATACACAGGGTATTTCAATTAGACAATCAGTTATTCAAAAATTGGAGAAAGGACAGCAGCAGCCTTTGGAGTTTATTCATGAAATTGGGAGTGGTATGGAAGAATTCACTCCAATAGGTATTGGTCAAATTACAAATAATGGGCAAAACTTAATAGGTCCCTCAGTGATTTCTAATGCTCCTGCTTATGATAGACCAGTTATAACTAACACTACAAAGTTACCACGAGCAGCCCATTTGGATTCTGTTATCACATGTAACCCTAACAAAGTTGACAGATACTATCAACAGCTAGACCGGGCCTCTGAAACACCCGTGCTCTTAACCTATCGAGACGCTTCTTCAGTTTCATATCAAAAATCTAAAGAATCAAATTGGAAATCTTTATGTGTAAATTCAGATAAACTGATTAGACAGAAAAAAGTAAAATCTCAGGGTAAAACTTTGTCAACTGGCTTTAAATTCCATGAAAGTATGGGCACTCAAGATTCCTTAAAATGTGAATCTCTTTCCAACTTAGCAGCAAGGCCAGCTATACATCTGAATAAAACTGACATACTCCTTTCTGAGACTGGATTCTTTAAAGATGCTATTCCAAAGCATCATGGGAAATTTTCGAATATGGACTGTACCCAAGAAGAAAAGCATTTGGCTTTTAACATATCTGCCTTTTGGGAAGAGAAGAGCTCAGTGAGTTCTGAAATGAAGTTTGATTGTGGTTCTTTTCAGTCAGCAGCCAATATACCTGAAGAGACTGTGCAGGACCTTTGGAAGGAAGAGCTAATTGACCCAGAAGATAAGAACTATAGATTGGGAGATTATGAAATGAGTTTTGATAGCAGTTCTTTTCATTCAGTGAATGACCAATCTGAAATGATTGCCAAAGAAATAAACCTTCCAAAGGAAATCTATGGTGATTTACAGTACAAGAATAATAAGCCTTGTGTTTCTAAAATAAATTCTGAGTGTGATAGTTCTCCTCAGTTGGTTGCCAACCAAATTCAAGTACTTATTAAAGACGCAAGTTTTCAGAATGCAATGCCCCATAGCCTGGTTGATAAATGCTATGACTCTAGTGGTTCTGAGATGAATTTTGGTTGTGACGTCTCACTTCAGTCAACTGATGACTACCCCCAACAGCCTGAAAAAGAAGTAAATCTTCCTAAAAAGGTGCACATTGACTTGGTTGATAAGAACTATGGTTCTAGTAGCTCTGAAATAAGTGCTGATTCTGTTTCCCCTCTTCAGTCAGTGATTGGCCAACTACCAGTAACTGTGACAGAAACAGTACTGCAGAAGAAGGATCATATCGACTTAGTTGATAGGAGCTATGGATCAAGTTCTTCTGAAACAAGTTTGGGTGATGATGTTTCTGTTCAGTCAGTAGTTGTCCATCCCCAACTGACTGTCCATGAAAGACGCCTGAAAGATAGGCATCTTTACCTGAAAGATAATAACCATAGTCCTAGCGGTACCAAAGCATATCTTGATTGTGACATTTCTCTTGAGACAGTGACTTGTGAACTTCAGAGAACTGCTGAAGAAATAAATCTCCTGGGAGAGAAGAATGATCTTGTGGATGAGAACTATGAATCTAATAGTCCTGATCTTAATTTTCACGCTGATGACCAGTTAGTGGCCAACCAATTCCAAGGAGCAATTAAAGAAGAAAATTCACAACAAGTTGCTATTGACTTGGAGAATAAGAGTGTTAAGTCCAGCATTTGTGATCTAATTTTTGATTCTCTTACTTCTCTTAGTCAGTCAGCCAATGATCAATGGCAAGGCGCTATGAGTGAAATAAATGTGAAAGAATCAAATGTTGACATGGAAGTTAAGAGCTCTGGGAGCTCCAGTTCTGAGTTGACTTTTGATTCTGATCCCCATTTTCTGTCAGCCATTGAGCATTCTGAGCTGGATATTGAAGAAATAAGAAAAAAGTACATTAAGCTGGAAGATGAGAACTGTGGCTCAGATAGTTCTGAAATAACTTTCGATTCTGATATTCGTCTTTGCTCAACAGTTGATCAACATCAAGTAGCTATTTATGAGGAGAAACCTGTTGATCTGGGTAATAAGAGTAATGAATCTTCTATTTCTGAAATAATGTTTGATTCTGATATACCTCTTCATTCAGGAACTGATCAGCCTGAATTAGCTACTAAAGAAATCATCATTCAGAAAGAAGAGAATGTACATTTAGGAAGGAAGAATGATGAATCCAGTGGTTCTGAAATAAGTTTGGATTTTTATATTCCACCTCATTCAGTGACTGAGTCTCCTGAAGTAGCTGTCAAAAAGCTGAAGCTTCAAAATGAAGAGCAGGATTACTTAGGAAATAAGGAAAATGAACCTAGTGGTTCTGAATTAAGTTTAGAATATGGTATTTTTCATTCAGTGACCGAACATTCCGAAGATCCCATTAAAGAAATAAACCTTCAGAAAGAAGGGTACATATACTTAGAAAATAAGGGTAATGGGCCTAGTGTTTCTGAAATCAGTTTGAAATCTGATATTTTCCCCAACTTAGTGACCCATCATCTCAATATAGCTGCTAAAGAAACAAACCATCAGAACAAAGAACCTGTAAACTTGGAAGGCACGGCTAACAAATTAAGTGTTTCTGAAGCAAGTTATATCCCTTATCAGCCAGTTACTTACAAACTTGAAGAAGTTTTTAAAGAAACACTGCTTCGAAAAGAAAAGCATGCTAAATTCAAAGGTAAAAGTACTGAATTTAGTGGTTCTGAAATAAATTTGGCTACTGAAGTGCCTCATTATTCAATGACTGAATCTCAGATAGCTATTAAGGAAATGGATGTTCAGAAAGAAGTGCATATTGTTCTGGAAAATAAGAATGTTATACATAGTGGTTCTGAAATAATTTTGGATGTCCCTTCTCAATCAATGACTAATAAACCTCAAATAGCTGTTTTGAAGGAAGACTACAGTGACCCAGAAGATGACAATATTGAGTCTAAAAGTTATGAAATAAATTCGGATTTTGATATCCCTCCTCATTCAGTCATTGACCAACCTCAACTAACCCTTTTGAAGGAAAGGCATGTTAATGTGGAAGATGTAAACAGTGGATATCCTGATTATAAAATACCTTTTGATTCTGATGTCTCTCTTCATTCATTGACTAAACAATTTCAGGAAACAGTTATAAAAGCAAACTTTTGGAAAGAAGAGATTACTGATTTGGAAAATAAGGTTGATGAGCCAAATGATTCTAAACTTAATAACTCTGAAGTTTCAATTCTGTCTGTGGCTGATCAACCTGAAGTAGCTGTTAAACAAATAAAGCTTGAGAATGAAGGTCATGTGTACTTGGAATACAAGAACAGCCAATATAACAGTTCTGTAATGAGTTTGGATTCTGATTTTTTGGTTCAGTCAAGAGCTGATCAACCCCAAACAAATATTTTGGAGCAGGAGCATGTTGCACTAGAAGAGAAGCACAATCAAGCTTGTAGTTCTGAATTAAGTTTTGATTCTGATGACTCTCTTCAGTCTATGACTGACCGGCTTCGAGAAACTGTTCGAGAAATAAGCCTTTGGAAGGATGAAGTTGATGAGGAAGATAAGAGGGATGGATCCAAGGGCTCTGAAATTGTGTATGATTCTGCTCTTCTCTTTCAGTCAGTGGCTGGCCAAACTAAAGTGATTAAGGAGACTAACTTTTGGAAGGAACATGTTGTTGAGCCTAGTGATTCTAAAATAAACTTAGATTCTAATGAATCTCTTCAGTCTGTGGCTGGCCAAACTAAAGTGATTAAGGAGACTAACTTTTGGAAGGAACATGTTGTTGAGCCTAGTGATTCTAAAATAAACTTAGATTCTAATGAATCTCTTCAGTCTGTGGCTGGCCAAACCAAAGTGATTAAGGAGACTAACTTTTGGAAGGAGCATGTTGTTGAGCCTAGTGATTCTAAAATAAACTTAGATTCTAATGAATCTCTTCTGTCTGCGGCTAATGATATTCAAGAGACTGTTACAGAAATAAATCTTCTGAGGGAGAGACATGATTGTCTGAATGATATGAGCTATGAAACCAATGATTCTGAAGTAATTTATGTTTCAAATGTCCCTCTTCAATCAGTAGATAAGCAGTTACACATTTTCGAAGGGGAACAGGCCAATTTGGAAGGTGAGAACAACAATCCTTGTGGGCCTGAAGTAAGTTTTGTTTCTGATGATCCTCTTCAGTCAGTGGCTGACCATGTTCAAAAAGGCATTCAAGAAACAGGTGTTTGGAAGGAAGACCGCATTTACCTGGAAGATAAAAGCTATAAGCTAGGTGATTTTGAAGTGATTTATGATTCTGATGTTCCTCCTCCTTTTGTGACTGATCCATCTTCTATGACTGTCGAAGAAATAAAAAAGAAACATCATTATGACCTAGGAAATCAGAACTGTGAACCTAATATTTCTGTAATAAAATGTGATTCTGGTGTTCATCTTCACTTACAGCTGGACCAGTCTCAAATGATTTGCCAAGAAATAAACCTTCAGCAGGAAGAGCATCATGGCATGGAAGAAAAGATCAGTGAACCCAATGATTCTGAAATAATATGTGATGCTGATGTTCCTCTTCAAATAGTAGTTGATTCACTTGAAGTCTCAGACAAAGAAAAAAAGCTTCGAAAGATGTTATTTGTGGACCTGATGACTGGTGATAGTGATTGTGAAGTGATTTCAGATTCTGATCTCACTTTTCAGCCAGTGATTGACTCACCTGTAATGACTGTCAAAGAAATCAACTGTGTAAATGCAGAAAATTTTGGTCTAGAAGGCAGTAGCTGTGCCTGTGATGATTCTGAAAGAGGATATGTTTGTGAAACATCTCCTGGATTGCTGACAAAACAATCTAAAAAGGTTTTTAAGGTAGTAAACCAGAAAAAAGACTATATTATTCTGCAAGAATCAAGTTGCGAATCTTATGGTTCTGAAATAAATGTTCACATTGATGCCTCTCCACCTTCCATGACTTACCAATCACAAGAGCCTGATAAAATGATGAAACATACTGATTTAGAAGATGAGAGCTGTGAATCTAATAGCCCTAAAATAATTTTAAAATGTACAGACACCTTTCAACAAGTGACTCACCACATGCAAAAAAATGACCAAAAAGTCAGTCTTCAGAAAGATCTAGAAAATATTGGCCTGAACGTTCACTGTGAATCTAGTGTTTCTGCAGTGGATTGTAACTCCTGTCCTGAGTCAATGATCTATCAAATCACTGATAAAGATAACCTTTTGAAATTAAAACACAGGGATCTAGAAAGTGTGATCTGTGAACCTTGTGGTTCTGGGATAAATTTCCAGCATGATACCTCTTTTCAGTCTGATGCTAACCAGCCTCAAGAAGCGGCTAATAAAATAGATTTATTTAGGATGTCTTCTGAACTGAAAGAAATGAACTGCTATTCGCATTCAAAATCTGTTCCCATGGTTGTTTCTAAAAGGAATCTAGAAAAAACAAAGAGAGGTGTAGAAGATAATCCTGATGAACCAGTTCTTGAAGCCTTGCCTCATGTCCCTCCTTCATTTGTAGGAAAAACGCGGTCTCAAATAATGAGAGAAAATGACATGAAAATTAATGCTCTTGTGAAGGAATTCAGGGAAGGTCGTTTCCACTGTTATTTTGATGATGACTGTGAGACCAGGAAAATAAAAAAAAAAAATTTGAGTGAAAAAAAGATTATCCAGACTGACTTCAGTCAGGACACTGCATCAGTTCCAGTTATCTCAGATTGTGATGATTATGCAGGTGTTTTTTCAAATTTTGATGACTTTTCAGTGGCCTTAGATAAACATAGCCAACACTTCCCAGCAAAGATGCCTTATGAACAATCATGGCAAATGACTTCTCTATGTCAGGCTGTGAAGGTCAGCCATGGAACTCAAACCAATGGTGTAAGTAACCCAGGAACAAAAAGAAAAACTGGACAAGAGGATGACTCACCAACAAGAAAGTATTCACAGAAGGATAGAAAAAAGAAAAAGAAAGTGAAAACTGAATCACTTAAATTTCCTGCATCATGTACTAAACTTTTGAAGCCTTTACAACCCACTGCCTTACTTTATATTCTTTCTACAAATATTTTAAAGCTGAAGGATGGTGAATCCTTCAACTTCTGTAAAATGAGGCAACATAATCATATAAATAATGGGGATTTTAGTGCACAGTACAAATATAAGCAGAGTTCCTTTAGCTATGATGACTCATTGAGTCAGCAAGTTGCAATGAATCCTCCTCTGAACAAAAAAATACCGGAGTCTAACAGGGATACCTGGGTTATTACTCATTTTGATGGGAATGACCTAAACTCCAGTGCAGAAGATGGTAATGCTCATTTGCAAAGCTCTGTAAGAGATGGATTAATTGCACCTGAGAAGTCCAGTAGATCTTCCATGTCTCTGGAAAAATCAGAGGTTTTAAATTCTTGTGAAGTTCAAACAGAAAGTCATTCTCAGTTAACTCTTTTAAATTATGATGTTGCCAAAATCGGTCCAAAATCAGTTAGAAACAAGATTTTAGGAAGTAAAGAGAAAATTCAGAAAAGGAAGGTGACAGCTAATAATAAGCCAGATTTTCTCCAGAATGTTTATAAACCAACAATTCTCCAGCCAAACAAGAGAATCATTTCAGAAAAACAGTCAATTTGGCTTCAGGCCAAACTAAGTGATCTAACAAGAATGTATATGTCCCAATATTCTGTTTTTTTGTATCACAAATATCAGTCCAGGAGCATTTTTATTAGAATGCATCTCATGAAGATGAAATCTGATGCCAGCAGATTAAAGAAGAGGAAGGCACCAGCCAAAATGCTTTCCAGCTCTGCAGCTCCCTCCACTGGTGCTGAGGTACCAGTGAGAGCCATTGAGCACGCTCTCATACAGCCTGTGCAGGATTCCTCCAGTGCTGCAAGAAGTAAGGGGAATAGTAAGAAAAAACACCCTAGGAAAAACCTTAAAAGGCCTGTTAGTCCTGTTAAGATATATGCTTTGAGAAGTTTAGGTACCGAGGTACCATATCTTGGTCGAATGAGGACGAGACTATCAACCAGATTTTGAAGTCATGAGAGAAACAATGTGTTTGTGTTCAGACTAGTTAAGGAGTCAGCACTTCACTGGACATATGTTTGGTGCTTAGTGCACAGTTTTCCCAACTCTGGTGAGAAAATGAACCTTCAACTATTTTTGCTATGGATTTTATTTTTCAGAATTTTTATATTCGTTTGAAATTTGTGTGCAAGTCCTTTATTTTTTTAAGATTCAACAGCTCTCTTCATTTGCTGTAGAAGAATTTCATCTTAATTTTACAGGACCTAATTTAGCAGAGTAGATACAATTTTGTTCTTCAAACCCTGTCCCTCTTATTTTATGTTTGGGTCTCTCATGTCAGCAGGTTGTAGTATTACAAGAGTGAATATGGCTCTCTTTTTACTTTTAAAGAATTGGAACAAATGAGTATATATTTATATTCTGTGCATTTCAGAGTGTCACTGTCAATATCATTTTAACTGGATACCAAAAAAGGGGAAATTATCATTAACCTGAACTTGTGAGTGGGGTTGACTTAGTCACCAGCAAAATATAACTTTCTTTAAAAATTTTTCCTATAATGCAATTCCATAATCTCTAATCCAATGAAAAAATTGACAATTTTATATAAATCACAAAAACATTTTGATGGTTCAGTATGAAAATTGAGGTTATCTTATGGTCTCGTTATTTAAAAATATTTTAGGCATTGCCATGTCAGTTTTTTAAACACTGGAACTAAAATGACTGATTTAGTCATTAGGTCATACTGTTAATTGCTGTCGATGATAAGTTATTTGTCATTTTCCTATTTCAGAAGATCGAATAAAATTGATAACCTAAATGGAGGACCATTTTGCAAGTGAAAAACTATTTGTGCATTAGTTTGACTTTCCTTAAACTTGCTAACAGATTTTAGTACTTCAAATTAAAGATAAAAGATGCAGCTAATTGTCAGCACTCAGAAGATGTTTAGATCCTTTATCTAGGATCGCTGAGCTGACACAGATGCATCTAGTTAGTCTATTGAATCGAGAGTCCTGGATTCCTTTCTATTCAATGTTAAAAGGAAATACGGATTTCAGTTATATTGTATGACTACTATACTTTATTGATACTAGATCAGTGTACCATAATTTCAGAGATAAAAATGTGTTAGCTTACAATTAATGATATATATATTGTAACACTTGATTTCTAAATGTAGTTGTATTTCAGGGGACATTAGTTAACCTGAGAGTATGTTATGATGGTGTTATGTTGTAATTTTTTTACTGATAAATTTAAAGTCCTATGTTGAAAAAATGCACACATTTATTTTTTTTACTTGCAAAGCAACTTCAGCCTAGCCTCATATACCATCATATTTTAATTTTTTTCTTAAAATATCACTGTGAGCCACACTAATTTAAAACAATCCTCCACTTTTAAGAAGAAAACATCCCACTAATTAGGAAGTAAGCAGTTAATATATAAAAATATTCTATTTTTCTTCAGTACTATGAATAGATGTTCTTAAAGCTTTCATCTGAAAAGCAAGAGATCATAAAGAAATAATAAACCAAGTAACTGTTACATCATATGGAGATGACAGTTATGATCAAAAACGTGAAATTAAAAAAATTTACTATATTTTTCACATTGGAAACTCTTTTAAGCACCAGTTTTTGAGAGGAAAGTTTATATTTAAAATTTATATTGCTAAAATATATAAGTATAATACATTACAGATGCTTTTTTAACTTTTTAAAAATGTTTGCTAATTCATGTAATCGTTATTTTAGACAAACTTGAAAACTTGAAATTGTACAAGTTATACATTAAATTGGAAATGAATTATTTTCAGAATTTGGTAGGATACAAGATGTGCCCCTGTGTCAAAATATTTTTTGATTTAATTTTCAGATAGCTTGATTTTTGTTTCGCATATTCAAGAATGCATTAAATTATTTTAATAGTAAAAAAATTAAATGAAAAGCACAGTAAATATTTTTTAATTTGTTACTGGTCAGCATCTTGCTTAGGTTTTTGTTATAATTGTCCCAAGTTATACATTATGTGGACAACATTGTGTAAAGAATGTTTTGCACTTGTGTATTTAAATTATTTGTATAACTAGCGCTGAGTAACTTTTTTGGTGAAGAGAAACTCTATTTAAATATTCAAACAGTTATATATTTCCATGTAATACTAATGTGAAGACTAATGTATTTTTATAATGCAGTTTAAAAGGGTAAAGTTATTGTCAAAGTCATCAAGTTAAAATTTATTACATGTTGAAATTTATCTCTACTTTCTCATACTAGAACTTTTTCTGCGACTACTTAAGGAATCAGAGAATAATAAAACAGTTCACTTTATTTATGACCTTAGAGATAATATATAATATAAATGTTGATACTGGTGGGAAAATAATTTAACCAAAGATAGGTTAGGTTCAGTGGACTAGTTATTTCAAAGGATTTGACTTAAGCAACTATTTATTGGTCTGCTGGAGTGATGGGTTAGCCACTTTTCACTTTGTATACTGGCATTAAAAGAATCAATGAAGAAGACTAAGTTCAGGAGGCAGTAGCTGTATCATTATTTGACAGTCACTGGGAAGAAGGATCTTTGGTGCCTCCAATACCGTAACATAGATTACAAAAGACAAGGAAACACAAAAGTGTGTGTTATGACTGTGAGGTAGGTGTCTTTGACCTCAGTAGCATTGATTTATGGGATATTTTTGGTCCAGGACTATAATATTAACTTGAACAATAGCCTACTCTTTATAATAAAAATTGCTAGAGTTAAAATATAACATGGAGGTCTATTCTCAATAAAGGACTCATCTAGAGAAAGAAAATGTAGAAAATATTGCAGTCATTTAAATAGGGAACTACACATCAAAATGTCAGCTTAAGAAGATGAAAGACTGAGGAACAGTCTCAGCATTTCCTTCTATTTTATTTAGATTCTAAATATTAGGGAAATAACACTTTATTTAGTAAGTTTCCTTTGTTCTTTTTATATTTTGTGTGTACATTAAAAAGTTCTCCCAAAGTATTTAAAATAATTTACCTTGATTAAGGAATAAGCTGGGATGAACTATAGTTTGTTACTGAATCTTTAAGTATGAGCTTAAACTTTTTTCCTGTGTTTATTATTTATTATATGTATGTTATCTTTCACATGCATTTTATTTTCTAAAATGCTAAACTGGTCTTTGTGTGTGTGTGTGTGTGTGTATGTATGGATGTACGTTGAACTCTTACTAAGTGCTAGACATTGTTCTAAGATTTTACCCTGTTTTATCTCATTGGATCTTCAAAGAACCCTTATGAATTAGGTATTATAATTGTTACTACATAACATGAGAAAGTTGAGGGATGAAAAATGAGTTGTTATTTATTGCAATCAAATGGAGTTGCATTATCTCATCTTCATTTCCATCCCCAGTTCCAGACCACCACTAATGTACTTTCTGTCTTTATATAGTTCAGCCTTTTCTGGACATTTCATATAAATAGAGTCATATAATATGTGGTCTTTTTTTGTATCTGGCTTCTTTGATTTGCTATGTTTTTGAAGATCATTCATGTGGTAGCTTGTATCAGTATTGTGTTCTTTCTTATTAATAATATTTATAATTAGTTTTCAATGAAGCTGGTAACAAAACCTTAGTCTCCTGATAATAAATATGATAAAACTAGTTAAGCTTGAGCCTAGCTGTTCCTTATGTCAGATTCCTGCTACACTTGATTATTACCCCCGCTTTTAAGACCTACCAGGTAGCTACCTTTCTGAGTGCTCTTATCTTGTACTTGAATACTCTTGTTTCCTCTGTCTCTATCCTTTTTACTGTCCATCTTGGCATTTTTGTCACTGTACTTTGTGAATTCTCACTTTCAGTGTTGACACATCACCCTGTGTTCACCATCCTTTCACAGTGGATTGCTTCTAGTAACTGAACTGAAAGTCTATCCAAGGTGCTCAGTAGTGTAATCTACATGGGCCGCAGAGGTAGAGGTGTTGATGGGCCATACCGTCTTGGTGAGCATTGTTTTTAAAAATGACTCTCTTTCAGATTCACAGTACACATCATCAAAATCAGGACATCAGCGTCGATACGATATAGTTCTTACTCCACAGACCTCGTTTGGATGTTACATGTCCCCAAATAGCCTCGGTAGGTTCAGGATTTAATCCCAGATCACGCAGTGCCATGATTCTTTCGTTTCTTTGAGTGTGGAGCAGTTCCGCGGCCTTTCTTTGTGTTTGATAACTTGACATTTTGAAGTGTACAAACCGCTCTTTTGTGGAATGTCTCATTTGAATTTGTCTCCTGTCTCTTTGTAATGAACTCTCTTTGTGAGAGCAGAAATTCTGTGAACTTCTCAGTGGATTGTAAGAAGATTCATGTTGTGTTAGTTTGAATAAACGTGGTGATTGAAGAAATCCAGTCTGGTTCCTTATTTTAGAGGAATAGCTTTTAATTATCTGAAATGGAGATTCTTGGGTAAGTTATCTGCGAGTAGTTACATTTTTTCAGGTCTAAATTTTGAGTCATGCTGTAAGAATTGTGTCTGTAATACTTGTCATCTAACTCATAATACATAATACAAGATCTTACTCATGCATTTGAAAAATATTGCTTATGCTCCTCTACGTCTGGATCTATGAGTGTGAAGGACCCAACCATTAGGCAGCTGGCCAGCCGAGAAGATGGGGTGTGGAGCACTGGTGGACAACGGTTGTCTGAGTCAAGAACACCTTGGAATATGAGCCCCGAGTCGGTTAAACCCTCTCATGGCCTGAGATGTTTTTCAAGCTCTGGGACCTTCCCAAACACTGAGTCAGTCAGACATGACACAGGAAACTATCTCTTGATTAATCAGAAAGCTATAAGGAGAAAGCTTCAGGGGGAATAAGTTGGAAATATAAGCCCCAGGACAAGGACACTTAGTGGCACACACTTGGGTTCAGCCTATTATCTCTCCAAGAATGTCCTGTCTCTTAACTAAAACTGCGTGGTACAGTCTCCTCTCTCTGGAAAGTGTGCCCTTTCTCTGCAGTTAAATCTTGCTCCTGTCTGTGATTCACTTACATCTTTCCTGTGAGGATGCAAGAACTAGGAGTTTTGAAAATTCAACGCCAAATACTAAAAATTGGGTGAGTAAAGCAAACCCAGTAACACGATCATCAGCCAAACAGGTTTCTCCTTTCTCATTAACTGATGAGTGAAAGAGAATTTCAAGAGTGGTAAATCCATGGACTTGCAACATAGTTTTTATGTTTGCAAAAGATTATTAATAAAATAAATAGATAACAAAGGGTACTCTTATTTGACATTGAAAATGTGCTTCGCTTTCTGCAAGGCATTCTTCTTATCTGCAAGTATCTGGAAAGATTGTTCCTCTGTGTTTGCATTATTATGACAGTCTTTTCTGTGTTGTTTTGATGTGTCAAGATAAACCTTACATCGACTCACCGATTTTATCACAGCATCACATTGACTTCTTAAGGACAGATTGATGTATTCATCCAATGCTTAGTTTTTGAGTTGAGATATAGTCATCAATTTTGAACTAGCAAAATATAAGCTTTTTGAAATTGCTCTTACTTTCCAAAGATACAGATAATGAGATAAGTAAAGTGGTGATATTTATCATCGATGGAGTAGTTTATGAAATTAGGAGTTGTGACATGATTATGTCACTGTACCCCATGGTAGCCTTGTCACTAGTTATTACTGCAGTTTTGCACAGAGTTCTTACATTTAGCATATATGTAGGTGAGTACTTGAGATAGCCCTGATGCCTCTTTATAAAGAATCAGAGAAACCACTTAACACAATTTTCAGGTGTTCATACATAGATACTTACACCTATAACCTACCATAACTACCAAGTTCTTTGGTTCCTACAGAGAATTAACTCATCACAGGTCAAATGTTGCATCATGACTTGCAACAGTCTTTTAAGAAATCACGGTAACCCCAAGATGCCCAGGGTCATCACTGGCAAACTCTAGGGAATATATGAAGCCAGGACATTTCTTCAGCTGTGCTGGATGATCATATGAGATGGCAAAATATGTGCAGAGTTACCAGTGGCAAAATAAAAAACAAACTAAATTTTAGTATTAACCTATATTCAAGAGGTCCCTTTAAAAGTTGATGCCCATTTTTAGTATATCTGATTTACCTGATTAAATTACCTAGTACTTAAAGTTTAAAGTTTTAAAACAATATACCAATTTCATTTAAATAGAATCCACATGCCATACACTTCATCCATTTAAAGGATGCTATTAATTTTTTGCATATTCTTGGTTGTGCATCTGTCACCAGAATCATGATAGATTTTTATCAATGAAATGCCATGCACATTGACAGCCAAAAAATACACAGGTGAGTTCTTTTGATTCATTATACACTTAAAACCAAAAATAAATCCTGTACCTCTTAGCAGTCATCTCTTACTCCTCCCAGTCCCTCCCTTATGACCCTGGAAGTCACCAGTGTACTTTCCATCTCCATGTGTTTGCCTATGCTGGCCATTTTATAACTAAAAGAATCATGTAAGATGTGGTTTTTCAGCACACCCTGGCAGAGTGGTGGTGAGGTCAGTGACCTCTGTTGGAGTGCAGGGCCGCATACCCCTGGGTTCGTGTTCAGATCCAGGGAGAACAACTCGGGAATGACTAAATAAAAATACAAAATAAAATGCTTCCAAAAAAGAAAAAAAGATGTGCCCTTTTGCAACTGGGTTCTTCCACTTGGCATAATTTTAGGGTAACTGTGCTGTAGCATGAATTACTACTTCATGTCTTTATTGCAAGTACCGTTCCGTTATACGGATGTATCACATTTTATCTATGCATCAGTTGATGGGCCCCAGCTGTGATTCCCAGGACAGGTCTGGCTGGTGTCATGGCCTTTAGGAGGACTCTCCTGGCTCACCTGTACAGAGTTGTGAAATTTCCCTGATGACTACCACTTGACTATCACACTGTGAGGGAAGGGACATGTCTTTCAATCCTACATCCCTGAAACTTGTCAAATGGTTTCAATTGGTGCCACCCACTTCAGTTTTCCTGGGTGAATTTTTTTCTTTTTTGAAGGAAAGGTGCAGGCAGGAATGAAGGTAGACAGGAAGAGAGAAGAGGAAGACACTATTTAGTTGTATATCTTGGTTGTACCCCACCGACCATAGGATGTATGTAGAACATGTTGGCCAAAGGTGGCTGACCTAACCACTACTCCACCAGGGTGCCCTTCTGGGTGGTTCTTGCATGTCTACATCCCGTTAATATTATCACTCATGTTGAGGATTGATAGAGGAAAGGGTAAGAATATTTAGTAACCATTCATGTTGCTTCCACCTGTCAGAATCCCCACAAGAGTAAGCCTTAGGCCAGAGGTCAAAGTTCAGATATCAGGGCAGTGAATTGTCCCTGGCACCATCCGGACAAGCAAAGGAATGCAATCATCTAGATGGATAAGGAAGATCAATGGACGAGTCTCACATGCGAGACGTGTCTGACATGTAGCATGTTACCAGGACGGACCCTCTGCACAAAGGAACAAAAGACAATGTCACCTTGCCCAATCAGGAACTGAAACCTAACCTGGTGACCCTCTCTCCATCCTCCTTCCTCACCATGTGGGTTTGTTTTTTTTTTTTCACAGACAACATTGATTATACTGTTTCTGAATGAATGATGTAGTTTATGTTTTGTCAATTTGAACTCTCTGAATAGATACATTTTTTCTAGGTCTATTTCATTATGAGACAAATTTTCTTTCTGTACTTGTGATTATAGGAAAAAATTTCTTTTAGTTTTGTGTGGGTATATTGTATCAACATCTTATATATATAAACAAGGTAGGTGCTTCAACTACTTTTAGTACAGATTTTATGAGTTAAAATTACTCTGTAAAATGATCATGAACCCTCATATCCTTCATCAACCCTTGTCCATTGGAAAAAACCTCTGATTTATCTTCAACATGTGACCCATTCCTTGGACTTACAGAAGGGTTTGCATTATATGGTACTTAGGACTTAATAGTCATATTAACATGATTTTCTTTTTCTTCTAAATTATCAGTGAAACTCTATAAATCGCATGAGATTTTTTTTGAGATGCAAGTGCATATTGCTAAGGGGAGACAATGTGAATTTATCTTGAATAAGGGAAAGAGGGTGCATTCCTTGTAGAGCCCACTCTGCCTGTGAGTTCCCCAGGCTCTGCATAGACCCTGTGGTCAGGTCAAGGAGAATAACACAGTAAGTTCGGCAGGATCTTTGTCTCCTACTTTTTTCTTGACCACCATATCCTAATACAAATCTGTATTATATGCGTACTTAGAATCCCCCCTACAATGGTTATTTCCACTCTTGTGAATGCAATGAATACATAACATTTCAATGTGATTCAGCTCAAGTATTGGAGACAAATGGAAGGAGCTGGGTACAGTTTCTTCGTATGCCTCCTCATGTGCATTTTAAATAAGTGCCTCTTCTAATACATACCAAGTTGGTTTCAGAATTGCTTGTTCTATCAAAAAAAAACCACAGCAGAGAATTTGCATATAGGTCTTTCTTACATTGGTCCATAATAAGCTGAGGCTAGCTTTTCTTAGCCTCTGACGTGCAAAAGAGGGACATCACGGAGCTTCTCGGTGTTGGTGCCGCTCCCACCATTGCATTTCTGAGGGCCTTTGTGAATGGTGTGTCCTCTAGGCTCTCCTGTGACACACTCCTATGACAGGTCATCTGGCCCCACATAGTCTGTGCATCCCAGGGTGTCCAGTTCCTTGGACTTTAAAACTATTTTCTCCCCTATTTGCCATGGTGGTGCAAATTTACTTAGTGGTGTGCCCTGCTGGAGTAGTGGTTAGGTCAACCATCTTCAGGTGAGCAAAGTCCACATGCATCCCAAAGACCCAGGTTCGTGCCCAGGACTGGGGAGAACAACCAAGATTTAACGACTAAATAAAAATAAAATAAAATGCTTCTTTCTCCTCTCTTGTCCTGCCTGCCTACTCTCTGATTCTTCCCTGTACCTTTCCTTAAAAACAAAACAAAACAAAACAAAACAATAAAACCAAATTCACTTAACGTGGGTCACTACTTTCTCTAGGTTTTTAAAGTCGCCTTATTTTAAATGCTGTCTCTTCCTTTAGGTCCTTGCCAGGGTGTTAACTCTTGTGTTCTGACAGAGTGTCCCTAAGTCAACAAACTCCTGCTTGTACAGGAGTTGAACAACAACGCTAAAACCCCAGTCTTGCGGAGTCTAGTCGTCTGCTCTAGCCAATCTCGACAGCTCCTCTGGGGTGTGAGCTCTTCTTCCCCATCATTTCCAACATGTGCCCAGTTACGTCATGCTGGGATTTCACCTCATTCATTGACTTAAAAGGTCAAGTGGGGGGTAATTTCTGAGGGTGATGTGTGATCGTCTTACAGCGGAGATGTAAGTGCAATGTCTTTTTGCATGAGGACATGTCAACTGAGACTCGGGCCTCATGCAGGAAATGATAACCGTTAATAGGGAGGGTGGTAGCTCTTTAGTCTCTGAGGGCCCAGGGTAGCTGACAGAGCCAGTCTTTTAGGGGATCTACCCTTGTCTCATATCGTTGGTTCTTTGTCTGCTAGCCAGATCCCTGATCTTAGCATAAGAGACTTGCTTGACTGAGTATGTCTGAAGTTTGGCTATCTTGAATTTGTGCAACTGCTGTGTCTGTTCTCTCACTGCAGGGGATGACTCTTTTTGTAAGCTGTCAGGCTTAGGGAAAAAAGTTAATTGCCTTTAGTTTCTCATTATCCCTTCCCAAGCCTTAGTAACCAGTCAATTCCATTGTCTTTGTATGTATGCATTGTTCACTATCAAATGCCTGACGGACACACAGAGGAGAAGGCAAGGTGAGGACAGAGGTAGGGGTTGGTGTGATATGGCCAGGGAATGCCAGTAGCCATCAAAGTTGTAAGAGTCAGGGAACTGATTTCCACCCAGAACTCCCAAAAGAAGTGGCCCACTAATCCTTGATTTTAGATTTTTGCCTATAGAACTGTGAGAATAGATTTTTTATCTACAAGTTTAGACTCATTACAGAAATCACAATTTAGAAAACTAATATAACAACTAATATCAGCAAGTTTATGGTTTCTTTTTTAAAATATAATTTTAAAACTGGGGCATAATTCATGACAATAATTCACCTTTTAAAATACATAATTAAATAATTTTCTTGCAGAGTCACAGTGTTGTACAACCATTAACATTAATTCTAGAAGAGCTTGATCGCCCCCCAAAAGAAACCCACATATTAGCAACAACTCCCTGCTTTTTCTTACCCCAGTTCATAGCAATCCACTCTCTATCTCTATGGATTTGTCACTTACTGTTTATGGAAAAGTCTTAGAACAATACACTTTTTGTATAAATGGAATCATGGAATAGGTAGCCTTTTGGTCTGGCTTCTTTAAGCACAATGTTTACACAGTCATCCATATTAAAGCATGAGCCAGGACTTCATTTTTAATGACCTAATAATATTCCATTTAATGGAGCCACTGCAGTTTGTTTATCCATTCGTCACTGATGAAGGAGTATAAATGTTTGAAATCAAATTTCTATAGAAGAAGTTATCTGTTAAGACATTATACTACTTACTTAAGTATCTATAGTTTTTTCATGCAACTCAGATTTGGAATTTGTCCAAAATATAAAGAAGAAAGAAAATTCAAACTAAATTTATGATTCTTTATGCATCTTGGATATTAATCCCTTATCAGATGAATGAGACTGTTTATCTTTTGAAAGAAGGTGAGTCTCTTGAATTCAGCAGAAGGTTAGGTAATGCTTTTTAACCCATTTGGCAACTCTTTTCTCTTTTAATTGTGAATTAATTCCATTAACATTTAAGGTGTTGATTAATATGCAACTGTTTACTGCCATTTTGTTAATTGGTTTCTGGGTGTTGTTACAGAATACCTTTGTTCTCTTTCTCATTTATGTGAGTTGAATTCTGTTATCTTGTGATTGCTTTCCTTTTTTGTTTTCTTCTTTGCTTTTTCCCTGGAGATGTGTTTTGAGGTTACCCTGAGGTTTGCATTAAGGATTCTATGCTTATTTCCTCTTTTTATTTGAATGAAATTATGTCATGTGTTTTATTCTAACCACCCACATTTTTATTCTCCTCTCCTCCTCCCCATTTTTTATATTTTGGCCTGCTGCTTTTAAGTGGGGTTTCTTTATGTGGCTTCCTTTGGTATTTTTTGAAACGCTGGTTTTGTGTTGATGAATTCCTTTAACTTTTGCTTATTGCAAAAGCTTTTTATCATTTCTTCAGTTCTTAGTGATGATCTAACAGGGAAGAGTATGCTTGGTTGGAAATCCTTTCATTAAGCACTGTGACTATAGCATGACATTTCTTTCTGGCTTGTAAATATTCAGCTGAGAAATCCACTGAATCTTATGGGGGCTCTCTTATATGCGATTCAATTTCCTCTAGCTGATTTTAAGATTATTTCTTTATCTTGTATTTTTGACATCTTAAAGATGATGCGTCTTGGTATATGTCTGTTTGGGTTTCTTTTCTTTGGATGTCTTTGAGTTTCCTGGGTCTGTAGACATGGCTCATTCTTCAGGTTAGGGAAATTCTCAACTATTATTTCTTCAAACATAGTTTTTGCCCCCATTTTTCTCTCTTCTCATTCTGGGACTCCTATGATGCGATTATTGTTCCTTTTGATGTTATCCCATAGGTTTCATATGCTGTCTTTATTTCTTTGTATTCTTTTTTTCTCTTTGCTGGTTTGCTTAAGTGCATTTCTCTGCCTTATTTTCTAGTTTACTGATTCTATTTGAGACTTCTTTAGCCTACTCTTAAGTCCCTATATTGAGTTCTTTAGTCTTGCTACTATGTTCTTTAGCTTCTTGACTTTTGTTGTGAGCTGCCTCATATCTTATCTCTTTGTCATTCTCTTTTTATTCTCTTCATTGTCTTACTGATTTTGGTGAGTATGGTTATCACTACTCCCTGAAGTCTTCCTCAGGTAGTTTGCTTAGGCCTGTTGCATTAAAAACTTCCCTGGAGTTTTGCTTGTATCCATCATTTCTCATCTATTTCTCTGTTTTATTCAAACATTTTTCAATCTCTTGGCATCATGTATTTATTTCAATGGGTTGGGCTTCCCTGAAGTATAGGTCTTCTGTTAGAATGTTTCTGTTAGAAAGTCCTCAGGGAGCTACCCAAGAGTTGGGGGTTCACAATCAACAAGCAGGCTGCAGTTTCAACTCTGCCCACAAAGTGGAGCTAGCTGGTAGCTCTTATATAGTCCTCCCTTCTGGGAAATTCAGTCCTCCAGAGAAGCTGAAGTTACAGCAGGTGGGTGGGAACCATATCCTGAGGCCTGGGTGTAAAATTTTCTGTGGGCAAGTCATGCAGCACCAGAACAAGAGAGGCAAGTGGGTGGGTGCTTCCCCAAGGGTTTTCATGTAATGGTGGCCTTCTGCTGTATCTCCATTTATCTTGATGCTAGTCCTCTTTCCATCCTTCACTGAGGCCCCCTCTCCCCCTGCTCCATGACTGTAAGCTAGCTCATGAGTGCTCTCTGCTGCTGCTGGAGAAAGACTTTAACTCTGGGGTTGTGTCTTCTCTGTCTCCTCGCCCTGCCCCTCCCCCCCACCCCATGACTCAGCTTTTCCCTGCAATTATCCTAGTCTCAAAACAGCAATGTAGCACTGAGATCGACTGGCTTCAGAGGGATATGCTGGTGCAGTCTGTGCAGATGCGGGTCCTGTTTCTCTTCAGAGTTCGTGGCTGCTAAATGTATGTTTTCTGATGTTCTATGTGGAGGAGGATGTTAATCGATCACTACAGTGGAAATAGAAAATCTTATTTGCTGTTTTTAAAGAAAAGGTGTAAGTAGGCACAAAGGTAAGCAGAGGGAGGCAGGCAGGAAGAGAGAGAGAAGAGGAAGAAGTACTTCATTTATTTTATTTAGTTGCTCATCTTGGTTGTTCACCCTGGCCCTGAGACTACAAATCCAGGCCCTTCAGATGTATGTGGACTACACCAGCCAGAAGCAGTGGTTCAAATTGCTATTCCACCAGGGCACATCTAAAATTGAACTTTTATGTCATAAAACCCCAGAAGGGGTATCCAGCATACACAGTGGTCCATGAGTCAATGGTTATTCTTTGAGAACTACTGCCTTAGAGAATTTTTTTTTCTTTTCCCAGTGAAAAACTCCTAGGAGCTTTAATACCTCATTATCTCAGCCAAGAAGCCCTGATAGTGGATATGGGGCTGAAAAGTTAACAATTTTGCTTTAAAGTTAAGGAGGAGATAAAGAAACCTTGGCATGTTTCATCTACCAACTATCAACTTTATCATCTGTTTTAATTGTCTACTTATTTATATCACTTTGTTCAACTGCATCAGTAAATAAAATTTTATAAATATTTTACAGTTGGCATGACATAGATTGATGAGTTGAAGATTAGTCTTTCAGTTTGACAAATGAAGCTGTTCTAGATAGCCCAAGGATAAAAGTCACTATAAGAGCAGAATTCAGTTCTGGTATCTCATATATGAAGAATCTATTTTTATGTTCCAAAATTAGTTATTGTACTAAAATCTGAAAGGATGCCATTTTCAGTATGAATTCTGTTTCCATGGATTTTTGTGCAAAATGAATAACATCTATTGATAAGTAACTTCACAGGACACAGAAGCTCCTGTTTTTTTAAACAGATGCTTCAGTTTAGGTTAGTTTCAATTCAGGCATTGACAAAATAAAAAATCTGGTAGTGGTTGGGAGTTATACTAGAAAGAATGCGTTAATGGCCATGAGATATAAAAAGATTTTCTCTATGTTTTCAAGTGATATGAAAGTGCTTGCTTTATTCTAGTAGTAGCCCATGAGAACAAAATAGAAACACAGATACTATTACTTTAGGGGAAACCAGATGGTACGTAGTTTTCTTGAGAGAGAAATTGGAAGTGTTTGACAAAATTCCTGCTAGAGTTTCCTTCAGATAAATTGCTCTGATCCTAGTAATTTAAAATATCCTTGTTAGGGAACTATTAGAAAGCATTGGCACTACAAACGGTAATGTAGCTCATTCGCTCAGATAATTTAAACAAATATTGGCCTATTGTATTCTAGGCACAGTGTACTTGGCCTGATAGAGAGACATGAATATGTTAATAGTGATGCGAAACAAGAAAATAGGAACATGACACAAGGTTGAATGCACATATTCTCCACGCTCTGTATATATATCTTTACTCTGAATTATCTATACTTTACCCTCTTCTTAGTTTTTCAAGCTTTGAGTGGGTCCCAGGTATTAGGTATGTCCTTCCTTCTCATTTCACTAATTTATTCAGCAAGTATTTATTGCTCATTATTTATGTGCTAGACTATCTGCTAAACACAAAAGATACAACCAAGAAAAAGGCAAATGGTTCATTGGGCCCTTGAAGTCTAGTAGAGGAAACAAAAATTAAACAAATAATTATTCAACCAATAATTATAATTGTGAGAAGACTTACAAAGGGAAAACAAAGAGGGCGATAAAAGTGTAGAGCAGGGATTTGACTTAGTCTTGTGAATTGGGACATATATTCTGCCTTGTGCACAGGTCACACAGCCAGAGTCACCAGGATGATGACTAATTAACAAGACCAAGAACACAGGGGCATATGAAGTCACACTAGGGTGACCAACCATCTAGGTTTGCCTGGGGCTAGGGGACATAGGACCCCTAGTGATAAAACTGGGGAAGTCCTGAGTAAATCCAGATGAGTTGATTACACTAAACTACTCCCAGTCCAGAATATTTTCTCTCTAGTGAAAAGACATAGAATTTTCTGGAATTTAATCTCAAAGAGGTTCCTGGGATACAGAATTTCTGTTCCTTGTCATCAAAGGGGGATGGAATGCAAAGGGATGCATTGTAAAATTTATGAACTTGGCCACAGCAAGCGAGCCCTGAGAGTGGTCTCTGCCACTGCAGAACATTGCTCAGTGAAAAATTGAACATTTCTAGTGGCCACAAGCCCAGCAATATTTCTTTAATTGCTAAGGGAGGTATGTTTAAGCGACTTAACAAGGTTACCTAGCTAATTGAGAGAATAGGTGATGTAGGTCTGGTTTCCACGGAAACAGACTCTGAGCTGGAGATTCTGTTATGGATGGTTTATTAGTACTTGCTCTTGGGAATGAGAGAAGCTGTGATACAGTATTATCACAAGCAAGCCTTAGGCAGGAAACCATAAAACTGAGGTGGGCATGCAGAGATGTGCAGAGTGGGGCGACAGGTCTGGGTCCACCAGGTGGAGCGTGCTGGCTGAACCTGGAGGAAGTAACCTTTTGGCCGTGGGAATTTTTCTTTCACTCAGCTGAGGTGATCGGTACTTAGACCTAAAGAGAGGATCTGGTGACTCACGGTCTAGCACACAAGTGTTTGAACAGCAGTTCAGTGTTTCCATCACTTCTCAAAAGTTAGCTGTTAGAAATGCTCAGATTTTTTATTTAGCATGTAATTAAAAAAGAATGTCCTGGCTCCAGAAAGGTGCTCATGGATGGTGTAAAATCATTAAGTTGTTGATAGTGAATAAATCTGTAGATACAAATAGAGTATAATTACTGTGTAATATTTTCACTGAAGAGACATTATGTCCAGGGGCAACTGACTTTTAAAATATAAACTATGAAGTGGCCATGAGGTATAAATATTTTAATTAAAAGATAACTTTATTGAAGGAACGTTGCATTATAGCATTATATAGGCTTAAGCTGTGTATCATTGTACATCAACAGCTGTAGGCAATTAGTTCACCACCACCATTTTGATTCTTCCTTTACCAGATATCTTTAGAATGTCTTTTGCCAAGACAAAATGTGAGATGACATTTCTCTGATAGTCAAGCTCCACAGGTCACCCTCACTCTCAATTCCTGGAGATACAAAATTAATATACAAAAATTTCCTGCATTTCTATACAGTAATAATGAACTATGAGCAAGAGAAGTTTAAATTAAGTAAATAACCCATGCTAAATACCATTTACAATTTCATCAAAGAATAGCATACCTAGGAATAAATTTGACCATAAAAGACAGGAAATTCTATGAGCTGAAAACTGAATTGTAAGCATTAATGTTATTAAAATGTATGTGCTACTCAAAGCAGTCTATAGTTTTAATGAAATCCCTATTAATATTCAAAATGAATTTTTTACATAAATGTAATCTGAAATTTGTATGAAACCACAAAAGACCTCGAAAGACAAAGTAATCCTGAGAAAGAAGAACAGATGGAGCATCACACTGCCTGATTTCAAAATACATATTACACTAGACACGCACACAAGATAACCATGTGAAGTGATGGATATATTATCTTGATGGTAGTAGTCACATCACAGTGCATACACATTTCAAAACATCTTAATGCCTATTCTAAATATATGCATTTTGTATGTCAGTCACAAGTCAATTAAACTGGGGGGAAATGGGTAAAGGGCTTAAACAGATACTTCTCTAAAGGAGATTAAAAATGCTAATAAGCAAATGACAAGATTCTCTTCATCACAAATTATTAGGGGAAAGTAAATCAAAATCACAATGTCACACTGCTTCACACATTATAATGGTTGTTACAAAAAAGCAGAAAATAATAAATATAATGAAAATGTGAAAAAAATGGAGCACTTTCCCATTGCTACTGTGAATGTAAAATGATACCACTGTTGCGTAATATATTTTGGGGAGTTTTCAAAAAAACTATATGTTACAAAGCTATAGGAATCAAAACATTATGGTATTGGAATTAAAACAGAGATATAAATAAATGGAATATAATACAGAAACCAGAAATACACTCATCCACATACAGTCAATGTATTTATGAAACCCAGAGAGTACAATGAGGAATAGATTGTGTCTTCAGTAAAGAGTGTTGGGAGAATGAGAGAGTCACATGCACAAGAATGAAACTGGACCACTAACTTAGAGCATGCACACATGTTAGCTCATAACAGATTAAAGGCTTAAACATGAGACTTAAAGCCATAAGACTTCTAGAAGAAAACATAAACAGTAGACTCCTTGACATGTTTTTGTGGTGAATTTCTTCAATCTGACACCCACCCAAAGCAAAAACTTCAAAAGGAAAAATAAAATAAATCGAGCTGCATCAAGCTAAAAAAACCTCTGCAACGGAAACCACCAACAAAATGAAAAGGTAATCTATTGATTGGGAGAAAATATTTCCAAATCACATTCCTACCTTGTAAGGGGTTAATATTCAAAATATAGGAAGAACTCATTCAATAGCAACAAAAACAATCTGATTTAAAAATGCAGGATATATTGAATAATGAAGACAGTTTTCCAAAGAAGACAGACAGGTGACCAACACTTACGTGCAAAGATGCTAAACATCAGTAGTCATCGGGGAAATGCAAATCAATACCACAATGAAGTATCATCTCATGTATGTCAAAAGGGCTATTATAAAAAAAAACAAAACACAAGAAATGAAAAGTATTGGTGAGAATGCAAATAAAAGGCAACCACTACTCATTGTGGATGGAAGTGCAAATTGGTACAGGCACCATAAAAAACTGTGGAAATTTCTCAAAAAGTTTAAAATAGAACTACCATATGACCTAGCAATTCAACTTCTGGTTATTTATTAGAAAAATACGAAACAATTCCACTAACTTGAAAAGCTGTGTACACTCTCATGTTTGCTGTAGCATTATTTATAATAACCAAGATTTGGAAACAGGTATCCACCAATGGATAAATGGCTAAAGAAGTGTGGCATATATGTACAGTGGAACATTATTCAGTCATGAAGGTTGAAATCTTGTTATTTGTGACAACATGGATGGAAGTTGAGTGCATTATGCTCAATGAAATCAGTTGGAGAAGCAAATATAATGTGTTCTCATGTACCTGTGTAATCTAAATCCTCCTCCCAAGAAACCAAGCTGATAAAGATCATAGATACAGATGGGTGGTTGCCAGAGGTAGAGGCAGAGTAGGAGAAATGGATGAAGGGAGACTAAAGATACAAACTTCCAGTTATAAAAGTAAATGCCACAGGGATGTCATGTACAACTTGATAACTGTAATTAACAATACTCTGTTGTCTATTTGGAAGTTGCTAAGAGAGTAAATGTCAAAAGTTCTGGTTACAAGAAACAGTTTTGTAATTATGTGTTGTTACAGATGTTAAGTTGGCTTTTTGTGTTGTTTGCTTCACAATGGATACAGATATTAAATCATTATGATGTACGTATGAAACTAATCCAATGTTGTATGTCAACTGTACCTCAAAAAAATGAAAGAACATTCTTTGACTAGATATGCAAGAGTTTATTTCGAGTCTCTCTATTCCATTCCATTGCTCTATGTCTGTTGTTTTGCTAGTACCTCACCGTTTTGATTACTGTAGTTTTGCTAAGTTTTGAAATCTGGAGGTGTTAGACTGCTTTCTACTCAATACTGTTTTTGCTCTTTGGAGAACTTTGAGATTCCATATATGTAGCTGACTTAAAGTTTTTAAAAATTTATTTTCAATAACGTTGTATTTCATATAAAATGTATATGAAATACAAAAGAATTATCAATAAATCAGCACAAAGTAAGCACCCAGGTAGCAATAACTTGGCTCAAGAAATAGAATATTGCCAGCACATCAGAAGTGTCCTTTCTGTCCCTTCCTAATTGCTACATCTTTACACCTTTAGAGATAATAAGTATTTTCTTACCTTCTAATGTTATAGTTTAGTTTTGCCTGTTTTGGACTTAATATTAATGAAATTACACAGCACATAATCTATTTATATCTGACTTCTGCTCAACATTTGTTTGTGGGAATCATCTTTATTTTTATACGTAGAGGTAGTTCATTCATTTTTGTTGCTACCATACTTGGTTATTTATAAGCAGTCTTCTAATTTTTAAAAGAGCTGAACATTTACTTTACTTCTATCTCTGTAAGAGACAGTCCTCTATATATCTGTGCATATATACCTTATATTGAACATTACTTACATATGTCTATATTATATTTAATGATGTAATTCTGTCTTGATTTACTTATTTGGAGATCAGACAGAATAAAGCTAGAGGTCTTATTAACAGAATGTTATCAAGCAACTAGGGAAAGCCTCAGTCATACTCAGAGGCTTGACTAAGGAACAGATTTACGAGGCAAGAAAGTAATATGATGGTCTGGTAGTAGGTAGTGGACATAAGTACTAATATTTGCATTTTCCCAGACACCAACCTGAAGTGGTATAATTTAATGGAAAGATTATGCTAGTGAGAATTTCAGGTCCTATGTCAACCTGGATGTACACAAATTTAGAGGCAAATGGATCTTTTCGTATCTCTTAGATCCCAGACTATAGATAAGCATCTAATAGTTTTTGATTAATGAAATTAGTTACAAATCTGAACAAGCAAGGTCTTATTGGGAGTTTAAATATTTCTTACTCTGGTAAGGAACTTTGAATTGCGCCTGTATCAAGCAGTTCATGGTGATGAAGTAAAGAGTGAAATGGCAGGTGGATAACATTCTGTTTCGCATTCAGGACACACCTGTCTCTGAACTAACTTCCCCTCTTCTCTCTCTTCACCCCTTTTCTGGAAAACACTTGCTCTCACATCTGCTGAACTATTTTCAGAATTAATTGTTCAGGCCATCTCATTTGATATCAGCAGCAGGTTGACTCATATAACTGGTTAAATTAATCATGGGTTAGAAGTCTGTCATTATGACATCACATTTGAGCTATCATAATTCAAATGCTGTCTTTGGAACTAATTTTCTTCCCCTTGTCCTCAACTTAACATCTCATTTCCATTTTGAATGAGAGGTTCCTGAAAGTATCTTTTCTGCCTTGCCTACTATTCTGATTTAATTCAATATCTTCATTGCTATACTAATTGGAGTTGGAATGCTATTTCCTCTACTTTGGAAGAGTTATAAAATGGTTAAAATATGATTCTGAATTAAATAATATAGTTTCTGAAAAATGTATCTCTTTTATAACAAACACATTTTTCATAATCATCTTTTGGGCATATAAACTGTTGAGATCATTGGTACCATCAGAGGTCATCAGAAGTCAAAGGAACTCAGTTGTAATTTAGTTAAGAGAACAGTCTGTCTTAAAGTATAGTAATTTGGTCACTTTGGAGAGTTATTTTAGTAGCTATTCAGCAGCTATACTCTTCTATAGAAATAGAAAGAAAAAAAAAAACTATGATGGATATATTATGTGAAATTCTTGGAAATGGGATCTATGCTTGTTTATCTTTAAATGCACAGTATGTATGTAAATATTTGCTAAATATTTGCTAAATATTTGCTATATGACTGATCTAAAGGAATTTCCCTTGTCTATTTCCCATTATTTATGTAAATGATGTGATTAACCTACGTGATAGTTCTACTTGCAGCTCCTTGATTAGAATTTAGTTGTATGTTCATATATATCTACAAGAAAGGCTGGGGAATGTGGTTTTTATTTTAGGTGGCAATGTGCTGAATTAAAGATCAGGGTCTCCACCAAAGAAGAAGGAATGAATAATTATTTGGAACACCACAAGCTGCCCAGTCCCATGCATGCACACTGTCTTTGGGGTATTCCCTCTCACATGATCTGTGTGGGAAAGTAGTGCTTAGAATGGCTCAGTAAGCAAAAACTATACATCTTCATTTGCCACAGGAAACCAACACCAGCTGAAATCGGTCGTTGGTCCATCTTGTCCTTGCTCCATCTTGTCTTCATTGGACGTTTTCATACACTTTTGTGCCTAGCATGTCAAGAGTCCTGCTCTCACCTCAGACACCCTCAGACTCCTAATTCTTCCTTTTCTTAGCTTTACACTCTGCTGTTTGCTCTTCAGAAACAAGCCATGTTCTTCCACTGAGTCTTGTCCTCAGCTTTAGGTCTTATACAGTTAATTTGAAATCAGTGCCTTTGAAATTATTTTAGCCCTGATGGTGGGAAATGAGGATAGGGTATATAAATGGGAGGATTTTAGGTATTTCCTCTTAGAATTAGCTCCCCAATGTCAACAAAACCCACTGGAGACCACTTGTGCCCCCATGCCCCTCAGGTTCAGAAGAACTACTCAGGTTGAAGTCAGAACAAAGCTGGCCTGGTTTGGTGAAGAGACCATGCAGGCGTGGGCTAACCAGAAAATGAACACTCTCCCCCGACAATCTCTGTAAGATTGAGGAAAGGACCTTTCTGAGCACTCTCTTCTTTACGGAAGGAAGCATTCCTTGAGCTTAAGATATATTTTTACTACTCTGTGCAGCCCATTCTCATTACCCAGAGACGCATTGAGTCACTGGTCCAGAACTGCATTTTAATTGACATTTTAATTGGTATAGACATAAGGCAGATCAACTGTTTTGAGGTTTTTTTGTTTCAAAATTAAAATTAACTGTTTTCTTCCTTCTCGCTTTTACCTACCCCCCAACAGAATGTGTATATAAAACTCATCTACAATTAGAACAGTAGGCAGTCCTCTCAGAGTATTCCGTTCAAATTTAGAATCCTCAGTAAGATTAACAAATAAACTCCTTAGTGATCATAACTATGGAGATCTCTAATTTAGTATTTATCCATATATCTGTCTCGTTTTTTTTCTTTTCAAGTCCTTTAATCACTGAACTTGACTTGAGCTGCCTGAATGCAGGCCCAAGCATTCCTCTTAATTATCGTTGCAGTTAAGTGGATGTAGTGGATTAGCATTACAGAGTAATCCTTCTTTAGCCTTCCAGCAGAAATTCTTTATCTCTGACTAGTTGTATTTGACGTCTTCTCTTTCATTTTCCATGCTCACTCTTAACTAGCTTATGGAATCCTTCCCACTTTTGTAGTCTGTTTCCATTTCCTCTCCTGTCTCTGTCCATGTGTTTAACCAAGTTCTTGTGAATTCATGAATGACAGCTTTGCAGCCTAACCTCTTTCTGCTGAATATATCTACCCACCTGTATGTCTTTAATATTTGAATACTTTTGGTAGCCCCCTGGTGAAGTAGTGGTTTAGTCAGCTGCCTGTGTCCAGTGCAGTCCACATATATCCCAAGGACTCAGGTTGGCATCCCAGGGCTGATGAGAACAACTGAATGAAATAATTTGCTTCTTCCTCCTCTGTCTTCCTGCCTTTCTGCCTCTGCTCACCTTTATTCTTACCTGCATCTTTCCTTTAAAAAAAAAAAGAAATACGGTTAACATTAGTAATTTGTTTGTTTCACACACTCATTTTAACTGCGTAATATCTTGTATAGTTTTCTAGTTATTTCATGGTTGTAAATCAGCTCTCTAAGAACTGTGTAAGATTTTAGAGAGTAAGGATTATGTTATAAGTATGTATTGTTTAGATTCTGCTCAGTATCTAAGGTAGTATGGGGAAATAGCTAGTATTATATAAATATCAGTTGCCTTGAGAAATGAACAGAGTGAATGGGGAAATAGCTAGTATTATATAAATATCAGTTGCCTTGAGAAATGAACAGAGTGAATATGCTTGAAATGTGCATGCAAAGTAGAGAACAGAGAAGCACTTTTGAAGTCGTCCACGATGGTATCACCAACATCCAACTGTTTCAATAGTTGAAAAAAGCTCTTACAGAATCTTGCTTGTCATTAGCAGAAATTTTGAAAGCTAAATAAACTCCATTCAGGATTATAAATGGAAACTATAACTGCATTTAGAATGTTGTTTTATAGTCAATGGCTAGACTAAATGTCATGCTGACTTTTCAGAGTTAATTGTATGCTAGAAAACTAAAAAGGAGAAGAAGCCTCCCACTGGCTTCTGGTGTCTAATCAAAGAGGTAAGTATTGTGAACATTTTCTCACACAATGTTCATTACCAGACTATGATTTTCATGAGATGTTTTAAATGGGTTATAAGATACAGAGCTGATAGACACTTAAACCTATGTAATGTTATGATGCAATGTTCCTTCAATAAAGTAGTGAAAGACACAGGACTATCAAATCTTAAAAATACAGTTTTGTTCCTTCCCCTCATCCACTCAAGTTTGCTTCTATCATGTTTTTTAACATTTCAGAAGTTTCCTTGTTTGAAAAAAATATGAGAATCTCACTTTCTTTCTATAAAATGCTCATAGAGAGATCATTATATTTCCATGAATGGAAGAATGAGGAATTGTGTAATAAAAAGTGATCATCAAAGACATTGAATTACATTTGCAAAACTTTTACTGAGTACTGCTCTATCCCAACAATTTGTACGTACTATTGAACATCTTAGAATGCGCCTAGATTCTTAAAAATAATGTATCACGTCTTTGTTTTGTATTTCTTTTATTTTATCTTTACATTCCCACTATTCTTAAAAATGCCACATGGGCCTTAGCTGCCCATTTCAAATGTTAGCTTTCACTTGTCATATTGCATCATTTTCTTCCTGCTGGTAATTTGTTCGTTTGTCCCCACCTCCTGTCCTGGACCTTGAACGTGGGTCTTTGAACTTTGCATGGTCTGCACCTTAGCTACGTCAGCCACCTGAGCCACCAGGGTGAAACTCTTGCTTATAATTTAAGTCAACCATTGTCTTTCCTTCTGAGTCATCTTTGGTATTTTGATTATAAGTAGGTTGTAAATACAATGAAGATCTTCCTGAGGATAAAGGAGAGAAGTCTAATCTGCATAACAATGGGAGAATTGCGCCATAAAAAGCCACCAGCAGTTGCATTCTCATGGAAGACTTATTAGGAATTTGGGGATAAATTGTGAAAATTTGGGGTTGGGAAGGGAGATGTTACACAAGGCCACATACAAGTCTTCTGATCCAATCTTAAGGGCAAATGTCTTTAGTTCTTTGAGAAAAAACCCAATAAAGAGTCAGACTACACTTTAATGACATATGAAAGAATCATGATCCTGGTGATGAGACTGCCTTTGGGAGTTTTATTTTTTCATTTAATTATTATTATTTTAAATTTTTATTGAGTGAACTTTGATTTAAAAAATAATGCAAGCCTGTATGTGCAGATTCAACATTCAGCAAATACGTGATAACAGCATGCCTGTCATCAAAGCTCTAGCAGTCCTTCACCTTGAGTTGTCTTGACAGAACTGGCAATGGTGAGAGTGGTAGCACTGGTGGAAGATGCATCTGCTACTTATCTCCGCGCTGCAGTGGAGCAGAGCCTGGGGGTGCTGGAGCCACAGAAGCGACAAGAGAACTGCAAGGGACTCTCATGAGAAAATACAAATCCTTGGAGACTCTGCCTGGCCAATGGAGAAGATTAGGGACACTACAGGACCCTATATGTCTATTTGAGATAAGACATTCTGAAGCATCTTGTTTTGGGACAGAATTTCTGGAAGATTAGACTATTGAGAAGGAATACGATTTATCCACCTTTTCTCAAGAAGACCAGGAGCAATAATAATAATTCTGTTGACGAGAGTACAGTTACAAATGTTGTGCTATGACATGCAAGGTGCTGTTCTGAAGACTTCACACACACACACACACACACACACAGACACTCCTGAATTCCTCTGTACTGCTGTTCTCTACTCCCTGTTAATCCCCCCCAAAGGTGTGTACTGGCTATTGCCAACCTCACAAGACTAGGACTGTGTGGGCAAGGGAGAGCAAGCCTGCTGATTAGGTCTTTCTTTCTCTGAATCTACTCTTCATGCTAAATTTTGAAAATTGCTAGAAAATTATTTTTGTTCAATCCATCTCTCTTTAGCCTAAATTAGGGAGCAATTTTCATTTAGGAATGTAATTTTGGGGTCTCAGTGCAGTCAAGTAGGATAACATAGTTAAGATTTTTATTGTAGAAGATTTATACATCAGTGCTTTTCCAGGAAAGCAACAGGGTTAGATGAGATCTGTGGAAGGATGCAGGCAAATTATACATCTAGAGCTAGAGGCAGAGTTTTTGATAGTAGCAGACAATTTCTGCCTTTTTTCTTGCTTTACAATAAACTTCTTTGTGTGTGTCTGTGACGTTTTCCCCATAGGTTCCTGGGCAATTATCCACTGTTAACTGTCAAAGTATGACTCTTCGGAAGTTGTGGCAAAAAAGTTAATATTTGTATTTTAAGACTTTGACATAACATAGACCATTGTCGCTTTGATATTTGAAGGTCAAAAGAATAGTCAAAAGATAGTATTATCCAATGTTATGAAAGCTAGAGCTGTTATTAGAGGAAAACCAATTACAGTCTGCAGAAAATTAGCTGAAGAAATCATGTGTTTGAAGGTGCCTGACACTCCATAACTTTTGGTTTATCCCTAAGTGAAATAGAATATTCTCTGACCCCCACCCCCCAGTTGAACCTGGGTCCTTGGGTTTTATATGGTCTGCACCTTAACTGCCACTTGAAACACAGGTATGAGCCGTTGTAAGTCAGTGGAGCAGATTCTGCAGCTGAGGGGATAAAGCAGTAATGAGGTAGCTAGCTGCAGAAATGATCGCTCCAATTTTTATGAAAAGGATTGCATAGGCAAGAGTCAATTTTGGCAGATGCTCAAAGGATGAATAGTCATATCTAAGACTTTTGTGTGTGTGTGTGTTTTTTTAAAGGAAAGGTGCAGGCAGGAGTGAAGATGTGTAGGCAGGCAGGCAGGAGGAGAAAAGAGAAAGAAGCATATTTATTTCATTTTTCAAACTTAGTTGTTTACACTGGCTGCTTCCCCTTGAACCTGGGACTGCAACCCAGAGGTGTGTGCTTCCGCTTTGGAGGTGACTGACCTAATCGCTACTCCACCAGGACCCACCTCAGACCTAAGATTTATCCTGAAGAAATGCTGTATGTTTTCCTCCTAGACAGCTTTGATTTTAAAAAAAAAAAATCTTCAGAGAAATTTCCAAAATATGAAGACTACTCCACCTGAGGCAAAACTACCCGAAGAAAACATTCGTCTTATTTTGTCCATCATTATCATTTTGAAAAGTTTTTCACATGTTGATGATTAACCTCTTTGGTTGAAATTGCTGCTGTGGTACATAATTAGAGTCAATATATCAAAGACTCAGGGTTTAGATCAATACTCTGTGTATTTGAATTTAAAGGCAAATTTGAGTGACTAAAATAGAGATTTAAGTTTCAGTTAGTTGTAAATGGACAAATTTAAAGTGATTTATAGAAGTTATATTTTTTACTTTAGTGCTGTAGTTACTATTTCTAGGTCCTAAGTTGTCTTGAGGGAAATTTATTCTGTGGCTGTGTGGGCTGTGAAAATGACATTAAAGCTCACAAGAACATGGGAGAATCGGTATGACGATGGAAGTAGGGTAATGAGCATAGCTTATTTTTGCCATTGGAAATAAAGCAAGGACAGTGTTTTCATTGTTTTTTTTGAAAAACAAAAGCGTCAATCTGAAAAAATGCCTGATTATGTGTCTGCTTACTGCTGCTCTAATATCCATACAAGAAGTATAAGACAGTTCTGCATAACGCTACTTCATGTGGACAGAAGACATTCTCAAGTGTGCGGCCACTGCCTGATGTCTCCATTGTGAGCTAGAGGGAGAGACCTCTGCAGGTGCCCTCCAACTTTGTCATTTAGTTTTAGTGACTGTAAGGTCAGAGGAAGCTTTGCTTTGCTCTTGGTTGTCGGGTGGTTAAGCTTAATGGAGCCTTCCCCAGACTGTCATAACCACACATAACTTGGCTTAAATATGAGTTTAAGTCATTTTACTTTTCTAGGATGCAATCTGGTCATGTCCTCCTTTAAAAATGATTCACTCCCAGTCTCGTACATTCCTGGTAAAGGTGCAGACTTGTAGGTATCTTTTGGAAGAGTGTTTGCCAATATTTGTCAAGAATTTAAAATGTGTATCTGTCTTTTGACTCAGCCATTCTGTTTCTCGGCATCCAGCACTACGCAAGGTGCTTTCCCTACAGAGATGTTTAATACAGCATTATTTAAGCTAATAAAAAATTGGAAGCAAGCTTAATTTTTAGTAACTAAAATACTTCTATTACTTCACAGCGTGTGCTATAAAATATAATACTGCACATTATTGCATAAGCACTTTCTGAAAATGCTTACACAAAAATGTTCAGTAAACATGCTCAAATACAAAACTCTATTTAAATCCCAAACCAAAAAACACTGATAAATAGTTGAAGCTTCCTTTCCTGGACATGCCTCACCCCGAGGTGAGTTGGAGAACATGGAAGGGTAAAAATCTCTCCTATTGTCTTCCACGACTAACAAAAGCTACTCTTGGAAGGGCCCTGCTTGAGAAAATTATTAGCTACAATAGGAAAGAAATAAGCGTCTTTGATGTTCTCTTTTAAAAATGGTTGTATTATTTCTTTCCCATACATTGCTATATGCTTTTTAGGATATTGTGTTTGCATCTCAGTCAGTGTTCATTTCACAACACTTCCAGCACGGAGTTCTAGTGCTCGCCACCATCACCGCGTTAGTTCCTTTCTTCTTTTGCTCCATACAGACCCTGCCCAAAGTTTTGCTGGTTTTTGGTGTAGTAAGATGTAACTCTCAGAGTTAGTAAGGATGCCTGAAAAAGGTACAGAAACGGTCCACTTAAGCACCGGCAAGTCTCTGGGAAGAGTTTCTAAACAGGGATGTGGCTGAGTGTACTATATTCAAACGTAACTTTGCTGTCATGCATACCTCAAACCGAGTTTATGTTAAAATGCAATATTCCTTCAGTAAAATCAATTAAAAACAGTTGTGGGTGGTGAGGTTGATGTTGGTTTTGTCTAAAAGGTTAAATAGTTTCCTCAATGTGTATGGAGATTATGTTAATTCACACTTAAGAAAGTGTTTCTCTAAAACCCTGGTATGAACTGAGACTGCTTTACCTGAAAAATGTGTGTGTGTGTGTGTGTGTGTGTGTGTGTGTGTGTGTGTGTGTGTGCATGTGCATTTGATTGAGCGGTTATGTTGCTGCAAGTAGGCTTAATTGCCTGATGGGCCTAGTGAGTTCAAGAACAGTAACACAGGCTTGCAAGAGAGAAGGAGCTTTTACTGTAGTCTGGCCACCAGGGAGACTGGAGTGTGGCGCGCTCTGGTGGAGTAATGATTGGTCCCATTGCCTCTGGGTCTAGGTGCAGGAGTTGGGGACAATCAGTGTTAACAACTAAACAAAAGTGAATAGAATGCTTCTTTCTCTTATTGTCTGCCTGCATCTCTCCTTAAAAAAAAAAAAAAAAAAAGACAACAAAACCAGCCTACCTGACTGAAATTAGCTCTGAGATTATACAGGGAGATGCTAAAATAATGATTCTGTAACACTAGAACGGGGTAATTCCAGTAAGCTATGTGCCTGTGCATGGACAGTTCATGTGTCTTCATGGGTCACATGAGTGATGGGGGGATGTTAGTATATAGCTTGAGTGGGACCTGGATCTCTTGGAATCGAATTACTTTTCTGCACATCTCTGAATCCAGCGCACCCTCCTGCTTCTCTGGCCTTCCTGGGCTTCCTGAAGAACAAAACGAAAGTATGTGACTAATCATTGTTCAACGGGTTTGGCTAACATTGGCCAATTTTAATAACCTGTTAAGTCTATCAGGAAAAAGAGGTATATCTTTAATGCACAATGGTAGACAGGCCCCTTCCCATTTTTCCTATCATGCTACACTGAGCAACTCAGGTTTTGGGAAATGTTCTCCTGAGAGTCAGCCCTATGAATTCCAAAGGAGGGAAGGAGGTAGAAGGCAGGATTCTGGGTTTGTACACAGATTCATTTGGTGCTGATGACTCCTGGAGCAGTCACATTTGGCGCATGGGTTGCAATTCTTTTTTTTTTTTTTTTTTTTTTGAAAGAAAAGAAAGGAGGGCAGGGGAAAAAAGCAGAGAGAAGAGAAAGACAAAGTTTATATTTACTATTTGTTTCTTTTTCTTTTTCTTTTCTCCTAGGCCGGTGTCACAAATCTGAGTCCGTAGGTGTTACATGGCTTGCAGGCTAGTGTCTCAGCTGCCTGAGCCACCAGGGTGCACCTGCATCTATTCTTTGACTCAGTAGTTCTCTTCTGCTTCCAATCTTCAGAGCCTGTTATACAATTCCAGCCTGTGTGGTACTGCAAAGGGGAGAGGAAATGGTATAGGTGGTATTAGCCCTTTCCCAATTCACCTCTCCCCTGAGGTCAAGGCACAAATTGCAACATTGTTCTGGGAAGGACAGGAGGCCTGAGTTCCAGGCACATGGCCAGAACAGAGCTGGAAATTAGTACTCCGTAGGGAGAGGGGACTGCCAAATGGTTCCAAAGTGCCCTGAGACCATTGACTACTCTAAAGAGATTAAATAGAAGTTCTGCCCCAGGTTGCCTACTGAAATCACATGGGAACTCATTTTAAAAAGCACTAATAGTTGGACCCAACCTCAGAACAATTGACTGGATCTCTGGGGATAGGACCTGGCACCTGTATTTTGCAAGCGCTCCCCAGGTGATTCTGCTTTAGGGAAGGTGATCAGGAATGGGAGAGGTTGACTTTGAGTAACAATTATATAAATCTCAATAGCACCATTTGAAAGATAAGAATTAGGAAGGAAAAACAGTCAAATGACATGACAATAGCTATGTTCCATACAATTCAGAAACACTAAATTAGCAAATATGGAATCATTGCTTCTTTGGGTAAGCTGTACACACACACACACACACACACACACACACACACACACACACACACACACACACACACATATATATCACATAGATTATAATCTTAAAGCCTAAAAACAAGTCATCCTGGTAGTTTCTATTTATTTTACAAAAGAGAAAAAAGCAGACTCAGAGGTAGGTTAAGTGACTTGTCTGATGTCATCTCAATGACAAGGGCTAGAGTTGAGAATTATGCCAACTCCCTGACCCCACACCCCCTTAAATTCTGGAAGACCCAGAGCTAGAGCTTCTTGCTCTATACTGCACTGCTCCCTACCGACCCATTCTCTGGTCACCTCTGTTTGAGAGCTGAAATAAGGCCGAGGATGGCCAGTTCAACCTTAGCTGGAAACAGGTGCAGGTCTGGGGCCACTCAAAATTTTCATTGTTATGCCCTTGTCCTGATTTTGGAAGTAAACATATTTTAGGTGAATTTGCAGATACATAATTTGCTAATAATGAAGAGCAACTGTACGAAATAATATTGATAATAATTGTATTTGACTAGAATTAAGAATTAAGTGACCTTTTCATCCCCATTTCTCTATTCTTCTAAAATTCCTTTAATGGTATGTATTACTTTGATTAAAAAAATGAAAACACAAGCTAAAAATATTTTTCATGGCATTTTTTGTCAACTTAATTCATCCTCAAAGGGTGGTTTTGATGTATTTCATCAGAATCATTTAAGTTTTAGACAAGGTCCTGCCCCTCCCAAAATGACTAAAATTGACATGCTAAGGAACCAAATTAACAGCAGTCGGCAAGTCCCAGCGTTTTCCTTATGCATATTAATGTTGGGAAACACCGGCTATTGTAATCTTCAGACATTGAGGATGAAATAAGAGTATTTCAGATAAAGTGGGTGGGAAGATGTATCGTTCTCAAGCAATAGCTGAAGGAACTTCTGAAGGGTACGTTTCACTCCAGGAAGGAATTCAACCCAGAAGGAAAAACTGGGATGCGAGAAGCAAGGGTGAGCACAATTGGGTACATATGATGCATCTGAAAAATTGCCTACTGCAAATGAAACAACAAAAATACATAAAAAGGGAGAGAAATTAAATTTAGATAAAAAAAAAAAAGGAGTTCCCTGATGGTTTAAGTGCTAAATCAGTGACTGGGGTGTGGACAATGTAAAGACCAAGGACCCAAGTTCATGACCCAGGGCAGGGAGATAAACGAAATTAAAACAAATAAATTCAAGTGCTTTCTTCTCCTCTTCTTCTCTTCCTTGCTTCTTCCTCCTCTTCCTTCCTCTCTTAAATTTTTTTTTTTCAGTTAAATAAAGAACAACCATGCCATAGAGAAAGAAGGGTGTATGGTTGGTTCTAAAGCATTCTGAAATCTTTGTTGTTTTAGAGAAGAAAGAGATGCTGAGTGAACTTTTCTTGGAGGCACGTGAACATGAGCTAAGGAAAGTTATTAAGAGAATAAAAATATAATGCACAATGAAATTGGTAATTAGTAATTAAATTAATAGGAACAAAGCAAATGAATAACCGTGGTAACCATAAATGAAAGAAAAAAAGAAGCAAAGGCAGGAGGAAATGTGTGGAGAGTGGAGATGTGGCTGCATTGTCAGATCTAAAACTTGATTTCAGTTCACTTACACGCTAGTAACTTGGCCGGTTATGGTTTCATGGATGATGACAGAAGACAGGGAAATCCTAGGTAAAACCAAAAGACCTTATTTGTTGCAGCATGGTGCATAGCTCAAGCGTCAACCAAAATATTTGCGTCAGTTCTCTTACTTCCTAAGTCTCATGACAGCGACACAGGTGACCCAGATGGGTGTTTGCACACGTACTGCGTTGTGCTATAGGAAGGGAACGCTGAGCTTGCGAATCTATTGTTTCATAGCAAGCAGTAGTCAAGACTTCTTGATCCCTAAGAGTGACTCTGTGTCACCTCCAAAGACTGCTTGTTGCAGACACAATCCTGAGAAATGACACTGTTAAATCTTAGTCTGGGCTTTGCATTCTTGACACGCTGAGCAAGTCGAGTAGGTGCTTGAGAGAACCACGGAGGAGTATCTCAACACGCATAAGTGAATATCTGTGAGTGAGTTGCTTTGCTGGGCTAAATGATGCATTGGGTTGTGGAGGAGAAAAGGAATGGGGAAAGACTAAGGAGAAGCAAATTAATGGAAAGTCCCATTGCTAAGGGATTTGTATGGCTATCTGCGTTGTTGAAAATGCCATTGATTGTGTGGCTAACACATCTATTTCTTAGGCAGCTGGGAAGCCCAAGATCACAGCACCAGCAGATTCAGTGTCTGACAGGGGCCTGCTACCTGGTTCATAGATAACTGTCTTCCTGCTGTATCCTTAATACGGTGAACAGAGTGAGAGGGGTCTTTGAGATCTCTTTTATAAGGACACACATAAATCCATTAGCATGGGCTCTACCCTCTCGATCTAGTTACGTCCCAAAGACTCTCCTTCCTAATACCATTACAGAGGGGTTTAGGATTTCAATGTATATGCTTTGGGGTGTGTATGTGTGTGTGTGTGTGTGTGTGTGTGTGTGTGTGTGTGTGGTGGGGGGACACAAACACTCAGTCCATAATAGTATGCTATATAGTTTCAAAAATTATCAGATAATCTGAGTTTACCAGTGTTCAGTACCAATTGGAGGTATGCTCCCAGCAGTAAAAAATTCTTGTCACTTAACTCCCATATATGTGTGTGCGTGTGCATGTGTGTTATGTAAGGGAGGAAAAAAATCTTTTTCCCTATCCATTTTAGGTTCATTGACTGGAGGTTTGTTAATCAGACAGATTAATAAGATAAAAACAAGCGGAAGCTTATCAGTATATGTGTCACACATATATAGGAGAAGCCAGTCATGAGTAATTCCAAGAGGTGGTTAGAACTTGGGCTTACATAGTATCTTAAGAAAAGCAACAAATTTGTAGAGAAGTGACAAGACAAAGGAAAAGAATTGGGTCTTCTAGGGGCTGGCAAATTGTGGGAAGGTAAATATATAAGAGAATTAATGGAGGGAAATGTTTCAGCAAGGTTTGTTATATGGCTTCCTTCAGTGCCATTCCTGAGCTGATAAGAATCTAGGGATGTCCCAAAAGATTAAGAATTGTCTTGTTAGGAGCCCTGGTGACCTAGTGGTTTGGTCCACTGTGGTATGGTCCACATACATCCCAAGGTTCAAGACCTGGGGCCAGTGGAGACAACAATGATGAACTTAGTAAAATAAATAGGGTGCTTCCTCCTCCTCTCTCTTCCTGCCTGCCTGCCTGCTCACCTTCATTCCTGCCTGCAGCTTTCCTTTAAAAAAACTGTCATGTCCTTCCTGGTAGAGAGAGAGGGGGCACAGTTTTTCTTGTATCTTTTTTTTTTTTTCCTCAGTTTCTTTCAGCTTAAAATAATCTGAATGCCAGAGTGGCTTATTGTCGGGTAGCAGACGCTGAATCTATCATCTACTGCATTTGTTTATTATATACATTTTAAAACATCTATACAAAGATTTAAGAAGAATGCACTAAAGTATATAAATATATTAAATATTCGGTCTAATGTTTTCTTCCCATGTTGCAGTATACCATTTTGCGCATCTTTGGCTCATATAACTCAATTTGAAGACCACTGCTAATTAGCAAAGATATATTTAGAAAAGCATAATTTTGTAATTTTCTTTGATTTACTTACCAGTAATTGTTTTTTGTTTTTTTTTTTAAACTAAATGATGCTACAGCAGATAACCTTGTTTAGTTGTTTGCCTCTGTATAGAGGGTAATTTTTGTAATAGTAATGGTGTGTCAAATGGTACATGCATATTTATACCTCAGTAGAAATTCAGAAATTTCCCTTCAAAACAGCTGCACCAATTTCCATTCCAAGCAAGTCTCTAAAGTTCCCTTTTACCACCTTTTCTATAAAACTTGATTTTCATCTTAAAATTTTGTCCAATCTCATAGGTGAAGAATAATAAATTGTGGAATCAGTTAGCTTTTCTCTAATTATGATTAAATCCAAACATTTTTAAATTGGATTTAAGCCTCGGAATTGTCTGTTTACATCTCATTCCAGTATTTTCCTTTTCATTTTGGGGAACTTTATGCAAATTAGGAAAATTAACTCTGTGTCACAAATGCTCTAAATTTTACCAGGTTGCCTTTCGAATTGTGTGTGATCGTGCAGAAATGTTTAACAAGAGCAGCGACAACAAAAAACTGTAGTCAAATGTATCAGTAGCTGTTCTAAAGGTACTTAAACCTGAAGCCATGTAAGGAAGGCAGTAGCTTCAGCATCTGCTGGGCCAAGGGAACAAATACTTTTCCCCAAAACTGATAAGGTAATTTATACCTGAAGAATGAGGTCGGCAAATCCATGAGATCTAACAGCAATTTATTAGGGTAACTTACAGGGGTCCTCAGCACTGAAGCTGGTAGGCACAGATTCAGCTGAGGACCAAGACACATACCACTCTCATAACTAACAGGTCTTCTCAAAGTCCTCTGTCATACGTGTTTTTTCTCATTCGTTAGCTAAGTAAATGACTTAGGTAACAACATTGATATAGGTACTTTTGTTCTCCCAAAGATTTCTAGGTTTGTTTACATCCTGGGAGTATAGGGGCAACTGGGTCATAAAAAGTTCCAGGAATTCTTTTGATTATATGCCTGGAAGGTGGGAACCAGTGGTCATAGGCCTGAGACCGTGTCACCTAAGATACACCTTAGTTCATACAGTATCTCCTTTCTTGAATGACAGATTAGGCACCAGGATGAGAAGGGGAGACCAGCAAGAAGAGGAGGCAGTTCCTCTTGTGCTTCTGTTTCTTTGGGTGGAAATTATTACTCTTTTATTGGAGACTTAAATGAGATAAGATATCGTCACAGTGCCTACCAGATAGTGAGCGCGTCTTTAAAAAAAAAAAGAAAAGAAAGCGTGAGTTAGTTGATAGGAGAAATGGAAAGGGATAGAAATAGTGAGTGACAGAAGCTTCAGGACTGGGAGACTCATAGAATGTAGGAGAGTGAGACAGAGAAGAATGACCTTTTTGCGATTAACATCGTGACCAGATAAATGAAAACAACTATTTAACACAGTGACACCATGGCGTGGAAGCTCAACAAAGAAACCCTAGAGTCAGACAGCTTGCTCCAAATTCCAGTTGCACCCCTTACTAGCATTGTAACACTGGGAAAATTGCTTAATATCTCTGCTTTGGTTTCTCCAATTCTCAGTGATGACCTAGCAAGCTAGTTTATGTAAAATTAATGCGTTTATTTAAGGAAAGCACCTAGAACACTGGCACAGAGTATGTGCTCTGAAACACTAGCTGCTCTCACTACTGCTGTCACCATTTGTGTTGCACTGGTCTTCTGCTAGGCTCTCCTG
Source organism: Solenodon paradoxus (assembly GCA_004363575.1). NCBI lineage: Eukaryota > Metazoa > Chordata > Mammalia > Eulipotyphla > Solenodontidae > Solenodon > Solenodon paradoxus. The sequence continues at coordinate 315,379 of RJWH01000562.1, forward strand.
TGACTTTTCTGAGACTTGTTTTTCACTCTGTTCAGCATAATCCACTTATTACCAGGATGCTTTTCCTTATTTCACCAGGCCCTAAATTTGGGGGCTGACTTAAATCTGCCTTCTCTACTCTAAATCTTTTTTATTCCCTGCCAACCTCACAGGGGCCAATAGGTTATTCCATTCAGATGACATTTGCATTTTAACAAGTGTTATTCAGAGTTGTGAATACTGTGGCTATTTTGGATAGCCTGGCAGAGGGCTGGCCCTTGGCTAAGAGAGCTTTCCTAAGCTCTGTATTTATGTTAAAATAGCATCTACCAACTCTGCTCACTCAGAATCTGGTATGAAGATTATAGTCGTTATTGGGGAGTGATTTAGATCAACGGACCAATATTTTTTAAATCACTTTTTATACTCCAGAACTATGTTAGGTAACATGGGAAAGAATATACAAGATAAATAATCCTTGTTTCAATTGTTTTTTCTTTTGTACCCCTAGACCTGGGTCTCGAACCTGGGCCTATGACTTTCAAACCTGAGTCCACAGCTGTCATAGCCTTTGCCTTGGCTGCCTAAGCCACAAAGAGGGACTCAAGAAATTTATAATCTAGCTGAAGAGACAAATAAATAGAAACACGAAAAAGATAGTTGTTCTCATTGCCAAGGTCAGACAGACCTGACAATGCTGCCTGGTGTATGGTGTTGCGGGACAGATCAAACCAGGCAGAGGATTAGTTAGAAAACCGCTGATCAGATCATTTTACCACAAAACCAAAGCAAGAGCAGCTGCTTAGAAATGGAGCAGACTCTGCAGTTAGAAGCGCTGAAGGAGAATGATACTGCTCTGAGTTGTGCATCAGATGGAGACAGTGGATAAAGCATTAACAGCCACTGAGAGCCTGCAGCAAGAACTTAAAGTATTTTTAAGTAATACTCTATGCCAGATGGTGTCCTAGGAGCTTTACATATATTAACTCATTAGTTTCACCTAAAGTAGCTTCGCGTGGCTTCACCTATAAAATATAGTTATTATTCTACAATTTTAATTGGAGAAAGCAACGCAGAGATATTAAGCAATTTTCCCAGTGTTGTAAGGCTAGTATGGGGTGGAAGTGGAATTTGGAAGTGGGGTTTGTCTGGTTCTGGAGTCTCTTTTTTGACCCTCCAAGCCACAGCATCACTGGGTTCAGTATTTGTTTTCATTGATATGGTCACGGTTTTAATAACGGTGGGGAATCGGTGGAGCTTGGTGGAGGACTTCTTTCTCGTGCGTTCCGCCATGTCTTACTGAGGTGGGGCTATTGTCGTAAAAAATCAAACTGGGTTGCATAAATAATATTGTGTTTCTACATTTATAAAACGAGACAGATTGAAGCACATCAGTACTAAAATGTCTCCCAGCTCTAGTGGCCTATAAGTCAATAATTCTAGGACCAGACAAAAGGCAACAATTAGCAGTATTCAAATGAACCAGCTAGATTCAGGTTTCCAAGCCATAGTCTTTCACTCATTTGCTCGAAAATCTTGCATTTTCATGCATTCTTGTTTGCATGGGTTAAGAAAGTGTAGAGTCCTTAGTTTTCTGAACTGAAGTGGTCTCTTACAGATTTCTGCAATATAGAAGAAAGAAGAAGAAAAAAAATTAGCCTAATCCAGTTTTAATAGACTTCTTGATCCTAATTCAATGCTGTCAGTAGTCTTTGATTTTTAACCCTTCTTATACCAGGTTTTACTTCGACATACTGTTTTCTTTTCTTGCTAAAATAATCTCATGATGTCAAGTGAAGGGTGTGCTTGTGGGCCCACAGCTGTGTCTTCTGGCTCCTTACTGCTATCATTTGTTCACCTGGTTACTGCTGGGCCTACAAGCTTCAAGGCTGAAGCCATTGCCAAGTGCAATTTCTACCCTGGCTCCTCCAGTTTGATCCGGATCTAGTGGTTTCTCTGGCTGACCTAGTCTTACCCCAATTCTGGTGAGTAATGCGGAAATCCCTTCCGGTCTTTTTATGGCTCTCCTTGGCATTTGCCTAATAATCCTCTTCCCTCCAATGACATATTCAAATTCTGCCTTGACTAGGACTTTCTCTTGTAATCCTCCACCAGGATTTAATTGTGACTGAATTTCATCCAGGCCATGTCGACCATGCTCACCACTTGAGGAGCTTGTGTCTGGTGGATGCAGAACAATTGGCGAGGTGATGGTGTCCAGATGTTCAACATGAACCAGAGCGAAGATCTGCTGCCCACACAGCTCTCTATCTGGATGTTTCTAACGTCCTGTTAGCTTCTTTGTTTATTCAATGTATATGTATATACTGAGAACTCTCTCTGTGTTAGACCCTCTGCTTGGTGATGGTGATATGGTAAACAAGACAGACAGGGTCCCTCTCTTTAGGGAGCTTATAGAGTATTGGGGGCTATATTTGATAAATAAAACAACAAACAAGTAAAGAAATGCAGATTTTTAAGTGCTATGAAAGGAACATAGAGGAGTCTGTGTTCCAAAATCATAAAGGAGACTTATTTAAAGGCCTGTTTTAGAAGGAGTGATTTGGTGGCATTCTCTTTGTTAAGACATTTAATCTGAACAGAATGAGAAGCAGTCAACCATGTGAAGGTGACAAGAGTCACCTAAGCTTAAGGAGGAATGAGTGTAAAGGCCCTTGACAGAGAGTCTAGATCGATTTGTTAATGATCCACAGATTTGGTATCTTTTTTCTAATCTTACAGGCAAATAAAATAATTTTCAGATATCATTAAGACTACTTACTAGAAATTGGCTGAGTATTAAAGCAGAATCAGAAGCAGGTGAAGCATTTACCTTATGTATGAAACTTAAGGGAATACCCGAAATTCTCAGGCCCCAAGTTTTATACACACATCAACATATACATATATATATATATTTAAAAGTCGAAATTAATGAAAAAGTCCATAATGAACAAAATATCAAAAATTAAATATTAACAGAATCAGTATTAATGACTTCCTTTGCTAAAGTCTCCAATATGACTTGGCACATCATTGGTATTGGGATTACTATCATCTACAAACAGATCATTTTATGTCTTCCTTTCTAAATTGGATGACTTTTTTTTTTCTTTGCTTGCCTACTTCTTTGGCTAAAACCTCCAGTATGCTGTTGAATTGAAGCTGTGAAAGTGGGCAACCTTGCGTTTTTCCCCAATCTTAAGAGAAAAACTGTTAGTCTTTCACTATTGAATTGTGATGTGTGTTGTGGGTTTTTCCACCTATGATGATTATTATGCTGAGGTATTCATAGTTTGCTGAGTGTTAACATGAACTGGTGTTGACTTTTGTCAAACACTTTTTTCTTCATTAGGACAATAAATCATGTGGTTTTTATCTCTCACTTTTTGTATGTTGATCAATCATTGCATTCTAGGAATAAATCCATTTGGTCACAATCCTTTTACTATGCTGCTGAATTCAGTTTGCTAGTACAGGTCACCCTTGAATAACATGAGAATCAGGAGAACTGACCCCCACACAGTCAAAATCCATATGCAACTTATAGTTGGTCCTCTGTATACAGGTTTCTGCATCCATCAAAATCCACTATTGGTTGAATCTGTGAATGTGGGATAGAAAAAAACATCCACGTATGAATGGCCCCGTGCAGTTCATACCCATGTTACTCAAGGGCCGTTGGGATTTTGTTGAAGATTTTAGCATTGGTTTCAAAGGGATATTGGTCTGTAGCTTTCTTTTCATGTAGTCTTTGTCTGGTTCAGTGTCAGTGTAAGGCTAGTCTCATAGAATGAGTTAGGGGTGTTCCTTCATCTTCAGGTTTGGAAAAGTTCGAGAAAAACTGACGTTCTTTAAATGTTTGGTAGAATCCACTAACATAATCATCTGATTTTGAATTTCTCAGGTCCAGGGCTTTTCTTTGTCAGGAGATTTCTAATTACTGATTCAATCTCTTTACTAGATATAGGCGTATTCAGATTTTTACTTTCTCAAGATTTAATCTTGGTAGGTTTTGTGTTTCTAGGAATTTGGTCATTTCCTTCAAGTTATCCAATTTGTTGACTACAGTTGTTCATAGTACTGTCTTAAAATCCATTTTATTTCTGTAGAATTTGTAGTAATGGACCCGCTTTCATTTCTGATGGTAGTAATTTGTTTTTTTGGTCCTCTTAGTTTATTTAAAAATTTGCCAGGCAGGAATGAAGGCAAGTAGGCAGGCAGGCAGGCAGGAAGAGAGAGGAAGAATTATTTTATTTAGTTTTTCCTCTTGGTTGTTTTCCTAGGACCCAAGTCTTGAAGTAGGAACCTTGGGATGTGTGTGAACTATGAACTATGAACTATACCACTAGGCCACCAGGTTGCAGCAGTTATGCTGATCTTTTTGAAGAACCACTTGGTTATTTTCCTGCAAAATCTCTGATCTATCACCTTCCCTGTCTCCATATTTTTGTTTAGTTCTACTTAGAAAATCAAATTATTGAAATCAGGCTAGATGCTGAAAGGACAGGTAGATCTCCTGGCATTTTCTTCATTAACCTCACCACCTGATAGTTTGCTGCTGATTCCCCATGTTCTTGACTGAAGAACTGCATCTGCTCACAACTACTGAGGTGTCCCATAGAGTAAGACCTGGGATATCAGTTGGACAACTTCCCAGAGAAACAAGAAAGTCTTCTCACTTGATCCTGGGTATCCAGATATAACTATACTTTGCCTGGATAGTCTGAGAGTTTTTCTACTAGAAACACAGCTGCAGCCCTTCTATCCTTGAGTCTGTATGTTCTGCTGAGACTGAGGCCACCTGTCCCTATATTTGCATTTTTTTTTCCTCTAAGAGCTGAGTGATTGCCTAGAACAGCTGTGGAAATTTGAGGTTTATTTTTATAAGCTCTAAACAACTGAGTGAAAAGCAAAGCCGATTGTGTCATTGAGTTCTTTAATATGTATGAACAGAATAGCAGCAAACTGAGTTATCCATGGCAAAGACAAGGTTTACTCAGAAGAAGAAACATTGAATTTTACTGGGAAACCAGTGAACAAAAAGGCAAAATGTTTGCTTTTGGGGGGAAAGACTATTTTTATTTTGTTTATATTCCTTTAGATAAACGATCTTTACACAAAGTTTCTCCACATTCTACAAACACTGAATTCACCACAAGAAAGGAGACGAGCATGATGGAGGACCTGCCACATGCAAGTCTAGCAAAGAGGGTTAGGTTTTTATGTGCAGGAAATCCTACAAATACACTTGTCCTTTGGACGGTTTAAAAGAATCTCTTTTTCACTGAATTCTATGGAGTTTAAATGTTACTGTAAAGTTCAACATCCACTATGAGAAATTATTTCTAGCAGCATAACATGAAGGCATGAATTTAGACAGAGTTAGATATTTGCCATTCATATCAAAAGTCAGAGGGCCTTTGGCTACTGGTTATCATCAGCACCTCCAGGTCAGTGTACCTGAGAAGAGTCTTATTTAGGGTTTTGCAGTATCTTATTTGGGATTGCAATTCTCTTGGATCCTTGAGGGCTACATTTTTAGTGGTGATGGTGGTGGTGAGTGGTGACATTTTGGGAAGTAAAGTAAGTAGAATTTCTAGTCTTAGTGTGAAAACTCGTCGAATCCTTCTACATAAATAAATTGTCACCAAATTCAGAGCATTTGTTTTCTTTTCTCCTTACTGTACTTCTTATTTTAAGGTGAATTTAGTTTATCTTAGATATATTTTATTCTTTATTATGACAATGCTATTTAACTATTGTTTTAAACTTTGGAAAATACAGAAAAACGAAAATAAGAAAAATCCTATTTCAAAGAGCAAGTGTGGTTAGTATATCTCTTAGTCCTGGCCAGGGGTGTGTGTGTGTGTGTGTGTGTGTGTGTGTGTGTGTGTATGTGTGTGATTTCATAATTGAGACCATATGGTATATACCATTTTGTGTTCTAAAAAAGCAATACTGTCATATGCTTTCTCCAATGCTGTTAAAAATTCTGTAAGCAATTCTATCTCTTCCTCTTTTACTTTTCATTATTTTCCATTATGTGCTTTTAAAAGTATTTGTTGTCCTACATTCTTTCTTTCTTTTTTAAGAAAAAAGCTCTAAAGATCTAAAGAGCATCCCCTTTGAGTTTCCATCTGAGTGCTGAACAGCATATGAATGTGAGAGAACTACTCAAGTTTGAGGAGAGATCTGCCCTGATAGGACCAGAAGGAAAAATCCTTGGAGCTCACATAAGACTTGGGAGAATCTGTGTTTCCACCAGCTACAGTGGATAGATCTCATTACTATGGAAGTCAGACAGCGTACTTAGATAATGCTGTGCAGCAGTAAGATGAAATTAACTTTAGGATAAAAGCTGCTCTGGTCCAGATAAAAAATATAAAAGCAAATCTCAAAAGGATTAAACTATTCCCAAGTAATCTTATTCCATGAACAAAACTCAAGACTATTTTTAGAAATAAGAAAAATCCAGCACCCAATAAGATAAAATTAACAATATCTGAGTAAAAAATTAACGGATATGCAAAAAAGTAAGAAATATGAACAATAAAGGGAAAAATTTAACCAACAGATGAAATTTAAATATAACCCAGGTTATATAATTAATAGACAAAAACATTAAAACAGATACTATAATTATATTTCATATGTTAAAAAATGTTGATTAAAATATATAGACATTAAGGAGAGTCATAAAAATGTTTTTCAAAACTCAAAACAAACCTCTAAGGATTGAAAATATGTCTGAAATTTTAAAAATGGGCAAAATAAACATAACCTTAGTCACGACTGAAGGAAAGATTAGTGAACTTTAAACACACAACAATAAAAACAATATGAAATGCATGGAAACAAGATTCTGAAAGAATATTCTTACTGGCTGCATACAATTCTAATTAATGAATCTACCATAATTTCTTTGGGCTTGAGGTTCTCAACGTTGACTGCACAAGAGAATTAACTGGTGTTTTTGAAAAAATCTAAGTGCCCAGGTCCCACTCCTAGAGATTTATATTCAGTTGTTCTAATATGAAGCCTATGCATCATGACTGTAAAAATAAAGTTTCCCAAGTGATTTTCATGTTCAGTCAGAGTTGAGAATCACTACACACACACACACACAAAATCCTTCGTGTTGACTATTTTGGTTTTCCTCCACAATTATTTCAGGAAGAATCTTTATGCATAAAGTTTTCCCTAGTATTTTCCCCATAGCATCAATCACAGAAGTCAAAGTGTATGCATATTTTAAAGACTCCTATTGTTATTTTTCCAAATTGTTTCAAAAGTGAATCATCCAGTGTCTCTTTTGCTGTGTATACATGCATAATTTTATCATTTAAAACATCTTTTTAATATGATAGACAAATGCTATCTAGTTTTAAATTTTATTTCTTTAACTTTTTTAGAAGGTGATGTATTTATAATTTTTGTTGCCTACTAACATTTCCTCTTTTAAAAGAAATCTTCATATTTTTACCTCTTTCAATAATAGTTTATCTCTAATAGTTTAATATGAGTACTTTATGATAGTCATGACAATATTTTCCAAACTTGCCTTTTCAAAAAGTTATCAATGTTTTTATTTTAATATGAATCAAAGCACAATCTGATTAACACAATCTTATTACATCTTCCATTGCAAACCCATTTCTATACATTTTTTTCCCTTTAATGACAATATCACAGGTCAAATTCTCATAAACAAAGTCAGGAAAATGTTGACTTTGATAGCTTTTGCAGAGTAGTATACATATTAACACTGAAACAATTTAATGAAATTGCCATTCTGTTGCACATTTGCTACTAATTTTGCATATACAAAACAATATTTAAATAGATGATTTCATCCTAAGGAAGAAGCACGAAAACTAAAAAAAAAAAAAGATGCTGTTTCTTTAAGGTGAAATAAACTCAGGAAGCTTTGGATTTGTAAGATATTATTTAAGCATATTTAAAATTGTAGGCATTTTCATCATCGATGTGCTATTATTTATCTTTGAAGTGTTATATGTCACATCTTGGCCTCTCTGGCTTAACAAAGAAAACCATTTCTTTCTTTTTTTAATACTTCAATGTCATAGTTTTCAAGCAAAATTTTAATTTGCTAATTTGTTATATCTGGTTATAGAGAAGCACCAGAGCACAATTAAGATTCTGCTTGCCTCTAAAGCTTGGTCATTTTACTCTTTCAGAGAAAGAACATTTTCTTGGGAATGAGAGAAGAAGCTACTGCAGCAGGAAGAACTGGCAAATTCAAGCTTGCTCTCTATCTGGAAAGAGTTCCCAAGGCAAAGGAGGAAGAAAATACTGCAAAACTGCCTAAGAAGTTCTATGCTTTGTGTTCTTGAAGTATTTGGAGAGTAACATATATCAAACCTAACATGGTTTATTTATTTTGAGAACTGCACTAGAGATTTTTTTTTTCTCTAATGTACACTAGAGTTTTTTTCTCCTTAGTCAGACTGTTTGGAATATAAGGTACCAAATGAATTGTCTCACAGTCCTGAAAATAAAACTTGTCCACATAAAAAAGTTGCGTGTGGGTTGGCAAAACCAGAGAGGAATAAGCAGATTGCATTGTCCATTATTGGGAAAAATATTCTCTGCTAATCCTAGACAGAATAACTGAAGTATTCAATGGTTCAGGAAAAGAGCCTACCACAAAATACGGTTATTTTAGAAAACGCTATCTAAAGCTTACAAAAATAAGGTAAGTGGGTTGTTCACAGACCAGAGAAATCTGAGACAACCCGCAACCCGCAAAAAAACTATTCACCTCATCCAGGTTAGTGGAAAGCTTCAACCACATGGGGGAGCTCAAATCTCACTTCCCTCAGCCAGTTCTCCACCACCCCACCAAGAGTTGACAACTGACAACTGGGCAGGTCAAGTCTGACAGCTTGGCCTATGTTGCACTAGGGCCTGAAATTGTCTCCGTGCTGAAGGAAAGGCTAAAATAGCTCTGGGTAGCAAAATTTCTTTTTTTTTCCACACTTTGCAGCGTTTTCTCTTTTTGATCGACTTCTCAGGAAAATTCATTTCCCCATGTTACTGGGGTGATAAAAGAGAGATCTGATTAGTTGGACCCCTACAAGTTATTGGGGGTCATGAATGTTTCTAAGAACTAAGATAAGCATTTCTTTCCTTCTTGCTTTAATTGGAATTGTCTTTTCTCTCCATGAGAGCAAAACAGTGATGACTGCAGACCAGACAACATCCTTTGGGTAATGAGACAGAACTGATTGCAGTGGGTGGGGAATTCCTTTCAAGGGCAAAGAAGGGTTCTGCTTAACACAGCCTCCCTCTAGAGAATGGACTGGTGGTGCTGTCATTTGTGGACAGGAGAGTGTAATCACAATCCAAGGGTTTTATGTTCTTTTTCTCAATCTGGACTGAGGGAAATCCTGATAATGGCATGGATTTTGAAGCCATGAAGTGTCTGATACACGAGAGCTATGAAATTCATCCCTATACAGATGAAGAGGAGTAAGACCTTTTTCCTTCCTATTGTCCTCCCTCCCTCCCTCCCTCCCTCCTTCCTTCCTTCCTTCCCCTCCCTCCCTCCTTTTGTTTATTAATTTTGTTCTTTTCAAGGTAGTTTCATCTAAAATATATCAACAATTACTTTTCCTTTTCAAACTTGATTTTTGACTATAAAAATAATTGCTAAATCCATGTTCCTTTTAGAAAACCAAGATGCCACAGCTCAAACTGCATGACATCTTCTAGGAGCAATACTCCTCTACCTAAATGCCAAATCCCAGGCATTGTGGCAGAATAATTAAGGGAGGACCTGGAGCCAAATCCTGACTCAAATTTAACTCTGCCAATTCAGTGACTGTGCATCTTTAGGCAAGTTATTTAACCTGTCTGTGCCTATGTTTCTTTATCTGGGGAACAAAAATGTTAGTAATACCTACCTCATAGGGCAGTTGTACGGATTTAATGTAACATTCTATGTAAAACACTTAAGCAATGTATGAGACATAATGATTAGAACTTAACGTTAACTACTATCCCACTTCTCACTTGTGATGTGCATTTCTCTCCACTTTCCAGAGGTAACCATTAAATGCATTTTCAGAATGTTGTTTTAGTGTGTTTGTGTATGTGTGTGTTTGATAGAATCGTGTGATACCTATTATTCTATAGTTTGTTTTTTTCGATTAGCAAGTGTTTTGTGATTTTATCCATGTTGACACAAACAGATCTAGTATATTACTTTTAACTTACATATAAAACCACTGTGAAGCTATCATTTCTTTAGCTGCACAGTACAAATTTCCTTAATTTTAAGAGAAAAAAGTAAAAAAAAAAAATCTACTGTCTGTATGCATGGGTGAAACCTGGTTAAAAGTGAGTAACTCACCCACACACTTCTGTTGCTCCTTAAATAGCTATGACAATGGGCTTTAAGGGAGGAAGATCAGCCATACGCATCACCAGGAAAGACATTGCCTATTTCCTTACTCATGGACCCTTAAAATGCTGAAAATTTTGTCTATTAACAGCAGTGCTGCATGGAAACTTCACATAAGTCTGTGCCATATGTGTATATGTCTCAGTTTCTCTCAGATAGAAATCTATATGTGGAACTGCTGAGTTGTAGGGAATATGCAAATTGCTTGAACCAATTTATACTCCCACCAGCAGTATCTGAGAATACTCACTTCCTCAAAACCTTGCAAAATCTCATTAATAAAGTTAAACATCTTCCCCATCTAATGGAGAGAAATATTACATTATTGCTTTAATTTGTATTTCCAGTGCTTCTAGTGAGATCAATCTTTTCATATGTTTATTGGTCATTTGTGCTTTCTCCTCCGTAAAGCATCTGTTCATAGCCTCTGTTTGCACTTCTGTTATACTATTAGTCTTTTTCTTACTACTCTGTGAAACAATCTGCTGTTGAGCATGTGGACAATACTCCATTCTAATTGCTTTTGCTTAATTTTTGACTTTGTTCATGGAGTCTTGGATCATACAGGCTTAAATTTGGATTTAACTAAGTTGATCAATCTTTTTTCTTGTCTTTTTTGCTTATCATTTTGCTTTTAGCTTCTTATCAAGAAAGTTTTATTATCCCAAGTTTGTAAGGCAATATACATGTATATATATATGTATATATATATATATATATATACATATATTTACTTTCCCCACACTTTATATGTAGGGATGTGTCATCTTGGAAAATATAAAGGTCTTTGGTGCAAGAACACTGGTTCTAGATAGTACGTTTACTCAGAAGCAGAGGAAAATTTACAGTAGAAGCAGCATCTAAAATCTGCTGTGGTATCAGAAACTTATTGCTTGGGTTTTGGAATGAGTAGAACAAGACTAGCTTGAAAACCATGTTTCTGTCAAGAGATCAATAAAAAGAGAATATAATGGGAAGGATGACATTGATCAGAGGAACAGTTCACCAACACATGGTAGAGAAGAATGGGACTAACTTAGGAACATATGAAGTTGGAGAGAAGTATCTGACCCCACCTGAATGAAATAGGAGCTCCTTAGGGGAAAATGGAAATGGAACACGAGAGGCAGGAATTAGGTTGTGCTGCTGCAGAAATAGAGGTAGAGAAAGCAGCATTTCTGTTGACCTGAAATAAAGCTAGAAAGCACGTTAGAAAAAAAATATATTGCTTTTTCCTGCCTGCATCATTAAATTCAAGACTAATGACAATTCCAGCTCAGAAAGACATTGATGAAAGGATTCTCTAGGTTATACCAATGTGGAGACAGAAAGGAAATCTAACTGAGAAAGTAGGATTGTTAGTACTGAAAAACTCCAGAGTCTAAAACAGTAGTTTCTTCAGCATAAATGACATTACAGGACCTAAAATAAACACATACAAATAAATGCAGAGCATATGATTGCAGATAGAAAAATAGAGATGAGCAGGAAATTGGGACTGTGGTATATAGCCAATATTATTGGATGCTTGGGGTTCAAACTCAGTGTAGCATTTGGGCACCAGGAGTGTGAGAATAAGTCTGAAACCAAATGAAGACATTTTTAATGAACAGAATGAACACCACTAAGAAGAAAACAAACCTGAGAAAGTCCCAGGGATTTGTGAGAGCTTCAATGCAACGTCTAAATCATGCAAGGAGTGAACAGTCTCTGAGGATTATGGATATTTCAATAAAATTGGAAATTGAATCATGCAAGGAGTGAACAGTCTCTGAGGATTATGAATATTTCAGTAAAATTGGAAATTAGTATTGCAATTCATCTCTTGATTGCAGGCCTTATGATGTTAACATCATGGGGACTGATAAAGATGGACTCTTGAAATTAGTATGGATTATCCTAGCAATGCTTTTTCCTCTTTTCCGTCTTCAGAATGTGTCTTAGAGTAAATATGCTTTTGAGCATAATTCATTCCTCAGCTGACAAACTTACTGCCTTTGCCTAGATTATTTCTGTGGCTTGGGAAGCAGGGTCATCAATAGGCAGAGCTGTGATGTTCTTCAGCTTCTGACTTCTGACCTGCAGACTTATCTATAGCTACACTCTTCTTTATTTTCTTTCCAGACATCCCATCAAGTAGTGCATTAGTGTTTCCTTAAAATTTCCCCTCTGTTCTAAATTTAAAAGACATAGCTTATGGAAAAAAAAAAAACTAAACACTTTCATGGCCCAGAAATGGAACTACTCAGTGGTATGCCAGGATTGCAGCTTAGGCCTGCTGGGCTCCAGGTCCAGAAATAGGCAGAGTTAGGAGTGTGACTCCTGCAGGGTAATGAAACCAAAGTGGCCCACATGTGGTGGCACCAGGGTCAGCAATATGGTGGAAAAGTAAAGACAGGCTGGGTCCTAACCATGGAAGGAGGTTGAAACAACTCTGATCATTACTTAAAGCTGTGACTTTCTAAAGCTGAATCCCTGCAGGTGACAGGAGGAAGTAGAACAAACCCAGTAGCGGGTCTTGTCTGGTTCAGTAAATAGATCTAAAATAATCACATCATTCTGTACATGAAGCTGTCCCTCCAGGGAAGGACCTGGTTCCAAACTTGGATGGGGGGGTCTTCCTAGAGGCTGAGTGGAGGCAACTGCAGAACTTACATGTAGAAAGGAGTGATCATAGAGTGGGAAGTGGGGGGAACAAGATAAGACAAAACAACAAATACCAATCCCATTTTTACTAACCCAAGAATAAATTCATCATTAGGAAAACTGCCACTAAAAAACATAGTCCACAGAAGAATCCATTAGATAGTTTCACTTGGCAAAACGCAAAATAATAGAATCATATAAAATGATTTTTAAAGAATGATGTTCCAGATCTTCAAAGAGATAAAGAACTAAAAGTTTCAAAACAGAATAAAAAAAATGAGTCAAATACTGGTAGACTACAAATAAAAGAACAATTAGGAATTTTGAGAATGGAAATAAAGTTAATGATATAAAAATTTTAATAGGGCAAATACTTCATTGGATGCAGTAAACCAAAATTTGAGGCACAAACTGATGTGTTAGTGTTAAGCCTACGACTTCTGCTGACACACTTGACTGATATCCCGAGGACCCAGGTTTGCGACCCAGGGCCAGGGGAGCAACCAGGATGAATAATTAAATACAAAATAAAAGAAACACTTCTTCCTCCTCTCCTTTGCTGACTGCGTGCCATCTTGCCTTCATTCCTGCCTGCAACTTCCCTTAAAAAAGAAAAAAGAACAAAGAAGATTCTAGTGAAATGAAACTAAAAAATATTGGGACCATGACTTTCCCCTCTTCCTCTGACAGTCTTATGCATGAAGAGCTCTTTAGATCAATTCCTATTTCTCAACTTTTCCCCTGATGTGTTCTTCCTATACAACTTGTTTTCGCCTACAGCTTCGATTTCTCCCTTTGGTTGATATTGATTACAGGAATAATTGTGCAGCTATATTTAAGTGCAACACAGCAGATGAGACACAGAACTTTTGTTGCTGGATAGTTTGCTAGTGTAGTAAAATTGTTTTTTCAGCCAATATAAAATATTACTCCTGCTGCAAATAGGTTTCAAAAGTCTCTCTTGATTTTCTGTGATAGACAATAAGATAAATACCATGAAGAGGCTCCAAACATTCATATGACACATAAGTTGTGCTTATAGAATTATTCCATCAGCTTCGCCTTCTGTTGACCTGTGTGTGCCTTTCATAAAATCAGTTTTGAATTTTGAAAACTGCTTAGAAGACTCTGGTCTTAACTGACAGGAAGGAGGTAACTTACACCTATTTTGAGGACATTTCATTTTCAGAGTTCAGTTGAAGAGGGTAAATCCAACTTTGGAGCATTAAAGCTACTAGAAACTGGAGCAACTTCAGCCAGATTCAGAGAACAACTTGGATGTGGTGTGAGTAGAATGTGTCTCAGTGATTTACTGGACCCTTTCTATATGCCTGGAAGTGAATAAGAAATAAAAATTTGGTTAGTGGGTAGAATTTTATATCAAACTGAATAAATAGTAGTTCTTTGAGGCTGTAACCGATAGACTGATGACTAGGCCTGGGAATGTCTGAGAGATGTTTTTAATTGCTTTTCCATTTTCTCTACTTCTTCCTTCTTTTCTCACAAAACCCTGGTTTTGTTCAGTGTGACAGTGTACTCACTCTTATCCAAGATGAATTCCCAAGAAAGACCCAAGTTCTGAGAAGTCAGAGGTTTCAATCCTATTCTCTCCTGTCCCAGCCTCCTTTGTCCTTAGGATTTGTCATGTGGCCTAATTTAATAAATAAGATGTAAACAGAAGTCTGCTAAGAAGAGGAGAGATGTAGTTACTGTGACTCCAACTTTGAATTTGATGTTTGAAAGCGTGGCAGCCATCTTGCCATTATGAGGGAAAGACCAAGGGAAACAGAATATACCAGCCCTGACATTGTTGAGCTGGCAGGTGTCGGCAGCACTGAACATTTTGTAAGTGAGAGAAAATAAACTTTTATGAGCATACTTGCATCTGTACACAATTTTAATGAATACACCATGTAAATAAAGTAGTTGGCACTTTCAATTTGCATTTTGAAAGATTAAAATGAGTAGATCAATTATTGACTAGAATCAAAGAAATACATGTTAACTGATCTGAGCTAGGTAAGAACATAAGTTCATAATAAAGAGAGTGGGAAACACTTCCCTCACAACTCTAGTTAGAAGAGTTTTGGGATGTCAGATCATTGCATACCTTTGAAACCTTATGGTATCTAGATGGAATTAAGTGACATTCTTCAATGTACAGACAACTATGTTTTATAGAAAAGGGTCCTTCAGAATTGGAATAACATTATAATTAGAGAATTGAAGTGAGTGTGTTGAATCTTCTTCCTTGCTGCTTACTGGCTTATTACTATTATTTTGAAATCATTTTAAAATTTACTGAAATTTTGTAAGATTAACACCAAGAAATCTCATATATCCTTTTGTTGTTGTTGGAGTAACATATTCTATACACTAAAATAAACTCATATGTATAGGTTCCCCATATGTGCAGTTTTCCAATTCTTCAGAAATATGTCAACACATGCCATCCTCCATCAAATCACCAAGTGTTCTTCACCATTGTCCAGTGGGTTCCACCACCTCTTAACCCCCTGCTCCCACTCCCTATCGGTAGCCTCAGTTCTATTCCAAGTGTCCAGGGTTGGCTTTGTTTCATCTGTTCCTTTGTCTTCTCTCTTCACATTACACTTATGAGTGAGGTGATCTGGTAATCGATCTTTCTTCTTTTGATTTATTTCACTTAGCATAATCCTCTCTCTATCCATCCAGGTTGAACAAAGGACAGGGTTTCATCTCTTCTAGGGGCCATGTAGTAAGTATTACACTGAGTATATGTACCACATCTCCTTTATCCATTCATCTGACCTTGGGCACTTAAGTAGTTTCCAGTTCTTAGCTATTGTGAATAAGGCTACAATGAAAACGGGATGCATATATCTATGTGAATGAGTGTTCTTGTATTTTGCAGGTAAATACCCAGAAGTGGGATGGTAGGTAGAAATCTCATATATCCTTTACTCAGTTCAGAAATTGACATTTTGCCACATTTGCTTTTTCATGCTCTCTATAAAGATTTTATATATATATATATATGAAATGACTTTTCCTTTACTGCTCAAATTTGCTTTCCCTGGAATTAATAAATTATCTTCATTTTTATATTAGCTTATTTTTAATCTACATGTCACTAATTTCAAGGCTAAATTCCTACAGTTGTCTAAGTCTCTAGTATATTCAAATGGATTAGATTTTTTATTAATTCGTCTTTTAACCTCTGACATTCTCCAATTGGGACCAGTTGTCCCCCTCTATCTAGGGATCATCTTCATCTAGACATCCCTCATTTTAAGGATTCTCATATGCTTTCTCTTTTGTTGCATCCCTCATTTTCTATAATCCATCTCTCTCTCTCTCTCTCTCTCTCTCTCTCTCTCTCTCTCTCTCTCTCTCTCTCTTTCTTTCTTGGGAAAGCAACTAGACAGGCAGGCAGGAGAGAGAAGAGGAAGCATCTTTATTTTATTTGTATTTAGTTCACAATGGTTGTTTTCCCCGGATCTGAGACTCAAACCTGGGGTATGTGGCTTGGTCCTTTGGAGGCAATTGACCTAACCACTGCTCCACCAGTGTGTGCCCGTGTCTTCGCTGTGTCTTTTTCTTCCACTCTGACAGTTTTATAATGCCAGTTTTTGAGTGTTTTGGTATTCTAATGAATAAAATAATCATATTTTTTTTATTTCTATTGTTAGCTTTAGACTGAGTTTTCCTTGTAATTTTCTGAGATAAGGGATTTAACATGCTACAATATGATGGACTTCGAGGACATTTATGTTAAGTGAAATGAGTCAGTCACAAAAGGACACATGCCACATGATTCCTCTTATATGAGGAATTCAGAATAGTCAAATTTATATACTTTATAGCAAATAAAATGTTGGTTGCTTGGGGTTGGAAGGAGGGGACAATGGGAAGATACTGTTTAATAAGTACAGTTTCCATTGTACAAGAAGAAAATAGTTCTGTGAATGGAAGACAGTGATGGTAATACAGTAATTTCTTAATGTCATCAAACTGTACACTTAAAAATGCTTAAGGTGGAGGAAGAAGGTTGAATAGGCAGTACTCTCTATTCCCCTACAGACATACACATACAATACCTGGACCCCTTGTGAGATTCAGAAACCAGTTGAGAGGGACCTATCACCAAGGCAAGAGCAAAACCAATGGCATCTGCATCAAAGCCAGTAGGATTTGAGGTCCCTTTTTGCCATAATCCCCCCCCACCCCCGGTACAGTGTCACATGTTTGGGATGGAATCCCCAACTCCCAGCTTCTCTCTGAGGAGCGATAGAGAAGATTAAACCCCAAGCCTAACATTCTGGTGTTTCTAGGGCTGACCACGCATGGGTTTCTTCCTTGACTGAATCTGAGTGCAGACAGGAAAGGGTTTCAGGTTGAGAGGCCTTAAAATCAAAAGCAGCTGTTTGGACTAACATGCAAGCACTCTCCATAGCCCTTCCCCTTGGCCCCATGCTAAGTTAGTGGGTGAAAGAAGTATCAAATCGCAGCTTTCCTATGGGGATGAAAAGGATTGGTCCATATATCCCACATTCCAGATTTTCTGGGTGCTACCTGGGAGACTCGTATCTGATAGCGCACTGGCAGGACTGGCAGACTCTAGAAGGCTGAGAGTCACTGAAAGCAAAGTCAGTCTGGGATTAGCACACAATCATCCACCAGGGAGCCTACCCGCCAAAGCAAAACGGAGTGAGCAGGAGAAAAATCCAGCAGGAGAGAGACCAGCT
The DNA here is from genome assembly GCA_004363575.1 of Solenodon paradoxus. NCBI lineage: Eukaryota > Metazoa > Chordata > Mammalia > Eulipotyphla > Solenodontidae > Solenodon > Solenodon paradoxus. The sequence goes on from RJWH01000562.1 coordinate 333,160, forward strand.
TCTCTTTGGGGAAAGGAAAGGATTAACAAAATGGCAATAATAAGTACTAATGTATTGACAATTGCATTTTGATAGCTCCCTTGGGTCTTTTATGTTTTCGCCACCAAATAGCCGGAGTCATTAGAAACATAGAAACATCTCAGCATCTAGCCGCTAGAGGTAGTACTTTGATAACTGGGCTTCCCCATGCTCACACAGTCAGATTTATGAAGTAGAAGCAATGTATTCCAGTTCCAGGGCCAAATTCACTTTTAAGAAGGAAATGTCAGCTATACTGCTAGTTCATGTCAACACAAATCAGTGGAAAGGTATTCTCCCTGACCATAAGCTAAGGACCTTGCCCTTTTTTTCTGGTTAACCCTACACCTGTCACTACGATAAGTGACTCTTAGTAAAACAGTGAAGATGAAAAAGGCAATTGGGAGACTAGGCATTTTTATTGTCTTTAAGTCTGTTAAACAGTTTTTTGTTTTGGGAATCCTTTACATTTAAATTTGACTAACTGGGAGTTATTTGAGATGGGGAGACAGGTTGGTATCTGTAGTAGTACAGAAAATGTCAAAGTTTAATTGCCATTCTTAAGTCTAACAGTGACCACAGACTAGATTATAAAAATGGAGTTCAATGGGGTCTTTTTCAAGCTTACAATGAGTCTGTGTTAGTCTTACTGATGTTTTTGCCAAGGATTTTTTCCTTGCCTGTTAATTAGAACGCCCTCCAGTTTAGCCTTACTTAATCTCCTGCTTTGCTATTCTACCAAGTATTGTCACAGGGTTGAATTTACAATAAAAAAGAGAAATTATATTGATTTTTTCATGATGAACTTAATATATTTTTATTGTATGAAGTTGAAAAATGCAGAAAAGTAGAAAGGAGAATGAGAATTGCCTCAATCTTATTATCTAGAGACAATGTGAGTTATCTTTTTGTGGGTTTCCCTTCTAAATACATATTTTCTTTACAGAAGTTATAATCATAGTACACATACAATTATGCATCTTAAATTTTGCTTACTATATAGCATTTCATTTTACTAGATTTCAAAAGCATGAAGTTACTAAAACAGTTTGTGATTCTATAAATATTTACTGTATTACTATAAAAAAATTAGAAAAGACCAAAAGCTAAAAAGAAAAAAACGTAATTGCCCACAATCCCATCACTTTGTCATTTTGAAAATACATATATGATACTCATGTCATATATATATATAAAATGATTGAAATTATAATTCATATGCTGTTTTTGTTTTTATCACCTAATAGTACAATAAAAGCAATTTTTTATGTTATCAAAACTTTGTAAACAAAGTTTTAAAAGCTTTATAACATTCTATCATCTGATAACTTATTTAGCCAATGCCCTATTATACAAACAAATGCTATGATGAATATCTTTGGGTGTAAATTTTGTTTATAGTTTGTAGTTTTCTTTAAGAGAGATTCTTGAAACTCTAAGGGCATGAAAATATTAAGGTCCATAGTTCACATTTTCATAGTAGTGGCACCAGTTTGCATTTCTACCAGTAATGAATGTGTGCTTGTCTTCCACTGTACCTGAATTTTAATATTTTTAAAAACCTATGTAAATTATAAATAAGGACCAATTTCAGGCCTCTCTGATCAAGCTGATTCTGATGACTAATCCAGTATCCTGGGGACTTCAGTTATTTGAATCCTGCACCTTCTATTCCCTGGAGTCAGAGGAGCTTCTCTGTTCACAGCGGGCATTCCATTATGTTTTTAGTGCAGCATCCCTTTGCTCGATTCTGGGGATATAAATAAAAATAAATCACAAAGTCCAAACTTAATGCAGGACTTTCCAGCTGACACTCCTAGGCATATAGTATGCTAAAATATTGAAATTCTTGGCTTTCAGAGCACTAGTTGGGGTCATCAGTGTGGTAGAGCAGTGTGATATCTCAAGATCCCTCCAAACTACATTATGACATTAAACTGGAGACCTGATATCCTTCTGAATTAGGGTAGTAAAAATGTATTACTGGCCTTCAAATTGAAAACAAAGGCATCTGGTGGGGTTTATGGATAAGGATGGAGAAAAAAGCATTTGCCAGATTACTAGTTATATACCAGTCATCAGATAATGTGTTAATTTTTCAAGCAATGAAACACACTAGTTACAGCAGTTGCAACTACAGTTACCACCTGGTTAAATTTACAGTAATCCACTGTCATTCTCCAAGATCTACCCATCTTCTGTACAAGCCAAACTGGAGAGCTGAGTGGGATGTGTTGGAAACTAACACCCCTACAACACACTTGTCCTTGATGGTGGTACCAGTCTCTGCATTTCCTTCAGAAATGTGATACTGTTTTTGGTTTACCATTTTCCTGGATAGAGGCAGTTCTAGTGACATCCACCAGGCCTTTCCCGCCTCATAACTCTCACCCCACAGATCAGTAGACCAATGTAGGAAACTGTCAGCTTCTGAGTATATCTATTTCAACTACACAGCTGAAGAAATGACCACTGAATAAGTTCGGGGAACCACTGGGCCCATTATGAGATGGACCTGAGCTAAAATTCCATTGATCACTTGACCCTCAGAAGCCCCTAAACTGACTGATAGCCCATTGTAGCATTTTGGGTCTCCTGCATTTCAGAACCAATGTCCATTAATCCTTAGACGATCTCATTATTTCCTTTTCCTAAATGCAAGATTACTCCAGTAAAAGATCATAGTGTTAATAACTACTTCCTTTGGAGAAGACTGGGAGACAGCTAACAGTATAAAATTTTGGTAGTGTACAATTTCTCAAGGGAACCTACCTTCTTTCTTCAAGGAGTTCTAGGTTTGTAAACTGATCCAAATCTGGGAATTGATTGAGAGGTTTATGACTCTATTATATTATTTAGGTTAGACTCTTGTTGACTTAATCTAGAACTTTTCTGCTTATACATACCAAGTAAGAGTTAGTAGATATCCTAGGAGCACTATAATCAGTTAGCCAAACCCACAGGTCAGTGTAAGCTAGACGAATCTGACTACTTCTTCGATTCTGTTGTCTATTACAGAAATTGAGTGCCATCACTTGGCCCTTGCCACCCTGGGATCCACTTACTCTCATTGAATTCAGGTTTCTCAGGTCAGTAACTGTGGTTCTGTGGCGAGGTCTGGCTAACAGAAAAGAGTGATAACAGAACTCCTCATGGAAGCTGGGGCTGCTTTCATAAAGTTACTCCTCACAGAACGGATGAATGGTGTGTGCATGAGCAAGACTTTTCTGACGCATTCCTAGGGGTGAATTGTGTTGAGCAGCACAGATCCTTTGATTTTGGAGAAAAATACTTCTATTCTCTGTAGACAACCATACCTCTTTTGAGACAGCTCTTGGTCTGTTATTGAGCCCTTGTAGAGACTGAATGTTTAATGGAAACCAAGTTAAAATGCAACCTGAGCTGCCCATCGTGAACTGAGTACTGCATACCCACCAATCCATAAAGTTAGATATTCACATTAACACTCACTAATGAAGTGGAAGTAAAAGTGGTAAACATGTGATGAGAACTGAATAGACCATGAAGGAATATGAAGGAGTGGCCCAAATGCTGATGGTGTTTCTAGGATAGGCATTAACTCTGGGCTTAGATTTATTTTCCCTACATGCGATGCTTCTGCCATAACCATCATCAGTGGACTTACAGACTCTCTATTCACCAGCATGGTATTCCACGCAGTGCTGCTTTGGATCAAGGATCTCACTTCACAGCAAAAGAAGTATGACAATGGGCTCATGGAATTCATTGGCCTTACCACATTCTCTGCGATCTTAAAGCATCCAGTTTGGTAGAATTATAGAACGGCCTTTGATAACTCTGTTACATTGCCAGTTAGATGACAATACCTTGTAAGTTGCATCAAGGTTTTCCAGAAGGCTTTGTGTGCTTTGAATCAGCATCCACTATATAGAGCTATTTTTCCCATAGTTAGTGTTTATGGATCCAGGAATCGAGGGTGAAAAATACTAGTGGAACCACTTACTCTTACTCATTGTGACCCACTAGTAAAATTTGGCTCTGTGTTTTCATGATTTTATTCTTTGCTTCACTAGAGGTCTTAATCCCCAGATGAGGAATGCTGTCAACAGGACACACACCAGTGCTTCCATTGAACTGGAAGTTGCACTTTAGTCATTTTTGAATCCTCATGCTTCTCATGAGCGGGCAAAGAAGGAAGTCCCCCTGTGCTGGCTGGGACAACTGATCCTGACTATCGAGAGAAATTTGAACTATGACTCCACAGTGGAGGTAAGGAAGAGTATGTTTGGAATGCAGGAGATCCTCTAGGTCAACCCTTTTTAACCCTAGCTTTATTGATCAATGACATACAACATTGTATAGTTATTAAAAGTGTAGACTGTGATGATTTGCTACACATACATATTGTGAAATGAGAAATACAATAAACTTGGTTAACACCTCCATTATGTCACATAATTTGTGTGTTTGTGTGTGTGTGTGTGTGTGTGTGTGTGTGGTCAGAACATTTAAGACCTACTCTCTCAGCAACTTTCAAGTATAAAATACTTTATTGTTAACTATAATTATCATGCTATCCATTATTTATATCTCCAGAATTTGTTTATCTTAAAACTTGATGTTGGTGCTCTTTGACCAGTGCCTTTGTATTTCCCCTACCCCCAATCCCTGGTGATTATTATGCTCTCTGTTTCTAAGAATTTGACTTTTTTAGGTTTCACAAGTAATTGAGACCATATGGTATATGCGTTTCTTTATTTAACTTGTTTTACTTAGTATAATGCCCTCGAGGTCCATCCATGTTATTATGAATGGCAAGAATTTTCTTTTTTAATGACTGAATAATATTCCACTATATAACTATGTCACCTTTTTTTTATTCTTTCTTATGGTGATGGATATTTAAGTTGTATATGTCTTGGCTACTCTAATACTTCAATGAACACGAGGCTACAAGATTTCTTCAAGATAATGATTTCATTTCCTTCAAATAGATATCCAAGAGTGAATCTATAGATTGCTTTGGGTAGAATATTTTAACAATATTAAGTCTTTCATTCCATGAACATGGAGGTCTTTTTACGAATTTGTTTTCATATGTTGAACCACCCTTACATCTCAGGGATGAATCTCTTGGTTATTGTGTATGATTCATTACTATGCTGTTGAATTCAGTTTGCTAGTATTTTGCTGAGAATTTTTACTTCTATTTTTATTAGGGACATGGGTCTGTATTTTTTCCCCTTGTTGTGTCCTTATCTGACTCTGGTTTCAGAGTGATGCCACCTTTGTAAATTAGTTGGCCAGTGTTCCCTTCTCTCCAATTTTTTGGAAGAGCTTGAGAAGAACTGACATCAGTTCTCCTTTAAGTGTCTATAAAGAATTTACCAGTAAAACTATCTGTTCCTGAATTTTTCCTTGTTGGAAAATTTTTGATTATTAATTCAATCTCTGCTCAGTATGGCACTGGAATAGGTCTGAAGTCCAAAGCCACACAAGTTAGCTTGAAGTTGATGCGAGTCATTTCTGAAGTCCATGGGGAAGGTGAAGTTGGGTGCCCCCTTCACACACACACACACACACACACACACACACACTCTCTCTCTCTCTCTCTCTCTCTCTCTCTCTCTCTCTCTCTCTCTCTCTCTCTCTCTCTCTCCTATTAGAATTGAGTTCTATAAAGTCTCTCTGTCTTGGGATGGCCAGGTTTGAAGTAGGAGTGAGGGAGGTTAATGATAAAATGTCTTTCCAACTCCCTTTAGAGTGTCTTCTATTAGTTCTGTGCTTTACCCAGGTAGCTCATTCCCAGGAGGAGAGAGGGAAAACTAATCTGAGCATGCCCAGTTTATTATCAAATTTACCCATCATTTGAATCATTTTTTTGTACCCCAGAGATGGGCAAAGTAAAGAGACAGAGAAGTATGCCCTGGTAGAGTAGACGTTAGGTCTGCTGCCTCCAGCCAAGACAGTCCATGTGACCCAAGAACGCTGGTTTGTGGTCAGGGAGAATAATCAAGACGAACAACTAAAATAAAACAAATAAAGTGTTTCTTCCTCTCTTTTCCTGTCTGATTGCCTACTTGCCTTCATTCCTTTCCTTTAAAAACATAATAAAATTAAGTTCTGTAATATGAAAATGCATGTCTTTGTATTTTGATTATATGAGAGGTTTATTTCATAAAATTTCTATGAATCATTCATTGACAGGGTTTTAAGCTTGACATTGCAACTAACTCTTAAGAAACAGTAGTTTGGGTATAGTTTAGTGCCTAAAATGATTATCTACAATTATCTGAAAAGACTATTAAAAATTCTCAAACACACTTGTGTGACTGAATTTTTTCATATATTTAACTTAAAATAGCAAATGTGAAATGATATGAAAAGACAAGAATGTAACTTGCAAAATGTGGAGATCTACACTTCTCATTAGACTTTTTTATTTTGAAAAATAATTATTTTCATGAAATTATACTATTACTCTTAACATGTAATGAGTTTTAACACTCTTCTAAATGAATATGCTAATATCTTTTGAAACTTAAAAAAAAAACCCTTCAATTAAGCATTTATTTGGTGACCATTCTCTTGTTATTTCAGACTTAGAAGACATTTTGAGGTATCATTTTAATGATCTGCATTTTTCAAAAAATGGGCAAAATACAAGGTTGATGTCTGCTGTTAAAGGTTTGGGTCTCTGGAAGCAGACTCTGAGATGATATAAGTTTTTTTTTGAGGGGGGTGGAGGTTTATATTGGGACCAATGCCCTGTGGAAGGGCCAGGGAAGAAAGAGGCAGAGAAAGAAGGTAAGCTGACTTAAAAGCTACCTTGATACATCCCAAAGGGAGTTTTGCAATGAAAATGGCTCATCAGAGTTTTCATACATTAGGGCAAAAATTGTGACTGCCAGATAAAATACAGGATACCCAGTTAGAGCTGAATGTCACATTCAAATTTTGAAAAAAGACATACTCATACCAAACATTATTCACTGTTAATCTGAAAGTCAAATTTAACTGGGTCTTGTATTTTCCTTTGATAAACCTGAAAACCTGAGCTTAAATGGTCAGGCCTTAAAATTCCTGTCTGATGTGATTGCCTAGGGAATGGCATCACCCTGTGCATACTTGGGAATGGTACTTCTCTCTGTAATGGAGCAATCTCTAAATGACTCTTACCTGAAAGGTGTCTGTTCGCACCACTTCCAGCAACTCCTGCAGCAAGTTCTTTCTTTTTTTTTAAATTTATTTTTTATTGAGATAACTAGGATTTTAACACAATATAAGTTGGATATGCAAGCTCACTCTTCACCAACTATATGACAACACCCATGCCCACCACCAAATTTCTAATAGTCCTCCACTAATGTCCATTGAACTCCCACTACCCTTTGCCCACCTTCCCCATCTTCTCTGGTACCCTCAGTTCTGTTGTCAGAGTCCAAGGGTTAGTTTTTGCTTTATTTTGTCTGCTCATTTGCTTTGTTTCTTTACACCTCACCTATGAGTGAGATCCTCCAGTATTGGTCTTTCTCCTTCTGACATTTCAACAAGTTATTTCTTAAGGCACATCCTGGGCAGGCCAGCTCTATGCCAATTGCAGTGTCTTGTTGCTATTATTGTTGTTATTTTATAAAATAAGTTTTTTTTATGACAACAAGAAATATTAAAAACATACTTTTAAATCTTATTATTGCAATTAAAGTCAAGATTATTCTCTTCATTAAGTGAAAAAACCAACTTGAGAAATCTAAAAACCATATGATTCCAACTACATGGCATTCTGGGAAAGGAAAAACTATGGAGACAGTAAAAATGTCAGTAGTTGGCCTGCCCTGGTGATCTAGCGGGTAAGTACATACACCCCAAAGATCTAGGTTCAAAACCCGGGTTAGGTGGGAACAACAAAAGTTAAATAAAATAAATAAATGCTTCTTCATCCTCTCCCTTCCTGCCTGCTTGCATACTTCCTTTCATTTCTTTCTGAAACTTTCTTAAAAAAAAATTAGTGAATGCCAAGAGTTAGGGGAAAAAGAGGTTAATAGGCAGAGCACAGAGGAGTTTTAGGGCAGTTTTAAAAAAATACGACAACTCTGTATGACATTATAATGATGGATACATATCATTATATATTAGTCCAAATCCATTGACATCAATAGTGACTACAGAATTTGGGTGATTATGTGCCAATATTTGGAACAGCAATTGTAACAGAATGTACCCCTGTGGTAGGAAACATTGATGATGAAGAACAGCATGCATGTACAGGTGCAGGCATGGTAGGGGAAGTCTCTGTAACTTCCCCTCAATTTTGCTATGAAATTTACTCTAAAAAGAAAATCTAACAAAGCCTCAAAGAAGAAAAGTCTCTCAAGTAAGGACTTGATTGGCCATAGTGAGCCAATCAAGTGTTTTTGGAAGATGAAGAACTGTGAGTTAAGTCCCTCTTGGGTCAGGTTCCTGATTCTCTAAATGAGCAAGTTATGGTCAAATTTGGGAGGAGACTGGGGGAACGAGACCACGAAGTATGACATATGCATGGGGCCCTACTTCTCAGAATATTTTCGGAAGTGGGGAGATCTCTGAGGAGGAAAAGTTCACCAAGACGGGTCTGCTATGAGCTAATTTGACACTGTTTATGGCACTACTCTTTTTTTTTTTTTGCCCCAAATTTATCTCTCAAATTTCAGATATTAGTCCTTCATTAAAATATTTCAGGAATTGGATGGTTATGTTCACCTCATCTTCCTTAGTCATGATTGTACAGCCTTTGAAAGCATCCTCTCATTCTTTATCTTGCCAGGTGTTACGGTTTATAGCATTTTAGGTTGTTCTCATCTGACAGCAGCTTGGTCATTTAAAGTGTTTTTCTTGGATTGCATGCAATTTCTTTATAGGGCTCGGATATCATGATTTGTCATAATTTTGATCATATTTTACACTTTTAGCAATATTGTTCTGTTGGCATGTTTAGATGAAGTTGTTTTATTCAAGGGACCATCAACTCCATTCTGTTTCCCAAATTGAAGTTGAAGGAGCATGTTTGCCTGTGTGTGTTATTGTCAGCTATCATTTGGAAAATAATCTATGTGATGTTTGAAGGTGGGCTATATAGCTATTTAGATATATAAATAGTTTAGATTACTTTTTCCAAAACGTACTTGTTGATATTGAAATTCTCTTATTCCTTTTTTGCGATGTCATACAGTCTCAGAAAATTTGTTTATAGTTTATCTCAGTTCACCTAAACATTTTATTTCATGGAAAACTTCATGTTTTCTGTAGGACAGGGCATTTTAGCATGCAAACTATCCCCCAGATAATTTATCAGAATGGCAAATGAAAAGTCTTAGAACTGGATTCTGGACAGACCTGGCATTTATCTTTTCTTTTTGGAGGAGTGATTGTTTCTATCTGTCTACCTATCTGTCTGTCTGTCTGTCTGTCTATCTATGCCTTGTCTATATCCTGTTCATGACATAGTCTGATCCCATGACAATCTAAGAGAAATAATAGTTAGTTCAATTTTAACTTACATGCTATAAGATTGCCCATGAAAAAAGGTGTGCAAAAGCTTATGATACGATTTAAGGAGCAATATAAGTGTTAGTACTTTTGACTTAGAACAATAAAAGAATTTAAAATATTTCTGATTGGTGATCAGGGCTTAAGTTTTCACTGTAATGTCTTTGGAAATCCCAACATATCAATATGTTGACAAAGGTAATACTATTTGAAAAGGGTAGATAAATAAATGCTGCTAATTATAATTGACCAGATTAAACTACATTTTATGGTTCTATATTAGTGAATTCAAAATTTAGAAAAAATACTCTCTGGTCAGTGAGGATCTTGGTTCTGTCTTGTGGAGTTGTATTTAAATGCAAGAAATATTTGTTTCTGCTGGATCATGATTGGATTTTGTGTTGGAATTATACAAAAATTGTATGGAATGACTTATTAAATTTTTTAATGTGCATTTAGGGACATAATTCAGAACAGTTCTGTGTGTGGTTCAATACACCAGTGGTTTTAAGTTGGCAAATGTGAAATTTTGAATTGTATTTATAGACAGCAACCATAACTTCCCAATATTATAAATTTTTATAAGAGACTATTATAGGTATCTTGGGGTGGTGATAAAAGAGATTATACGACATCAATGTCTTTCAACTCCATATTTAAACAAAAGTGATTACTAGTTAAATATGGAATGGGTAGTGAATTAAATTTCACTAATTTGGGGCTGAATTTCCTTGTTACACTTGATAGACTGAGTTTGTGTGTTATATAGTGTGTTAGGATTTTGTGCTTTGGGGTAAGGCAAACATAGTTTCTGACCCAACTGTTTCTTAGCAGTGGTATGACCTTTGATAAGCCATTTAACTTCTTCAAGTCTCAGTTTCCTCATCAGTCAGAATGTAGATAATAATAGTAGTTCCTTCATAGACTTGTATGACAATTAAGTAAGACTCTCTGGATATCTGGCAAATAGTAGGCATGACAAAAATTCTTCTTCCTCCTTCTCCTTGTTAGTATTATTTTATTTTTGTTATTTCTTGCATTCTTTGTTTCTTACCGAATACAGTACTACGTATAATTTATGTTATCATTAATATATTAATTATTTATTTGCTTAATTTGAGTTCTTAAGATATACTGGAGGTATTAGGTTGGATGAGAAAATTATCCTTTAGGAATAGTTGAGTAACAAAAGACAGGAGAAATATAATTACATATTTTCTTTTCTTCTGTTTTTTTGATGGATTAGCTTCAAAGATGTGTATGTCCTCCTCCAGACTCTTTTCTTTCATATTTAGATGACTGCATGCTGCGGTATAAGATTGCCTCTTTGGAAGTGGGTTTAGAGGAACTGATGATGTTGGGAACTGAAGACCAGAAATGAATTAGACTGCAGATTGGCAAGGATTTTTTGCAAGTCAATTATAAAGAATATTTATTTTTTAAATTATTTTTTGCTTTTGGTTTTTGTGAGTTTTTTCTTTTTATCCCTCTGTTTTGCAATTCAATTAAAAAAAACCATGTTCAAAGCAAAATTGAAAGTATCGAAAGTTGCACCCTGGACTAATGGTTAGGTCAATGGCCTCTGAAGGACACAGGTCACATGCCCCCTTGAATTCCAGGCCCAGGGGGAAACAACCAGTGTAAATGATGAAATGAAAATAAAATAAAATGCTTCCTTCTATTCTCTCTTCCTGCCTGCCTGCTTATTTGTCTTCATTCCTGCCAGCACCAATTCTCAAAAAAAAAAGAAGAAAGGAGAGGAAAGTACTAGAAAACCTGAACAAAGAAAACCTGAATCCAGTCCCAGTTCTGCCACATAGTCTGTGGGTATGACACTGGCAAAAATTTTAAAATATTAAGCTCTCTACCTGTTTCTATAACTGTACAACAGTGGGCTTAAATCCTAGATGATCTCAAAGGCAATCTCTAGCTCAAACATTTTCTAATATTTCTGATATTTTCAAATTCATTTCTATATTTTCTTAAGTCAGTAGACATTATACTAAACTAACACTTTTATCTTTCCTCATTCAAGGTTACCTTTTGATAAGAGAAGAAATATAGCACAAGACCTTGGGAAAAGCACAAGACTCAAACTCATGGTTCTAATTCCATTTCTGACGAGTAGCTGTGTGATCTTAGGAAATTCCTTTATACAATGCATCTTAACCGTGACTGCCCATTCAATTAATCTGGGAGGATTTTAAAACATTGATGCCGAATTACACTCTTGAAGATTCTAAACATCAGGCACTGAGAGGTTGTTAAAGCTTTCCAGGTAATTGAATGTGCAGTCAAGATTGAGGATTGCTACAAAATCCAGTGAGCCTTAGTGTCCTGGCACAAAAATGGATTTTCTAAAAAAGAATAGAAACAACTGCCCTCTCTGTGTCACAGAATTGAGGCTAAAAAATCAAGTAAAACAGATGAAAGCACTTTCCGATGTAAATATACTGTAACTATTAAAATCGATATTATTAAAGAGCTTAACTATTGTTATTTTGCAAACAGAGATTATCACTAGAGTATTGATTTTGCTTCTGGGCTGCTAAAATTTTTAGATAAAATTCACTTACTCACTCTGAAAGAATCTGAGGCATGGCCTAGGAGACAAGTCCACTGCTTCTGGTCTGCATGTCTGCATACATCTCAAGGACCCAGGTTCACAGCCTGGGGCAGGGGGCAACAACCAAGATAGAAAACTAAATAAAATAAATAAAATGCTTCTTTCTCCCCTCTCTTTCTGTTTGCTTGCCTGCCTGCTCACCTTCATTCCTGCCTGTATCTTCCCTTCAAAAAAAAAAAAAAAAAATATATATATATATATTTGAGATTCCTCCTCTTCTCAATTAGTATGTGATAATTTGCTTCTGCAGACACTCCCAGTGCTGCTCTGTGACCCAATGAGGACTTAGTACTTATGTGTGGACTCAGTGATTATTCTTAATAAACACAGTTCTTTTAAGTTTTGCAGACCACTTATCATCACAAATCATCATGACATGCTGTTTATTCCTTTGTGCCACAGCTTATAAATGCACCAAACTGTGGAATAAACAAGTCTATGTTTGTGTAGTGGAGGAAAAATATCAACTGTTTTTCAAATATATCCTGTTCCATCAGGAATTCCTATTTACCTTTCGTTTATCACAACATCCTTTAAGAATTTAAGTTTAGGTTGCCCCATTGGGAAACTTTCTTCTTTTATTTTCATGCTTTGATACTTTGATATATTTTTGTCTGTTCAGTCATTACCCTAGATGTGTCAGTGGCCATTGCAACTCCAGTAATAAATAAATTTCTCTATTCCCAGTAGTGCTGGAATTAGTCACACTTTGACTTTTGAAATTGTCCTCTTGTGATCTATCCTTCAGGAATGAGCAGTGGTATACTGAACAGAAGACTTGAAGACTTAGGTTTCATGAACTTGAAGGCAGCCCAAGAAGTGGGGTGAGGCTCTCCCTGGAGAGGTCACTTACAGCCCACAGGTGCTCCTCAGGGTTGCATTTGAGGAACACAGGCAGATCACCCATGGTGACAGGCTCTGGGAAGGGCTCTCACTGTGTGTGTTACTCCATTCTCTGACCCGTCATGGCTGCAGCACCATTCAATATCTCTCTGCTCACTAGAAAATACATTTTGACAAAACAAAACAAAAGTCTGGAATCTTTTCAGTATCTATATTTTTTGATGATGACTGACATTTCTCTCCATTAGGTAAGACTAGGAATAAGCTCTAAATTGATTCCTTAGGAATCCCTTCAAGAAATGAATGTCTATTAATTAAGGATTTAACAACTACTCATTGATTAAACAACAGTTAAATTTCAATGAAGAACTAGATTTTTTTTAAAAAATTAGAGCCAAGTCTATCTTGCACAAGCTTTCAACTTTCCTACTCACAAGCGTAGAGGATTACATACAGTGGATGAAAAATTTTAACCTTAAGTTGTCATTGTTTTATATATATATATATATATATATATATATGAATACATATATTTGAAAATGATAGATTGGCTAATGCCTACAGGCTGCATGACTTTTTTACATTTTTAAAAGGGTTATAAAAAGAAAAAATAACTAGGGTCGGTGACCAAATGACACACAAATCTAAAATATTTGCTCTCTGATTCTACAGAAAATGTTTGCTGACCTCTGAATCTGTAGAAACTATCAATAACAGCCTTCACTTATCTTTTAATTTCACCAAGAAGTACACTGTCCTTTGTCTTTGGAAGTATTAATTTCCACTTGTAAAGTAAGTCTTCCCAGGCAATTATAAGAGACGGTGTGCCCTGGTGCTTAGCAGTTAAATCGTGTTCTGTGGCTGGCTTAGTCCGCATACATCTAAGGACCCTGGTTTGTACCTAAGGCTGGGGAGAAAACCCAAGATGACCAAATAAAATAAATAGTTAGTTCTCTTCCTCCTCCTCCAGAGAGAGAGAGAGAGAGAGAGAGAGAGAGAGACAGACAGACAGACAGACAGACAGACAGACAGACACAGAGAGAGAGACAGAGAGAACAAGACACTCCTCTCTAGCAGAATCTGTCACAGAATCTGCCTTGAACCAGGCATTTCACCTCTGGCCCTTATTTGTGCTGCTGTTCTCACCTTCCCCAGACTGCATCAACCTCAGCATCAACACCACCCATCAATTTGCTGCATACCATCTTTGACCTTGACTTCTAGCCAAGTGTTTGTTCCATACTAACTGCTCTTGTGAATCTGCTACATTGCCCTACATTTTCACCTGTTTCACCCTCTAAGGCTCTTCTTTTGTGAGTCTTCTATTTACCTTCTGCCCTAGAATGTCAGCCCTGCTGAGGGAGGTGTTGAGACCCGATTTTCTCAGGTGGTTTTAAAGTGGGTCAAGTTCTGCCAACAGTGTACTGCAGAGAGGACTCCAGGTGACTTCCCTCACCTCACCAAGTGAGCCATTTTTGTGGGCAGCATGGCTGCCCTTTCTGGGTACTGCTTTGTGTGCAGTGGCTTAAGGTAGTGTATTAAATTAAGAATATGCAGATTATGACCCATGAATAAGGAGGCACAAAGCATTCACACAGGGTCAGCAGGTAACTCCCTCAGCAACCAGGTTCCCGTTTTGAGGAGGTAAAAATCCCGGAGTCATTTTGATTGAAATCACATTTGAATTTTTTTCTTATTAAAATAACATTGGATTATAACATTACATAGGTTTCAGATATGTATCATTGCTCATCAACATCTTTATATAATACATTATGTTCATCGCTAAAAGTCCATTCCCTCATACACCATATAATTAACCCCTTTTATCTGATTTATCCACCTTCTTTCCCCTTGTCTGCTGACAACCAGTAATTTGGTATGATAGACTAAAAGATTATTTTTGTTTCATTTAGTTCATTAGCTTGTTTTATTTTACCTACACCACATAGGATTAAGTCCTATGGTGTTTGTCTTTCTACATCTGACTTATTTCACTAAGCATAATACCCTCTATTCCTACTTATATTGTTACAAATGCAGGATTTAGCCTTTTAAAAAAATTAGCTGAGTAGTATTCCATTGTGTATCTATATGACATTTCTTTATCCACTCATCTGTCATAGGTACCCTGGTGTTTCTAACTCTTGGCTATTGTAAATAATGCTGTGAAGAACATAGGGGAGGGGTGATTTGAATACACCCACGCAAAAGAAATGAAGTCGCAAGATTTATAACTTACATGTCCCAGAAAGAGAGGGAGGGGACAATGAGCCAGGGGAAGGGCTGTTCTCTAGTTCAGGCTGTTTAAGTGACCAGGACATAGAGAGCCAAGTGGCAAACACCTATGACTTATAAGGTGGTTGGAACAGTGGCCACTAACTTCCTATAGGCTTAGCAATAAGTGGTTATTTTAAAAGGTGTCCTGGGAAGAGCAAGGCAGGAACTTATTATGTGACTCCTAAGTTCAGTCCCTTATTTAAAAGTCCAGACTCTGCGTATGAGTAAGGTGAACATACTGTAAAATGTCCAGGCAGCAATTTGAATAAAGGTTGTTTTTCTCATCGATTACTTGCACACCCTCTTAACTGTGTTCATTTTATTCCTTTGTTTTTGTTTTTAGAAGAAGGAAATAAGGAAGAGGAGAAATAGGTATTTTCTTTCTTTGTTTCATTTTGGTCTCCTTGCCCCTGGGGTCCTTGGGCTTTGCATGGTCCACATTCCAGCTGTTTCAGCCACCTGAGCCACAAGGGCTAACCATGGATTTGTTTGAGAGTCCATATTGCTTGGTGTAGTTTCCTTGGCATATACCTTATGTCCACTTGCCTTCCAACAACTACAGTAGTGTTTCCATGTCTATCATTTTGACTAGGTCATTCCAATGGTTTCCTGGTGCCCTCGGTTTCCAGCACACTTCTAATCAGAACTATCCCAACCCTCCACTTCTGGAACATTCCATTCTTCATCTCAGTCCAGCTTATTGGATCACTTTCTCTCCTCCCTGGAGTACCTCCTCTAGTCATACTTACTGACAGTTAAATGACTGTTTAACTAAAAGTATTTATTTTCTTTATCATCTTTGAGAAAGTGTTGACAGGCTAGATACCTCCTTAGCACTACTCCTTAATGTTTTAAGCAGTACTTTTTGTTCTACCCGCAGCAGCAATTGGGAACACCTGGTAAATTCTTGCTTACTATTGGATATCAATGAGATTAATACCTTTTTATGAATTATGAAATTCAAAAGGTGATACTCTTCTATAGAATATTTACTGAGTACACCCTAAACTAGGTACTTTTAAACTAGCTTCACAAGTGTTAACTCATTCCATTCCTACAATAAAGTCTTAAAGAGGGTACTATTACTAAATCAGAGCCCTGAGAACTAGATTAAAGTCACACGGATAGAAAGCAATGGAGATTTGATTCGAACTGGCAGTACGATTCCATGGTAGAGCCACTCCTTTTAACTACAACGATAAGTTTGCCAATAGGCAAAGAAGTCTACTAGAGGAATATGTGGGACACTTGAGACTTAAGAATTCTTTTTCTTCCCTGGAATGAAGTCATCTATATGTGATACTGGGAATTGTTGCAGACAACTTGTGATCAAAATAGGAGCCACAGCTGAATATTGTGGAGTAGAAAGATGGAAGTCACTGAAATTTTTGAGGACATCCTTGAGCAACTGAATGATCTAATCTTGGAACTGCTCTGCCTCTCTTCTAATCTCCCTTCATTCCTAGAAACCAAGTGGATATATGTAGAAAGAATTTGTGAAGATTCAGCACCCATTTATGAGAAAAAAAACCTTCACATCCAGTTGGATAGAAGGTACATACCTCGAAATAATAAAGGCCATATTTGATAAATCCAGTCAACATTATACTCAGTGGTAAAAAACTGTTTCCTCTAAAATAAGGAATGAGTCAAGGCTCTATACTTGAAACTGCTCTTCAACATCATACTGGAGGTTGTAGCCAGAGCAATTAGGCAAGAAGATATTCAAACTGGAAAAGAAGTAAAATATCACTATCAGCAGATGACATGTTAATATACGCAGAAAACCCTAAAGATCCCATCAAAAAACTACTAAAATTAATCAATGAGTAAAGTGACAGTCTACAAAATTAGCACACAAAAATCTGTTGCATTTTTGTGTAGAAATAATATGATACAAGAGAATGAAGTCAAGAAAATTATCTCATCTATAACAGAAACAAAAAATATTAAATACCTTAGGATATGCTTAACAAAGGAAGTGAAAGACCTGTACAGTGAAAACTACTAGACTTTCTTAAAGGAAATAGAGGAAACTATGAAGGGATAGATATCCTGTGTTCATGGCTGGGAAGAATGAATAGTTTTAAAATGGTCAACTTACCAAAAGCAATATACAAATTTAAAGCAATGCCCATAAAAATTCCATTGGCATATTTCAAGGAAGCAGAGGAAAAAAATTTAAAAGTTGAATGGAGCAACAAAAGACCCCAAATAGTCTAAGTAATCATGAGAAAAAGAATAAATCTGGAGGTATCACATTCCCAGATACTGAGCTATATTACAAAGTAATAATGACCAAAACTGTGTGGTACTGGACACAGATCAGCGGAATGAACTGAATCACCTGAAATTGACTCATATAAAAATAGTTGATTTAAAATCAAGGAGCCAAGCACATATAATGGAGAAGTAAGTCTTTTTAATAAATGGTGTTGAGAGAACTGAACAGCCACATGGAAAAGAATGAAGCTAGACCACCCTCTAACACCATACAAAAATTAATTCAAACTAGATTAGAGACCTGAATGCAAGACTGGAAAGCATAGAATTCTTGGAAGACAACATAGGAATCACATTCCATAACATCAGCCTTAGAGAGAGGTCTTTGGGGGCTCAAATCTTGAGTCAAGGAAAACAAAACAAAAATAAACAAGTGGAACTATATCAGACTAAAAAGCTTCTGTACAGCAAGAGAAACAATCACCAAAACAAAAAGACTGGGAGAAGATATTTGCATTCCATATTTCTAACAAGGATTTAATATCTAAAATGTACAAATAACTCATAAAACTCTACAACAGAAAAACAAACAACCCAATCAAAAATGGACCTAAGTATTTGATAGATGTTTCTCCAAGCATGTGACAAAATATCCTTCCTTGCTTGTTATTAGGGAAATGCAAACTAAAGCAATGAGATATCACCTTATACCTGTGAGAATAACTATTATCCAAAAGTCTAGAAACATTAAATGATGGTGAGGATGTAGAGAAATGAGATGTCTTTGACACTGTTCATGGTAAGTTGGTGCAACCTTTATGGAGAACAGTACTCCTCAAAAAATTGAGAATATAAATGCCATATGATTCTGTCATCCTACACCTTGGTATTTACCAAAAAAACACTAAAACACTAGTCTGCAGACATATATGAACCCCCAGTTTATTGCTGCATTATTTACAATAGCCAAAATTGGAAATTACTTAAGTGTCCATCATCAGATGAATGGAAAGAGAAGATGTGGTATGTATATACAGTGGGATACTACACAGTCCTAAAAAGATGAAATGCTCTCACTTGCCACAACATGGATGGAACTAGAGAAGACTATGCTATGTGAAATAAGTCAGAAGAAGAAAGACAAATACCTGATGATGTCACTCACAGGTGGAATATAATGAAACAAAACAAACAAAAACAAATTCCAACCCTTGGGCCAATGACCTCAATAGAACTGAGGTTACCAGGTGAGAAGGGGTGGTGGAAGTGCGATGGACAGTGGTGGAGGACTTTTTGTAATTTGTGGTGGCCATCTTGTGTTTGTTATATATTTGACAAATGGTAAGCCTACAAAAATGGCTAATCATATTCTATATCAAAAGTTACCTCAATGCATATTCAAAAAAGCATAGTAAGGAAAAATTAGCCTGGACATGCTTGTTTAGATGCTCCCATGAACACTGGCCTAGGAGTAGGAACTAGAAGGGAGGTGGAAGCATTCGCCAGTCTGCCTCCTGCTTTCCTGTACATTCCACTTGTGTGTATATTCATGACATCTCTCTGCACCACTAACACAGTGCTAGTTTCTAGTGACATGATATTGAGCCTAAAGGGAAACTGTTGGTGCCCTCATTTGAGGAGGTCGCTTCAATTACAAGCTTACATAAATAGATAGGTGGTGGTAATTAATATGCTAGTACTGATATAGAAAGGAAGAGTGGATATTAGTATTTAACTAACAGTTCTGTGATCTCTAGTTTCAATGTCTGTGGGTTTTCCTCTCCCTTTCCTCTTTCTTAACTCTGGGTCATCACTAGACTCACATTCTTTTAATGTGGAATTCTTGATCCTCAAAGTGGACGTTATTATCTCCATTTTAAATACAAGTATGAAGTTTCATTACTCGAACTATCATCGGGAAGAGTGAATACATGAATGTTTGTTTTAGGGCGTTTGGAGGCAGAAATATGGTCACAAGCCTTCCTTTGAAACCATCAATTTGTGGCTGCTAACTCACCTAAGTCAGACACTCTGGGCTTATTTAACTTATTTTTACAGCAGTGCGAGAAAAATTTCTCATTTTTCTGCAGAGATCGGGACAGGATTTCAAAATGTGAAATATATCATTTCAAATGCATGTCCACCCCGCTCGGTGACAGCGATGATTTCCCGAGATAGCTGGCTTCCCTTTGGGTTCTAATCTCTGTATTTCTTCCCCACTAGAATTTCTAAATTCTTCCCGAATAGGATTTAGTCATACTTCACGAACTTCTGAGCAAATATCTTCCGGCTTCATCTTCTTGGCGCAAAGCCCCTAGGCGCGGGCGGCGAGACTGCGCCGGCGCGGGGCGCACAGCACCGGGGATTCCTGCGTAAGAACAGGGCTTGCAGCGAGGCCGCTCGGCGCCCCCGCCAGCCTACGACACGCAGACGTACTTCCCAGCCCTCGTCCCACCCAGAGCCACCAACTGAATGGGGAGCTGTACTATTTTTATCTTCAATCCCTTACATTTAGTCGCAGGAGGGAAATGAAAGGTTAAGAAGGAAAATGCTTGGCCTTCGTTTTTCTCGAGGAGGGACAGGCACTAGGAGGAATTATGTGCGGTCTGGGTGGTGGAAAAGTCATGTCGAGTTCTTTGGTTTGTTTTCTCCAGATCATCCTTGTCTCAGCCCTGGAAGCCCCCGCAATCTTCTTGCCTAATCCTTGACTGCCAGTTTCCTCCTCCTTCCCCTGCCCCCACCTCTGGAGGTGCCACCGTCACCTCTGATGCCGCCTGGGATGCTGCATCACTCTGCTGCTCCCCCCGCCTTCTCCGCCCCCCCCCCCGCCCTCCCGAATAAAGCATGCGCAGTGCATCCCTTGCCAGGCAACAGCATCAGCATCAGGACCCGAAAACGCGCTCAGGCGCGCTTTCGGGGACGCGGCTGTGCGCACAGCCGCGCCGCTCGCTCCCGCGCGCCGCCTCGGCATCCTCACCCCAGCAGCAGCCCCCGCAGTCGCAGGAGCGGCCGCGCCCGCCGCAGGGAGGGAGGAGCAGCTGGGGAGGCTCCAAGTTGGCGGAGCGGCTGGGACCCCCGGACTCTTCAGCAGCCTCTGCGGGAGGGGCTGAGAGGCCAGCAGCGGAGGGGCGCCGCCCAGCTGCGATCCCCAATCCCTGACCCCCTCCCCGCAGCCACACCATGCGTGCCGAGCCGTCGTGACCGGCTCCGCTCGCAGCCTAGCCCGGCACTCTCGCCGGCCACTCGGAGCGGCGCCCAGGAGCTATGAGCCATGAAGCCGCCCAGCAGCAGCTCCCGGCGGCCGCTCCTGGCGGGCTGCAGCGTTCGCGGAGCCTCCAGCGGCCCCTGCGGCGGCCCCGCCGGCCCGGCGCCTGCCCGCGCCCTGGCCCGCGCGCCGCCCTGCCGCCTGCTCCTCGTCCTTCTCCTGCTGCCTCCACTCGCCGCCTCGTCCCGGCTCCGCGCCTCGGGGGCTGCTGCGCCCAGCGGTGGGTATGGCCCGGGCGCCCTTTGCGTTGCCTTATCCTCGGGGCCCTGCAGAGAAAAGCGAAGGGCACGCGGGTCGGTGCGCTCCGGACACATCCCGGGTTTGGCCTTTCCGTGGCCCCCTTGTCCACCTCCACCTCTCTTTCCAGTTCACTTTTTGAAGTCCATTTCTGTTGCATTCACTAAGAACCCAGTCCAATTACCATCGGTTCCGCTGGAAGGTCTTAAGTGGATGCGGGTTCTCTCAGCGATCTCTGTGCAACTTGGCTGAGGGGAACCGGTGGGTGGGAAACGCAGCGAGGGAGCAAGTTGTTTCTTGGGTGGTGAATGTGAATGTGAATGCGGGAGGATGCAATGGGAATAGTGCTAATGGGTTGTTTCCTCAAATTTCCTGCCCGGTGTCTTCACTGCTGTTGAAATTAAGGTGGGGGAGGGATACGTCTGAAATACCAACCTTTGTGTTGTTATTTCTCAAAATGCATGCCGCTATAATGAACAATTAAGATAATATAATGTTCATTGATGATTGAATAGCTGTGAGAACAGAGAGCTGGCCTTGACAAGAAGATAAAAAGAAGTTGGAAAGCTGCCATCCTCTGCATCCCTCTGTGGCGAAGGGTTATGCTCATCTCAAAGTTCAAAGAAAAGGGAGTTTTGTTAAAAGAACCAATGAACAATTCATGACTGTGAATTTGGCACTCAAGTTATCTTAGGAGTGTTCTAAGCTTTCAGCTGGGATACACCTAGTGAAAGTAACATTGAACTTCTGTAGTAGACTCAGAGACAGGGTGGACATGAAGGGTCCAAACCCTCGAAGCATCTTCCTTTAACGACTCTTCTTTCACATTTATTCTACTCCCGGCCTGTCTCCCCTCACACTTAGACATATAGATAGGAGACTGTTTAGATGTACATATAAAACATAACTCAAAGCAA
This sequence comes from Solenodon paradoxus, assembly GCA_004363575.1. Taxonomy (NCBI): domain Eukaryota; kingdom Metazoa; phylum Chordata; class Mammalia; order Eulipotyphla; family Solenodontidae; genus Solenodon; species Solenodon paradoxus. Next base: position 355,076 of record RJWH01000562.1, read on the forward strand.
ACGTTGTTGTATAAGCCTAATTGGTTGTTAACCTATCCAGACCATTTCACTTACAGTAATTGTTTTAACCGTCTCTACTTATGACCGGCTTATAAATAGAAAAGTTTGTTTTTGCAGTTGTATTTATAGGTTATATATGTGTGTGTTTGTATATGTTTCTGCTCCCCCTCCAACCCCCAGCTCCACATTGGAATGAAACTGCAGAAAAAAATTTGGGAGTCCTGGCAGTTAAAGACAACACATTGCAACCGAATAGCAGCAGTAATATCAGTGACAGCAGTGCAATGCAGAAAGAAATCACTCTGCCCTCAAGACTCATCTATTACATCAATCAAGATTCGGAAAGCCCTTACCATGTTCTTGACACAAAGGCAAGGCACCAACAGAAACACAACAAGGTAAGCAGGAGGCTGGGTATGTGAAAGTCGCTGCCATGAAGTTTTCCCTTGATTTAATTTTCTGCCTGAATCTGATTGCACAAATTTTCACTGCAGCATTTTATTAGGAAACCAATTAATATTATCATAGGGGATAACTAGAAGGAATTAACCTGAGATCTGCTGAGAGAAGATTACTGTTTCTTTCTCTTCTCTACTCTAAATGGAATTGAAAAAAACTGTTATGACCTTACAAGTTTAACGGCTGAAATGTGGTCCATGTATCTTTCAGATGCATTGAGCACTGAATAATAAAGCGAATATCTTTATGAACCTGACTTGTGTCTGTGAGGCTTTATGTAAGGGTGCAGCGTTCTCCCTCCCTTGATGAAAACTGCTTCAATCTGCACACAGAAGATTTCTTTAAGAGGCTGTTTGATTTTAGATTTACCATCAGTCTTTTCCTTAGAAAAGTGTTTTAATTAAAAAAACTTTTTTTCATTAGTAGAAAAATAATTTTTTGCTGACATATTCAGTAGGCAAGCAATTTGGCATTTTACAAGATAAAGGAAAACTATACTATAGAGAAGTCAGTTTTGAACAGCAAAATTCTTCAAGACTTTATCTGCATTCATTGTCAGAAACTGCTTTGCTTTCTGGTTGTTTAAGAAAATGACACTGATTTTTTTAAAAGGCAGTGGAGAGAAGATGAAGTTTTAAGAAAAGTACCTACGGTTTACAACTTTGTTTTTATTCATTTTTCTGAAATATTGATAAGCGGTAGCAGTTTTTATCCACCCATTTTACAAATGGGGAGAGAAATTTAAAGTATTTAGGTGACTTTCTCAAGGTTGCGAGGCAGTATAAAATTTAAGAGACCTGAATGTTTAATTTGGACAAGTCTGGTCTCTGGGAAAATGCTTACTTCTTACTGAATATTATTGGGGAAGTTAATTTTGTTTCACAGTTTTGTGAAGTGGCTTTACCTGCCTTGGCTGAGATGAATGGGTCTCAGTTTTCACTGTCCTTTCTCCATCTGTTCCTGTATAACTTCGTGGGCAGACATCTGTAACATGTTTACCGTGGAGACGTGGATGGTGTCTTTAAGGAAGAGAAATTCAGAGTCCTTCTGATAAATACATTGATGCTCATTATATGAGTTCCCAATTAATGAGACACCTGTCTAGTGGCAGGTTCTCAAATTCAGTGCCTTTGCATAGGGAGCTGAAGGAAGGAAAAAAGCCAAAACAAATCCACAGCCTGCTTCAAAGCCTATTTTAAAGAAAACTCAATTCCTCTTGAGCTGCGACTTGAAAGAAATTTCAGTGAAACTTTTGATCACTTAAGTGTTGGAGGCTATGAGAAATACCTGTCTTATAAAGTCCAATGTTAGGTGTTTGTTTTATTTGATGGGACATGACTTGACTACAGTCAATCTGATTTTTTATGATAATAAGGTTTGTTAAAATTTCACCCTCTACTCCTATAGAAGAATAGATATCTGACTACGAACACCTACTTGGTGTTGGAATGATTCTGCTTCAGCAATTCACCCCTCCCCTGCTCCCCCATGATGGGTGGCTTTCTTTTGTCTTTGACAAGAATGTTTACACAGAAATTATATTTGAAAGCATTTTCCTTCTTTTCTTACACATTTTAATTCAGCAGACATTTATTTGTCCCACAATTCTCATGTGCAAAGCAGTATGCTAAAGACTCAGAGATAAGAGATGAGAGTACTGGGATGGAAAAGATATGTCCTGTAGGCACAGAATGAGATAAGCAAGAATGTAAAATGTTCCCATACAGGTACAAACATTGTTCTTATATGGTGGGTTCCCTGAACCTTACCTTGGTATTCTGTTATTTCCCTTTTATTTCTGTTTTTAGGCATCTCTTGAAGAAATTGACAAAGTGTTCCATATGCTTTCTGCTGTATCTGAGGATGACTTGCCTAATAATAGTGATAAGAGATATTTGTCAGTTCAGCTGCTTTACAAATGTTTCTGTAAAACAAAAACTATAGCCTCTCATGATTTTTGCTTTTATTAAATGAAGTTTTGATTTTAATATCTTTCTCCCCTCCCCTGATTTTATAGCATTCAAGCACATGGTAACGAGTGCCTGAGAAATGCTGAGTCATTGTGCCAGTCTCCTGGATACCTAGATTGGGGGTAGAGGTGGAGAGGGAATTCCCAGATACAGGTTGAATGGCAGAGCTTTGAATTTATGTCTTTAAAATTTTTGTAAATATTCAGTATTGATCAGGCCATATTACTTTTCATCTGGGAAATTTAAAATGTTTATGAACTCTTTTAAAATTGGTGCATTTAAAAAGCAGATTGTGCAGAGCACCTCTGTACATACAAGTGTTTATGAAAACCATAAAGTTTTCTTTGTCAAAGATTATTTAGTCTCCAGATAGGGTGCTTTAAGCTTCGAATATTATGACTTTTTTTTTAAGGAAAGGTACAGGCAGGAATGAAGCCGAACTGAAGAAGGCAGCAGGAAGAGAGAGGAGAAAGACGCACTTTATTTATTTTATTTAGTTGTTCATCTTGACTGTTCCCCATGACTCTGGGCCATGAACCTTGGTCCTTGGAATTTATGTGGACTGTGCCAGCCGAAGGTCGCTGACCCAACCACTGCTCTACCAAGGCGCACCCAAACTGACATTTTTGAGTGTAAAAGTGGACTCAATAATTATGCCAGGATTATAGGTATGAACCAAGATGGGCCAAAGAAAGCAGGGTCACCTTGGACTTAAAGTCATGTTCCTTGAGTTTTGGTCCTTACCCCAATGCAGATTACTTTGTAGACAGTTTTATTTTCTTGTTAGTGTAAATTTTTTCTAACTACTTGGAAAGTCAGTTTACCACCATGTAGAATTATTAGGGTCTGAAATAGAAAAATGTAATTTTGTTACAACACTTAACTTCATTGGTAGAGACTTTATAAGCATAAACAGAATGTTTTGATTGCTAAGTATAAACATTTTATTAACCATTCATGTACTATATTAGTTAAATGAACTATACATTTTTTAAAAAAAGGAGAAACAATTTAGATTCATTCATTCATTCGGTCTATTTTTAAGAGGGTTAATGAACTTTTTTTCCGAAATTTTCCTTTAGCCAAGTATCACTTGTGTTGTAACCTACTTCTTAGGATTCTTTCCTCTTACAGCTGGGAAAGGACCGAAGAGCTACACTATTTAAAATGCAGGTTCTAGGGGAAGGTGAAGGTCATCTTTGGGTTGTGTATAGCTCCCCCTTTTATTACCTACTCTTTACCTATATTGAAGACACAGATGTTTAAATGAATTAAGGTCACAGTAATTATGATTGCTTTCTACTCTACTTCAGGACAAGGTTGGTGCCATATTTCTTGACCATCCAGAAGCTAGCTGTTCTGTTGTTCTAGGTGTCAGCAGAAAAAGACGCAGAATTCTTTTAGATTTGGTGCAGTAATAGTTGTGAGAGTGTAAAAAAATACAAACTTTCACATTGACCTCAAGAGCCTTCCCATGTTTTTCAGGTCTTCTTAAGCAGTAATTATTGATTTGTAGCATATAGAATTCAGTCTTGTAATGATTTCACTTGCAATACTTTGCACAGAGCAGGATATAATAAATATCTGTTTAATTAATTGATGATTTAATACCCATATATTAGAAAGATTGCAGTGCTTTTGTGAAATTTCATGTTATCATCAGCTGACACTTGAAAGAGCCTTAAGTTACCATTAAGCATTTTTGGCACTGTGACAGATTAGTAGGAGAGAGAATTTTGATCTCAAGTTTTTAGCAGTACAGAAATCACACTTACTATATACTTACATTATCTAAAATAATGAAAATACCTATATTAATAATTCTTAAAACTATCCCTATCAATTGTCATCCACCATTAATGTGACTAATCAAAAGCTTGCCTTGAAGTTTCTGTCATTGTTATGGGTTAATTTTCAATGGTGGAGTAAGATGTCCACACATAGTGTTCCATTTGGTGCTGGCATCATTTTGAGTCAAAGGCAATTAAGATCCTGAGGCTCAAGAGAAACTCTTACCCTCCCTTAATTACCTAGAATTTAGGTTGGGGAGTGGGGCTGTTTATAATGAGAGTTATTACCAGAAATAACTTTTTATGACCCATCTTGTATGGCAAGGCAAACATTTAATCACCAAATATCTGCTCTTTCTGTTCTCCTGTGTATTAACCTTTCCTCTTGCAGCCCCAGGCCCTATGCTATTTCTTATCTGAGGCTGACTTACGTACCTCATTTTAACTTTCTGTCTTTGAATTTCCTGCATATGGGGCTTCCCATGTATATGAAATTGAATGTGTTTTTTCTTGTGCTCTGTTGTATGTCAGTTTATTACTCTCACCGAAAGAACCTCTCCAATATTTGCAGTATATCGGATTTCTGTTAGGTGTTCAGTTCTGTTTGGTTCAGTAAATCAGGTACTGTGCTAGACTCCAGAGTGATGACTGCTAACACTCAGTCCCTACCGTGGCTCATAACTTGATGGGCATCAGAAATAAGGTAGCTGGTGTTGAGGTTTCATGTTATGTAACTATAAGAACAGGAGGTTGTAGGCATCCAAGGAAGTCATAAAGGAAGAAATAAGTGAACTGACCTTAATGAATAATCAGGAGACACATTTTGGGAGGGTGGTGAGATAATGGAGAGTAGAGAGTAGAGAAGGGTAGACAGGTGGAGGGCGAAGCAGGTGGAGATGAGTCCATAGATTCAGCAGGCAATGATTCTCCCTTGTGGGGAGGCAGGAGGGTTTTAGGTGTGATGAGTGTGAGAAATTTAAAATAATCAAACATTAGTGTTATATTTTTAATCAATTTTAAAAACTTCAATTCCTCTTAAACCTAGTATCAAAATGATTATTGATGTAGCCATTGAGATTTGGGTTATTGTCTTCAAAAAGAACTGATAGTAAATATCAGACAGAGCCAGGATTTGAATCTAACTCTTACCTTTTGCAAAGTCCATGCTGGAGTGAAAATTGGGAGTGTTGGGAGTGGCAGGTGGTAAATGCAATAGTCTTTGAAGACAGAAGAGGTCAGGGGTTTGGATTAGTCCATCTCAAATGAAAAGTCAGGAGATTAGCACATTATTGACTGAGTGCCAGTTATGTTACTTCTCAGGGAGCGTACCTTCCAGTTGGAGATGACAGATGATAAAAACAATAGCAACACAAGAGAGATTGCAGGTATTGTGTTGAAAGAAGATAAAATAGTGTTAGATGGCAGAGAATGGTAGCTGGTATGAGTGGTCTTGAAGAATTAGAAGATTGGGCCCACAGTGTTGGCTGGGAGTAACTCCAGAGTGATGTCCCTCTCAGTCGGGTGGGTACATGCAGTTTATTTCAGTTCCCTGCTGCTGGTTGCCTGGTTCCACCCTTCCTCCTTTCTGTTGCTTGCCTGGTCCTAATGGGTCTGGGGACCTGGTCTTTGATTCTTTTTTTTTTCCCCATAAATTCTCTATCACTTTCACTCTGCATTGATTTCATGACCACTGTGCTTTCCAGCTGTCCCCAGCTGAGCTGTGCTATTGAAAGTCTCGTTTCAGTGTGTGTCCCTAAATAATGTTTTCTGTCCTTTCTGCTCTTCAGTTGACTCATTCTTGCTAACTATATAACTACGAGTGTCATTCTGTCTTCACTTATTCTTAGGTTTTGTTAACGGGTTAGGCTACTTGTCCTGTTATCTACAGCCAGTCAGAAATAACTGAGGAGCAATTTATTTGCCCGATGGCATTGCCTCGGGTTGGTGGCATCATTCAAGGTGAAGGCACAGTCGTGCAGGAGGAGAACTGTCCCTCCTGCCTTCCTCATTTTTCTCAGTGGTGCTGCTGTTTTCCTAGCTATCTAACAGTGAACCTTGGAATCATCTTTGACTCATCTATAAATAGTCACTTATTAAGTCTTGGTGGTTCTTGCTTGAATCCATCCCTCCTCCTCTCTCTGTATTGTGTTCTTGTCATTGCCTCTTGTCTCTTTCTGTCAATTCGTCAGTCCCACAGCTGACAGATTAATCGTTGTGGTACATTTATCTCATCACGTGACTCCTGTTATGCACATTGAACAAGCACAATTTCAGCTCAGTGAGTTTGACTTGCTGTTGAAGGAGATGTGAGCCACCCTGGGAATGAACTGTTGCTCTCTGCCATTCTGCAGACCCTGAATTTGCCATTCCCTTCTGCTTTCAGCCTTTTTTCCTGGCCTGTTTACCCAAAGGTCAGTCCATGGCACGTGGTAATTTTGTTTCGATGATTCCATTCATATCATTCCACAGTCTGGGGCCAGTTTTGAAAGTCTTGTGATCTGTGGCAAACACCTAGTCAGTAACGCGCTCTCAGGCGTTTGTTTTGGGTTCAAATTTATGTTAAATGCATGCTGCAAATGATCCTGTCATCTTCATCTTTGAGATCTGAGTCATGAATTGCTCCCAGAGTATAAGTTTTTTGAATGCAAATATTTCAGTCCTCTCAAAAATGCACATAATCATAAGGCTTTATTCATACCAAGTATTCAGTTCGTAACTGACATGGGTACCCTTTAACCTTATGAAAGACTCATCTATTCACATAATTCACTCATTCAGAATCCATTGCACATCTGAATCTTGTAATTTCACAAAGGAGTCTTTGTGTTTAGAACTTATATAAATTCAGTACAATTTAATCAAATCGAATGTGAGAAGCTCTACTATAAAAACGTAGATTCAGTTATCATGTTTTACTCAGAATGAGAAGTTAAAAACAATTAATTCATAGCAAATTAGGAAAAAGTTTTTGCTTTTTATTCAGTAACAGGAGATGTGTATTCTCCATCACAAGGCACCAAAGTCTGGGACAGAGCCGAACCTGTGAACTAGCTCAGTTTCCAAGTAGGATTTTGTTGGAGTTGTTCTTTGGCTGGAAAGCAGACAAAAGGCTACTTTCCTCATCTGGAATGTTACAGACTGAATGAATTTGAGATCTAGTTCCAATTCTATTGTGTAAGATTTTTTTTGTTAATAAGATCTACTTTAATGCTGTGTGTTCTGTAAACTTTCTCTTTAGAAATGCAAAGACTGGAAATCCAAATGTTTCCTCTGCTGATAGACACTAATTACAGGGAGTTAAGTTTAAATGGGCCAATGAACAGAAGTATAAATAGGACCCTATAACCAGTGACTGTATTGAATTTTAACTTTGGTTAATATTCGCTAGGGACATTCACTGCTCATCTGCATGGCAGTGTCCACCTGAGGGAGTCATCCTGACACATTTTTAATTCTAGATGGGTAGTGAGAACAAGATAATCACCTGCTCTTGTAGGAATTCTTGCTGTCAGTGGGTCTAAAGATTTATTCTGGAAGTAGTCAAATCTAAGCACACCTAGAAGCGTATCATAAAAAACCTTCCAAAGCCATGAATAAAATGATTTTTGGGTGACTGCTTAATTCCAGCATGTGGTCTAGGGCTTTTTTTTCCTTAATGTAGACATTTGTGAAGTTGCTGTATCAGGTTGTAGTCTATATCACTTCATTTAAGAACTTTGTCCTGTCTTTTCATTGTAAGCAGGCCTGCTGATACCATATACTATAATAGTTAATAGTCTAATAGTTGTATTGTAGGTGGGTTCCATTAGTAACATAAGTGAACCAATACTAATGGGAGCCCCCCTCCCCCATTTGTGTCTTTACTTTTTTCTTTTTCAGCTAAATAGGAGCCATTAAATCAGCTTGCAGCTCACTCTACAATGCACTTGCAATAATACATGTAATGCTTTTGTAGAGAGCCTTAACAGTTTTTATGAGATATTTTCATGTCTATAGTCTCACATGGTCCTTCCTCACGACAATAAAATAAATTTTTGTATTAGGTGATTTTTATTTCTATCTTCTAGATGAGGAAACTAAAGTAAAGCAGTCAGATCAGTTGCTCCAGGTCTCGGTAAAACTAGAAATATTAGAACCTCGGTGTGTAGACTTCCAGCCCCTTCTTTGATCACATCACATTTGTGGGTTGATTAGGGAAGTTTCTAGTTCTTTTAGACACATTTCGTCTTAATGATAAAGAGCTATGAACTAATTATAGCATGGGTACAGGAGCACACACATTTCCTCTGAACTTCTGCTGCAACCTCTTAGTTTTCTTGCCTTATATTTTTCCTAAACAAGCACTCTAGGTAAAAAATTTTGCTTGAACTGCTGACATTTTTATGCTGTTTTGCATATCTGCTTACCATTGATTGTTAAACTCGCTTAACTTTCTTTTTCTTCCATCAGATTCCCCTTCATTGTTATTTACTAAACAAGGGTGTTCAGGATTCAGGTTTTAACCATTCTTGAAAAACTTTCCTTTCTTGGGGGAAAAATATTTGCAAATTAGTGAAGGCTGCATCCTGAAGAAATAGGTTTTTGAAACAAGCGGAATATAATAAAAACTTTTATTTGCCCTCTTTTTATTTTTACCAACAACTAATATCAGTGTTTGTCAGCATGTGATAAACTGTTCATACAGAGACGATGATATGAATGCAAAGCAAGAAAATTGACATTTTAATGACACAGTACAGATCGTCCTTGACTTATGATGGTGAAACTTAGTTTTGTCGACTTTATACTGGTCTAAAAGCCATGCACATTTGATAGAAACTGTACTTTAATTGTGATCATTTCCTGGGCTAGTGTTGTGCCGTTGGATACTCTCTCATGATGCTGGGCCCGGGCAGCCAGCCATAACTCCCAGTCATCCATGTAGTATGAGGGTAAATAACCTTCTACCAGTTATTTTCAAGTCTCCTCAAGAGAGAGAAAGAGAGAGAGAGAAATTGATGACTCTGTTGCTGTAGCATCGCCATCCAGCAGTTAATTTTAGTTTAATGCTTCAAACGTTTTCAGACCCAGTGTGCTCTCAGCTGTGGATGTGAGCACATCTAGCCATGCTCATGATATTTTTGGCTTGTTATGGGTTTATCAGGATGTAACTCCACTGTAAGTTGAGGAAGTTAAGTGTAGTCTCTTACTTGTGGGATTAATAAAATTGTGGGCTAGACTCTTTAGAATGTCAGCTATCTTCACTTCTTTTGCTAACTCCTTTACTAACTCTGCTTAACCCTTCTCTAACTTCTGTTATGGGGGAAGAATGGTTGTTGGGCCAAGAGCAGAGGGTTTCTGAAAGATCTGCTTATACCAACTCTATGGGCTTGGGCAGTTACTTAGCTTTTTATAGCTTTCTTATCAATAAGCAAGGATATAATAATAGTGTTCACCCCAGAGGCTTTGCCTAGCCTAAGCGAGATCATCCACGGTTTGTACAGTGCCTAGCATATAGGAGTTACTCTGTAAATGCTACCTATTCATTATGATCACAGGAATCTAAGTTGTGAACTGCTCTTTTATGAATAAAGGATTTTTTTTTAAAGGTGGTAAATTTACAGGTAATTGTGAGGACAGTTGAATTGTCATTGTTCAAAAGTTGGTTTTTATTTTAGCGATTTGCTTTGTTTCTTTATATTCCACATATGAGTGAAATCAATAGGCATTTATTTGTCTTTCACCTTTTGACTTATTTCACTTAAATAATCCCCTCTAGTTTCACCCATGTTGTGGCAAATGACTGGACTCTATCATTTTTAGGGCTGTGTAGTATTTTTTTTATGTACATACACCACAGCATCTTCTTTAAAAAAAGATATATATAATTATTTTATTACTATTTATTTTGTTTTCAAACCCATACTCATTTTAAGACATTGAACATGTTTCTCAGTCTATGGGTATTACACACTAAATTTACCACCAGAATTGATAACATCTTCTTTATCCATTCATCTGATGATGGGCACTAAGGTAGTTTTCAATTCTTGGCTTTTATAAATAATGCCGCACTGAACATGGAGCTGCATATATCTCTGCAAATTAGTGTTTTTTTGCTTTTCTGGCAAATATCCAGAAGTGGAATGATGAGTGGGATTTCAATTTTTTAAGGTATCACTATATTATTTTCCATAAAGCTTGCACCAATTTGCACTCCTACCAGCAGTGTGAAAGGATTCCCTTTTCTTCACAACCTTACCAACATTCATGGTTTCTAGACTTTTGAGTGACAGCCATTCTCTCAGGTGTAAGGTGATATCTCATTGTTTTGATTTACATTTCCCTAATAACAGGAGAGAAAGAACATCTTTTCATATGCCTGTTTACCATCTGTATGTCTTCCTTGGAGAGATGTTTATCCAGTTCTCCAGCCCATTTTTTAATGGGGCTGTTTGTTTTTCTATTGTTGAGTTAATGAGCTCTTTATATATTTGGATATTCAGCCGTTGTTGGATGTATGATGTACAAATATCCTCTCCCAGTTAGTAGATTGTCTTTTTGTTTGGTGATGGTTTCTTTTGCCATTTAGTAGCATTTTAGTTTGATGTAATCCTTTTTGTTTACCTTTGTTATTGTTTCCCTTACCTCTGGAGTTGTTTCCAAAGACCTTTCTAAAGTTGATGTCATGGAATGTCTTTCCTATGTTTTCTCCTAAGTGTTTTACAGTTTCTAGTCTTACATCCAAGACTAATCCATTTTGAAATAATTTTGTGTACTGTCTTAGAGAGTGGTCTAAATTCATTCTTTTACATGTAGCTGTCCAGTTTTAACAACACCATTTGTTGAAAAGACTTCTTTTTCCATCGTATGCTCTTGATTCCTTTGTCATGAATTAACAGACTGTATATGTGTGGGTCTGTTTCTGGTGATTTAGTTCTAGCCCACTGATCTGTGTCTCTGTTTTTATTTTAATACCATACAGTTTTGATCACTGTTGCTTTATAGTATAGCTCAAGATCTGAGAGGGTGAGACCTTCACTTTTGCCTTTTTTATTTATGATTGCTTTGGCTATTTGGGAACTTTTCTGATTCCATAAACATTTTTAAAGTTTTGTTCTGTTTTTGAGAAACGGCAGTGGAGTTTTGATGGGTATCACATTAAACCTGCACATTGCTTTCAGTAAGATGACCATCCAGAAAATTTTTATTAATCATGAAAAAGAAAACTGTGACAGTAATTTGTATTTAGATATAAAAAAACCCAGTTAAATATATTAGTGATTATTGTTTCCAATTTTTTTACCCTTCCATGCACACATATACCTACCATGTAACTTTGCAGTACTTCGCACTGGAAGTGGGACTTATTTCAACTCATCCAGTTGTTGTTGAAGCTAACTACATGATTTACTGTGACCATAACCTATGAGAAGACATGATTTGAACAGAGGTTTTAAATGTACTGTGTGGTTTGACTTGACCTCTTAAACATTTGCTTGAGATTGGCATGCCCACGGTAGATAGATGCTGGTTTGTAGAGGAAGAGTGGTAGATAGATGGAGCAGCCTAGTCACCAATCTAGTCAACCTTTAGATATATGAATAAAGAAACTAAATACTTTGATTAGCCATTCAGATTTTCATAATTGTTTGTTACATAGCAAAACCGACTTATCCAAGTGGGTGCTACATACTTATATTCTAAGTAGCACACATTTATATGGTAATTTTTCTAAGAATGTTCCAATTAGATAATTGACCCCCTCTGTTTCCTAACCATTCACACAAATCCAAACTCAAGAAATACTCTAATCTGCCTTTGATAGCTTTATGACTTTGGAATGTAAAGTAACAGTTATAAAATCAGGACAAATAAGATATATAGACTTCTTAACCAGAAACATTTAGCAGGGAAAAAATGATCAGAAATACGATTTTTTTTTTTAATTTGGACACTAGGATGTTAATTAACATACTCTGACCAGGAAGTAAAATCTTGAGCTTGGCATCTTAACTGCCCTCACCAAGAAGAGTTCATACACTGATTTCCTTTATTCTTATAAATTATGGCTAGAACCATGAACTCTGACTAATTACCTTGTTAATTACTATGTTCTGCCTTGTGCAGTGTAATGGACTTTTATCTCTGTAGAATGACACTGCATTTAGAAGCATTTTCCACTGCTGTGCAGTATAATGCAATCACTTGTTTCCTTCAGAACCAGTGGATCATTGGGATGATGTTTTCTTGTTATTTTTGGCTTTACAATGTTGCCTATTTTCTGGAAATAGTTTAGAAATAGTTAACTATTTCTCTTTCTAATGAACTGTGTATCTGTTTTTCTGCTTATTCATTTATTTGGGACACTAATGCTTTTAAGATTTACAGATGCCTTCTAAGATTATTACCTAACTAGTAACATTTATAAACTATCCTGTCTGCCTTTTCAGATCTTAAATTGCCTTTCTATTTTAGTTTTCTAGAGTTCTTGGATTTCCCTTCCTATGTGCTAAAAGTGTATGAGCTCATTGGATTTATTTGTAGGAAACACTCGTAGTATAGCATTTGAGAATCTTAGTGCTTTCACAAAGAGCGTAATATTCCTTCATATGCACTCTTATATATACAAGTATTTATCTGATATCTCTACTTGCATATTTAATAGGCAACTCTGTTTTAACATCTTCCAAAAAGAATTCTTCATTCGCATATCTTTTACCCCAACATTTCCCTCCTGTATTCTTTCCGCTTTGGATAATGGAGCTTCATCTTTCTAGTTGCTCAAATCAGGAGCCTTTATCTTTTTCTTTTCCTTAAGCATTACTTCAAACCATCAGATCTCATGGATTCCCCCTTCACTCCTATCCAGACTCCAACATTTCTCACTGTCCCCATTGCTGCAAACCTGATTTAACCTACCATTATTTCTTGTTTTCTTTATTAAAGACCTTCCTAATTCTTGCTCTGCTTTTACCCTGCCCCATCACCCATGTTCTAACTTATTATACATGTACCAGACAGAGTGATCCTTTCAAACACTAATTTGGATCATGTTCCTTCTCATTTCCTTCTCATAACCTGCAGGGGCTTCCCATCTCGTTCAGAGTGACTTCTTTTTTTCTCCCCAAAGAAAATTCTTAAGAAGAACTGAGGAAAATTAAACTGCAATAAAAATTAAAATAATTCTTGTGTCAATTTTGTATCCTGCAACTTTACTGAATTCACTTATTCTAGTCTTTTGGGTGGAATTGTTAAGAGTTTTTTCTCCTAAGCTATCATCTGAAAACTGATAATTTAATGTCTTTTCAGTTTGCCTGTCTTTATTTTTCTTATCTAACTGTTCTGGCTAGGATTGCTAGTAATTTTGCATGTTAAACTGTGGCATATTTATATATGAAAACCTGTGATTAGTTTTTCTTTGGAATTGAAGAGAAGTGACAAAAGCAGGCATATTTACCTTGCTCCTGACCTTAGAGGAAAGGCTTTTAGTTTTTCTTCATTGAGGGTGATGTTAGCTATGGGTTTTATGGCTTTTGTTATAATCAGCTTTCTTCTATTACATGTTTACATGTTTAGCCTCAAAGATTACTCTAAAAACAGAACTGGACTGTGAGTAGCATAGTTAGCTGATTGCATATTTGGTGGGCAGTTGTGGGAAACTCACCTCTCTGAATTTCCTCATTTTAAAAATAAGGAGCTTAAGTTAAATTTGAGGAGCTTAAGCTTTTGTTTGCTTTGAATCACTTGGTAAGATTATTGAAAACATTTGAAACCCGGAACATGTGGCATAGTGGTTTGCATTTTATGTCTTAGATAATTTTAATGTATGTGAATTTGTTCTCTAGATTTCCTGGTAGCCTTGATCCAGTGAGTAGCCCTTATCTTCCAGAAAGAGGGCACTGGATATTCATCAGAGGAGATGAAATTTGAATATGGATGGTTGAGTTTGGGATTTTCATTGTTCTAAATGATGACTGCATTTATGGATTTATGGATTATGCATTTCCCTGAGAGTCTGGCATGTTGGAAGAAAGAATTATAAAGTGTGGACTCTTATTTGTAAGTGAGAAGAGTAACTGCTTCAGAAGTGATTGATGTGGGATGATTCAGGGAGAAAGAAATTTTGAAAAATAGAGGCCGAAGAAAGCCTAAGGAACAGTTATCCTCAGAGAGGGTGCTGGTGAGATCATGGTGCCTTCTGATTTATCACCAAGAAGTCCTCAGCAGGAGATTTTCTAGGAAGGACATTCCAAAGAACAGTGTTCGGAAGAAGGAATGTTACAACAGGAAAAACTAATCACAGGTTTGCATATCTAAACACACACACTTTTGCAAAATTACTATACATTTTTGTGTGAAATTAGTAGCAACTTTTTAATGTTTATTTGCATGGTCTAAGAATTCAGAGCTCATAGAGGAATAAAAAGAAAAGTAAGAGTCCTCTCTCCCATCACTCCCCAAAGACTGTTAAATTTCTATTTTAGTTATTTTAACATTAAATAATTTATCTCTGCCCTATTTTCAGATTCACCAATCTAAGACATTATATTTTCTGCCTGCTAAGAAATGTGAAGAGTTGATCACACTGCATTGTTCTCTCCTTTCCCTTACCTCCCAATTTTTATTTCTCAGATATTTTTAATTTTCTGATGGTTGTAGCAGGAATTTAATAGCTAAAATGGACTTGACATGGCAGGGTTTAGGATTAAATTGCTATTTTCTACCTTTTGGAACAGAAATAAAGTTGGAGACCAGGAAGAGGAGCAGAAACACAAAACGTTCAATGAGTTGGCAAGAACTCCTCTAGGGTGGATGGGGCCATGGAATTTTGATGGTGAGGGGTTGAGAGAAAATTTTTGGAGAAAAATTTGCTTATTATCTTTTTCATTATTTTATTTTTTAAGATAAGAAAGGACAGAGGAAGATAGATTAGAGGGTTTTGTTCTGGTTTCAGTGGGAAGCCACTAATGGGATTTAAACAAATAAGTAACATTATCTGACATATTTTTAAAGGTCACTCTGGCAGCTTTACAAAGGATGGATTTAGAGTGGCAAGAATGGAAGCAAGGAAACCAGTTAGGAGGCACTCACAGCTGTCCAGGATAGAGTCTGTGTGGTCGGCACTAGGTGGTTTCAGGAGAATGGCTGGAAAGTAATTGATGTGGGTTATTTTTAGCAATGGAGCCTCCACATTTTTGGTGACTTGGGGAATAGGTGAGCTAGAAAAGGAGAAGAGGAGTTGTGGTAGACAGATTGACGGCCTTCAGTGATGTCCACATCATCATCCCTAGAAGCTCTGAACATACTACCTTACATGGTAAAAGAAATTTTGTAGATATGACTAAATTAAGGGTCTGAGCATATCCTGGAATATCTGGGTGGGCTCTGTGGTCACAACCAGAGAAGAAGAGGTGATGATAGAAAGGAGAAGTGGAAGTAATATGAGGAAGGGCCCATGAGCCAAGGAATTTAGGCAGCCTCTAGAAGGTGAAAAAGGTAAGAAACTATCTTCTCAGGTGCACTCTCTGGTGGCCTAGTGACTAAGGCCACTGGTTGCAGTCTGCATACATTCCAAGGACCCTGTTTTGAGACCAGGGGCTGAGGGGAACGACCAAGACGAACAACTAAATAAAATAAATGTTTCTTTCTTCTCACTCTTCCTGCCTGCCTGTCTATTCACCTTCTTTCCTGCCTGCATCTTTCTTTAAAAAACAACAAAAACAAAAAGAAGAAAGCATATTCTCCCCTAGAGCTTTAGAGCCTCCAACCTTCAATCCCACTGGTGGAAAATTAAGTTGATAGAGCTACTGTGGAAAATGATATGAAGATTCCTCAGAAATTAAAAATAGAACTACCATATTATCCAGCAAATCTACTTTTAAGGTTTTTTTTTCTGAAGAAAACAAGAGTCTAATCTGACTTTAATTATGGACTTTTGACTTTCCGAAGGATAAAGTAATAATTTGTGTGGTTTTAAGTTGGATGATGTATGGAAATTTATTATAGCAGTATCAGGAAATTAGCAACAGGCATCATGAATTCATGATGGTAAGTAAGGCTTTTTCCTGGGAAACAGTTTGAATATTTTCCAACATGGAAAAGGCTGGAGAGGAAAGTTTAGAAGACAGGAAAAACAGAACTGTCCTCTTTAGGCAGAGTGTTGGTCGTGTATGTGAATATGCTGATGAGTTTATTGTTAATGGTCTTATGGGCAGGTAGGGATGAGATGAAAATGTGGGTTCAATCAGCATCTAAATGGTATTTAGAGATTTGGGGTTTTATATTATGTTAATCATGGAAAGACAGTGTAGTAACTTTCAAAGAGAGGCCCCATACAGACTTATTCTCCCTAATTTCTTGCTGTTTAAATTATAGTTGTTTTCTATTGAGTCACCAAGTGACATTTCAAAAGATAATAAGCTGCCACTTTGAAAGGAGAAAAACAGACGGTATTAAGCATCCCTTTTAAAGATCAAATTTCTGGGCTGTGTAGATAATGGCACTATTTCTTCCTTCATCCTCTTTGAACAATATATGTGAATGCATTTAATAAATTTAAACCTATAGTTTAGGGAGTTTTTTTGGTGTATATTATTTTCATGTTAGTATTTTTTAAATTGATTTGTAATTAACATACATTATTTTAGTTTCAATATTAAATAATGATTCAAAATTTGTATACATAGTGAAATCATCATCACAATAAGTTATTTACCGTCTTTTTAAAGCAGCTTTCAACTTGCAATGCCATATATACCCATGCTGCACTTTATGTCTTCTTGACTCTCATAGTACTTCTCTAGCCACCCTATTTAAATTGTCACTCTCCATACTATACACTCACCAACTTCCATTGTCTCACATATACTTTATTTATACATATGTATCTATAGTACTTACAACCATTTAATTTGCATTACATTAATTTTGATTGATTGCATCCACATCTTCCTCCAAACACACATTAAACTGCAAATACCAGAAAACCAGAGTTTCTGATTGAAGCATAGTAGCAACAATAATTATTTGTTGAATGAGTAAATGATTTCAAATACGATGTAGATGTCAATGAGGTGGCATATAATTTGAGAGAAAGAATTTATTACAATCTGTTGGCATGAGTATTATTCCTGTATGTCTTCAAGAGTCCATGTAATTTCTGACTTCTCACTTGGAAATAAAAATGAAGTTTTAATAAACCTAAAACACTTCATAAACCTGATAAGATATGTTATAATTTGCTTCTTAAATTGGGCAGGATATTTTCCATAATGGTCAATATTTCAAATGTTAGTTTTAAAAATTGTGTGAATGCAAGCTGAATGGTGGTAATTTTCATGACTTTATAGATGGTGAATGTTAGAGACAGAGGTTTTGAGTAAATTGTGAAACAAGGCATTTGTGAGCTTTGTGAGCTTCTGGCCTTGGTCGCGTTACTTAGGAAGCCTAATGGCACTAAAATGGGTTTAAAAAATGGGTTTGAGCTCATTTTTTTACTTGGCCCCAAGTTTGGAAGTTACTCTTTTCATCCTGAGGGGCAGACTGCCTCCCATACTTGGTTATAGCTAAGGTCAGAATCAGAACAAAAAACATAATCAGATGTATCTGAGAACCAGAAAGCAGAGCTCTCTTACCCAAGGTTGAAGACAGAGCTGGGTCCACCTAGTAACATGCAGTTTGTGACAACATTTTGCAGAAGGAAGTCAAGGCAAATGAAGACCTTTTGGGAATACTGCTGTCAAACAGCTGTGTTTTCATGATTTAAGCAGAGCATAAATCAAATAGAAATAATAGCCCTGGTACAGGGAGCCTAACAAAATTCAACTCTGCATAAGAACAGTATGAGACTTACCCACAAGATATTTCAAGAGAAGAGAGATCTGGCCTGGACAGGTCTTGTTTAGTTAGCTTCCCTTGGTTATACATTTTCAATAATTTCTTAGTGAGAGTTTATGCAATATCATTTATGGTTTGCTGACTGTAACAAGGCTCACGTGAACTGTGAAATTGCTGTATCATAATTCTCATTTTGTATTTCAGACTCATTTATTCTTAGCTCATCTTTATGTGGTCACCATAAAGACCCAAGTTACAGAAACTTCTTTTACCTTAATAGCTAATTGAATCTGAGCCCACTGGCCTATCAAAGTCGGCATTCCAAGCACTGGAGTAGGGAGACCAGGAAAGTAGGATTCCTCATGGAGTGTCACCTTCTGGAGATGTTTTCAGGGTAGTATTGACATTATGTAAGCACATTAAAAAAATAAACTGTCGTGTAATGAGTCACGGATATTAAGCACAGAGCTTGATGCTTTTGCTTTCTAAAACATACCCTATTTTCTGTTCTGTAATTTAAATTATTTAGTGGGTGTTCAATAATTCTGGTGAGAAAGAAAATGTTTCCTTTTTATGATACAAGTAGTGGCGGTGAGAGCAGCACTCCTCGGAGTTGTGCAGCTCGGCGGCAGAATCCATGAGGAAAGAGCAAGGAGACTCACACCTCAGCTGCAAGATTAGTGCATCGGATTGAAGTTACTATTCAGGAAGGCGGTAGAAAAAAACCGCTTCCATGGTAACTGGTGTCATAGCTGTATTTTCACTTGTCTTTCAGAAAGTCTGTGGAAGGTGCATAATACAGCTGTTGTGATACTTTTAAATCTTTACCCATTTTCAAAGAGCAAGAGTTCTGAAGTCTTCTGATTTCATCTCTCTTGAATCTGCATTGTCAATCAAACATTGATCACTAAGGGTAAATATCCAGAGATGTTTTGCCAGTACAAGTATATTGTTGCAAAGTCTTCCTGAGTTGCTAAAATGATTTCTGAGAGAAATTTTAGTGCAACTCTTCAGGGTAAAAAGACCCTCCTTCCCTATAATATTAGCTATAACTTCTCTTGGCTGACTGGCCATAAAGAATTAAAAAAAAAAACCAGTTAGTGGCGAACTTAATGTGATATAGACATGTTGATTCATAGTGATACACTCTTGAAACATATAAATATATGTGTGTATATATGTGTGTGTATATATATTATATGTATATATAAAATGTCACTATGCAATGTTACTTCAATTAAAAATTTTAAAAGATTTTAGTAC
Organism: Solenodon paradoxus; assembly: GCA_004363575.1. Lineage (NCBI taxonomy): Eukaryota > Metazoa > Chordata > Mammalia > Eulipotyphla > Solenodontidae > Solenodon > Solenodon paradoxus. The sequence continues at coordinate 374,376 of RJWH01000562.1, forward strand.
AGCTAACTCATGATTTATTAAAATATGTGTTGATTATCATTACCTTCTTTTCCTCTCTCTTCATCGTCCATCATTTGTCTGTATCAAACTTTAGAAGCACTTCAGATTGAGGGTAGGTAAGAAAAAGGAAGATGAAATTGGATTCTCTTTACAATTATTCTTTATTTATATTTATATGTGGTTTCTTTAGAAAAGAGTTCTTTAGAAAGATTTGATCAGAAATTAAAATTCAACATGCTGCCCCTATTTTCTGTATTATCAGGCTGATTACTGGTCAGATCTCTTTCAGAGTAGAAGCTCTTTTTTTCTGGACTGGGTTGGCACAGAGAGGAAGGTCAAACAATGACCTTCCTTTATTGGGAGATGCTGTGGTCGTGTGCAGAGTGTGCTTTACTGGTATTTTGATATTGTTTTTGCAATATCCTTCAAAGACTCGAACATCAGCTTCCTAGTTTAATGCTAAGAGATAGATTAACAAAATGCATTAGAATTTTTGACATATATTCACATGACTTAGTGATCTTGTGAAGTGCTTTATTTTATAATAAATGATCATATTTTAATTCTTACTACAATTCAAACTGCAGTTTAGTGCTCCAGAGAAGAGGTCATTCTGTGTTTTATTTTAAGATCTTCTTTCTTAAGTTTCTATTTGTTAAGAAACCTGTAGAAATACTTAGAAATTTCATCCTATTAAACCAATGCTAGGGCTGTCCGAAGTCTTACTCTAACTACTGAAAAAGACACCCATAAGTCTTTCATAACTCTGTCACCTAGCATTTTTGCTTCTCAAATTCAAATGCAACTTGTTACCCATATTCTAAATCTAGTAATTAATCATGCTTGAATTATATGTGACACTTTTACAAATAATAGTTATCTTTTTTATTGAAGTACTGTGTTTCTAAATCTTTATGATTTCTTATCTAACTAGAATAGAAACTTTTTGATAGAAATATCAATTTTGTGTCTTTACATTTGCCACAGTATCTCATACAAGAAAGGTATTCAGTGCAAATTTGTCAATGGGTTAAGTAATAATCCTGTGAATTGGAACATGCTAGAAGGAAACTTGATGGTATTCTCTCCCATGAGCTACTAATTTAAATGCACCTTGGGAAGAAGGTTCATCAAATGATCTTAATTTGCAAAATTACTTCCATGCAGCATTTGCAGCTGTTCCACATCTCAGGAAAATGATTCAGACTCTTTTAAAGACATGACAGTGTGAATAAGGTCAAGGCATAATACCTACTGGTAATTGGTAATAAAAAATGTAAAAGTTGCACATTTCCATGGTTTTCCAGAGTTCCATTGCACATTGGAACTTTCTAGATGGTGATGAGCTATAATAGAACCAGAGAACTGTTTAGGTGGAACTGACTGATAACATTTCTAAACACAAATATAGATTTCTAATCTCATACCCTGTTTCTCCTTCTATTTTGTCACCTTTCTAAATAATTGAATTATTTATATATGACCATTCTTTTCTAGGAACTTTCTGTTTCATTATAGATAATTTAATACTCATACACATCCTATTGTAGTTTGATATTATTTATACATATATATTTTAGTAATTTTATTTCTTTTGTTTACATTTCTATATGCATTTTAAGCTATAGAAATCATACCTCAGCATGTGTGTATTTCACACCACACCCGCCAGAGTTCTAATGACCTTTACCATTACATTGCTCCCTCTTCCCTTCCCTCCCTTCTCCCACCTCCTGGTAGGCACAGTCTTGCATTCTGTGAATTTTGTTGGGGTTTGTTTGTTTTGTGTCTTTATATTCCACATATGAGTAAAATCATCCTGTACTTTTCATTTACTTTCTGGTTTATTTCACTTAGTTGATCCCCTTCAGCTCCATCCAGGGCACAATTTGCAAAGGTCACACTTTCATCTCTTTTTCCCATCTGCATAGAATTCCACGGCTTCTTTATCCAGTCACCTGTTGATGGGCATTTAAGTTGTTTTCATGTTCTGGCTATTGTGATTTGTGCTGCTATGAACGTAGTGGTGCAGATACTTTTTCTGATCACAGTTTTTGTATTTTCTGAGTATATGCCTAGAAGTAAGATTGCTGGATTGAATGGTAGATACAGCTTTATTTTTTTGAGGACTCTCCATACTGTTTTCCAAAGAGGTTGCACTAATTTCTGCCTCAGCAACAGTGTAGGAGGGGTCATTCTTCTCTACATCTTTTCAAACATTTGTTGTTTCTAATATTTTTGACTAGAAATCTCACTGGTGTGGGGTGATATCTCTTTGTGGATTTTATTTGCATTTCTCCGATGTCTAGTGATGCAGAACATTTTTTCATGTGTGCGAAAATCTGCGTGTCATCTATGTGTCTTTTAAGGATAGTTGTCTATTCATCTCTTTTCCCCATTTTTGGAATTGGTCATTTCCTTTTTTGGTTGAAATGTATGAACTCTTTATATGTATTTTGGAGGTCAGTCTCCTGTCTGATGTATGCTGTGGGACTATCTTCTCCAATTCCATGGATTGCCTTTCTGTTTTAATGGCAGTCTCTTTTACTATACAGAAGATTTTTAGTCTCTTGTAGCCTTAGTTGTTTTGTTTTAATCTTGTTTCTTTTGCTGTGTCCCATCCCCAAAGACATCGTCAAGGTTTGAGGTCATGGAACATTTTTCTTATATTTTTCTCTATGTATTTCATTTTCAGGTCTTATGTTCATATCTTTGAGTTATTTTAAATTAACTTTTATGTATGATACTACGAGTAATCTAGTCTTACCTTCCTTCCTTCCTTAATACATGTCTATCCAATTTTTCCAGCACCTTTGTTGAATAGAACTTTCCTTTCTCCAGTGTATGCTCTTGGCTCCTTGTCATAGATTAAGTGTCCATAAAGATGTGGCTTTATTTCTGAACTGTTGATTTTATTCCACTTGTCTGTGTGTCTGCTTTTGTTCCTGTACCATACTGTTTTGATGATGATTGCTCTGTAGTATAGTTTAAAGCCAGGGAGTATAATTTCCTCTGTTCTTCATTTTTCTGAGGATAACTTTGGCTATGTAAGGTCATTTATGGTTTCATACAAGCTTCAGTATTGTTTGTGAAATTTCCCTAAAGAATGTCCCTAGAATTTTGATAGGAATTGCATTATTGGTACATTGTTTTGGACCATATTATTTTCGTTATTTTTATTAAGTTAAATCTTCCAATTCATGAGCATAGAATGTTCGTCTATCTCTGTGTCTTTTTCTGTTTCTTTTGTTAAAGTCTTGTAGTTTTCATTGTATGTCTTTCACCTCCTTTAAGTTTATTCCCAGGTATTCTATCTTTTTTGGTGTTACTGTGAATGGAATTTTTTTCTTTTGTTTACTTCATTGTTTGCACATATGAATAGTACTGATTTTTGTACTGTGTGTTGATTTTATATCTTGCCATTTTGCTTTATTCATTTATTGTTTCTAGTAGTTTTTTGAGGAGTTTATTTTTATTTTCCAGGTATAATGTCATTTGCAAATAATGATAGTTTTATTTCTTTTTTACCAATATGGAATCCTTTAATACCCTTTTCTTGCCGAATTCCTCTGGCCACGACTTCCAGTACTATGTTGAGAGTAGTAGTGAGAGGGGGTCTGTTTCTAGATCTTATGGAAAAAGATATAAATTTTTCACCATTGAGTATGACATTGGCTGTGTATTTGTCATATATTGTTTTTATTATGTATGTGATTTTTATTCTTAGGACTTTTTTTTTTTTTTAGTATGAATGGATGTTGAATATTGTCAAGTCCTCTTTCTACATCTATTAATATGATGACATAATTTTTGATTTCCCATGTTGATGTGGTGTAGTCCATTGATTGATATTTGCATATTGAACCATCCTTGTAGTCCTGAAATGAGTATCACTTGATCATGGTGTGCAGTTATTTTTAATGTGCTGTTGAATTCGTCAGGATTTTGGTATCTGTTATTCATTAGTAATATTCATCTGTAACTTTCTTTTTTTAGTGTTGTCTTTATCTGATTTTGGTATCAAAGTAATGTTACCCTCATAGAATGTGTTTGAAAAATTTCCTTCTTTTATTTTGTGGAAGAGTTTAAGGAGGATGAGATTTAGCTCTTCTTTGAATATTTGGTAGAATTTGCTAGTGAAGCCATCTAAGTAATAGTTTTTGTCTTTTAGTTTGTTAAATTTGTCTTTCTACTCTCTCCTGGCCTGTAGGGTTTCTGCTGAAAAGTCTGATGATAGTCTGATGGGTATACCTTTGTAGATTATGTTTCTCATTTCTCTAGTAACCTTGAGTAATTTTTTGAAATCATTGGCATTGGCTAGTTTTACTATGATGTATCTTGGATAGACCTTTTTATATTTAGAAATTTCATGTTCTATATGACTTCTCGGACTTCATGCCACTTTTTGTGACAGGTGTGGTAAATTCTCTGTTCTTACTACTTTAAATAAGTTTTCTGCTCTTTTCTCCCTCTTCTATCCTTCTGGGATATCTATTATTCTTATGTTTGTTCTTCTCAGGGATTCTTCATTTTTCCTCAATCTCATTTCTCTTCTCCTAGGGTCACCTCTGGAATCTTGTCAATTTTTGAGATTCATTCTTTTGTGAGATTGAGTCTTTTTATGGAGCTTTCGAATTTTATCTTCAATTCACTAACTGTATTTTTTATCTCTGAAATTTCTTTTATGGCTTCTTACAGCCTCACTCCTCTTGATGAAGTAGTCCCCTTGATCTGTCAATTTTTTCTTAGTTCCTCTGTTTGCCTTTGGGTATTTGATCATGCTTCCTGTGTTTCATGAAGCTTTTTATAACTATTATTTTGAATTTTTTACCTGTTAGATCGTCCCAATCAGTGTCAATGGATTTCTTCCCCGGGAAGCGTCTACTGCCTTCCTCTTTATGTGCCATTCAGGTTTTGTTTGGGAATGATTTATCTTTTGGTACAGCTTTCTTCTCTGACTGGTATTTAGCGGCTTTCTTTTTCTTCTGATTTCTTCCCAGGCAGTGGCTGTTGCAGAGACCTCAGAAGGGCTGTGAGTGTTGGATTTTTGCTAGACTAGGTAGTGGGACTCAAGTTGAGTCCTCTTTCCCTTTCTCACCTGGGCACTGAGGCTGTATTACCAAGGGGCTGTTGCCTACCCACTTTGATGAGATTGAGGCCAAGGTGGCTGGGTCTTCTCCATAAGTCTCCTGGGTTGTTGCCTATTAGTTATATTTTAATGGCCAGCAAACATTGAGGTTAGGCAGTTTAAGGACTTCAGGCATAAATTTGCCACATTTTCTTGCCAAACTGAAGTAAATACCTCATCTTTATTCCTTTGATATATAACCTTTGACAAAAAAAATCATCTATCCTTTTTTTTTCTTCTGAAAAAAAGGTAAAACAAATATTTGCCCTACTAACTTCATGGGGTGCTTTGAAGATAGACAATAGATGATAGTGCTTTGAGATAATTAAAACACCAAAGTATAGGACTTTATTATTTTTATTAGATATGAGCTTGATCACATTGCTGATCACTATTGTGGAAACATAAAATAAGAGATTGCAACTAGATTGTGTTCCTGAATGGTCTAGTGGTGTTTTATTTTGAACACCAGTAGGGATGGTCACATTCTTAAATTTTTTACATTAGACAGAGAAAATATCCATAGACTGAGCTTTTATGTTTCTTCAGTTGTGGGACAAACCCAGATTAGTCATCTGTAGATCATGTACAAACTACCTCTAATCTAAAGAAAGTGATGCATTTTTTTCAAATGAATTACAATTTAAATTTGATGGTTTATTTTTTTTTTGGAATTTAATTATTCCACTAACTGGATTTGTATCTCTTGTTTTTGATGAAGAGAAAAACATAGCTTCAATGAAGTTAATAGGCAAGGCTCCCCATTGAAGTTTCTTCAACAACTCAACCCATTACAACACAGCCGCTGCTTCTAGTATCTGATAGCTGATCTTCTACCCTCCTTGGTTGGTGAATTTCCCAATCTGTCTTTTCTGAAACACCATAAAATCCACTGAATTTCAAAAGAAGATGGTGTTATAGATTCTGTGAACTTTTCCTACTGCTTTTGAGGAAAAAGGAGACACTCTTGAAAAATAATTAAGAATAGAGGAAAAGCCATAAGCAGAAAAGATGAAGGGGAGAGTAAAATGCTTCCTGGAAAGGTTATAGTTCATATAAAATACCACACACATATCAAGTATATATAGCATGCATAGAGATTCCTATATATATCGCTTAAAATGTGTATCACAGATATAACATATATTATATGCACCTGAACTTTTATGTTTATAACACAGATATTCTATATATTATATGTAATATATATTACATTTATTTTAGTGAATGTAGAATAAGCCATATTTTTTAGGGAAACAAAATAATTACCCACCATTGCATTAGTAATCAACTTTTTGGCGGTTTTACTTTTCCCTTAATTGCTTCCAGAATAGATCTTAGGCAGTTTTGATACGTGTGTCTTCTGACTCTAACAACAGCATTTTGTTCTCTCCAGGACCTTCTTTCCTAGAACTCAACCCTCTTCTTTAGGAGGCAGTGCTTGGATCATCCCACCATGTCAGGCCATCTGCAGTCTGCTAGAAAGCATTGTCTTGTGTTAATGAATGCAATTCTGGATATGTTGCTTTTCTTACTTAAATGACTGTCTCCTTAATAAACCAACCATACCTGAAGAGCAGGGAAACATCTTCTAAATTTTCTTCTGTTTCCCAACTGCTTACACTGTAGAGTATACGTATATTAAAGTAAACTACATACTCATAGGATGCAGTGATAGGTAGGGTAGATATTCCTAGTTTTCCAAGGTGTTCAGTTTCTATTGACTTGTGAAATTCAGTCCCGTAGTATTTTCTGAATTCTGGAAAAGTGTCAGCTTTCCATTTCCCATTTTCAGTTCCATTGATGAACACACTTGAGAACTCACAAGTCATTGCCAAAGAGCAGTGATCGCTGATTGAACACTCATTGTGTTTGAAGTACTTTTGCAGGCAAACATATATACCCTGAAAAGGCCTGATTTTTATTTGCATAAGTAGTCATCCTTTTATCTTTGTTTTTATGTGCATATTAGTGTTAACCATTCTAGACTATGTGCTCCAAGAAAACGTAATTGTGTCTCTATAGCTTATGTACGTTACCTGACACAAAGCTAGTATAAGCATATATAATTACTTAATATTGGATCATTGCTTGATAAGATGAAAAATAAATCTTAGCCGAGGCAGTGACTACTTCTAAAGTTATTAGGTGCCATTTACTAATGAAAAAAAAAAAAAACAAAAAAGCCAAAGTACATGGTTAAGATGTGTAACTTGTTCTTCAGTGAAGGAGGTTTGTGTATATAATTGAGTTTAGTTGTTTTTGTTTGTAGAGCTCTTGTAATTTCCCTGTGCCAGATTCTGAGTCAAAAGAAAAGTATCAAAGTGCTTAGGCAACAGCTGTTCTCAGTCCTTCAGGGCGGTAATTCTGAGCCCAGGGTGGTGCTCATTCTTGTCATGAAATGTGCTCTCTGACTATAAAATCCTGCCTCTTCCACAAAGCTATTACACTGACTGTCCTTATAAAAACAAGTGTTCATCATCAAGTCTGTTTAACAGCTATCCCAAAGGAGAACATAACCCATTATGAACTTCTATGTGGTTCCTGGTCTCTTCTCTGAAGTCTTCATGCATTCCAGTTCTGTATTACTGAACACGTTTCTAAACCTTGGTGGGTACTTCCTTCTTCGTAAAAAGAGGAACAATTCTCTTGGTAGTCTTTGTATTTTCAGTGGGTTTCAGTAATGCTGGTCAGTTGTCAATTCTAAAATATTTCATCAGCGATATATAGTGATATGGCTGTTTATGATAAAATATCCTCCTCATTCCAGCTATGCTTCTCATTTCTCTACCATTTGGAAGAAGTGGGCTAATGTTAAGTACAACTAAATGATAGTCAAGGTCTTAATTTGTAAAACAATAATAATGAGATCTCTGACAGATTTGAAACCAGATTTAAAATTGGCCATTATCAAGACTGTATTTTGTTAATCAAAATAATAAATTTATATGAAATAACATAGAGATTCCCAAAGTTAAAAGCTATTTAATCAGGACTAAGACAAAACAGAGATAACAGAATGATAGGAGAAAAGTAGTGTTTGTCAGGTTTTTTATTTCTTCATAGAGAAGAATATGTACTCTATATAAAAGGGCAGAATGTAGAGCAATAGAAAGACAAATCAGAATATATAAAAATAATACGCATCACTACTGAAGTTGCTTAAAATGGATGCAAATATGTTAGATAAATGCACCAATTCCATTTGATGCATGGTCAAAGAAGATAAATGCTTGAGTAGATCTTAAAATAATTTTGTAGAAAAATGTCCTGCCTCAGTATTAAAAGAAAAAGTTTTAAAACATTCTTATGGGTGAAAGTAATAAAATCAGATAAAAAATATGGAGAAATAGGGGTATCGTGGTGATAACTGTAATTGTTTCAGTTGTTCTGGAGTGTACTCTGCCAATATATTCAAATCATAATATTGCTATTGATGATGACAATAATACTGGCACTACCAGACATTGTGCTGAGCAAGTGGGAGGAGTGGACATTGGGAGGAAAGCTTGCTTTCCTGGCCACATGTCTGTATTTGTGATTACCCATGTCATTGACCATGTCACACAAAGCCCCGCAGTTGCTAGTTGACCGTTTCAGATACATTGACATTTCCTCTGAAAGCTATTTTCCTACCAGCCCTATTCAGAAGCCCAAGGACCTGGGTTTGTGACCCAGGGATGAGGAGAATCAACCAAAGATAAAGAAAGAAAGACAAATGCTTCTTCCTCCTCTTCCTTCCTTCTTTCGTTCCTTAAAAATGCTGCTTTTTCCTCATCCTTCCTCTCTAAAAGAAAAAGAAAATTAAATTGTTTTCCATATTTGTTCTTTATTTTTGTAAGTATTTTCTCCTGTTGGCCTTGGATATCTTTTCTTCTCCTGGCAGCCAGATGCTCATTTATCATTGGAAACTTCGTTCAAATTGCATCTTACTGGTGATGCTTTGGGCTTGTGGTCCTTTGGACACACTGTGACTGGCAACTCCAGTTCCTTCCCTGGACACTATAGCTTCCTTGAGCGTGTGGGAATGTGTTCTAGCCATCTTTGTACACAGAGTGGGCCTTAATATACCTCTGTGGAATGAGTGAATGGAAAAAATATGAAAGCTCCGGTGTTAATGTTTGGTAGCTCTTTCATTGAATTCTGTTAAACTGAAGATGGTCTGATTGATTTGGTATAAGCTTATTTAACAATGATCAAATCGCATGACTCGCACCAATTCTATAAAATGGAGTGAGCATGTCCCAGCAGTGTACCTTATTGTACGACAGGGTTTTATTGGATGTGTATTTGTCTCTTTATTTGCTGTAAAGTGAGTCTTTTCCTGGGTCACTGTCAGGTTCTTACTATTTATGTATATACTCAAGGAGATACATTTACCAGATTGTTTAGATCAGGGTGTCATTAATAAACTATTTAATAATCTTAAGAGAAAATATACCTAAGGACCTATTCTTCTCATGAAGTTTTTTTTAAAAAACACTTGAGAATTTCCCATATGCAAATTATTAATCAGTATAGAAATCTTCATGCAAAAATGAATGCTTCAAGGCACAAAATGAATTTAAATGAAAGATGATATGATCTTTATATTAGATAGAGATGACACTCAACAAGACAGAACGTTTCTTTCTCTCTGTGGTTGTCTGGATGAAGATCCCAGATCAAGTAGGACGACACTATCCTATGTGGTCATTGGGGGTTTGCTGTGGCATGTTATTTGGGTAGGGATTCAGGCACCTACTCTCTCAATACTCTATCTGAAATTGAATAATTTTTTAATTTTCTTTTTCTTTTATTTATTACTTATTATGCAGTGACTGATCAGCCGTATTTGACAAGAAGTAAAAGTCATCATTTATAGTATTTTATAGGTTTGACATGACAAAACAGTCTTGACAATAAATAGTTGGTTAATTAATTGTAAATTCATGTATTTCATGAAGGGTAGAGAACAACGTTCTGCAAGATCCTGGTGAAATAAATTGTGCAGCTGACCATGCAGGTGGGGTGGGAAGGGAGCACACATGGGGTGGGGGAGGGACAGAGCAAATGCTTCTGAAACCCTGAGGACTAAGAACTCATTCCCTGAGTGGGAGCCAAGAAGAGCTTCATGGAAAGAAATGCAATTGGGTTGCCTTTGAAAGATGAATTTTGATCATTGGAAATGGAGGAGGACAAAGAGGTGCCTGGGGTGGTTTGGGGGAAGGGTGGGAGTGGAAAGTGCTTGTCATGCATGTGGCACTTCCCAGATGATTAGTGCCACTCACTGTGTCTTAGACATGAAGGCTGGAAGAAGGATGTTTGTGAGTCAAGGGACGGGGTAAGGGGAGTAGGTGTTGCATTTATTCTTTGTTATCTTTTTTTTTCCTGATAGGGTGACAAAGGAGAATTTTATCTTGGATAACATTATGTACTTTGACAGAATGTCATTGATTTTCTAATCTACATTATTCAAATGCTTCTACATTAAATCTTTAACATCTAGTAAATAAAATTCATTTTTAGGTGAAATTATCACTGTGAAGGCAAAAAAAAGATGGTGTTTGTGAACGTGTGACTTTTAAAGGAGGCATACAGTCAGTATTCACAAAGGGCCTGCTTCTGAGTGCTTTCTGAAATTAAAAGGTTGTGCTATCCCATTTTACTGTCACATTCTGCTGATACATCATTTCGAGAAAGTTCCAAGTCCTGATGAGAAGCAGAGCGCCGAAATGATTTTTCACTTAGGTGTGCAGAAAGAATTGGATATCTTTGTGCACAAAATAGGCTGAAATCAAGCTTTAATTAGCCAGACGTTTGCATAATTCATCATGGTCACTTTGGAAGTCCAGCTGAATATGTTCTTGATTTTTATCACAGTGAGATCATTTTAAAGGAATGGTTGCCTTTTATGAGTTCCTTGCTGCGCAGATATTTACATGTTCCAAGTAAAGCGTGACCGTGACCGTGCACCTAGTCACTTTCTAAAGGAGTGAATTGTTACATAAGGAGCCACAGGACATGACTCAATCCATTTAAAGGTTCTTATTAAATATCTCCCTGGATATCAATATAATCAGAATTAAAGACAGGAAAGTAATCTAAGGTTCTTTCTCTCTTTTTGAATCCATAGGCTGTCCATCTGGCCGAGGCAAGCTTCCAGATTGAAGCCTTTGGCTCCAAATTTATTCTTGACCTCACGCTGAACAGGTAAGTATTTAGTCACAAACCTCTTAGGAAGCGAGTGTTATACAACTTTACTTCTGTGATACTGGTTTAGTCAAAATAATATCTGTTGTTGAATCAATTGATATTTTCTAGCTGATTATATATGTCATAAGCCAGCACTTAACAAAAATTATAAAAACTTGTACTGCTATCTTTTTTCTTTTCCTGGAAGAAAAGGCATTGAACTTTTTCAATATCTCAAGTACAGTAGTTAGACATGATTTGAGATAAAAAAATATTTGAAGCAATGTTTTGCTAATTAAATTTTTCTCTAATCATTGCTGTGTATAAGAGGTATGAAAATTGCTGATGTAAGTAAAATTAGATTTCAGTCCAGAAATTTCTCCCATTTTACCATTTATTATGCAAGTCACTTGACTCCTATATGAAGAAAACAAGTGATGATTTGCAAACTTTTATTTCAAGAAGGTTATTTGCTTTATAATTTGCTGCAATACAATTTCTTAGAAATTTTGGTAAATCCTGGCAAAACTTGACCAGATTTTTCTCTGAGCATGTTGATGTTTAAATGCTATTTCGTCAATTGGAGCCAGTTTTTACAAAGCATGAGCAAGAGCTGTTGACTTTAGCAGGGCTTTTCAGCCTCTAATAGAGCTTAGCTGTGAACCTTTCTTTGATGAAAGAGGTTTCCTATACGGTTTCCTTTAGTTTAAAAATTCCAGTCAGTATTTTAAATGCTCATCAGTGTTTTGATTAGGACTGCATGTTTGCAAAAAAATACCCCGGAATGCTCTCAAACACTGTCATGTAGGTGACTAGTCAATATTTGAGAAATTGCAAAGGATCGTAAAGAACAACTATTAAATTTCTTGTATGCCAAATTCTGTGAGCGCTGCAGAAAAAACATGCAGAGTCAGCTGGGATTCTCTTTACTCAAGTCTTATTGCAGCTTGAAGTCAGAATGAATCAGCAAAACTTAGAATTTCCTGGGTTAAAGGGATTGCAGGTTTTCCTCTGTGAGTCTGCTGAGCATTGGTTGAGTTTTTTTCACCATGCTGTGTCAGCAGGGAACCCACGTAGATTTGTCTTGCCAACTCTTATACAATGTTGAGTGGCAAGGTATGGCTAATCTGAGATTGTTTAGGTCTTCTATTCCTGGAATTTATATCGCAATGGGGATCGTCATTCCACACTACCAAGGTGATAGTAACCCACATCGCTATGTGTTTAGCACATTAAACCCCCTGGCTACAGCAGGTCCTCCCAACCAAATAACTGAGAAAGGCTCACTTGCATGGTATGTCTGTAGTACTTAGAGGCCTGGGAATGCATCAGAAAATTATCTACTAGCAGTGTTTAATATGCATCCCTTGCCTTGAACAGTTAATTGTCTAGTTGAGAGAGGTTGATAGATTAATATATACTTTTAGAAGAGTGTCAGGTTTGTAGTGCTAGAGGTAAACATCGAATGCTATGACAGCTCCAGAGAAACAGCTCTTTAGCTGGAAGAATATACAAAAGGCATCTTGGGAAAGGGGGTGCTTGAGCTAAATTTTAGAGGAAAGTACTAGTGAGGAAATATTGGGAATGGATGGGAGAGGGAGAAAATGGAGAATTGTTTTCTAGTCAGAGGAGAAATTGTGTGTTCTAGGAGGCAGGGCCATAGCTGTGTGGCATGTTAAAGGAGCACGAGTCCTTTGTCTAACTTCATGGTAAATTAAAAAATGGAGGCAGACAGATCAGGAGAGGTAAGCCTAAGGACAGCTCAATTCAGAGATGATCTTGTAATTTTTGCTCAAGTGCTTGGTCATTTAGCCTCTACACTGTGAGATATCAAAGAAGGGGAATAGACAGAGGTTCTTTTGTCAGGACATGCTAAGAGACATAAAAAAGGGAATGTTTTCAGGAATACTTCAGTTGATAAAAATAATTAGAATTGCTTTGAAGTGGTTGACAGGCAGAGAAAAAAGCTAAGGTGACCCTGACTTGATAGCTGGGTATTAGATGGATAACAGAAAGGGGCAGCACCAGGGAACAAACAGGTTAAGTGGTGGTAGGAGAATGTGAAATCAGAATAGAAGCAATTGATTTGAGGGACTTTGGGACATATATGAGGCCATGTCTAGAAAGTAGCTGGATATAACTATCTGGAGCTTAGATAAGAGGTGGGGGCTGGAGATAGTACATTTGAGAGTCACTTCTGTGTAAATGGTAGTGACCAACATGATGGTGAATGGGATTGCCCAGGGAGGGAGGTTAGAAGCAGGAAGATATAAACTAGGAACACATCCAGAGTTGACAGAGGAACCCATGAAGAGACAAAACGATTGACCAGAGAAAGGGGAGGAAAATTAGGAGAGTGATCTAGTGAGGAGCAGATTGCCTTTGGATTTGCCAATTCAGGAATCACTGTGGTCTGAAGGCAACAGTTTCAGTGACGCTTCAGGGCAGAAGACAGGTTATACTGGGCTGGAAGTGAAGGAAAGAAGATGATGTGGAGACAGCAAGTGGGATTTGGGTGATAAAGAAAGAGAGCAAAGTCAATAACAAGAGGAATACATGAAGGGCACAGGAAGACTTTTGTGGGGGTAATAGCGATTTAATAGCCTTGAGAGATGGAACCGATAGGAATGAAAGGTTGAAGATACAGAAGAAAGAGGAGAATAATTTATGGAGCAAGATCTAGATGAAGACAGAAGGGAGGGCGATCAGGGGCACAACTTATCTGATAACTAGGTGTACTGTTTATTCTGATACTTGTATAAAGGTATTAGGGTAAGAGGGGGCAGAGATTGGTTTGCCGGTGACAAGGTGGAGTCGAGGAAATGCACCTCTCAAGATTTCCTTCTTTTTGGGGATAGTGTTCTCTACCGTAGGGATTGGAATGGAGAGGAAGGGTGGACAGGAGCTTGAAAATGAATATTTAGACTGTTTGCTAGGAGGACACACCAAGGTCACGTGAAACAATTAGGAGCATCCTTTATTAGAAACCATGTGTTATATGTTGGCATTTGTGTGGTTTTTAACCTGATGTGCTCCATCACTGCAGCATGTGAGAAAAGGAAGCAGATCTGGACCACTGGTGTTTTCAGCAAATGTTTATTGGGAATAACTATAATCAGAGCTCCGTAATTGTTGAGAGTACTGGTTCTGGAGTGAAAACACCTGAATTTCCTTCTGGGAGTTGCTGTTTCCTAGCTATGTGATCTTGGGTAGATTTATTAACTTCTCTTTTTAACTAACAGCTTGAGGTATAATTCACATACACAAAATTCACTCCTTTAAAGTATGCCGTTCAGTGTTTTTTCTACTATATTCACCACTGTCTAATTTCAGAATACTTTCATTGCTCCAGAAAGAAACATTGTATCCATAGCAGTCACTCCCTATTCCCCTCTCCCCCAAACCCCTGAGCACCCTTCCTCTGCTTTCTATCTCTGTGTATTTATTTGTTTTGGACATTTCATATAAACACACACACACACACACACACACACACACTCCAACTTGTGGCCTTTTTGTGATAGTTTCTTTTACTTAAGTATAATGTTTTAAGTTTCATCTCTGTCGTAGCAGAATAATATGCCATTGTATGTATATAATAACATCTTCAAATCTTGTATACTTAAATTGTAGGTTGTTGTAGGGATTAAGTGAGATAATGTCTGTTAATTGGAAGGGAATACTCAATGCTCTGGATTGAATTGTATCCAACAGTTCCTATGATAATGCCTTAATCTGTTACATAACTATATTTGGAAATAGAGCCCTTAAGGAGGTAATTAATATTAAATTAGTTCATAAGGTGGAGCCCTGATCAGATGAGTATTCTTATAAAAAGACACCAGAGTGTTCTCTCTCTCTCTGATTGTCCTATGGCTATTTACCAGATATCCATGAAAGAACATGGCAAGACTTGTAAGTCATTGACTATTTGGGTATTTAACATTTAAACCATCTAATTGTGTCTGATGTGAATGCTTGGGCCCTCAGCATGCTCTCCTCCTTATTGTAAGTGATCCTGTACTTTTTCTATCCTCTCCCTTGTGCAGAGAGGGAAGAAGTCTCAGGAAACATTAGGTGTAACGTCTACTTGGTTAATAAAGCAGCAGCTTGTTCCTAAGAGAATATTATTCTAGTGAGAGAATATGTGGGTCTTACAGTATCTCCTGTGCATTTGTCTTGAATGATTCCAGGTGAACTCTTACTGGGTGAAATCAATGTCAGACATCAATATTGGACAACTATAGCTTAAAACTGAGGTGTGTACAGATTTTGTTCATTAGGGACCAAGTGAGCACATAAAAACAAACTCTGATGTTGGACAAGGGGATGGAAGAAATGCTAAAAGTTGAATCATCACGATCAATCGATATCAAGCTAAAATAAGTGTGCATGTGTAATTATCAGCTGTATCTGGTCTGTACTCCACAGTGCAGTGTGACCAGACAGTCCTGTCTTGATAGGGATGCTTTAGAAGAAATGCAGGGGAAGATTGTGCATGAATGAGCATGGTCTTTGAAAGATGCTCTTTTGTAAATTTTTATTTTTTTGAGAGGATAATGGCCAAAGAATAAATTACCAAGAAATGCCTTGGATAAAGGAGGTACCACTTTGCTCCTCTCCCTGCATCCTCATCTCACCTCCTTAGAGAAGCGTACCCCATGGAAACTATCTGCACTCTTAGAGAAGTTCTAGGGAAGGGCTCCCTCCCTCCTCAAGACTTCACTTGGCTCTCCCTACGGGAAGGAAGAACAACTGGGCAGAGCCTGACATCCCGTGAGCAATCAATGAGCAGAGTACTAATAGATAGGGTTGTATTACCTAAAATGTTGGAACTGGGTTTTGTTGATGTTTCATATGAGCATACCTGCTCATGGGCAAGATGTGGCTCCTTTGATGCTTCTAGATGTCACTCAACACTCAGAACAATCACAAAGGTGCCCACAGTCATTCTAGCTCCTTTGCTTGAAATTGGGTAGGTAGGGTAAATCTGAGTCTGCAGACTCACTTGAAAATCCCTTTAATTTAAGGTTCCCGCCACATTCTCCTGTCTCACTCGATTAAGAAATTTGTATCTGGGGGCTAAGCCTTGTTCTGTTGGCTCTGTCCTTTTATGTACATACTCTATTGGCTAGACCCTGGAGTGGCTAACAGTTCAACAAATTTAAGCCTTCTGTAACCTCCAGGAAAACCAGGGACAGACTCTGCTAACCTGCATCTTGACCTGCATTTGACTTTGGGATACACATATGGTATATTATACATATAGATAGTGATGACAGCTAATGTTGGGCCCCTGGGGATCTCGAAAAGGGACATCATTGTAGCATTCTCAGTTCAGAGAAGTACACAGACTCAACCACAATGCTTTTCTATGCAACCCTCATTGCATTGACTCAGAGTGAAGTTCCCTTCACCCAGGGATGGTTTTTTGAGGTGCATACTGATGAGCATGTGCAGGAGAAAGGTGGGGTGGTGTGAGGATTCAGGTGACTGAAGTAGTCACGGCATCTCCATCTGGACAGAGATGACCTTACGGAAGTGTTAAGCGTTAAGGCATGATGAAATGGTTGAAGTAATGCATTTAGTAAGGTAGTTCCAGATTTAGGGAAAACTGATTGTTTTTGGAATCAAGGGTGTTTGATTTAATATGAATAGCTAGAAAATGCTGATTTAAAGATAAATATGCACATCATAATTTACTCATTAAAAGTCATTCATGCAATGCCTTTAAAAGAAGAAACAGCCACATGGATGTTGTTTCTGCTAGGTTAAATGAAGAGCCTGACTTTTGTGCTGACTGGCGTGCTTAGTTGACTCTTCATTCAGTCAACAAACATTTATTGATTATCTAGTTAGCCTAAGATTCATTGTGGGCAATGCAAGGAATGCAGAGATGTGTTTAAAAAATCCCTCCACCCCAAGAGCCCTGAGTAGAGAAAAAAGATGAAAACATACAAAGAGTATTAAAACATGATAGGAAGTGATTTGTTGGGCCTGGCGCTGAAAGTAGATTTTATAGGGAAAATGGAATTTGAAGTTCTCTTAAAGGACCCTGTCTTGGTTTTGGTTCCGGCAGCCCGACCAGAGACAAGGATTCCAGGAAAGCTTTCGGGAGTGGGGAAATAAGATGTTGACGTGGAAAGCTAAAAAGGACAAGTTTCCACTGTGTCAAACTGGGCTTCTCTCCCGCTTCCCCCAATGAACCTGGGCGTCTGTGGGCTCATTCTCTGAAATATGTCAGTATGTTATCCAGCGGAAGGAGAAGGAAGTGGCAGTTTTGTCTCCCAGCCGCCATTCTGGTGTTGGTTGAGGACTGTGTTGGGGACAATGACTACTGTCCTTCTGCCACACCTTCTGGGCAGAAAAAGAGCCCTCTGGCCAAGAGGCTCAGATCTTTCCAGCCTGCTGTATTTAGGGAACTGTGGAGGGCATGTGGCAGGCAGGGTATGTTAGTCTGCTACAACTCTTTCTACTTGGAGAGACTCGGGGGGCGGGGGACATGCATTCCACACGGGGAAATGGCAGAGCAAAGGTGTGGGAGCAGGAGAGCCTCTTATCCTGGTCTGAGCCAAGAACTCTTTCCCTTAGCAGCTTGAACTATCCCAACAGCGCATGTAAAGCAACTGTGTCTGTGGATTCACTGATTTTTAAGGGGGGATTTCAGTCTCATTCAGCTGCATGGTTTATTTTTTGACTGCAAATTTGTAGATTTGAACATAGATTTGATTTGAAAGAAAAAGAAAAAAAAAAAAAAAAAACATGCCATAGGGGCAGCCCTCCTGACTCATTTTTCTTTTGTGAGGGAATAGAACCAGGAATTAGAGCTGCATCTGTGAAGTGTGAGGAGCATTAACCTGTACCCCAGCCAGAGGAGCTGTGTCGCTGCCTGGCGGCTTGTGAATTTGATAATCCTGAACCAAGTTGGCTGGCCATGGGTGTCAGTGCTGACACCCTACGCGTCTCCTACTATCTGTCCAGCAGTCTCAGTGCTGAAGTTCCTTTTACATATCTGATTGAGGGAGGCAGAGAAGTCACTGGCTTTTTGAAGTCTAGGTTTTCACGTTCCACCTTGTGGAGGTTGCCAGCCTGCATCCTGGGTTTTCATCTGCAGGAATTAGAGGAGATCATGTGTAACTCTATCTCCATTTCAGGAGTCTGTGTCCTTTCCACCAACTCATAGGCTAAAAGCTTTCTTTCTGAAGTTTAGCAGTTTGTGGAAGGAAGGCTCTCTCCTGCTGTAGTTACAATGGTGGTAGACCCTATGCTAAATCCTTTACCCCAAATCTTTTACTGAAATTCCTTCAATAAGTCCTTGAGGAAGATCTGATAACCCCAATTTTATAGCTGAGCAGCCCAAGGCTTGGTGAACTTAGTCCTGTGCTGGATTCCAGCATGGGCTGTCGGTCTGGGGTCTCCTGTGGCAATCTTGATCATGGCACTAGAGTTTTACAGCTTATAAGTGAGCGGTGCATAATTCCAGTGATTACTCACCTGCTCACATTAAGTGAGAAAAAAGGAATTGAACTATTTTAGTTTAGTTGTTTTTTTTTTTTTGTTGTTTTTTTTTAAGCAGCACAAAGTGCAGAAGTCCTCAATAAATAGGATTTAAAATGATTATGTGATGGTCTGAATATAGAGGTCAGAACTTTAAGCCCTCAAGTGCCCCAGAAAGATCTTTAAAGAGGTAATTAAGTTAAAATGAGATCTCATGCATGCTGCTGATATAGTGGGTAAGGCCATTGGACATAGTCCACATATATCCCAAGGACCTAGGTTCACATCCTGGGCTGGAGGAAACAACCAAGATGAACAATGGGATAAAATACGTAGGTGTTTCTTCCTCCTCTCTCTTCTTGCCTGCCTATTCACCTTCTTTCCTACCTGCACCTTTCTTTTTGTTGTTGTTGTTGTTTTTTTTTTTTTTTTGCTTTTTAAGGCCCTTCAGCATGGGCCTTAGAGACTAATGTCCTCATAGAAGAGAAAATTCAGATACATACATGTGTAAGGAAAGAGAAAAGTTCATATGAGCACCCAGTATTATCCAGAATATTACTCCAGCTTCCTTACCCCTCTGTTGGAGAACATTCTTTGGTGCAAACCAAGGAGCGAGGCCTCAGGATGAAACCAGTCCTGTTCACACCTTAATCTTAAACTTCTAACCTCCAGATCTGTAAGGAAAGTCATTTCTGTTGTGTAAGTCACCAGTCTGGGGTGCTTTGTAATGGTAGACTTAGCAAATTAAGACACATTCTAATTCATTTATTGCTTACTTTTGCAGTGAAACATTCAGCATTGAGACAATAGGGCAAATCTGTTTGTCGTTCATAGCTAATATTCCTATTATAATTTCCAAGTGATGTTTTGAAAGATTATGTTTTTTTTTGCATTTGTGTACTTTAGGAAGAGTGCAACTATTTTGGTAGTTTTAAAAAAGTTTATGTGATAATAAGAACTCTTAAGTGGCAGAGATCTCCAAAGTTGTTGTAAGAATTGATTGCCACTCTGCTCTGTGATGTAGAAAAATCTTGCTTTTATATTTCCTGTGAGCCCAGTAGTATTCTAAGGTTTCCATTGCTGGCAGGGATGAGTCACTGTGATGTTTTGTTTCCTTAAGGCATCCTTTCCTGTAGGGTTTGAAACGTTATGTTTCTATAATGCTGGGTAGTTCTCCTTTTTGCTATTATTTTCTCTGATCAGGGAGTCCCTAAGAGGGCTCCCTTGGCCATTTCTGGTTGAAATAAATCTATATTAGATTGGATGTTTGGGATTTTATGATTATCATTTACTTTTGATGACCCATATTTTTGTTGGTGATTAGGTCTAGAAACTCTTAAAACATTTTATAATTAAATAAGTATTGTGTAAATGTTCATAGGCCCTTGATCTATTTTTTAGAATGTATACCCAACCTACTTGCAAAATGGTTTGAGAGCGCTTTTCAAAATTAAACATAATAGAAGTTAAAAAATAAAACCACAATAATTGGTGTTTCTGTACTGATTCTTGATATCCTTCAGTGGGCAAGATCTAGTATAACAGTAGACATTTGTTCTCTGCCTTCAGTAAGAGACTTCCTTACCCCCACCCCCTCTTGCTTGTTGACAATAATTATTATGGGTGAATAGCACCCAGAGAAATTAAACACCTGACTGAGGACATCAGGAGGGCCATAGGGGCTAAATTTAGATTCTCTAAATTTTAAGAGATGAGGAGACCATGATTGCCCCCAGAAGGAGGATTATGAGGCCATCGCTTCCATCATTAACAGGGAAAATAGCATTTAAGGTTTCTAGAAAATTCAAAGAGATCTCCTTGTTAGTGGGGTCACATTGCAATGTGTATTTAATCTAGGATATAAAAGACATGTGTAGTGAGTGAGGAGACTGTGTTTTTGTGCTGACGGGTTAAAACAGCCCCTTTGCAGTTGTCCCCCTAATGCAGAATGTGGGGAAATAAAAGTTGGACTTGATTCATTCTTCAGACCACTTCTTGGTCTTTTGAAGACAGATTACTGTATAACAGTTGCAGCAGAGGTTAATCTTGACAAAAAATTGACAAGCGCAGAGGATTAGATGATACTGAGATGAACTGAAATAAGTTCATTATGGTAGCTACTGAATTTAAATCTTATGTTTTTGACAGTGAAGTGAGAAAGGCCACATATTTCAGTGTATAATTCCCCAATTTTCAGATAAAATAAGTTTATCTGGGAATAGAAATGCTTTCTTATGAAGGAATAATTTATCATTTTGGTCCCGATACAGCAAAACATTCAGTAGCATAATGGTTAATGTCTGCACCGATGGTTTTGTGAATGACCAGAAACGTTACTTAAATGAACTTCTCATGTTGACCCCCTGTATTAGCCAAATGCATAAAGTTCTTTCTAACCTCAGCAAATTGATTGATTTCTATTGATGGAAGCCTTTCGTGAACTATTCTAAGCACTTTTAATATCAGAAATATTTACTGAACACCTGCCTGAAAGTCCTTCCCCGATGAAGCTTGCAGAACAAAGGGGCAGGGGGCAGTTTAGCATACAGGCATTTAAAATCACAGTGTGAGAAGTGCCATGGTGAGGAAAATAGAGGGTGCTCCCTGGTATGAGGGAGCAATTGTTAGGAAGCTAAATGTTTATAGAGCTAAATGTCTAATCTCAGATCTAAAGTTTAAGAGTTGGCCAGACCAAAGTTTGAGGTTTAGAGCGGGTGAGAGCTTGAAGACAGCAAGTGAGATGAGACATGGAGAAGATGTAGGCTTGGAGAAAGAAATAAAATCACACAGCTAGTAAGTCACAGAGCCAGGATCATAAGTCAGAATTACTTTCCTTCAAAGTCTTTGAACGTTGAGACATTTTCCAGAAATAAAGTAATCCCATTGAAGTTATGTTTGAAAATCTCTACAAAGATGAACCTAAGATTAATAAATGTTCTGTCATTTGCCTTTTACATCTTGCTTTGCTTTCACTATACCTTTCATAAATTTAGCCCCAAACAATAATTTATTAAATTTTCCTTTGCATTCTGTATAGATTTATAAAAAGTAAAAATTTGACATCAGAATGATTCATTATGATTCTTGGCCATCATCTGCTGCCAATAAGAATTGTATTATTTCTAGAACCATACTTTTTGATGATTCATAGACTGAAACGATTACGTAGAGACATTTCCCCTAATCTTTTTAGAATTAGATGAATACTTATTGATTAAATGAATCCTAACTGTAGTTTGTTATAATTTGTTTTTAAAAGTGTTCTCTTTAAGTGATCAGCTCTAATTCATCTGTGATAAATTCACATGCTTGAGTATTTTGATTTTTTAAAAATGTCAGGCAACTTATGTAGGCTTTTCCATAAGAATGTTTCTGCAAAAAGTTCTGTTCCTTATTTCAATTTACATCATTTGAAAAATATATTTCTCTTACTTACAGGAATGTTTTTCAAATAATATGATAAAATATGTAAACTGTTGTAGAGTATACATTTCATTTCTTGCTCTTTTATTTTTTGTGTCTGTGACTCTCCACTTGCAGTAAATCAGACTAGACCAGGGGACAAGAAGAATCTCACGGCATACTGATGAGACTGTGTCTCTTAAGTTCCTAAAATTTCTTAGACTTAATTGTGTCTAAGGCTCTTCCTCATAACTGTTAGTGTTTATTCATTTAACAGACTGACCTGGCACTTGACCCTAAGGAGATGCTTTTCTCTTTAAAGCTTTTCAGACAATGGTAAAGTGTTTATGTGGCTGCGAGCACTTGCGGGTCCTCCCTTCTGTCATTCCTCCATCCCTCTGCATTGTGCTAGGTTATGAGAAAATAGATAGGAATGAGATGTAGTCTCTTTAAGGGACCCACCATTTTTATTTAAAGGAAAGGTGCAGGCAGAAATGAAGGTCAACAGGCAGACAGTCAGGAAGAGAGAGGAGGAAGAAGAGTTGTTATTTTATGTTTATTTAGTTGTACACTCTGGTTGTTTCCCCCACAGACCCAAGACTAGAATGCAGGCATGTGACCTGCACTCCTTTGGAGGTGATTGACCTAACTGCTGCTCCACCAGGGTGTGTCAAAGAGCCCACAGTTTAGCATGGTATTAGGAAAAACCTTGCAGAGGAGGGGATGGTTGAGCTAATTTTTGAAGAATGAGCATTTCAAGGATGAATTGCTTGCTGGTTTTGGATGGGGAGCAGTCATTTATTTTTAGGGGTGGGTCAGTTCAATATGAGCTGTTTGCTGGTTATGTGCAAGAGATGAACTATTGATACAGGATCATTTCTTTGCATCCTTTTTTCCTTCTCTGCTCTCTCTACTTGATGCAGCTCAGCTGTGATAGTCAGGAGCAGTCTCAGGAGCTGTAAAAATGAAGTGCTGATATTTTACTGAGGTTACAAATGCATATGTGCTTTTTCCCTTGGGGCATTTACTTAACTCTATCCCCATGAAGTCATTAATGTATTCGTGACTGAATATAAACATTTAGTGACACCAATGCTTTCAGAAGTAAATAATTCAACTACTTGTTCACCCAGCCTAAAGTCCCTGCATTCTTAATATACTTTGATTTGGTAAATTATAAAAAAAAATGAGCAGACTTGCAAGATACTGTTAGATATTCATTTCCATAAACGTAGTTTGAGGCAGCGTTTCTAGACCTGTGAACTAAAGGCAAAGAATGATTCTTGCATCTGGCACCATCAATAAAATATCCATACTGTGTTTTGCTTGTTTTGACTTTATAGCTCTCCTCTAGATGTACTATTTGGAAATGCTTTTCTGATTCAAATATTGTATGGCTTCTTTGAAAAATTATTTTTCTGTTTAATATGCAGAAAATTATTTTTTATCTTGTAAGCACCAGTACATAAGACTTGGTTAATGCCTGGTTGTGCTGATCAGATCCTAATGTCAGTTTAGAGTATCTCATAATGCTGTACTCATCATAATGTAAAACCACATAGAAAGCTAAGAGAAAATCAGTATTTTTGGCTCTTTCTTTGAAGATCACCTCCTGGTAAGTAAATAGCATGACTCAAAGTACAAAAAGGCACAGATTCTTAGGTGTTTCTCAGCATGTGTGCAGCACAGGTGTGTGAGTACTTAGCCTTGATGATGGATGAAATTACATTCATGAAAAATGGCCTTCAGGAAGGAAACAAAATCTTTCATGTTACCATGAATTATCTTTGCCACAGCAATGGTTGATACAGACTCTGGAATCGAAATGCTTTTCTTAGTATAATTTGACTAACAGCACTATAGCAGTGCTTGTCATAGAATATCCTAGCAGTCCCTTTCCTTTCCTTTCCTTTGTGCAAAATCCAGATGGTCAGGCATATCCTTGCTCCTCTCTTGGCATAAAGGGAAGTCAAGGACCTGAGACTGTACATCTTAGCTGGATGTATTCCTGTGCCTCCATTCAGGAGGGGAGCCATGGTTAGTTGGGGCACACTTTGCCATCTGCCATTGACCCCTCTGCCATCTTCAACTTCTGACTGAGAGCTTTGAATGAAGCAACCTCATCCTTTTTTATTTTCTTAAAGTGAAAGATATGTTTTTATTCTTTGAGAAAAACATGGTCAAAATTATCTTTGGAGAAATGTGATTTAATCATGAAATAGTTCCTACTCTGGTGTTTTTCAGAGTATAAAATCAGGATATAATGTCTTTTTGAAAGATCTGTTTTCTTGTCTTTAAGGAAGCTAAGAGCTAGGTGATCTTGCTACCTTTTTTGACTTGTGGAAAATGTGAAATGTTTGAATCTCCACTTTGAAGTCAGGGAGATATACAAAGACCATTGAATTGATTAAAAGGGTTTTCACAATGCATACATATATCAGATGATTATACTGTATACTTCAAATGTCTTAGACTTTTTTTCAGTTGTTCCTTAATAAAGCTGAAGTGTTACTATTATTATTATTATTTTGTAAAAAAAAAAAAAAAAAGAGAGAGAGCTTCAATTGTGACCCCTGAGTGAAAACTATTAACTTTGGCTTATAGTTGGTTCCTATTTCTAAGGCAGCTTACAGCTTCATTTATGAACTTGCTTTGTAGCATGAGAGATTGGGGTTATAAATGCTGAAGTGTTACGCATTCCAGTTCCCTAGCTGATTCTTAAATCCCTTCTTATTCCCCTTGAGTGGTATTCTTGGGTGCTGTAGAAAACCTCCAGACCTGAGGCAGCTGAGTCTTAGACTGTGCTGCTTATCAAGCCCTTTTTTTCTCTGTCTTTCTGTAATTTTTTAAACCCCAGGCCCAGATTTTGTACTTAAAAGCCACTCATGAGGACTGAAAATTGTTCATCCTGTTATCAGTATTTCCTAGAAATTGGTTTATTAAATTGCTTTTGTCCCCAGGATAATCAAAATTCTCTTCACAGGTGTTCACCTAGAATATAAAATAAACATATAGGTAATTTTCCAAGAAGAAAAAATGGGAAATTTATAAAGAGAACTTGAAAAATACTATTTTTTAAGCATATAGGGAGTTATATATAGCTTCTCCCCTGTCGTGTTCAGTACTATTAGACAGCAGGAGATTTTTGCAGTCTTGAAAAAAATGGTATTTTGATGTCTGTAAGAACTTTCTGCAAGGTGAAAATAACCTCAAGTTGAATTTTGGCAGAATTTTGCTGTCTCTGTATGTTTTACAGGTGAGCACAATTTGATACAGTCTATTAAGAGAACAGTTAATACTTATTAATAGCAACAAAGCCCAATTGCTAAATATAATTTAGTTTTATCCCTAGAATTGCATTGAAATGTAAGTTATTTTTTTAGTTAGAATGAAATGCAGTAACTTAAGTATGCTTTTAGTGTCTTCTTTGGAGAAAATATTAGGCTATGTCAAAATAAAATTTGATGCCAAAAACGATCTGCATCTGATCTGATTGCATTGGGAGAAATAATATAAAAAACACACTACTTTTGCCTTAGTGTGGAATGTGATGGTCGTGCTTAGAAAAATAATGTAAAACCCGCCAGTATAAAATGCCATACTTTTGTGCTTATTATTTATTATATTACTGTTCTAAATAATGCCATCCAGTCGGAGTGAAAATTACCTTTTTACATGCACACAGCAGGCATCTTGTGTAGAAGGGAAAGCCTTTCAATTCGCTGAGTGTTTGGCCATTGTCTTTACTCAAAATAGGTCATCTTCTGATGAATTTATATGAAAAACATTTAAAACCACTGTAGTTACTTTCTTCTGTATTACCCGTGGGCAAGCAAAAGCATTTTCTCTGTGTTTAGGGTTGAACAAGTCTTTTCACACGTGTCTATTTTTAATAACTTTTTATTTATTGACTTACAATTTTTGCAGTTGCATAGGATTCCAGTAGTATATGTATTCACCAGAACTTCTTTATCCAGTTATCTATTGATGGGCATTTGGGCTATTTCATTGGCTATTGTGAACTGTGCTGCTATGAATATAGGGGTGCAGATTTTTTTTTCTAACTAGTTCAAAACCGTTGAATATTTTCATTCTTGGCTATCTCCAGTCTCTTTCCTATTCTCCCAGATCTTATCGTAATGAGACAGCCATTCTAAGGTGTTTTGCATGATCTTTTATTTGTATGTTCTCTCTCTCTCTCTCTCTCTATATATATATGTATGTAATGTACTGTATGTATGTGTGTATATACATTTATATAATTTGTGAGTATGTCATTTCATTTGACATGTGTGTTATGCCACAGGTCTGTATTTAACACAATACTTAAAGGTCTATGATCTATGATTGTAATCGTGGGTATATATTCTATTATGTCTAACCTATGGGGTATAACCAACACTATTCCATTCACCCAGTGGTTGAAATCTAGCTTCTCTTCAACTATCTATAACTACAAACCATATTTTAATGGACCCAGGGATCTGTGTAGGAATTTCTTTGGAGCATTATCCAGGAGTAGAATGGCTGAGTCCTAGGATGAATGTGTGCTTAACTTGATGAAGTACTACAGAACTGCCCTGCAGAAAATCTACTCTAGGCTACTCCTAAGAAAGCGTGATGCTCAGTAGTATTCAGATTCCATCCATCTGTGGAATGTACCAAGTGATTTTTTTCTCCAGTCATTTTATGTATGTTAGGAAGCGACTTGCTTATTTTCATTGGTTCATGATTTAAGAACTATAAGACTAAACCTTATGAGATGAAGTAGCATCTCCTTCAGTAAAAGCTAGTTTCCCTGGGAGTACGTTGATTTGGTCAGGCCACAGTGATCTATAGGGAAATGAGTTTTATTCTTCATGTGTACTGGGTCATCCTATGTCACATTGTTCGTTTGAGAAGTTGGCACAATGAAAAAGGAGAAGCATATTGACAAAATTGGTTTAATATTTATTTAAATCCAAATGTCGTGTGATATATCAAGGGAGCACTTGGTAGCTGTGAAATAAGGATAAAAGTTTATATGGATGATTTCTTATAGTAGATGAGATAAAAAAAAAAAAAAAGGCCACCCTGTGTGAAAATTGGATGAGCAGAGATAAGAAGTGAGAAAATGAAGAATACATGACTTGTCAGCCCTTAGAACCATGCCTGACCTGAGGTGGAGGTGCAGTCAGTGTTTGTATAATGAGTATGCTTTAAGTTGATAGTTAAATATTTTGATTTGCACTGCTATTCTGTCACTTGGGGAAATCATGGAACTACTCTGAGCCTTAGTGTATTCAATGGTAAGTTGAGATTGTGGAGAGGACTAACCAAGGTGCAGTATGTGAGAGACCGGCATGTATTCTAGACCCTAAGAATGGTGGTTAGTTCCTTCAGCAAAGAGCATGTCTATGCCCTGACCTTTCATGACCTTTGGAAGAATAATCTCCCTTAAATTGGCTCTGGTCTTGGATGCTTGTGTATAAGTATTTCTGAACCATCTCTTATTTTCTCTTTTGCTATTCATGGAAGCACTTGATTGAAAACTCTAGTAAGGCTGAATTAAAAAAAAAAAAAAAACCACTCAAAATGATCATGGCTTCACTTACACAATTGTGTATGCTAAAACTATGTAAATTTTGACCTATTTTTTCCTCATCAGCTAAAACCTATAAAAAAACTATTTTTAAAGGTCCTAGATTGTGAAACTTCATTTATATAAGGTTGTTGGGGAATGAATTGTTAAATATTAAATAGTTTTCTAGATAACTAAAGTGTATCCCTTGATATGCTAAAGTTAAAAAAAGCTGCTTTTGGAAGACTTCTTCTAATAGATTCTTTTCCTGTCTCTTTAATAGAAAATATATTAGATATAACTTTTTTAATATGAACTATTGTTGCTTTGCCTACTTGACCAGCAATGTAATAGATATTACCTCTGTTTTCTTGTTCTAGTAAAAGAGCAAGAGAGGTAAAAAGGTTTACCTTTTCTCTCAGTAAACCTATCAGTCCAATCCAGTCCAATTCTTGCAAGTTTGTTGTTTTATAATAAACTATAGCCAGATTAAGGAATAAGAAAAAGTATTAGAACTTTATGTAAATCAAGTGTTAGTAACCTTAAATAAAATCTTGAGTTCTTTTCAAGTCAACTGTAAGAGATGCTCCGCCTTTAAAATCATGATTTCAAAGCTTCAGTAAATCTTTTTGCCTTGTGTCCTGGATGGTGGCCACATTCTAGGTGGTTAAGAGTATCAGAACCTGAGATATGGAAAGCAAGGGATATTGCTATCCTTTATAACAAAATAACCTTCGAGTGTAGCTTTGTGCATTTAGAATAATATACTTTATAACAGAATAATAGACTGCTTTTTTTTGTTTTCTTTTTTACCAAGGCGACCTTGGTTGAGCAGAGTCTTAGCACTAGAGCCTAGGTCTGCCAGACCAGGGCTTTTGTCATTTTTCCTTTTCCAGTATAGGATGTATTACCTACAGGTCTCTTATGTCTGAGACTATAGATTATGTACATGGAATTGGTGAGCAGTGTACTCTTTATAAAAATACTTCCAGTTATTTGAATAGTAAAGACTAAGTAGATAGAAGATCCAAAATTTGATGAGGATTCTGGAACTGAAAAGGTAGGATCTGAGGCATTAAGTATCAGACTTGATTTCTACTAAGTTTTCGCTCATGATTTTGGTAGAACAGGTGGCTTATAGAGCAAGAAGAGACCTTCAAACCTACAGTGGAATAGGCAAGTGGGTATATATTTACAAATTAAGGCTTCCTACAAAAATGGTTTCGGTCTCCAAAATGATCAACAAAAGGATTAAAAAAATTAACTTAATTGCTTAAGTAAGTAGGACTTGGAACTCAGGCAGAAATGCAAGTACTATATGATTTACTTTCATTGTGCTGCAGTTTAGAATGACTTTGTGAACTGACTCATTGAATCTTCACATCGGCACAAGGGATGGTAGATTATGACCCACCCTTTACAGATGATGACAGCAAGGCACAGAAGTTGGTCTCACATGTTAAGATCGCACATCTGGTTAGGGGTGGCCTGGGACTTATTCAGCACTTCTGCCCTAGAGCTCTGTGTCCTCTCTAAGTAGACAGCCCCATCTAGCTGGAAGTGTAAAGGAAGTCCAGCTTTTCACTTGATTGTTTCCTCTCCTGAAGGCAGAATTTAGGATCTTGGGACCACTCAGATTCCCATTGAGTCCTGGGAAAGCCGAGCCTCAATTTAGTTGTTTGTATTGACATTTTATACAATGAGTCATCACATGAAGAAGGGTTGGATGTAAATTTTGGAGTTCTCTTACAAGACAGTCATTTCTTTCCCCTAAATTAGCACATACCTCTGAAAGGCCACCAGAATCCTTGGAATTTCTTACTAAGATTCTAGACAGACTATGCATTATTTTTTGCCACTACGATGTTTGCAGATTAAAGGTAGTCTTTCTCTGGTCATCCTTTGTTATATTTGAGGCAGTTTTGCAGAGGAAGACTTAGAGGAAGCGATTATTTTGCATATGCTGACTTCAGAGGAGGTCGTTGTTGGGTGGGGAAGAAGGGTGGATGGGGGAGGGGCACAAGCAGTAGTCACTTCAGCTGAAAAGTGGAATGCGATGGCATTAATTAAGCCACCGTTCCTGAGATGGATGATGTTTTTGCCAGGCAGAGGATAAATTCAATGAGGAGTCTTCTCCAGAGGTACTCTACCTGTTCACAGTACAGGTTGCCATGCATCGAAAAGCCGGTGTTCCTTCTCTCTGACCTTTACTCTTGCAAGTTTTTCCTCAGTTGCAGCTTGAAATCTATGTTTCCATGTTGAGGTCAACGAATTTTCTTTATTTGAATTTACTTCTAGTGTTGCGGATCCAGTCTTCTAATTTTTGCAGATGTTTGCTGTCTGAAGGATAAAGCTTCAGTATCAATTGGTTTACCTTTTCTATTACTAACCAGTCTAATTCCTTAACACCTGGTATGCAGTTATGTGCCTTAGCGTTGTTTAAGTGGAATGAGGACAATCTTGTTTTCCAGTTAATCGTACTTATATTTTGACATGGAACAGTAGGCATTTGGCAAAATTAATGATTGTTTAAACCTAGAAGTCTAAATGAAAGAGGGTGGGATGGCTAAAATCATTTAAAAAAATACATTTTATGTGTTCAGATGACAATCTTTGTGGGATTATACATTATCTTGCAATAAAACATTCACATTTATTTAAGGAACCTTGTTTTTCAACATTGATAGAGTTAGAAATAAATGTAGGCCTATCTTTTTCTTTTTAAAGAGAGTATATTTAAAGTTTGGACAGTTGATAAGGCCAGGGCATGTTGATGACAAGTTGAAGTCATATTCTTGTCTGGTTGGATTTACTGAAGTTTTCCCAGGGACTTCATTTACTTAATGAGATTTTGTTTAATTGCCAAGTGCTGTGTATTTTCAAGTCATAGTTTTATGCTTGTGTTTGTTCTCACTGATATAAAAAAAATGCAATCATGGTTTTAAGTTTGCAGGTGTCTTCAAGCTTTGCAGGAGTGTTCTTTTTTCCTGGCAGACTTTATGCTAGCCCTTATGTTTATAAATTGGGAACAGACAGTGATTATAGAGCACAGATCTGCAGGGTGGAGATCCCTGGACAGTACAAGGTCTGTTTTCCTTTGGAGCGCAGGGTATGAAGGGAATGGGAAAGAATAGATGAAAAGGTAGTTTCCTCTGTTAAGACGTATTGCCTAGTTTATGTTAAATTATTTTTCTAACAGTACTCACACAAGTAAACAGCTTAGTTAAACCCTCTGCTTTTCAGACATCACCTAATAAGGTGTATGTTAGCATGCTCCGAGTGCCTCCTGAGTTCCAAATGCCAAGGCAGGCATTTCGTGTTTGAGTAATAAAGACCTTGTCTTACTTCTGAGAAGTCAGCAACAGCATAAGACATGTAACAAAAACTCCTTCGTATCTCTATGGATAATTCTCTCAACTTTTCTCTGTGAGATCACTGGCAAAGTCCAGTCTTACTGATTTCCATCCCAAAGCAGAGGTTCATTGAAATGGCAGCTTGCCATGACAAGGTAATGGTTATTACAAGTTCCTTCTTCATTCCTAATACTGAAGGGACAGACCTGTTGTTACCGAACCAGCATATAAAACAGGTAATGGTGGATGTTTAGATTAGTTTCCTTTTCATTGTCAAAAATCATAGACTTCTGAGATATGAAAGAGTAAGTAACTGTTAAAAGCAATTTTCTGCAAAAAAATTTATTTTTATAAAAATGGCACTATTTTATAGAAGTTAAGGTCAATATTAAAAAAAGGAAAGAAAAATTATAAATAATATCATTCAGAAATGACTTATTAATATTTGTAAATGTAATTAGGGAACTCTACATACAGATGGCAGATTTGATAGTTTACAAAATGACACTGTTCTAAATATAAGTGATTAAATTGAACAATTTGAATTCAGTAAATATTTTATTTGCATAAAAGAAACAAATAAGATAAAAGGAATTGAAAACGGTCAGATGAATGTGCTACTTGTTTTTTTAAAAAAAATCCACTAAAATTATGAAGAACTTCATTTGGAATCATTTAAAAAAATGACATGCTTTGACTAGATTGTATTTTTGCCTGAAGAAGAAATTAAAATACTGTACTCTTCCCCCTCTTTTCTCCCTTACCTGTTAGGTATATACTCTTTTTATGTTGTCAGTGTTATAACACTTGCATTTTATGCAGTTATCATAATGCCCACAATAAATATTAGTTCTTCACTAAAGAGATTCATCACCCACCATGGGTCCTTTTATCATGGTTTCTCCATTCTTCCTGATTATTTGTATTTTTCAAGACTGCAGTGAACTGCAATGAACTGCAATTATGTTGTTCAAAATAGATTTTGAGAGTTCTATTTCATAAGTTCTTGAATGTTTAAAAGTGTTTATTACTACAATTACTACTATTACTAAAATTACTACGATTATTAAAAAGTGTTTATTTGAAGAATAACTTAAAATATATGAAACGAATGTGAAATTTTGGAATCACACATGTCTCGGGGCATTACAGGGATGGTTCTGCTGTCTTTGAGCTAGGAGATTTACTGTGAATGAATCTGAGACAACTGAATTTTCCCTTTTGTGAAAACTTGCCTTCTTGGTCTTATGTGATTTTTCCTTATCAGTAATTAGTTTTACCTTTTTTTGAGCTGCAAATCAAATGCCGTTGATTTTAGGAAACTCATATTCTTCTGTGTTTTCACTTCTCCCCTCCTTCCATATGTTTTATTTTCTTCTTTAGGAGTATCAGTAATGCATGTGTGCTGTCTTCTGTACTTCTCACCTCTGTATTATTTTATCTTGCCTGTGTTTTCTGCTTCTGATTTGATGTGCATACTTGTAATATTCATTTTTTATTTTATTTTTTCTCCAGAACATTGCCAGCCTCCTTTTCATCTTATGCTATTCTTTTATGATCTTTCTTTGAACCCCTTTTAAAAAAGAGTCCATTCTATAATTGCTTAGTGGCCATAAAGAAGTATTCGTTTGAACATTTCCTCTGCTTCCTAGTGATATGTATTCCACCTATCCTCTCTCCTGGTTTTGATGCTTTCTTTTCTTCCTCGGTACCTGCACCCAAGTCCCAAGTTCTTTACCTTTTAGTAATGGTGACTCAAGTTTGCTAAATATAGTGTGAAGAGAAGAGGGAGTGGGGACAGAGAGGTATTGTTTTGATCACTTTCCCCATCCGTAACTGTCCTTTGGAGAGACACAGCTCTCTCTCCCGGCTGTAAAGGGTTCAGTGGGGCTGACTGCAGAGCCTCCTGGGAGCTCTGGTGCAAACCTCTGTCCTCTCCATCTTATTCGCTTTTCCTCTGGAGGGTCCTCTGACCTGTTCACATTCTGGGGAGAGATGTATTGCCTTAGATTTTCCAGTATTTCACTTCACTGTTTCAGTAGCTTGAAATGAAGACCTTTTCTCTTGAGAGACAATTTGTAGTCTTTTTTTGTTCTTTTCTTTTTTCTTCTTCTGTGTATTTATGATAAGTCTATGATCTGTGTAAGGAATATGAACATGGAAAAATCAATGATAGTCTAAGTCAGAAAATGAGGAAAATATCTTGGAAGTACATTGGCCATTTTGTGTTTGTAATGGGTATACTGCAGTGGCAGTGGCCTTGCATCTGTAGAATGGATGATCTGGTGACCCCGAGGATCTAATGACTTGGAACTTCCACTGAGGTGTCCAGCACTAGGAGATGACTAGGGCTTGGGGGTACTTAGATCATAGGCTCAGTCACACCTAGAACATGATGCAAAGCCTGGAATTCAGGTAAAGGTGCTGAACAGAACAGATGATTGCATGATTGTTACTTGAGGTTCACGGTACAAAATTAGAATTATCTTTTAATTTTTAAATGAGCTGTTTAATAGTTTCTTAAAGGCTAAGCAGATTAAACTTCTTTTCTAATTAAGAATTATTAGAATGACCAGGCATGAGACATAGAAAGGGGAAAAAAAGCCTCATTATTCTGTTACTTCACTCATCCTTTCTTATTTTGATCGCAGTTTAGTGGGGGTATTTAAATTATTAGTCATCTCAATAATACCCTCTGGTTTTAGAAATTATTAGTCATCCCTAAAGGCTGTTAAGTGCCATTACATGGCCTCAGAATTTTTAAATTGTGTATAAAAATAGAGCAATTTATAATACTGGCCTGACCCTCAGCATGCACAGAAAAGTGCGCCTAGAATAACCCTTTTCAGAATTTTTGGATTTTTTCAATATCTATTCTGTAATATATTACCTTTGATGGAAAATAGAGACTGAAGAAGATTTAATATTTTAAGCAAAACCTGATACCTCTAAGTGACTTGTGTAACGGTGGACTCTAGTACAGTGTGACGTAGCTCTTGCTTTCCCATAGACCCACAGTTGGTGTAATTGTTCACGAGTTCCACCTTTCTGTTTATAAATAAGTCTTTAAACAATGGAAGGATGTGGAAGTAATACAGGGAAGACATTTGTTGGTATTACGAATTCAGAAATATGTTTTTAAGTGATTATCAGAACACCTGTGATTGATTTTTTTCCTTCCATGGTCGCTTTGGTGATTGAAAACCAGGATTTGTTTTAAAAATCCAATTTTAAGTTTCCAGTGAAGGATAGAAGATAGTATCACTTGCTAATTTTTTTTAAATAATTTTTTTTAAAAGGAAAGGTGCAAGCAGGGAGGAAGGTGCATAGACAGGCAGGAAGGAAGAGAGAGGCGGAAGAAGCACTTTTTCTTATTTTCACTTAGTTGTTCACTGGACCCGGATGCGAGTCTAGAATGTGCAACCCAAGGATGTACGTGGACCGTGGTCCTCCAGAGGCAGCTGACCTAACTGTTACTCCAGTAGGAGTACTGTTGCTTTATTATGAAACAGGTTGTTGGCCGTGGCAGTGCTCTCTGTGGGGTGTACTAACCTGGTACTATACACATTCTTCACTCTTTATTGTGATTCCATGGAAAATCAGTTTAAGGAGTCTGTGTGTCTCACTCTTTAGTCCTCTAGTTTCAGAGTTTCCTATTTTGATAATGCAGTCAGTTATAGTTCAGATCCTGGCTGGTCTATTACATTGTGTTGCAGTTCTGAACTTCTCTATCCCGTACTTTGGCACCCTCTGACAACTTCTTTTCCCTCGCCTAAGTTTGACACTTTTAATAGATATGTGAACACTGGAGTCTAAAAATGGCCTAATAAGCCTGCTATTTTTAGAGAAGGAGAAAGTTTCCTTTTGTTCTCTCTGTGCTTTTCACCTCCCACATGTTCCTTAGAGTTTTCTTCCTTTGGTCTTAGTAGTGATAGCTTTCTAATTCCAGATGCCTTTTCTGTGGTCCTGTGTTTTTCACTCCGTCTCATACTCAGAAAATTGGACTGGATGCTTCTGTTTCTTTGCTTATAGGTATTTTGTATTCCTTCTCCTCTGATTCACTGGAACTCTGGAATATTCAAGTAAATGAGTAGAATCGATTTTTGCAGTTTAAAGAAGAATGTGGACATTCATATACACCCACCATCGAAGTCGAGAAATAAAGCACGACTGTCCTGGACACTCCCCGTGTCCCTCTACTGACACATTTCCTCCACCTTCTAACCACCCAGCAAACCAGTTATCTTAAAGCATTTGCAGGAGAGTTGAGAGTTTTACCAAAAAAAGCAAAAGAATAATATCAAAAAAATAATAGAACTTTCGAAAGAAAATGTGGATACATTTTTAGTTTTTGCAGTCCATAAAAGTAGCATTTGTTTAGTATCCTAAGTAAGATGAAACTCTTGAAAGGGTTCAGCTATTCATGCTGTCTTGCATTAAATTAGAGTAAAATGAAACCTTCAAATGTAGATGGTGCAAGCATTCAGGAGACTGATATACAGCATAACCTTGTCTGATGCTATAAGGAACAGTTGGAATTGTCCTATCTTAGTCTATCTGTATGAGAACACCTTCCATTTCTTCATGATATATACCAACAGTATGTCCATGTCTTACTGTTAAATATAGCCTATTATCTCTCTGTCTCTATCTCTGTCTCTGTCTCTCTCTCTTCGAAAAGCCTTGGGTAGGTGCTGAAATACTAAAGAGGACTGTTATTACAGTAATCTTACTATCTCATCTTCTGTCCTTCTTCATTCTTCTTTCAGCCAGACACTCCCATTCATCATGGGGTGACTGCCTAGAATTGACTTTTGACTTCATATATACTTACTTGTGAAGACAGAGACAGAAGCAGAGTATCAAAGTTTTCTTGCTGCTGCTGCCATGTACTACTGTCTCAGCCCCCAGTTTGCTTAGCTAGGGGCTGACCTGTGTTTGGAGGCCCCTTCAGGTTCTTGTGGATTCCTCAAATAGGAGTGTGATGTGCTATCTTGTCTCATCCTTTGTTTTTTCTGAGCATCCTGGCTTGTTGATTCATCAACACTTTACTAGAATGCTTCCACCGTGTAGAAGGCAATGCCAAGAACTGTGGATACCTCCCTTTACATGGGATAGTAGTTTGGAGAATCTTATGAACTTATGTGGTATTCACATGCTGGTATTAGCTCTAACCTCTATATGCTTTTCAACCCCTAGATAGTCTCTTGACCTAAAGTTTTGACTACCAGACAACTAGGTTCTGGATATTTTTCTAAATGTAAGTCATCTCCATTTTTTACTCCTACCAACCTTGGCCTGGCTTTCTTTGATATGAATCACTTTACTTAGATTCTGTCTCCTTCCCCATCATCCCCAAATACTTAACCACTTTTGATTCTGGAACTTTACTTGTGATATTTTTTTTTTTTTGCTACTAAACATCACATAGTTAATTGTTAGAATATGCACCAGGATTCTAAAAAATGTCTGATTTTAAGATTAAGAAAAGTTTCTCTGAAAAGACCTTCATAGAATAGTTCCACCTTTTTTTTTCTGTGTCAGTCTCTCTGGGATTTGACTGCTTCTAGAATCTTATCAAATTTTCCTTTAATTCAAATGTTGAGAAGTACTTTAATTGTAAATGTGTATTAAGATTGTCTACATGGACTTAAATTTTAAGACAACTTAGTGAAAATATCTGGAACCATTACTGATTTGATTTTATTACTAGTACATTACATTCATTAAAATAAAAGGGAAGTGTCAGCTTATAAAATTTTTAAAATGATTTTTAAGGCCTTTGTATCTTAGCTCTCAAGGGCAAACAGTTAATGACCTTAGTAGTTTTTAAAAGATAAAAATTTTGGTTTATTATGAAAAATGTCTGAACTATGAAATTAGACTGGAATATATTACATTACTTACCTTTAATCACTATTTTATACATGTTTTTTGAAGTGGCATTCAGTTTATTTTTTATAAGCTACATTAGCAGTATAAATACATACTTTGTTATCCTTAGTTTTCAGTATCTCTACAATAAATCAATGAATATGACTTTAAGCCTTTGATTTATTTTTAGTTATAATCAAGTAATGGTTTTATAGTTGTGGTGTCTGATTTTTAACACTTCAGGTTTGTGTTAACAGAAATGTAACTTTAGCAGATCTTGATCATTAGCTCAGATTAGTATCTGTGTAAAAGTTTCTTGCTCTACTAATTTAATCTATAAAAAGAGTTTACATTTTATATCTTGGGAAATGAGCTCTTCTTTTTATGGTTGAGATATATAGAAATACATAGGATTTTTGAAAATCTATAAAACAGCCCTTTGCAGTATGTTTGAAAAGTGACTGAAACTGTTCTTTCAGCATCATCCTAGAAAAGGTTGACCTTGAAGTTATGCCATTATTATTTGACAAAGCATGTACCAAATAGATTGGATGTGTGTGTCAGTAATATCCAACCCCAGCTTCGCAAAGGTATATTTTTAGGGTAGGCGATGATGGGAGCTATGTTCAATTTTCACTGTGTTTGACTTGGATGTTTCCTTTGAGGTCTTGTAGTACAACATTCTTCTTCTTTTGTAAGGAGCAAAACTTAAGGGCTCTTTTCCAATCTCAGCGACAGTCAGTGTTAGAGTTAGGCTAGGAATTTGATCTCTTGATTCCATTTTTTTGTTCGTTAATTCAGGTTAATGAATTCAACCAGCAAATAGTTCTGGATATTTGTTTAGTTTAGCCATTCTCTCATGATTGAAGCTATAATTAATAGCAAAACGAAAAAGACCCAGTTAGCATGAATACACTGAATCTGGAAATCCACACCAGTTGGAAGAAATTCTTTTCCAGAGAAACTACAAACGAATGCTAATTTTTCTAATAAATTCTAACTTTTTCAGAAATCTGTTTTTCTGTAATGAATTGAAATTGCACATAATTTGGAAGAGTGGACATTTCTCTTTGGTTAGAAAAATTTGCTGAGCTTTAGGAAAATAATAATTTCCTTTAAAAAAAAATCAAAGACCAAGTGAATCCTTTGTTGATGCTATAAAATGTACTCAGAAAGTGGGATAAGTTTGAAGATCTTTGTTCTAAGTGGTAATTAAAAAGTAGATGTCATTCTGTAGGCTAGTAATTTTACACTGGTTTGAAGAAACCATTAAAAATTTCTCCTTTTCTTTCTTACCCTTCTTTTCCAGATTCAGTGTTTTATTCCTCTCTGCCACATTGCTTTGCTCTGCCTTTGCAGAAGTTATGTTTCTAGTAGGTACATTGTGGTATTTCCTTAAACATGTCTAATATATGGGAAGGACCATTGTTATCATCTCTAAATGTCTCTATGTGACATGTATGATGGCTGTCTTGATCCCCAGAATGTGGTTTTCTGCCTAGAACAGAGCGCATCTAGGATGACAACTCCAAGTGTCTTTACATGGCTGTCTGTGCACACTTGTCTCAAATTCTGGGTCTTAGTTCAGACAGCAAATACCACGTATATTCAGGTTATGACAGCTTATGAGAAATAGAGGTTTCAACACCTCCTATGTAGAATGAGAAGGGAGGAGGAGTGCACACAAAGATAGCTGGTTCTACAAAAGCTTACTCTGCCTTTAACTACCATCCTGCATCACAATGACGTTTAGGTTTACTGACCACATAAAGAACAGTGGTCCCAATATAATACACCGTGTAGCCTAGGTCTATAGTAGGTTACACCATCTAAGTCTATGTAATTGTACTCTAGGATGTTCATACAAAGACAAAATCATCTAACATAGTTCTCAGATCAGCATCTTTCCTCCTTGTTAAATGATATACATAACTGTATAGAAAACAGCATAAAGTTGTGAAGTGCACATTAAAATGTACATAACAAATTTTAGGACCAGTATCTCTAAATCACAGTAAACTGCTTGAAAATGGAGACAGGTAAAATTTAAATAGTCTTAAATCTTTGTCAATCATTTCTCTATCTCACGCTCATCTGTTTTTTTTTTTTTTTTTTTCTTAGCCTTCAACCATTAATTGAATGAGTGAAAGAAAGTCAAAGCTACAGGTTTTCATATGTGAAAAGGCCTTTTCTTAGTGTCTTTGCTGGTCTCTTGCCGATCTCTCCTGCTGCTAACATTAATTACTCTGCAGATGGCTCTAATTGACACAGTAAAAGAACCTTATAGGTGTTCAGTTTTTCCAGGCCCTTAGGTTTTCTGGAGACACAGAATGCAGTGCTGGCTCTCAGCTCTTGCAATAGAGTCATGTTTGGTCTTCCAAGTTCAGAGTCCCTGATCCTGGAGTGCCCTTTGCTCTGAAATGTCTGTCCTTGATTAAGCTTATATATTGTTCATCCCAATCCTTTCAACACCCCCACCTTTGTGTAACTCATGTCCTGACTGAACTGGACTCCTAGTGGCCCTCAGTATGGCTCTGGGCCTTTTATTGTCTCATGTGTTTTGTTTGCACAGACTGATTTCTGTCTGTCTGATATGTTCTTTCCAGCCTATATTTCTCATTCTAAATTCTGACCCTGCCTTTTACTGAAAAGTTTCTCATCCTCTTAGTTGAGATTGATTTCCCATTTGGAGGCAACTTGATGCTTTGCTATTTATAATATTAGAATACATGATGTCTGGTCTTCTTAAGGCTATGAGATTATGATCACCTTGAAGGTGGTGACTGAGCTTTGTTTCTCTTCTGTCCTCGCCCGTTCTTTGCAGGTGTTCAGTAATGTCTGATATTTTGAGATGAGGTGACAGAGAACAACCTCAATGTAGTTGGTGGTTTACCCATGTCTGTAGCGCCTTTCCTTTCCTGAGATTGAAGCTAATTCACTCCTTTCCTAAATGAACAGCTTCTCTTTCCTTAAAATTTTTAGCTTGTTGTGGTTTCTTATTTTAAAAGGAAAAATACCTTCATTATAAAAAAATCTTTTGGCATTATGAGTAAGCAGAAGGGTGACTGTTGGTGATAAACTTTATGTGTTGTAACAGATGTTGATTTAGGATGATACATACCTGAAACTTATGTAATGTTATGATGCAGTGTTCCTTTAATAAGGTTAAAAACAATAAAAATACTTTAAAAAGAAGGAAAATAAAAACGGTTGAAAATTCTATAGGAAGTAATAGCCCACTGTTCTATTTGGGTACAGTCTCTTTTCAGATTTGTTCTTATATTGAAATATACATATATAGACATTTAAAAACATAATAAACAATATTCTTTGGTTTCCTTTATTTTTTATTGAGTGACGTGTGAACATCTTTCCAAGTGTCTGTAAAAGCACATGTAAACCTACTTACCTCTATCGCACCTACATAGAATAGCTCTGTGTGTGTGTGTGTGTGTGTGTGTGTGTGTGTGTGTGTGTGCGAGCATTTGCTCTTGTCTAGTTATTTTTCAGGAAACCTTTATAAGTAGTATTTAAGACATTATAAGAATTTATGGATTTGAGCATGCTTCCAGGGCTTTTGATAGCGGTTGCCAAAATCACCCCGAAAATGGCATATTAATTCATGTTCCCAGCACAAGTGTGTAGAGTATCAGTTTTTCTATGCTCTTGCCAACTCTAACTGCTCTCATTCATTTTTATATTATATAAACTGATATGGACAAATGATCTCTTGTGGTTAATTTATAACTCTTCTATTATAGTGCAATAGACATTTGTGTATGATTAATTACCATTAGTATTTGTTTTCTTTTCTCTTCGAATTGAAATTTGTAGATTCTCTTTTGTTAATAGTTCATTCATGTTCTTTTTCCACTTGCTTTTGGGATGTTTGTTTTTACTTGGTTTTGATTTTGGCTTCCTATGTTTAGGATGACAGCTCTTTGCATTTCATGCATTTTGTAAACATCATGCTTAAAAAGACTTCTCTTTCCTAACATTCAGCTGTATATTTATAGTAAACTTATGGTTTTAAAACATACGTACTTTTAATGAATATATTGTAATTTGGTGTAAGAACTGGTAGAGGGATCTAACTTACTCGAAATGTTTAGTCACTTGTCCCAACGTAGCTAATTCCCTTCTTGATCAATTTTAAATGCCATTCTTTTCAAATATAAAGTTTTTGATACAAACTCGGATATCTTTCTTGATTTTCAGTTTTATCCTTTGGGCCACCTACCTAATCAGGTCAGCACTCTGTGTCGTCATCACTGTGCTAGTATTAATATAATGCCATCCCATTGTTACTCCTCTTTTAAAGATAGTTTTAGGTGTTCACAATCATTTATTATTTAAAATGAACTTTAGGGTAATTTTCTCAAGTTAAAAAACTTCCGAGATTTATTTTGGATTACATTAAATTGATAGAATGGATTTGTGTACATATATCTAGGTGCACGATACATACATTCATATATACATTTTGTTACTTTTTTGTCATTATTAATAGAAAGCCCACCACTGCCACACACGTTATATATAGTTTTTCTTTTTACTGGTGCACTTAGGAATATATTTTATTTTTTCTTGTTTGTCTTGTAACCTGCTATTTTATTGAACTCTTATTGTTTCTGATGTTTGTCCGTTGGTTTCTTTTTTATCCTTTACATGGGAAGAATGGACACTATAAAAAATATGTAGTTTTTCTGTATGGACTTCACATGAAGGAAGTAGAGGGGTCTTATCCTAGTACAAGGAAGAAGTTGAACATGGAGGAGAACTGTTTCTTCTGGACAAGGTTACTGAAGGCAAGGCTGATAATGGCTCCGTGTTCATTTCCTACAATTTCACTGTGTGTGAAATTGCTTTTCTAGTTGCTTAAATAAATGTGGGGTGTACCAGGAAAGAACCTGGATTAACAATATTCAGCATGTAATATTCTATAATATTTAAAAATGTGGGCATACAGCATTTCAGTCATGTGTTATTGTGTTCAGAAAGCATGTCATCTTTGTTTGGATTCTGTCTTCCCTGTGTTTAAAATTGCTTTGTTTCATGGCACATTGGGGCTAAAACTATATAATGAGAGAAACCATGATTCTACCATAGAAGAATCTCAAAATGACTGGTAAACTTGCAGACATATTGGTTATAGCACTAACAATGTGTTAGCCTCTCGTAGAATATGGCCTCAGAGTTGGGGGAAAGACATGAACTCTTTTTCATTTTCATTTGATTAAAGACATCTCTATCTGCTCAGAAGAGAGCTCTTGGCTACTCTTACTGGCTCATTAAGCCAGCTTGGGTGGGATCATCAGTTTTTACATCACCTCCAGTTTATCCCTTCTCTCCTAACTCCTCTTTCCTCTACTTTCCTGCCTGTCATACTTGCAGCCCTGTTTCCTGTTCTCTCTTAACTGTACCATGGTGCATGGAGTCATCTATGAGATGCAGGAGTGCCTGCATGTTAAACTTTATGCTGTAGCCTCTTCTGTAGTTTCAGAACTCATTAAATTCCTGTTGTGACCCTCAAAGAATCTTACATCGATGCATCCTGCTTGTGCTTGGAAAGTTCTCTACCCGCAGTTCCATTCCTAAGAAATATGCCTACACTCCCTAGCCCTTGCCTAGTATGTGTCTTTATTTGACTCAACACAAAGCCTCTAATCAACCTATAATTACTTTCACCCACTTACCATATCGTTTCTACACTCTAAATCCCCAATTTCTCCATGTCTACAATTTTTAAACACAGCTTACAAGTCTTATATTGTTTACATTCAAAGGAGTATATATTTTCTAGCTGGAACAACTATGGGTATAAAAATCTTTTGAGGTGGGATGAGTCTAACCTTTTCTAAAAGACCTGAGAAAAGTGGTAATTGGAAAATCCTTTTGCTTTTTAAATCTATTATTTTAAAGAGGAAAGTAATGTAAGAACAGAGGATAATCATAAGGTTATAAGCTTATGCTTCTATGAATCTACTGACTTAAATTCTGTCTTCATTGTAACTTGCAACCATTATTTAATGAATAAAAATATTTATGCACATTGAAAGTGAGGGAAATTTTCTAAAGAGGGAGTGGGCATGGTGCTTTATGGTACATGGTGCTTTATACTATTATTCTTGAAGCCCTATGGAATTGACAATATCCATAGTGGCCAGTATTTGTCATTAAATGAAGGAATGTGAGAGCTGCAGGAGAGGTGGCAGGAGAACTCCTGGATGAATCTGTCAGGGGCCATTTGGACATGATCAGGGCTTTCAAGCAGAAGAGAATCAGAGGAGTGAAAATGTATTATGAAAATGAATTCATGGCACGTTAGTGGCACACCTTTTTATATTAGGCGTAATTTTTTTTCACTTTTTGTTCACATAAATGTTGACTTGTTTCATTCCCATTTTGAATATATATGGGAGTAACTTACATGATTTTTCACTGATTATTGAAATAGGATAGTTATGCTGTTTAGTTAAGAACAATTATGTTCTTTGTCAAGTAGCCTGTCTGGCAGGCACCTGACAAGTTTAGTGTATCACAGTGAACATGGACTCATAGCTTCTTGATGTTGTATCTTGAGAGAGAACTAAGGAGCTACTCCAGGTTGTCCTAAAACAGAACACGTCTGGGTATGCAAGACATAATCACAGAACCTAAAAGCAGCTGGAAAAGGTATACTCATAGACTGCTTGCTTGGTAACATCTCAAATTTGGGGTACGTTCCACCTCCTAGACTAGCCAGGCCATCCATACAGCTCACCTTAAGTTGGCCCTTTAGTTAGGGTAGTCGTATGTCCCAGTTTTCTCAGATCTGCCCTTTTAGGTACATGTCTGTTGTCTCGGCTCCATTAATATGCCTGTTTGACTTCAGAATGGCCTGATATGGATGCTAAATTATATGGCCACTCAGTTGTTAAACTTTGGTGCTTGATGCTATTCTTCTAGACTGTTTCCTCCCTTTGCTGGTAAAAGAATTCTCTCTTGGCTCCAAGGTTCTGAAAAGAGAAAAAGTTGTTCTGCTCTGTCAATCCACTTAATTTCCTAGTTGGTGTTATATGCTGAAGACTCAGCACATTAATTTCAGACACTAGATTTCAGAAGTACCAGGGACTTCTAGAGATTGATAGTCCAACTGTTTTTAAAAGAAGTAAATAATTTTTAACTCATGTCCAACATGTAGATTCCTTGTGGTCCAATGCATGTCATTCCCAGTAGTCTTCTCTTTAGCTCAAGGCCCTGCTATCTATGGTTTCTCATTCTGAGCAATTTAGTTTGTTTGGTTAGCCCACCTACAGCCTTTTATCAACAAGGTTTCCCAAGAAAGCATGTGATTCTTTCTTTAAAGTAAGGGATTCAAACTATTTTCAAAAAAATCTAGACGTTACTCACCCTTCTTGCTTAATAACTTTTCTAGGCACTAGGGATTATTGGTAAGTAACTTTCGAAGTTACTAAGATCTTTGACTTCTCTGTAACGACCCTCCTTGTAATATAAGGTAGAAACTTTGAGAGTTTGGATCACTTAACTGTTCATGTGCCTCTTTATTTAATAAAATTATTTAATTGATTTTATTGAAGAAATATTGCATCATAA
Source organism: Solenodon paradoxus (assembly GCA_004363575.1). NCBI lineage: Eukaryota > Metazoa > Chordata > Mammalia > Eulipotyphla > Solenodontidae > Solenodon > Solenodon paradoxus. The sequence continues at coordinate 418,960 of RJWH01000562.1, forward strand.
ACAGTATCTAGGTTTAAAGTGTGCATCACTGTAAATCAGTATCATGTATGTGGCTACTTTGACTGGATACATAGATCTCAAACTCGAGAACCCAGCACATTCTTTGCTTATATTTGTGTGACTCTCCAATGCCGAGATTTAATAGTAATTCCATTTTTATATCTTCTGATTATTCTGAAACTATTTGAACATAGATTTTAGAAACATTTCTTTGAGATAGTGTTCAAATTAGAATACTTGACACTGTTTCATCAAAGATGAAATCTGAGACTTAACAATATAATTTGTTATCTCTTACTCACATTATAGTCTAAAACAAGTTGAGTGGCTCTCCTAGGAAGCTCTTCTCCAAACCCTGGGGGAAGCACCTAGGATACATCCTTTTATGACTGTGCCATCGAGAGCATCTGACTTCCAGGGTTGCCTTGGATGAGAGAGCTTGATAATCCAAGCAGGGATTTTAATGGTCACACTGGAGAGATTAGACACCACTTTCCCCTGTATCATATGAGTCGTAATTTTATCTCTTGGCCACAACTTAATTGCTAAGGAAGCTGTAAAATGTATTATTTTGCCAGAAAGGGGAAAACAATGAGATTTGGTGGATTCATACCCAGCATTATTTTTGCTGCATTCCTTTGTTGGATTTGATTCTTGACTCCTTTGCCATGCTCAATAGTGTTACCATTCTCCTGCTCTTAGAGTTCAGTAGCTTTAAGGAGCTTATCCTGCCCTTTGTATTTTGAGTAAAATCACATTCAGTCTGATGCTTTAGTTCATTTTCTCTGACTACTTCTGTGTGGAGTCATCATGAAAGTGCACAGTGAGTGACTTGAAGGGGATTTCTTTATTCCAATTCTCCTCCACTTTGCTCTGAATTTCCATCCTGCCTTTGTTCCTTTATTCCCCAGGATTCCCCATCTTCCACCAGATAACTTGATTAAGAAGCATGGTAGTAACCATGGGTGCACAACTTTTCTTCATTTTAAATGATTAGGAAAGAATGTTTATTTTAGGACTCAGGATGTTTAGAAACTCCCTTTCATCAGTTTCCATGAGTTGACTCCTCAGAACTAAACACCCAGATGACTGATCAACAAAGTAAAAAGACAGTTTATACTTGTGAACACAATTGCTAAATCAAACAGTATTAACATGTCAGAACATTCTGTTTCCAGCAGGAGCTTCTACTAGGGAAACAATAGAGGGCAGAGGTGGAGGAAAGACCTTGGACAGCATCTTCAAGCAGATCTTGTCAGACAACTCATCTTTAGGCATTCAGAGAGCTACATGACCTGTTCCTTCTATGCTGGGTGGAGCTGGAGACCTACCGCTGGACAACTCACTATGCACATCCTCCTTTCTAGTGTTTTTGTCCATCAGTGAGAGCTCTTGTTGCAAATGTATTTCAAGACTTTTGTAATTAATTGGATGGCATTTCAGTTGGTATTGGTATTAATTCACTTTCAGGGAGATTCCAAAAAGTATTTTAAGATGAGTTGACTAATCTCATACATTTGTGCTGATTTTGCCTAATTCTAGTTTTCAAAAGTTGCATTCTTCATTTCAGCTTCTAGCACATGCTATTGGCCTGACATATCGTAGATGTTGGTAGATATTTGCTTGCTCAGCAAATGTTGATGAAGGGTTTACTATAGGCTAAGCAACATGCCAGGTGTCAGGGATGAACTGATGAGTATAATAAACGGGTTGCAGGGCGGGATTGCTAGTGTTTGGCAGGAGGAAAGGACGGTGTAAATGGGGATATGTGCTGTTTCTAGGAGGTGTAAGCTTGGATGCACATGACAGAGAGCATATATTATGTCCATCTCAGTGTCTTTTATAGGTTCCTAGAAAATCCAACGTTATTCTTCTTTAAAAATCTTCAAATTCAGGAGATACTAGAAATAAGTAGGTCCACAGTGGGGAAGGCAAGACCCTTTAAAAGGAGGATAATTTAAGTGACTATAATTAGATTTAGCAATCAGTGCTTAACATGCTATTTTATGCTCGTGTAGTTACAAACAAAAGTAGTGATCTAAAATAGCAATGTTTTCAGCTCCTACCCATACCATGGTGATTGTATGGTTGAGAATTTTGAAAATAATGAATTACCTGTAGAGAGAGAGATAATTAGAAGGCAGTTAGTGAAACCTCTCCACTTCCTGGTGTTGCAGAAGCATTCCTTAGAGAAATGTTACCATCAGCAGCTGTGTTTGTGTATAGTCACAGTGCTGGTGGCTTACTTATTAACTAGAAATGAAAGAAGCTTGTGCTCCCTGTCTGGTATTTCCCAGTATAGAGAATTAAGAATGATCATTACCTTTACAATGACTTAAAACTTGTAAATGGAAGAATAGATGTACTATAATTTAGAAAAAATGTAGACTCATCAATTCATCAGTAGATAGAATTTGATTTGTAATTTCAATAGAGAAACCTGTCTAACATACAAGCATCTGCTTTATTTCTGTTACAAAGCTTGTCCTTCAGCTCAAGGAGGAAGTGGTGCCAGAAACACACACGTTTCCCACTCTGTTGATCAGCTCTGAGCCTCCTCCAGAACACGGGATCATTTTATCTATTATTTTTATTTTAAGGAAAAGTACAGACAGCAATGAAGGCAGTAGGCAGGCAGGCAGGAAGAGAGAAGAGGAAGAAACACTTTATTTCAGTTTTATTTAGTTGTTCATATTGATAGTTTCCCCCAGACCCAGAATGTGAACCCAGGTCCTTGGGATGTACGTGGACTGTGCTCCTCTCGAGGTGGTGGGCCCAACTGCTACTCTGCCAGGGCGATCATTTCAGAACTGTGTCAGGTGCAGCTCTCACAGAGATGCAAAATCATTGGGTCCTTCCACACTTCTGCTAAAGAAATAGTTTAAGGTTTCCTAATAAGAAAACCTACAACAAGGGCAGAATTATTGAAAACAGAATGTCCTGGAAGGAAGGGACCTGAAGAACCTTCTGCTCTAACTCATCTATTTATTTATTTTTTGCCGAAGTAGCAGTGGAGGTCTGATTTTAGAGCACACATCTGGTGTATGGTAGATAACTACTGTTGTCCTTTGATTACCAATAAGGATTAATGATTTAATGCCTTGACAGTCCATACAGCAGTGCCTGCGACCTGGGAAGTGCCCAGTAGATGTGAGTTATTTCTCTTAGCACGATTTCTAGTGCCAGAGCTCTAATAGGAACCCAGACACCCTTCACAGTCATGTGCTGTTTCCAAGCCACGTGTTTTGTATTTCCCATGCATTGTAAAGAGAAATGTGTTTGTAGAAGTTACAATGAAGAGAATGATAACCTTGATGGCCATTACTGAGCACTTACTCATTAGTTAGGCTAAACACTGCATGTGGGTGGTGTTAAGCCTCACAATGTCCTCTGAGAATCCCGTTCTTTGTCATCTTCACTTGACTCATGCAAAGGCTGAATGGGGTGACTTGTCCATGGTCATACCACCAACAAGGAGCCGGGCTAGGTTTTAAACCTTACTTTGTATGACTTTACAGTCTATATTATTTTTTATTGCAAAGTAACAATGTGTTTTAACAGTGTAAGTTTCAGGTGTGCATCATTATAAATCAACATCTGTGCATACTGCCAAAGTCTGCCACCAGCAGTCAATTCTATTCTTTGCCATATAATTGATCCCTTCTACCTTATCTGCCCATACATCTTCCCCTTTCCTTCTGGTAACCACCAATTTCATTTTATAGTCTAGAAGTTTGTTCATTTTCTTTAGCTTATTCATCTGTTGTTGTGTTTTTCCTTATACACCACATATGAATGAGATTATGTGGTGCTTTTCTTTATCTGACTTATCTCACCAAACATGATGCCTTCTAGGTCCACCTGTGTCTTTACAAATGGCATGAGTTTATTATTTTTAATAGTGGTGCAGTGTTCCATTGTGCATATACACTATATTTTTTATCACCTGTTGATGAGCACTTAGATTGTTCCAGCTCTTAACTAGTGTGAAAAATGCTCCAATGAATGTGGGAGTGCATATGCCTCTTAGAATTGGTGTTTTTGCATTTTTTGTGTAAATGTCCAAAAGTGTGTTAATTGGATCTTATATTTCTATTTTTAATTTTCTGAGGAATTTCCACACTGTAAAATCTACGTTCTTAACCACCACTTTATTCCAGGAGTAAGCAAATTATAACCCATAGGTTAAATTTGGTCATTCTGCTTTCATGCAGTTCTCAAGCTAAGGATGTTTTTTACATTTTCATATGGTTGAAAAAATTAAGTGTAGTATTTCATGGTATGTGAAAATTTGTCAAATTAAGACTTCACTCTCCATAATGGAGTTCTGTTGGGACACAGCTCTGTTTGCTTGTTTGCATGTTGGCTGAAGGTCTGTGACAGAAGAGCAGAGTTGACTTGGTTGTCATAGAGACTGGGTGGTCTGAAAGATCTAAAACATTAACCATCTGGCCGTCACTGTTTACTGTTCCTCAGTGATTATGTTTTGAGATTCCAGTACCTCTCCTCCTATTACCTGACTTTTACTTTATCCCATACTGATTAACAGAACAAACAATGCATAGTGTATATAAAAGGAGTTCACCTTTAAAGTATCTACAATGCCTTTTTTTTTTTTTTTTAACAGGCTGAGGGATGATTTGTTCCTGGATCACATCTGAGTCTCTTGTGTTGTCCTGCAAACTGCAGCTATTTGTGGTTCACATGCCCGTGGTTTCCATTATTGAACTGATTGTTTTTAAAGTTCTGAGTATTTAGTTGCAGAAATCACTCTGTTTTCTTTCCTTTATAGTGGTTTGCTCTCTTCTGATTATGTGGAGATCCACTATGAAAATGGGAAGCCACAGTACTCTAAGGTATGGTTAATAGCATATTGGAAGCTAATAGTATAACGGTCACTTAACCGTGTACACCCGTTCACCATGCACTGCATTGTGCTGATGTTTATTTCCAAGTCATCTGTCCTTTTATTTAAGAGGACTATTTTTAAATAAAAAATAAATGTTGGATAAATTGTTACAAATATTGGAGATTATGTATTTAGGCCAATGAAGAACTGTTTTGCTTATACATCCAATATCTCCTGTAGGTGAGGGTATAAAGAGTTCCAAGTCAGCATTGTAAGGAGTAAGATACCCAGTCTATGCTCTAAGATGGGTGGGAAGAATGACTAGCTGTGATGTCGCTATGTCAGAAGAACGGAGGACAGCGGGGGAAGCAGGGCTTAAGGAACATTTTCCCTCTTAACTTTACAACAATTCAATGGATTGGAATGGATTGGATATCCTGTTATGCAAATAAAGAAACTGAGGCAGAGAGAGAGAGAGAGAGCAGATTAACCCGTTCAAGGCTACCATGCATTAGAAAGTCAAGGTAATTGATTTCCTTCAGTTGGAGAACTTTTGTTCATGGAGGAAAAGTACGGTGGTGGTGGGTTCAGATTAAAATGAGAGATAAATGGAGCAGTTACATCCAGAGACTGATTTCTAGGAACCCACAGAGGGTCCTTGAGCTGAAGCAGTGCACCAGAGACCATGGGCTTCCGAGAGGAAGTGGAAGGAAATGGGATATTATTGGATGTTTTTCCCCCTCAATTACCCATGAAGATCAGCACAAAAGTGGGTCTTTTATGTGTGGAATCGCCAAGCTATGCAGCATGGAAAAGTGCAATTTCAGCCTGATAGCCTCTCAACAAATATGTTATCAGTGTCCTTAATTGTAAATACTGCTCAGGGGATCTTGGCATTTCTCAGGATTCATAGGTGTCCAGTGAGTTAACAGTGGGCCCGTTTCTAATTTGATGTGTATAGTAAACCTTGGAATTTAATGCCAGAAATTAAGAACTTCCACCTATTATTCTTAGGATCCGGTCATTTCTTGCCTTAGACTGTGTCTTGGGATTGTTGAGCGTCCCTAAAAGGTAATGCTGTGGAAAGTAGCAGAAATGCTAAATCAAGCACAGGAACGGGGCTTCCTGGCATTTGTACAACCCCGAAGCTTCTGTCAGCTGTGCCAGTGCCGTGAGCACTGCGGATGCTGAATCATGAGTCTGGAGTGGAGAAGGTTGCATGAGAACTTTACAGACTCAGCAAATGAGCCACCTTTGCAGGCCGCGGTAACCTGACCCAAACTACTCACTAAGAAGTTCAGTGGTTTTTTTTTTTAAGAAGCACAGTAGCTAATTGGCCTCCAGAGGTCATTTGAGGTATCCCAAAGGAGGCCTTATCATTACTAAGACACACCACGTCTCATATCATTTGTAGCTAAAATTTAAAACAAAGAGTGCTTCAACTCTGGCAAAAGAAGTGTTTATTGCAGCTTGTTTTCCTGTTCATTGCTTTACTCTTTTTTATGACCCATTTTCTCCAAAGAGTTCATATGCCCAAACTTCTTTGCTTCATATATTATGAATTAGTGGTAACAATCTATTTGTGTATGTCTATTTGTTTAAATAAGCAAAGAGCAAAACAAAACTGAGGTGATATAGTACATACTCTTGTGGCAAACTTTTTTAACATAAGAATGTTCTAACTTTCAGCGTGCATTAAATAATCTTCTAAACTTTTAATATTTAAGTGCATGATATTATTTGAAACTCCTTTTATATTGCTTAAAATTTTCATAATAATAGATATCTAGATTGTTTTCAGTTTTTCACTTATAAATAAATAAGGAAAAGCCTTCTCCATCTTTTTGAACACACCTTTAATAATGGCTTAAGAATTAATTCTGAAAATTGGATTTTCTGGGCCATAGATTTGATACTTTTTTTAAAAAAGACTTTTGGAATGTAATTGAGAATTTTTTCTTTATGAAAGTGTACATAAAATCAAGCCTCCACTACTGCTACATATATATTTTGAAAGCATTTTTTTTAAACTTTACATTGACTTTCATGTTGCTTAAGAAAAATCTTTGTGTAGAGTTCCTTCAAAGGAAATTAACATGTAACAATGGCAAGCGAGGTTAAAGTCTGTTTTGTGCAACCTTTCTTCCAAAGATCTCGAATTATTCAGACAAAAGTACATATACAACACACACATGCACACGTACACGATTATTCATGTGACTAGAAAGAAGCCGAATCGCTAATTTTATTTGACTTTGAAGTTAAATATAAATGTGGACATTTAAAATAACCTGGGAATTTGTTTCAAGCAAAATGATGACACCACATTTTGAAGAATCTGGTATAGGTTTTCCCCCTTCACCATCACTAAGCCTCTATTTACTACTAAATAGACCACTAATAGAGGCTAATGCCTTAGGCTTTTGGGTGTTTTGGATGAAAGGGGGTTAAAAGAGCTTCTTATTTCGTGAAGCAAATATAGGTAATACAGGATAGGAAGTAAATTTTGATAAATGCATATGGAAGAGCATTTGTTCTGCCCTCAATGGAGAAATGACTTTTATTAGAGTTCCAAGCACAGTGCTTTATGCACAACATCCAATAATACAACTTTGTTGATTGACTTTGTCGATGAACATATTGAAAATAATTAATTTTTAGTGTTTTCAGTCTTACAAAAGAATTAGGCATCAGTATGACCATATAAAAGCCATTTTCAAATTTAACACATGTCTATTAAATCCCTTTGGGCAACATTTTAGTGCTAATGCTGCTTTGGTTTCTCTTGTGCTCGTCGTATTAAGAGCTGTCACTTGGCTGTCACCATGTAAGACTGAATAGCTAGATGCAGTGTTCCCATCCTAGTATGAGCCTTATGCCATTCTACCTTATAGCTCTTTATCATTAAGGCATAGGGAAATATTCTGTCCTGGTTCTGTTTTCTCAACCATGGCTTCTTCCTGTGTCCTTTCTCATCCTGCTCAGGGGCGGAACAGAGGCATAACTAATGGGAAGGAGTTGGGTATATTTATGTAATTCCTTCTTCCCTTTTGAGGGATCCACCTCCTTGTAGGAAGAGAACATTCTCTTCATTTTCCATTCTCTCAGTTGTATAGTGGCAGCCCGTGTGTGTGTGTGTGTGTGTGTGTGTGTGTGTGCATGTGCATGCACGTGTGCGTGTGCGTGCACGTGTGCACGCTGAGGAAGCTGGTTTTGGTTGTTCAGTGTTGTCTGTGCCTGGATGGTAGGCCTGGCTGACTCAGGGACGCAGCATAAGTAGAACTGTTGAATTCTTAGCTAATGTTCCCCTCCAGTGTAGAGCTGTCAAAAACGCAGGTACATTTTTTATCTCTGTTTCAGTCCCTGGTCACTCTCTCATTTTATTTTAAACTTGGATGTGTACTAATTCACATCCTATAGGATGGCTGTAATAAAAAAGAATAGACAATAACAAGAGCTGGCAAAGAACTACTGGCGATCCAGGACCCTCATACACTGTTGATAGGGGTAGAAAATAGTGGCGTTGCTTTGGAAAATAACTGGGCCATTCTTCAAAAAGTTAAGCTTAGGCGTCCCTGGTGTAGTAACAGTTTGGTAACCATGTCCATATGCATGCCAGGGACCCGGGTTTGTGTCCTGGGGCCGGGGGCAACAGCCAAGATGAACCACTAAAATAAAGTGCTTCTTCCTCCTCTCTCTTCCTGCCCACCTCTGCTTGCCTTCCCTACTGCCTGCACCTTTTCTTGAAAAAAAAAAAGAAGTTAATTATAGAGTTACCTTATGTGACCCAAAAATTCTACTTCTAAGTATATATCCAAGTAACTTGGAAGCATAAGTTCAAGCAAAATTTGCATTTGGATGTTCATTACAGTATTTTCATAATAGCCAAAAGTAGCAGCAATACATATATCCATCATTGATGAATAAAATAAGCAAACGAGGTATACTCATGCAATATTAATGTTTAGATATAAAATGAAGCACTGACATATACAAAATAAATATTATGCTGAGTGAAAGGGCCAGTTACGAAGGACCAGAAATTATATGATTAGTGGTTGCCAGGGAAGATTAAATGGGGAATGATACTGCTAATAGGTGTAGGATTTCCTTTCGAGGTGATGAAGTTATTTGGAATTTGGTTACAATGGTGATTGCACATGAAGATACTGACAACCGCTGGTTTGTACTTTTAAAAGGGTATGCAGTTTATGGTTTGTCAACTGTATCTAAAAAATACCACAACAAAACCCTTAGGAGGAGACTTACCCTTTCCACAGACAGGAATCTTCTGCTGCTTTAAGACTGGGTCACTTAGGCTCATGACCAAGCCATTCTTAGGCATTCATTAAACAGATACTGATTTGCTAACCATGATCTAATCATTATTGTAAGTGCTAGATATATATATATGTGTTTATAGCTATATATCTATATATCAGTGAATCAATAGATAAAAATTATTGCGATTGTGAGTCCTGTCTTTTATTCTCTAGTTGTTGTTTTTTAATCACTATTATACAGCAGTATCCTGCGCATTCCTTATCAAATCATCACATGGGAGAGCCCATATGGGATATCACCTCTTGGATGAAGGCTTGTTGGCAGGATTGTTGTCAGATGGAATAGACCTCTATGATCTTGGTTCCTGGCTGGGAAGTGCAAAAATTTCCCATGAAATCAAAATAGCAGACACCACAGGCTCCCCAAAAAGATATTTTAAGTTTGAATAGTATAATTTGTATGAACTATTAAAAATGTATATAATATTGGTAATGCCAAACAGTTCTAATACTTCATTTGAAGACTGCAAGGATATTTTCCCCCACATTGACTTTAATGAAGGTAAATAATTAAACTGGTTTTAGGGTCTCAGAGTCCCTAATTCTCTGAAGTGTTTTTTTTTTTTTTTAATTTCCTTATTTTCAGTATTCAAATTGGGTACACATATCTAATTATAGATATTGTTTTCTATTTCTCTTTTGTTAGCTGCTCAATTATTTATTAAATAGGTTGATATGCCCTGCTGGTTGATAAATTTGTAAGTATTTAAAGACAGGACTCTAGAATAATCACCTGAATATTAGTGTAATAGTTTTTATTATAGGTACAGAATCTTGACCATCATAAAATACACATTTGTGAGCTAAGACCTATGCAGTTTCTTTTAAAATGTTTATCCAGACCTAACAAGAGTAGATTGAAAACATCAGCACTTGCTCACCATGAATGCCCAAGTTTATGAGAGTTTTTTTTAAGCCACAGAAATGTAAGAACTGGCTGATTGAACCTTACAGAATTACATGCAATAATTAAGCAGACACAAAGGTAGAGCAATTTGAAAATAAATCATGTTGAAATAATAGGTTCTATTTCTAGTAGTTTCTATTTAAAGTAAGTAGAATCAAGCCATTCATTCCTGTTATTTGATCAATAATCTCAGGGAATCGAATCCCTCAAGTTGTTATCACTAGATTCAGAGTTGTGTCCCCAGCCACTTCTGATCAGGGAGTATTTCAGAGGATGTGCATGGCTTCAGCATTTCATTATTTCTAGGAGAGGCCTCATGGTTTCCCATGGGGTTCTGAGCTCGGTAACTTTCTCGGCAACTTTGCTCTACAAAGTTGCCATTATTTGAGCATTAGCTAGCTTGTGGAAAGGTTGAACTGTGTGGAAATGGTAGGGTGAGAAGGGTGGAGACCATATTTACCAGGCTGTTCAGTTCCTTTGACTAGCAATAACTTACGCTTACTAGATACTCCATTTTTGTTTATTTTAGTAACAAGAGTCTAAAAATGCTGATTCCCTCAGGGACAAACAGGCTTGTGTCAAATGAACCTATATGAGGCTTGCGCCAGCTTTGTGCCTAGTCACACATCTGTGACCCACTAATAGGTGGTGATCTCCGAGTTGCTGTTGAATCGTCTGGAGACTTCCTGATGAGAGAAAGAAAAACTGATTTGAGAACCAGGAAATGTGGGATTCAGTTTGGCTTTTTGTGTCTTTGGCAGCTTTTTAGCACTTTGTCCTTTCTCTAGGTCTGTACGTGGAGATAATCATCACTAGGAGATCATGAGTGTTCAAAATGGCTAGATCCTTGGGTGGGAGGCACCCTCAGAACAGACGGCCCACTGCCCTCTGGAAAACTTCTGTGCATTGGCCTCTTACTGTTTTATGTTACAAAAGAGAATTCTTCTCAGTTGGGATTCATTAATACGAAATACCCGAGATGTTACTTTTCAGTGATTTTTTAAAAAAAATACTGCATAGATCCAGAGATTGCCAAATAGTCTTTTTCTGGTAATACTGTCTTTAAAAAATGTTATTCCTTTAGTAATAAGAATCCTCCACTCCTACCAATAGGAAAACTAAATTGGAACCTGCTAAATTGCACTATAAATAAGCACTATAAGTTGCTTATAGTGCATAAATCACTGCATAATTTAGATAAAATTTTTTATGACAAACCTCGGGATTTGGATGTTGCCTCAATCTCATTTCAAGATGAAAAAAATATGATGATGTACATTTAGACATACAGAGAACGGAAACAGTTCTCTTCAGATAATACCCTGCCTTAATTAAAACAGGTAACAATGACCTTTATGCTGAGAGAATCTTCAGTTTCCAGTACCAGTGAATGAAACTTGAATAAGAACTTGGATATTTTCTCTGGGAAAATGAGTGGTTTTAGGAAAATCTGAAAAATAACAGCTTTTCTTAGAAAGGTCAAGTAAATATGAAAGTGTTTGCTGTGTGCTTCTAATGATCACCTGACTTAAGATACCCTTTTGGTGTGATGCAGAGTGCTAAAAAACCAGTTTGATGGAATTTACAGTTACCTATGGCTGTTTTTAGAATCATATAAAGAGTTTGAAATTTAATTGCAGAATATTGACCTAGATTCTCAAATTGCTGAGATGTGTTATAGCATTTGTCCTTACAAGTTTGAGTTGAATATGTAAGTAGGACTTGATATATTTTATAGATATAACTATGTAGAACTCAATATACTATATATTATCTAGAATTCAATATTCATATACATTATATATACTTTTTGGGTTTAAAATATTAATACAGCTAGACTATCAAATTGAGACAACCAGCATTGAACATTTAATATTATAGTTACTAGGAGAAGCAAATGGATTTGGTTGTGGAGTAGTTATTAGCAGCGTGGTTGAAATGATTTTAGGTACTTTAAATAGTCTCCTAGACTATTGTAATAGAGCATAAGTGGTGATAAGAATGACTGTGAATCATCAATAATAAGTCAAAGTATGTTTAGTATAATCTATTTAAGAAATCAAATAGGAAGCTCTTGTTAAGCTGTGTGGACTCACAGCTTACATTTGTCCTATGTCCTCTCAATAACTCACTAAAATGACAATAAAGGAATAAGGAAAATGTGCTTTTATCACAAAGACAGAGATAATAACACAGATAGTTGATGAGGGGTGTCCATAAAAGCTTTGTAGATAAATGAAGGGTAACAATCTTAGGTCTGAACTTTTCTTGCTCTGCTGAGTTCCACTTAGAGAAACCCTGAAGAAGCAAGACAGTTCATGTCATTTCACCCCTAAAAGGCCCAGGAATTGAAGGCATCTGAAACAAGAAGATTGGTTGAAAGTCTACAGGGAGGGTATTCAAATCCCTGATCTATTTCCTCTACCATGTTGCCACAGGGCTGTCCCATCTCTATTCTGGTAAAACAATGTGAACTCAGTGTACAGAGAAAAATGGAAAGGAGGGAGTTATCAGAGAAGTAATAGGAGTTTCTCAGAAATGAAGTTTCTGCATTTTCTTGAGAAGCTGCAGAATGACCAGCATAATCTTTGGCAACCAAAGACCTGCTGCAAGACAGATCATGAAATTTCATGAAAATATGGATGAACAGAATTGCTAAAATCTTCTTGATAGGGAAAAATAAGCTTTATAGAAAATCTCTTACATTATTAGAACAATATCCATTTCTCCCCAGCAGCATTAGCAGCTCTACCACTGTGTACAATTACTTTGAAATACTTGAAAGAAAATAATTCCAATCTAGAATTTTTTACCTACCCAAAGGATATTTCTAGTGTTAGGGATAGAAAAATAAATTTTCACATGTTCTCACTAAATATGTCTTCCACAAATACTTATTTAAGAAAATAACAGAGACTCTGTGCCATTGAAAAAAAAGTAGAAGGTGTACCCTGGTGGCCTAGTGGTCTAATATACCTGGGAACAGTCCCACATATATCCCAGGGTCTCAGGTTTAAGATCTGGGGCCAGAGGAAACAACCAAATAACCAGTATGAACAACTAAATAAACCTTAAAAAACAAACAAACAAAAAACAGGGATTGAGAAATCATAAATGGAGAAGACCTGGGATGTAGAATTCAATAGAGAAGAAAGGCAAAGGGAGTAGTCCTCAGGCTGACACTAAAGTGAAGTTTTGGAGAGCACTGTGTCACCGACCTTTCAGGAGATCAAAGGGTAATGGTGGGGGTGGGCGTGTATCCAGGAATGCAATGGATATAGTAAATTACTTGATATGTTTGACCACAGGCGAGTTTTAGATAATATTTTAGATAAAAGGAGGTCTCTGGGTGCTAAGTACATAGAAAAATAAACAAACAAAAAAAATGAAGCAAGAATCTCCCCCCACACACACAGTTTTAAATGGAACATGCAAGAAATGAATCCTAGTATCAGAGCTGTGAACAATATTTCTGTAGTCATAATACAAATGCTGAGTACCAGTTTAACCTAAAACTGGTGATGTATTGGGGATGAGAAGGATTTCCAAGATTCTGTATGAGGAAGATTATTCCTAAAATGAAATAAATCAGGACATAACAGTCTAAATATTTCATTCAGGAGTACATAGGTGAACAATAGAGGAAAAAGCTAAAAGAATTTAAATGGTTGTTATGCAGGTAGAGAAAGAGAAAGAAAATCACTGCATTTTTAAAAATAGGCCTTGTAGTTACTCTTTGACTTTGAAAAACTAGTTTTTATATTATTTCTAATTAAAAAACTGATTTTATAAGGTAGGAAAACAAATAATGTTTTGTATAGTTTTCCATGAAAAATTGTTATAAATAACACACTTCGGATGGTCTCCTCAGTTAGGTAGAAGAGCTTATTCCATAACCATGTCTGGTAAGTATTACACCTTTACATGCTTAAGAAAGGAATGTAAGTTGTACAATAGCATTGATGTCTTGTTCTTGTTAAAGTCCTTTTATTTTCGTTCAGTGTAATACATATCTGCTTGTTCTAGAAAAGTTTAAAAATTGTTTAGTGCCATCTGAGATTTTATGTCAGCCAGGAGGAATTTCTGGAACCATTTCTTTTTTGCTTTATAGAAGCTCCCCAGAGAGTGAATCATGAAGCAGAAAGCATAATTAACCAACAGACCTTCTCCTGCCTTGCAGGGTGGTGAGCACTGTTATTACCACGGAAGCATCCGGGGCGTCAAGGATTCCAGGGTGGCTCTGTCGACCTGCAATGGACTTCAGTACGTGGAACTCTCATCAGAAGAATGGACTTGCTTTTCTTCTTTTCCTTCCTTTCCATCTTTCTCTTCATAGATGTTTACTTTAGTGAATCTTTTGTGTCAGTCCTGTGTTGGGGACCAGATATGGAGTGATGAGCAAGAGGGCAAAATCCCTGTTCTCTTAACAGAGTTTGCAGGACATTGATAGATTCAATAAACGATTGCACAGATTAATATCTAATTTACTATGTTAGTAAGTACTGAGAGGAGGAAGGATAGGCATGTGTGGTGACCAAATCTAGTCCAGAAGCATTTCCCATAGGTATATTCCAGAGGCTGTATCAATCAGATTAGATCTAAGGATAAATAAATTAGTCAAGTGAGTGTGAGATGCGAAAGAGGGAAACTCAAGCATCGACTATGCGATTGTCTCTAAAAAATAAAATCTGTAGGCACCTTTTAGACTCAGACACAGTAATATCATGTGATGATCTAGTTGTGGCCATGTGATGATGGATCTTAAGAATCTTAACCACCACACTTAATTAAAAAATCCTGTGTCTCTCAAAATTAAATGTGACTGCAACACAAAATCATACTGCTTGATGGAAATGCACAGTTTGCAAGCATGAATATGTTTCCGTGTGCATTTTTGGAATCAGACGATTGCAGAAAATTGCTGTACACAAAGAACTTATTTTCTTAAAGATATTGGATGTTCATTAACAAGAAATTTATACTAGTTGTACATTGTTTTCAGATAATAATTTGTGACACTGTAACTGCATAAATAGTCCTGGCCTGGAAGAATTGTCCTTTTCATGTAAAATTTAATTATATCAGGTGTAATTCATCTGCTTAGTGTGTCCTTCACATTTTTTATAGTCTATATGCTGTCAAGTACAGTGTTGGAACCACACTGGGATTCCATACAGTAAGTGAGTTAGGTTTGGTGCAGTATAAAGGTATTTGTGTAGATATAGTCTTTATTTTTAAAGACACAATACTAAGCTCGCTTGCTATTTCTTGCTCTTTGCTTGATTGGTTCATCCTCTTCTGTGTGTTTTCTTGTGTTGCAGCGGTATGTTTGAAGATAATACCTTTGCGTATATGATAGAACCACTGGAGCTGATTCATGATGAGGTAAGTCTGGTTACATGACTTTCCTTATGTTGTTTTATTCTTATGGCGTCTTTGCCTTTGAACATTGAAGAGAGAATCATGTAGATTTCAGCAAGCATTTATAAATAGCCCTTCATTTCAAACCATGATTTTGAAGCTAGGTTGTACATCCTCACCCCAGGCCAGGCACCAGTAAAGGATAAGAAACATCAAACATAGGTTTTTTTGAAGTGAAGGCCAGTTCTTTCCATCAATGGAGAGAGCAGAGAACACAGTTTATTTTGTTCTAACCAACTTCCTTGCCTTTAAAGTAGTGTTTATTCTCACTGTCTTCTTTAGATAACTATTTGGCTGTTAGTGCATGCTTAACTTTTAGGAATCTAAGACTCTTCAGTGGGATAATTTGTGGGTTGAACTGTGATTACATACATAGCATTTAATTTTCTTTTGATATAGGGGTGAAAATAATGTTTAGAGACACGCACAGGCAGCTAGCTAACTAGACAAGAAATCACACGGGCGTTATACTAAGTAAAGTAAGTCAGAAAGACAAAGACTGGGTGACCTCACTTACATGCGGGATCTAAAACACAGAACTCTTTGAAACAGAACAGATTAGTGGTTAGCACAGGCGAGTGGAGGAAATAGGTGCAGGTAATCAAAAGGTAACAAACTTCAGTTATAAATAAGATAAGTCTGGTAGGTTTAATGTGCAACATAGTGACTGCAGTTGCTGTAGATTTGAAAGTTGCTGAGAATAGATTTTAAAAATTCTCATCATAAAGGAAAAAATTCTAAGTATATGAAGTGATCTATGTCAACTAACTTTACATGGTAATCACTTTATAATAGTGAATCATTATGTCGTATACACAAAATTTATACCATATTGTATGTCAATTATAGCTCAGTATACCTAGGGATAAAATAAACTACATACTCTTAATAGTGATGAATAGTAATGGAGCGCCACCACATTTAATACATATGCATAGACTTTTATGGATATATTTTTGTCAAGTATGGTAGTGATGACTTACTACATGCTGGGATACTGTATTAGGTGTGAGGATAAAGTGGTGCACAAAACAGACATACCGCCTGAGCTTAATGAAACAGATGCAGGTCAAGGGACAGCCTCGAATAAGCAGGATGAAGAAGTAAATACATACCATATGTTAGTGATACATCCTAAGGAGAAAAAAATGAAGCCAGGAAGGTGGAGTTAAACATCACATTAACTGTCCAGAGATGGGCACATTGAGATGGAGTTTTGAATAAAGATCTGCAGGAAATTTGGAAGTGGAAGAACCATCCAGGAGAAGAGCAAATGTAAGGGCCCCGAGGCAGGAGGGTGCCTTCTGTGTTGCAGGAACTTTGAGGAATCTGACTAGGTCGGAGAGGAGGGGTGGTCAGGGGAATAATGGTAGAAGATGACGATGCTGAAAGATAACAGTGGGGAAGTGAAATCTGTGAAAATAATTGCTATGGGAAAATAACATTATGAGAGAGATGGTCAGAATATTGCAGTTTTTGATGTGGAGCAGAAAACAGTTTTCCATCTTAATCTTTTTAAATCATTTTAATCAGAGATTTCAAGGGCAGATAAAGTTAAATTTGAAACAGTTAAGAGTCATTTAGGCTGTTGATAATAACAGTTGACTAGACAAACGTTCATTTTCTTTGTCATAACCCTGTATATATGAATATGGGGTACATTTCAAATTTACCATTTTCCAACTAATAACTAACATTTTTCACATAATAAAGACAACTCCACTTAGATAAAAGCATTTGGTTAAGTAAAATGCCTTTCCCCTCCTCAGTGGTAGGTGGATAACCTATATACAGTAAAATTATCTGACTCATTTAGCAAAAAATTGATTTCTGGCATTGACGATTAGCTCAGGTGCTCCAAAGGAAAACTAAATGGAACCCAAAGAATAAAACCAAGAAGACCAGAAGAGCCAGTCTCTAAGCCTTAGAGTTTTAAAATATGTAAAATGAGAAGTATTTTCAATGTGTCCTAGTAGGGAAGGTTTGCAGATTTGAGGAATTTATAAATATATATGACTAGGTCTATTAAACTGAAGATTTATAAAAATAAGTTTATCATTTTTGAAGTTTTGGTTTTCTATTGTTACACCCATAATTTTATTCTTCTGGGGCTGATTCTTACATGGCTTATTGTCTTTTTTTTTTTTTTTTTTTGGCCTTCCTACTTACTTTCTGTCTTTCATTCATGTAATGCTTTGCCCTTGTCTTTAGTATGGGTGAAGGAACAGTGTTGAAACTTCAGCTTTTGTATTGCACATCCTGCCATGAATTCCATTACTCTAGGTATTTTTCAACTGTTACAAAATTAAGACTTTACTATAATTGAACTTAGATTTTTTATGTTTACTTTATTATTATTAATGTAAGTCTGCTGGAAAATAAGTCAAATAAAATATAAGGGATATTTCTAGTGAGATTTCATTGCTACTACTCAAATAATAAATTAATAGCAAAACTCTTAATTGTAAGTCTTTTGTGTAGGCTACTAAGAATGCTCTTTATTTAGGACTATTTTTCTGATTATAATTAATTGTGGAAATAATATATTGTGGAATATATTGTGGAAAATTTGGAAAATAAAAATAAGTTAATAATTAAGTAATACTTATCCATACCCCTTAGCCAGAGATAACATCTTTAACTTTTTATGTATATTATTCCAGTTTTTCAACAATATATTTGAATAGTTTCTAAATAAATTGGATCATTACTTTGTATTATAATTTTAACTCAGTATGTCTCTGAGTCTCAGTATCTTTATTTGTGAAATGAGGTTATGATGTGTACTGTATGGGGTTCTCAGGATTAAATTAGTTAACACTGTCAGTACATTGAGAGAACCTGCTATACACTATGCACTCAGTAATGGAAGCTAAATATAATAATAAATAAAACCATTTTGATTAAATAAAATACTTTTTCCCCTACTCTGTGGTAGGTAAATAACATATATATATATATATATATATACATACACACACAGCAAAATTGACTGACATTCAGCATAAAGTTGTAATAATAATAATGGTAAGACTTTCATAACGTTATTATGAGCAAAGTATATGAATTTTTTCAAGGTTTTTGATAAAATTACTTAATTTTCCTCTGA
Organism: Solenodon paradoxus; assembly: GCA_004363575.1. Classification (NCBI taxonomy): domain Eukaryota; kingdom Metazoa; phylum Chordata; class Mammalia; order Eulipotyphla; family Solenodontidae; genus Solenodon; species Solenodon paradoxus. Next base: position 437,589 of record RJWH01000562.1, read on the forward strand.
GCTATGCTAACAATTTACTCCTATCTACAGTGTATGAGAATGTTTTTTGTTTGCACCTGAAACTATAAATATCATAATTTTTATGCCTTTGCCAAATTGAGAGCAAAGTCTGATATTCTTCTTTTCAGTGTGCATTTTGAGGAAGTATTAAGGCATTCAGCTTTTCTTCATATGCTATTGACCATTTGTGTGTTTTTATGAATTTCGATTCATGACTTTGAAGAATGTTCAGAGTTATTAAAAGTATTTCTTTTCTCTAAACTGTAGTAATTGTATGATACTCTTTTGAATTACAGCTTAAAGTTTCAATAATGTGTATACTTTTTGTTTTTGATCTTTATAAGATTAGCAAATAAGCTTTCCTGTTTTAGGATGGACATTAGAGAAAGTTCTAATACTATTCCTTAGAGGCTTGATCACATCTTGCTTTTTAATTGTCTACATTATTTTTATTTCAGAAAAGCACAGGTCGACCACATATAATCCAGAAAACCTTGGCTGGACAATATTCTAAGCAAATGAAGAATATCAGTAAGTTTTCATTAAAACACTCATCATGTTTCATGTAATAGGAACCATAACTTGGTAGAATTCAGTAAATATACAAAATTGTTAGCAAGTGGAATTTGTCCAAAATCTAGCATGAGCATGGTGGGCAGGCAGTGGATTGAACTATGACTTTCATGGAGAGTCTTTGCTGTGGAAAAGCTAAAATGTGAAGCCTGGGGAGTTCATCATTAAATTTTCCTGATGGTTGACTGTTCTTTAGTTAACTTGTACCTTCTAGAATCCTCTGGGACTGAGGCCCTGTAAGCAAACAAATGTCAAAAGGTTCTTTTAGATTATTTGGATATGTGATATTACTTCCATGTATGAATGCCAAAACTCTTTACTAATTTATATAAGAGCTTGTCATACGTTATTTGTAATTTTAAAATGAATTAAGCATTGTAGAATACTCCTATGTGTTCAGGCATTGAAAGTGAGATGGTGGTAGGTTAAACAAATATATTCTAATGTCTTGAAGAACTCATTCTATTTTTGATGATATTTGGAAGAAAATGACACTTTTGAATCATTTTCGTTACCATAAGAATGTGAAGTGTTTCATGAGCATACTTTTCTCACCTTAGTTTATTTTGATTTTGAGATTACTTTTGCTATCCACAACCATACTCGTTCAGATATTTTTAAGACATACTTCCCTTGAAATGCAGTCAAGCCACAATTTTGATAATCCTTTTTTTTTTCTTTTTTATAGGTATGGAAAGCAGTGACCAGTGGCCTTTTTTATCTGAATTACAGTGGTTGAAAAGGAGAAGGAAGAGAGCAGTGAATGTGAGTGTGGTATTGAACCCCAGGTGGGGCCATCTGACTCATTAAACTCTGAGCCTGCCCTCACAGTAGCTATGATTATACTACCCACGTTAGATTTGGGCCAGCTTCCTCTTAGAAACATTAACAGCAAGGCTGAACCCCGCTGTGATTAGAGTCTTACAGGAAGATTGCTTCTTATTTGTTTTCCCTATTAAGTAATATAAATTTTTCATTGTGTTCTGTGAACACTAATGTCATAAAAGGATTATGTTGTTTCAGCTGTATTTTCAAGGTGTTTTCTTAGAAAAATTGCAATGTATTTTTTTCTATGGAAAGTACATTATTGGACTATTTTTCTCTATGGTTTATATAATAAAACATCTCTGCTAATAAAAAAAATACAGGGAGAAGTTAGGTTTTGAAATGTTGGATAATCCCACTTATTTTCTTTCAACGTGGAAACTTTGTTATACCAAACTTTGAAGCTGAGTGTGTTTTTCCTGAATAGAATGAATCTATTTGACCATTAATATCATGATAATTACTAAGTAAGACTCAGGAAATTATATAATTAACAATTGTCATATAGCTCCCAAGTATTGATAAATGTATAAGGGCTTTGTAACTGAAATTATGTTCCTAGTTTGTGTGTGTGTGTGTGTGTGTGTGTGTGTGTGTGTGTTATAATAGATTAGAAAGCTAAGATGATGGGAACTATTTAGTAATTATATGGTGAATACTATGTAACCAAGTATTAATTCCACAGCATATAGATTAACATGCTAATTTACTGGATAACTTAATGAGTAATTATATTGAAAAACCCATTTCAGATAAACGTTTTGCTAAATGTATTTTTTTGGTGAAAAAACTAGGCTACAGCTATAAAATACATAGAAGTTAAATCATCCTCTTTTTTATGATCCCGTATTTGTGTTATGGTGACCATAATCCTCTCTTTTTTTTTTTTTTTTGAAGAGGAAGACAGGTAGGCAGGTAGCAGGAAGGAAGACAGAGGAGGAAGACACCTTTTATTTATATACTTATTTATTTTGTTGTTCCCCCTCACCTGGGGGAGTGGGGAACCGTTTCTTGGACTTATGTGAACTATGCCCCAGATGCTGGCTTACCACATGAGCCCCCAGGGCATGCCACTTTTTTTTTTTTTTTTTTTTTTTTAACTTAGTGATCTCTTTTTGTTTACTCTTGAAGATGTGCTTGGTAATAAGTTTTATATAAGCTATTGATGTTTCAGTATAGTCCAGCCCTATCAAATATAAACTGATCAATAACTATGTACATAATGAAAAAGTCACTATTATTAATTTTCCAACCACAAAAAAGAAATAAAAGACCAAGTGATGGCTAAATGCTTAGCCTCTTCTCTGAAAGGATTATCTAATAATAAGTTAGAATACAGCAGGGGTTTTTTTTGTTGTTGCTGTTGTTGTTAGTTAATTAGTTCCTTTGGCGAACTTGTGTGATTGAAGAATTATTACTTTATTATGAGAATTTCACTCCACTGAGTTAATGTTTCTTTTTTGCCTATATTGTACCTACTCTAGTTATACCATACTATTCTTATTAAATTAGTTTAAGTAGCTTTTCTTTAGAGTTTTAAGTAGATGTGACTATTTTATCATATCTCAGTGCCAAAGAAACAGATTTATTTCATCAGAATTATAATGTACATTTTTCTCTCATATTTTTAGATATAAAAATCATACAGTGGTGAGCATAAAATAGTACATATAGATGTTGATTTATATGCTATATACCCGAAACCTATATAATTTTATAAACCAGTTATTTCAATATTTTTAAATTAATTTTTTTAAATAACAAAGCAAGTAAAAATATATATATGAGCAACATGAGCTGCTCTCTGTCTTGAATACTTTAACTATAATTAAATAGCTCTTTTCAGGCTACTTGGATATTTACTGACACTTTATAGTCACTTCTTCAACTTGGTCCCTGACCAAACTCCTTCCAGTGCTTATAAAGTAGAGAGCAAAGAATTCTTCTGAAATTCAGTCAATCTACAACTTAACAGTTTGCATTAGAGTAAGTTCTATTAACCAAATTCTAACCACGTATTTTTTATTTTCCATAGCCATCTCGTGGTGTGTTTGAAGAAATGAAATACTTGGAACTTATGATTGTTAATGATCACAAAACGGTAAGAATACAGAATTGAAGGGTTTTAGACCCAATAGCTTACTTAAAAGAAAATATATTTCACTTTACATGTAATCAGTCTCTGTTACTTTTTAAAGATATTTAGATGCTTTTTAAAAAAATACTAAATCATTTGTTTCATGGTATTTGGAAGTACTGGGTTGTATAGAATTTTCACAATGCTGAATTTCCCTCTGGTTAACATTGATAATAATTCATATATTTTACTGTTTGTATCTTTCACTTGCCTTCATTTAAATTTTCATTTTCTGCATTTTTTTTATCTGCATATTTAGTCACTGCTCTAATTTTATTCTCTGTTTTTGGTCTACTAACATATTATTATTAATTATTTTCTCCTAATTATGATGAATTATGGCAGATATACTTATAGATAAATATATGCAATAAACATTTGTCCAAAGAGACTATCTTTAACTGGATGATCTACCTTCTTTAATAATTGGAAAGATGTATTACTTCTGTCAAAGTAGAATATGGTCTAATGTGTCATTTCTATGACTCTTAAAGGACATATGAAAAATAATGATTCCCTGTCATTAATTACTCTTGAAGACAAAGTAGAAGCTTTCTTAAACATACTCTGATAGCTATTTCCCTTATAAAATATCCTGGCTGAAGCCTAGCACATTCTAGAGTCTTGGGTATTAGACTCTGTGTTCGTCTACCTGATGCTCGTGGTGTACAGGTAAATGTTTAACACTCAGTTTTCTGAAGAGAAGCCTTGATATGTAATATTTGTGTCTATCTGCGGTGTAAGTACTCCTATCATGACTGATTTCAAACCACCAACCTGGGGTCACTAAATGAGGAGCTGGGAGAAGCTGTGTCCAGTTGGGTCTTGTGACTTGGTAGGATTTGACCCAAGCACCCCAGGGTCACACTCCCCATCTATTTATGCCAGTTGCAATTTTGTTGTAATTGCATCATGTAATTTTACAGCTTTGCACAAACTAAGACAGTGTTGCTTTCATGAAAACTAAGTTACATTTCTGGAAAGAGTTTATAAAGATAAAAATCTTTTAAGAAATACTTAAAAGTCAGGTATGTGTAAAAAAGATTGCAACAAAAACTGAGATTGCTTTGAAAATATCTTTAAATCCTTGTTCTATTTTAACAAAATCAAAATTAGATTAGTAGATTATAGATGAAGTTATGTTTCATACGAAAATAAAATTCTAATCATCACACTCTTCAGAAAAGTCCTTGAAACCATATTTTTTTAAAAAAATAATGACTTAATTTATATTTAAGGTTTTGTTGCACCTCTACTTTAACCGGTATTATCCATTAATTACAAAGTACCAGTTCTGTTATGTTGACTATTATTCAATAGCATATCTCTTAATTTTGTATGAAGATTTATTTCATTTTCCAGCAGCTTTTTTTTTTTTTTAAAGGAAAGGTACAGATAGGAATGAAGCAGAAGTAAGCAAGCTGGCAGGAAGAGAGAGGAGGAAGTACTTTATTTATTTTTCCTTTAGTTGTTCATACAGGTTCCTCTCCCGACAGGGTGAAAGATTACTAAGAAATAAGAAGAAGAAGAAAAAAACTTTAATTCTGGAGTGGTAATCATGCCTCAAGTAGAAAGTACCTTAAAGATTTCTACTGTTTAAAGAAATATTATATCTGAGCTAATAACACTAAACATATTCCTTTTGCTTTAAGACAAGGTTATATCATAGTCCATAAATGTCCCAAATAAGTGTGTTATTTTATAAGATTTTTTTTATTTTAAGATTTGTAATGAGTTCTTTTTAAAAGAATGTCTTATATTAGATGATGATAGTTCTTGAATTTTATTGCTATGAAGAAATAGCAAACAGAGATTATAGCACTTCAGTTCACATATTGAAAGTAGAACTGAACTAGAATAATGAACATCTATTTTTTAATATCTGGGCATTTGATACTGGGTTTTGGAATGTTCATTCTACTAAGAGTACTCATCTTACAATCTTTTTGTTATATGAGGCAGTACATTTATTTTGATAACTCATCCTTGGGCTGAAAGCCAAGATCTAATTTAAATTTTTTTCAAAAAGCAAACTTTTTAAGGAGTATGTTTATTCAGGAAAAAAAGCAGATTTCCTACTTTAAATGTAAATTATTTTCAGTGATCAGATAATGTGAAAATAAGTTTTCTTATAAATGGATATTGTACATTTTTCTTTGTAAGCCAAATTAGTTCTCAGGAAATAGAAACATTTTCCCTCTTTAATTTACCTCTTTAATTCAGAGTAACCTAATACTGGCTTCCTGAAAAAATGCAGATACCTTATTTTGAACAAGCATCATATTATCAGTGACTTTCAGTTAGAAAAAAAGAATACTCCTATTTTGGAGAAAGCACTTTAGTAACTGACTGGAAGAGCCTAATATGTGAACCAATTATAGATGTGATAAGGGTCTGCAAACATTCCTTTGAGGTGCTTACGCAAGATATAAATATTAAAATCCTCTAGCAGAAAATTGTTGAAATATTTTAAAGCGTATGTAAAAAAAACATTTTGTGTACATTTTTGTTACATCCTTATGTATCAGTAAGTACAAATATGTCATAATTCAGATATTCTTCAATTTAAATCTCACCTGTTTTAATTGTTTTATGATCTGTTTTGTTTACTTTGAAGTATGCTTTTTAAGATATTGAATTTGCACCTCAGTCTGTGTTATTTCACACCACACCACCAGCAGAGTGCTAGCGCCCTTTGCCACCACCTTATTAAATGTAAAAACCACTATACAGTACGTAACAAATGAGGAATTCTCATCAATAATCATGATTTGTTCAGAATAGGCAAATTATTTTACAAGAATTGTTAGCTGAGCAAATGCATCTCCCACCTCAACCCAGAGTAGGCTTTTAATTCTAGCTGTGTGATATTGGTGGAATTATTGCTCTTCTCTGAACTTCATTTTCCACATTTGTAGAATAAGTATAATAAACCAGCCTCAAAAAGTGTGAGAAAAAGTTACAGGAAAAGCACATCTTAGGTGTTCAACTAAATGGAACTTCAAGTGAACACGTTTTATGTTCACTTTTCTGTACTTATCAGGAATTTCCAACAGAAATATTTTTAATCTTTATAAGAGAGAGATCGCTTTCATAATTATAATTTGGAAGGCAAATGTAAGACTTATGGTGCAAGTAGGAGTAGTTTGGAGTATGTTCTTTTTCTCAGTTGTAAAAATGATAATTGCCTGGGCCCGTAGAGGGCATGATCCATCTGTGGTAGTACAACTTAGTTTTCAAATGTTCTTTCAAAGACATTCCTGGTTGAAAATGTAGCCCTCCAGTTTTTGTTGTAGATAATCATAAATAACCATAAATAATCATCAGCACTTGACACACTTCATTTCTACTCTTTGTCTGTGTTCTGATTTGGAACAGTCAAAAGCAAAGACATTATTTGGAGGAGGCATTCTTCTGAAAGAATGTTAGTCTCATCTAAAGTGCTACTGAAGAAACAGTCTTGATCTGTTCATGACCTTCCTTTAAACAAAAATGAATGTCCATTCAGATTACATTTTTTGTTCTAAGTGCTTGATAGCTGGGAAAGGTTGTTTCAGTAAAAGCAAAAGGATTGCATTTGTAGACATTTAAAAAGCTTCTCACACAAATTTCTCTAAGGCCCTTTCCTTTAGCTGGAATATTATATATGTTTTTGGGAAATTTTGCTAACAAAAATAAGAACACCATTATATTCAACATAGTAGAAACTAAATTCTGTATTTTTAATCCCCATTTTACTACTGCTGTGAGATTTGTCTTTACAGAATTTTGAAATTTGACCTTAAATGATGATTTGACCGTGACTGGTGTGTATTTTTCCCCCAGTATAAGAAGTATCGTTCGTCTCATGCACACACTAACAACTTTGCAAAGTCTGCGGTCAACCTTGTGGATTCTGTAAGTATCCCAGTTTTCTTAAACTATTTTTCCAAGAAGGGATGGTTTAGATCTCCATTTGCTTATTACTTTAGTTCTTTTCTTGGGTAAAATTAAAATTCCATCCATAAGTTCACCTGGCTAAAAAAATTATGGAATGGAATGATTCAAAAAGAGTAGTGTTATCAGAGTTTCAAGGGACTACTGAGTTATTCTTGGAATTCCAAAGATACTTTAGTGCTACTTATACGTGATGTCTAGACCTCATTGTCACCAATAAAAAAAAAAAAATCACTGGAGAAAATGAGCTACTACCTAAAGTAAAATTATTATACTTGGCTGTAAGGTTCTCTTAATAAAAACCAGATTACCTATTGTCATAAATATATGGCAGAATAATAGATAAAGGTGGAGTATATTTGGAGAATATAAGAAATACAAAATTTATTTTTCAAGAACCCATATTTATTTTCTTGATGCTCCCATGAGTGCTACTGGCTTTATTTCTAGATAGTATAATTAAATTCAGTCCCTAAATAACACCAATTCAAATAATAAAATATGTATCTTCTTTAAACACTTTCTGACTCTAAAAATCTTTTATATCAATATTTTTTTTCCTCTTACTTTGTAAGTTACAGAGAATGATGGTTAATATTGTCTTTCTTTCTTTTTCCTGCATTAGGTAGGAAGTCTATAGATGTGAATAATATTTTTTATTTTCCAATAAAAGGTTTCATTTGACTAGTCATAAATTAAATAGAGCAAGTGTCTATATTTGCATTCTGATATTAAGTGCTACTTTGTTCAGCTAAATATATTTTTATCTGATGTTTATTGTATGTCTCCTCTTATCTGGTAGGGAGGGGAATTTTGTGTAAATTTCAAAATATCTAAATGATGCTTATCTTCTCCACAGAACTACTTAATTCTCTGCTTTTTAAGCAGTTTAAAAACTCCAATCATGTAGATACTCATATAATACCTAGTTGATACATCTGAGCAAAAGTATAATATGGGTGGATGGGCATACAATATCAGATTTAGGATTGAAATTCTGAAAGCCAGTTTATATCTGGCTTATTCTTTCATATCAGTTCTTGTCAGTCTTCTCAAGGTAAAATTATAAATGAACATGGTAAAGAGAATATTAAACACACCTCTTCCTCTGCAAGAGTTATTACTTGGTGGCATCTCTGTGTTAGTCATTTCTCCATGATTGAATAGAATCACATCTTACAAATAATATTTATTTATACTGTTTTTTAAATCAGTTTTCTCAATAAGTATAAATTTAAAATAATTATTTGGCCAGCTTCAGAATTTTGTATGATAACCCAAGTTAAAAATTATACTTTGTAAGATGTTTATTACATACCGTGCCCCCACCAAAATGCCAAATGTTCTTCACCATTTTCTATAGGAGCAACTCATTTTAAAAGACTTTTACCTTTAACTCTCCTTGTAAAATCATGATAGCTTTAAACAGCATGCTATTCCTTCTTTCCAGTGGGTTTTAAGGTTATCCATTATTTTCTTAAATAGCTTGGAAATAGGTCAAAATGACAACATTTATTGAAGTTGCTTAATTGTGTGAATTATTTAGCTACTAGACCTGCGGAGAGATTGCACAGATACAATTTAAAGATTGTGAGTGGGGCCACCCTGTGGTGAGAGTGTAAGTTGCAATATAAATCTACTCTTCTCTGTTTTAACCTCCCAGTTGTTATTCTTTCCCAGGGTTATTTTACTTTTCATATAACAAGGCCTACAAAGGCAAGCCAGGCATGTTATTGGTGTCTGTCCAAGGATTTAGTGATCCATTAAAATCCCATAGGAATAACTAGTTGGATTGTGCTTAGTCAGAACCCATGTATCAGGTTCCAGTCTGCTACCTCCCATGAGATTGGGACGAGTGATTTTTACTGAGTCCTATTTTGAATTTATGTCCATATTTTAGAATCCTGACATCTATAGTATTTAATCCTTAGAGAGATGCCAGGTCACTAAACGTTCTAATCTGGAATTGAAATAACCATGTAGGAGAGTAGGTGACATGAAACTGGACTGTGTGATTGTTCTTTATTTACTTTTGCTCTTGGGAAGTAAAAAGGAAAAGAAGATTATGATGAGCTAATTATGACCTCATGTTCTCCTCTCACCTCCCCTCCTGTCCTTCCACTGACTCTGAATCACTGATCGTTCATGTTTGACCCAGTGTTTTCCTCCTGCACCTGTCCTGTTGTATACCCTCAGATTTACAAGGAGCAGCTCAATACCAGGGTTGTCCTGGTAGCTGTAGAGACCTGGACTGAGAAGGATCATATTGACATCACCACCAACCCTGTGCAGATGCTCCATGAATTCTCTAAATACCGGCAGCGTATAAAGCAGCATGCTGATGCTGTGCACCTCATCTCGTATGTACCCGTGTGTCTTTGGTTTGGCATGCTTTTATCTTTATTGCTGGATTGTTTTAGTTCAGTTATGTCAATATATCAAACTGGGACAAGATTGATGTTATTCCTCTCTTTGCTATATAAAAGCAGAGAGTTAAGATGTCTGGAACTATATGATGGTTCCACAGTCATAAGGTCTACCTTTAGAGCACATTCCTGTCTTTAGATCTTCCATCCTCAAGGTCAACACATGATTCAAGATGGCTGCAGGTGCTTCAGCCTTATTACAGGCAGCTGGACTGACAGGCAGGGAGGATCGTAAAATGGCACTCCTTGTCTCCTTGTTAGCTCCTTTAAAGTAGATTTTCTGAAAGCTTGCACACATCAATTTTACCAACAAATCTCTTGCTAAATAGTCATATGATCATACCTAGCTGCAAGAGAGGCTAGAAATATAGTCTGTTGAGTGAAACATTGAATAGAATAGAGATGTTATCACTGAGGAAAGAGAGAAAAACATTCTTTTGATAAATAAGTTGTCTCCACCCCATTTATAACAAAGCTGTGTTCAGATAGTTTTTCAAGGAATCAAACCAACCGCAGTCAATCTTCCTTTCTTCTCACCTTTGCTCTATTTTATTTCTCGGTCTTTAATCAGAAATATTTTGTGTAATTACTAGATGCTCTTTACTAGAAAAACGTCAAGGACTGTGATCTGCTTGTCTTTGCTTCCTTAATTCCTATACAGCACAGAGGCTTAGGAGGAGCTCAATTAGCATTTACTCAACTGAGATTAGTTAACATCGCATGAATTTAAAGGTATTAATGACAACATACGTTTAAAGAAGTATGAAATATATAGTTTTTGATTTCTGGAAGGATGATGGGTTTAGGGTATTCAATGTAGCAGTGCAAACATGTTTTGGGAGACTTCGTGTGATAGCCATTACATTGGTTTTCTAATGGATCCTCCTTCTTTCCCCTTAAGGCGTGTGACAGTCCACTATAAGAGAAGTAGTCTCAGTTACTTTGGAGGTGTGTGTTCTCACACCAGGGGAGTTGGTGTGAATGAGGTAAATTTTATCAATTTTCTCAAAGTAGAGCTTTATCTTTGCATCTGATCTCTTTCTTCCCTGTGGCCCAGTTTACATCCCTTCTCAGGTTTGTTCGGAACGATAATGACATCAAGTAGGTAGTGTGAATGGTTTATAATAGGAAATAGAACCCTAAATGGCCTTATTACATAAGTTTTCATATTTATCAGGCAAATGCAAGCCCAAACTGGCATAGTTTTTAGCCTTATAAATTTTTATAAGCATATTAATCCTTTCCATATAACATTTATTTACATTGTAATGACTTTTGTCCATATCAGGTTTAAGGTATTTAAATGAGTTTATGATTCTATCTAATCAATGTTTTTATTTTCTCTATGTAAAATTTTCATCTTTATGCCTTCTCCCTATTTATCTAGAAAATTAATTAAAATAAAAATTTCCTTAACCTCATTGTTTGGATAGCAATATCCTCATTTTTATAAGGGAAATTCTTGAAACGGTTAATAATAGCACCCCAAAAGCCAAAGCCAAAAAATTTATACCTAAACCCTGGTCAGTGCCAGAATATGTTATGCCAGGCTGTCCCAATAGTCATCGTTTAGTGGAAACCTCTCATGATATATTTATTGTAAGTTGAATTTATTCTTGGTTGGGTCTGAGTGGAATTGAGGGACAGCTTTTTAGGACTTGTATTTTTTTTTTCATGCAAGAGCATCAAGTTCTGAGAGATACCACGTAGTGAGAGAGGCTTTCTGCTTCTTGGGCTCAGTTGTAATGAAGAAGTGATAAGAACAAATCTGTCTTTTGATGCTGTGAGGCTCTGCTTAGGGAGCTGAGATGACATGTGGTAATGATTAAGAAATAATAACTAGCTTTGTGCACTCTCTCAAATGTTTCCCACACACTTTCAACTCTGAAAAACAGTATGATCTTCCAATGGCAATGGCACAAGTAATATCGCAGAGCCTGGCTCAAAACCTTGGAATCCAGTGGCAGCCTTCTAACAGAAAGCCAAGTATGTGCATTGACCTTCTTACTAGCTTTCCTGCGCCGTGCTCTCTGTGGTATGCATGTCCCGTCAAGAAATACTTAGAGCTTTTATTTTCCAGTCATTACGGTTTGACTGTAGAACATCTCCATCTTTTAAACTCATTATTAAATGAACAACTGAAAGCTATTCCTAATCTGTTTGGGTTGTAGAGCTGACTCTTTAATAAAATCCTCTCAATCATTCTCATTTTCACAGAACATGCTCAGCTCTTTCTCATACTTGAGAACGTAGTGATCAGGGTGGTGAATACTCTCCTGGGATTCGAACCAGCTGGCTAGAGACACAGATGTCAGTTGAGACTCCATCACAAATTGGCTAATAATAAAATTGGATTGGGAAGTGACTTAGCTCTAGAGTCAAAAAGAGCACAAACGCTAAACCAGCTCCCTGAAATTCAGCTTATTCACTGGTCTCATTAGAAGAGTTAGGGAAGAAGTAGCCCCTAGAGGCAGACTCTGCTCCAGAGCCTTTGCTGCATGGCTGGTAGACCTCTACGACAACCCTTTCCTCTAATGGGCAGGTCAAAGAGGCAGTGTGAGCAGAGCCACAGATCCCATCCAGTAGTGCAGCCAAAGAAGCTAAGTGTCCCTCTCTTCTTGTATCAGAGTAGTGGTCATTGAAAAGACAAAGCTGAATTTTAGTGGAAAAATATCTAGACCCACAATAATTTTAGGGATCTGTGAAAACATAGGCTTTCTTTTAACTTCTCCGTAGTAGAAGAAAACTCTACTTTAACTTTCTCCAGCATTCTGTACTTTTTTGACCACTGTCTAATAATTGTCATTAATGCATCGTGTCATGAAAACTTGAAACAAAATATATATCCAAAGGTTTCTTGATCCCTTGCTGAGTATATGAAGTAATCACTTTATGGATATAGTAAATCTGGTGGCATTTAGCAAATTCCCATAGTTTCTTTAATTAATATCTTATTCAGGGTATTTGCTTTCCCAAGCAAACACATACTGCATATTAAATACATACTGCATATTGAGTTTCATCAGCTGGCATAGATTACCTTAAAATCAGAGAAGAGTTAGGGCCAGGTTTTTGACCTTGTTTGAAATCTCTGGAGTTAGAAAGAGGTCAGTGCCAGGATCAGATGTGAGATGTTACTGAAATGGAAGATAGACTAGGGTGAGAAATAGGGTTCATTACTAACGCCTGACATAGTTCTTTTCTAAAATTCATTATTATATTCTGAATTGTTTACTTATGTAGAGCATTAGTTCTGAAATTTGAGTTTAAAAAATCCATTTAAAAGTCTTTAAAAATATTTGTATCCATTTTAGAAAAGAGAATAGAAAAAAATCAATGTCGAGAACAGCTCATCACTATATCAATATGTCAAACTCTGGTATCTATGTTAAATTTATGATTATTATTTAATTTAAATGATTGCTTACACTTCTATTTGTAGATTGCTCTTTTAGTACAGTGTTCAAGTGTTCTAGTCCATACTTACTTTGACTCTAACAAGTTGAATTCTTTTCTCTAACTTCCCATGTGCTCTGTTCAATGATAACTCAATGCATTTGTGCAGCAGAATTTTTCAGCTCACAGGGAGCACATAAGCATGACATCTCATAGGGGCTCAAAACCACCACTCGGCAGACGGGCAGAGAGGTGTATTCCCCATTCTAGAAGTGGAAATAGGGAGACCCAAGAAATGCTAAGTTACTTGCCTATAGAACTCTCTCTTATCTGGTAGATCTGGGATTAGAACTCAGGCTTTCTGATTTCTTGATCAGGGTCTTTTCATTAAACATTGTAAGTAGGAGCGTAATGAGTTCTCTTGAGTTAGAAAAATGAAGCGAGGCACCATTTTTATTTCTTGCTAACTATATCTTAGGAAAGGATAAAGAATTTTGATCTAAAAGAAATAGATTATGTTTGGTGATACTTCACATTCCGTATCTATTTGACGTGGAAGGGGTAATAAAGAATTATTTCAAGATCGGTAATACAAATTAAGGGTCTGACTTTTGTTTTTTCCCTTTTCTTCTGTTAATTTTATTTTTTCATTGAATCAGAATGTGACTGCACAGAATCCTGGGGTGGCTGCATCATGGAGGAAACAGGGTAAATTTTCATTATACCTGCATCTGAGAAATACCTTCCACTGACTTTGTTGCATAGAGTTAGGTACACCAGTCCTCAGGTACTGGTCTCTGTGACTGAGCTCTTAGTATAAAGTTAATAATTATCTTATATTTTTTTAATGAAATGATTAATTCACTTTTATATTTTAATTTTGTATTGAAAGTTGGTGATAAGAATAAAATATAGTAAGTACTTCTACTTCTATTAACCCTTCAAGGGAGCACATTATTAAGTGCTCCTAAGTTTAGAGGCGGCATTAATTTTTTAGTACACTTAGAATAAAAGCTGGTTGCCTGTCTGAAGCAGTCAGTGAAAATCAATTGAGTCATCAATTTATATTTTAAGGAGCTCATAAATAGACATGTTACTGTAATAAAAATTGTACTATACTGCTTATATAATCAATAAAACTTTTTGTTTTGAGACAGATTTATTGTGCCTAAAATAGGTAGTTTTCTGCAGGACATTTGAACATTTCCTCACCTATTTCCTTTCTTCTTTTATGGATATTTTGGGAACTAGAGCAGCTGCCCCAGAGCTGTCTTGTTTCCATGAACCACGTCCTGGAAATATTGCTTTCTTTCTCAGGACCACTTATCCATGGGAGCCGCTGTCCCAAGAGCCCCTACGCAAGCCCCACTCATTGTAGATGAAGCGGTTTCCTCACCCATGTTACTCTCCTACCTCTTTTTCCCATGGACAGACATCTGATCAACACACTTTCTGTTCTTCCCTCCATCCCTATGAGCCCCAGTTGCCAGAGAGCCTAACCTACTTGTACAGAATTCCTTATTCTTCCATTAGGAGTCCAGCTCATGAGGGAAATAGGAGAACGAGTCAGCCATTTTACTTGCTACTTTAGAACATAGGCTTCTGGAAATGTTACTTGCACTTGAAGTTGTGAGCTTTCATGATTTTCCTACCATTGTTTAGTGGCATTATGCTTTATACAGATTTTTTTTGAGAATGGTTGCAGGAAGGTAGCACCATTTATTTATATTGGTTTGATTATGAGTGTCTTCTAAACTTGCAATTTATAAATGAATTTTTGGATTAAGTACTCACAGGGTATAATAAAACTGTTTGAACTTAATATGTGCCATCTCAAGTACATATTTCTAAATAGTTTTTGTAAGGAATCACTTTCAGCAAAGGCAGATTTCACCTACTTCCTTATACTACATTCACGTATCAAGATATATTACACTATTAAATTATATTCCAGGATAAGAAACCTGTCACTCTCAAATCAAGTGCTATTGCAGATATGCCCAAGGAATCAGTGTATATGATTCAGTTTAACCTGGACCTTGCTTATAATATTCTCAGTGTACTGACTTAGAAATAATAATTTGATTAACTAAATCATGGAGAAGCTCATCAAATATTCCTGCTAACTCATGCATATCACCAAATAGTATTTGAAGTGGAGGACAAAGAGCTGTTATTCATGGGAATTTACCTAACACCTTTCTTTAGGTTTTTCTTGTTTACTCAAATTGAGTTTCCGAAACCTGCAATATATGGCCTTTAATAAATTGACCCTTTTAATTCCCTCTTCCAGAGTGAAATCTAGTAGTTTCCTGAGCTCCTTTTATTCAGAACAGAGGCAAAAAGTACTTGCTTTTACTGAGACATAGCAAATAGAAATGACCACATTTTTAAATAGCGTCTGTCTGATGAAGAAGTTTGGTGATGAGCTTTTCAAAAACTTTCAAGCCTGGGCATAAGTAGGTTTAGCTGCTGAGGTGGTTGTAACCTAGTGCCAAATGTGTGATTTTCTTTGAATTTCTATTTTTTCTATCACACATACTTATTTGACAATTTGAACCCAAGTGCCAAAATTTGTCTAGAATTATCTGGATCCAGAATGAACATTTTGTTCTAATTCAAGAGTTTTAATTTTCTTCTTTTGGTAAATTATTTACATGGCTGATTATTTCCTTAGGGTATCCCATTCCCGAAAGTTCTCAAAGTGTAGCATTTTGGAGTACAGAGACTTTCTTCAGAGAGGGGGCGGAGCCTGTCTTTTCAACAGGCCAACAAAGGTTAGTAACTCAGGAAATACAACTCTTTCTCCATTTTTTTTTTTTTAAACAATGTAACAGCACCTGTCTTGGAAAGCCAATCTTGCCATCAAAATATTTACTTACCAAAGACTTTATCGTTGGAAGACTGAGACCTGTTTCAATGAATAATAAAACCATAGTTTCACAATTCTGCATGTCCGGCTTTTCAGGGCTAACTGACTGCCCATCCTCCCAACCCTCCAAATCCAAAAAAATGAACCTTCCATTAAAATATCTTTGAAGTTTTCAGGTTAGATTTTTCATCCTACTGCTAAGAGATGGTTGGATGAATTAAGATATATTGCTCTAGCCTATTTCTGAGACACATTTTATTTTCCCTTGACATTCTGTCTAGGAGTGTAACTAATTTCTTGACTTTTTAAAATTTCTTTTCTTTTTCTTTTTTATTTTTTGAGTGCTCTATTTTCTCTGATAAGAAGCATTAGTAATATAACCTAGCTAAAAAGATGGATCAAGGTATTTCTAGATCCCATAAATACATGTTTGTATTTACATTATACTGTTGCTTTATCCAGAAAGGTGCACATTACCAATCATCATTTTTATCAACAGTGTCACAATCTTACCCGCATTCCTTAACTCAACTTTTTGAAGTGCTTTTTTTGAATTGGAAGTGCTTGTTACATTGGACAGTAAAATTTGTCCTGAACTAAAAATTGTTTATTCTTCCTAATGTAAATATTCATGTGTAACTCCAAAAATATTCATGTGTTTGAATACAGGGTATGTTCCAGGCCCGCTCTGGGCTATTATAGAATATGGTAAATGCATCATACATTTCTAAAATCCAGCAAGCCAGACTTCTCAAACTCATGGACTGTAAAGGATTAGATAAAGGATTATAGCACGATAGCACTGTTTTTGGAAATAAAGTTGCTCAAAAGGCAAAAAGATAGGGTTGATGCTAAGTAGCAGATGGCAAAGAAATTCTAACATTGCACATTTCCTATTTTCTTTTAAAGTACTACTGCATTAGTCAAATATAGTCCATTGCTCTACAGAATGATTACTACTCTGTAAATTGAGTGAGCACTGAAATCATGTTAGCTTTAAAAAAAATCCAACTAATATGGATAACTGACAGAATAATTTATTCCTATCCCCAAAATTAGGTGACACTGATGTTCAGGGGATGGTGGTTTGAGAGCTGACATCTGTATAAAATCTTAGGAAGGCTGCAGAAAAAGAAACAAAAATTTTAAAGTGACCTTGCATCATTAAACCCAGCCTGGTTTTTAGAGAATTGATCTCAATGCAGCAGAAATCTGAAAGTTTTGGGGTGTTGAAAATTGGGTGAAATGAGTAATAATGAAATAACGTGAGCTGCTGACACTTTTGAATTGTAAAGTACATGAATTGTAAAGCTAATTTTACCTGCCTGGAAGTTCACCAGCTAATTATAAGTTTTATGCCTGAGGAAACAACTCTGAGTTTTTGGAAAGGTCAAGGTGTCTGGCATGTAAGGATCCATCATTGGACTTTTGAAGTTGCCTGTGAGTAGAAGGAAAATTATTCCCATAACTTGTCAACTAAATAAAAATAACTAAATATCTTTAATTTTTCAAGTTATTAAATATGGAATTATTTCTTGATAGAAACTACATATTGGAATGATTTCTTTTAAAAACCCTATAGATTATAGTGAAATCATTTTAATGTATGTATCAAAGAACTGAAGTTTTTCAAGTGTTTTTAGTCAATGATTATATGTATTCCTGTTTCACATATTATTTTCACATTATCACTGTGCATCTTTTCAGTGCCTTGTTTCCCATCTGTCTCAGGGTGGAAGAAGAGTCTGAAAAATGAAGTCTAACAGTTGGTGACATGGGAGGCCTAATAGAAAGTGCTAATCATGTTCTAGTCTACCCTTCCCTTTGCTGCTTTCTCCTTCCTGATGGTTAAACTACCACAGAGATGAAAATTGTTGATTTCACTCATTGGGGGAATCCCACCCAGGGAAACCTTTTCTGCTTCTTATACTTGCCCTTCCTGGAAGTGGAAAGAGGATTAAGTATTTTTCAAGTGGGCTCAGTGGAAGGCAACCATACCTTGGGTGTGTGCTGCTGGGAAAGGAGTTCCGTTCTTCCTCTCAAATTCATGGCTCAGAATATTTGCTTTGGGATATGCTATTCCAGTCTTCGCCAAGGTGTGGTTTTCCTATACAGAAAACTCTTGCCCCAAGTGATGGGAAATAGAGACTTTTCCCATCACAAATAATCAGTAGCGTCAGCAACTGGTCTGTAATAATGGCTTATTGACAAGTAAGTTTTTAACACCTGTAGGGTAGGATAGTCTAGAAATTTCACTTGTCCATTGCTTCAGTTAAGATTGAGAAATTGTTATTTATCTGTGCGTATATGTTTGCACTTACTTAATATGCTTCAGACCGTGTGGATTTCTTTTCAATGAGAATCATGGACACCAATTTGCATAATATTTTTTTCTAAATCTCTTTGTATATACCTGATTGTATATGTCACATTTGACTATGAAGCATTTTTATCTTTTTTGACAATTTTTATGTCTTTGTAGCTACCTTGAAATAAGTCAGCAAATTAGGTATCTGTGAGTCCTATTAGCAATGCATTTTCACTTCATTAGCAACTATGAAAGGGGATCTATTCCTTTTGACAGCTTCTCTCCATAAAAAGTAACTCTAATGGTAGCAGGCATCTCTGGAGTCCACCACCGAAGAATCCTCTAAAAGATATTACCCCGTTTAAAGTATGTTTTAGAAGTGTTATTAATAAGTGAACAGTCTTTCCCACACAGACATCATTTATAAGATGCCATAACAATGGATCACAGAAGAAAACTGCATGATAGCTGATAATAGGGCCATGTAAGATTATAGGACCCCAATTGATATGTTGACTTTCTCTGATAAATTAAAACATTTTTCCTTTCTCTTGCTAATCTCTTTTAGTTATTCGAGCCCACGGAATGTGGAAATGGATATGTAGAGGCTGGGGAGGAATGTGACTGTGGTTTCCATGTGGTAGGTATAAAAGATCATTTCTACTGCAGCACAGCTCCTCTGCAAAGCAAACTAGAACTGCATTAGCGGGAAGCATACGCTATTCATTCATTATGATCTTACTGCCTCTTTTTCTGATCTCTTTCATTAATGCTTAATCCCAGCTCAGACATCTTTGAATTAATCATGTCTTTACTACTGTCTGAAAAAAAAATAAACCCAATGGATTCGTCCAATCGAATTCCTTATTTCTTGAAAATTTGTAACATTCATTTCAGACACATTTTACGAAGTCATGATGCATACTTTCTGTGTCATGTTTTATTTTTGTTTTTATAAAATGACATTGATTATTAAGAATATAATGGAGTTAACCAAGGGTGGGATGTCTGATACAAAATAGACTCCTTTTTTGGTAGAGAAGTCTTTTCATACTTTATTGAGAAATATGGTAGGAGGGAATCTCATCCTTTACTTCATTCTTTCCTAAAATGTATTACTATGTCATAAATTTCTCATCTGGCTTATACATGAGTTACTTGTGCAGACAATGACCAGTTGGTTAGTTTGCTCGCTTACTTAGATGAAGTGTTTTGTCTAGGAATGTTATGGATTGTGCTGCAAGAAATGCTCTCTCTCCAATGGAGCCCACTGCAGCGATGGACCCTGTTGTAATAACACCTCCTGTCTTGTGAGTTTCTGACACTTTCATCTTTCTTTTCATTAACATTAGCCAAATAATTCAGTGTGTACATTGAGAATTTATATAGCTTGTCACAGATGTATTGGTTAACAAATGTGCATGTTAGCGTGGCAACTTCATGGAATCAGTCAGTCTACCCAAATTCTGTGAGTTTCGTGAGCTTTGATTTACTATCAACCATCCTATTCTTCAAGCCACCCGGAAGAGTATATATAATTCCAAAATATTCACTGAGAGTTGCCCTACTCAGTCGAATGAAGACCAAATTAAATGGCCAAATAGACAATGGTCAAAAAGGACAATTCATGTGTTATTTTAAATAATATGACTTACTTATAATATTTTTCTTCAAAATATGCCCTAATTTATTTGAGACTCTGAGCACAAAAACTGCTATTCATATGTTCACATTTAGCTTTTAAAATCCTCTAAAAAAGCAAGACTGATAAAGAAATCATGTATGTATGTATGTTTATATGTGTAAATACGTGGCTTATATGTGTATGGACATATAGTTACTTTCATTTATAGAGACCATCAGTCAGTTTTTGAAAAGTCAATTTTATCTTCCCTTTTTTTAATCTATAAAACCAATAAGATACTTTATAACTGCAAAATGATATGGCTATTTTATTCAATACCAAGGTATTATACATTATATTGTTCTAGAAGATTCTAGCTTAGTTTATACTCACTTTATGTTCCCCAACAGATGATCAACTGCTTGAGAGTAATGGACTCTTTTCTTCGTCTTCTACCCACCCTCTCCCCAGACAAAGTACTTTCTATACAGTAGCTATTCACTGGCATCATTGAAAAGGAATTCATATGAATTCACTGAAATTTGATTTTGTATATTTAGCTAAAGCAATATTAACATCCAAGTTAATAGATAAATTTGTGAAGGTTGAGTGTGTCTATCAAACTTCAGACAGCCCTTGAATATTTGCCATTATATTGTTTGCCAAAAATACTCTGAGTCAGTAGATTGTAAAATATGAACATTTCACAGCATATTTGATTCATTTTACTACAGAAAATGTTATCTGGATCTTGCTTCAGTTTTGCAGCTATCTTACTAAATTATAAGAATTTGGAGACAGTTATGCAAGAGTATAAGGACTGTGAAAATAAGAATAAGTGTCATTGATTAATACTGGCTCCTAATACTGAATTTTGGTTGCAGTTTCAGCCACGGGGTTATGAATGTCGTGATGCTGTGAATGGGTGTGATATCACCGAATATTGTACTGGAGACTCTGGCCAGGTATGGCAAACTGAGTTTTAAGTAATACATTTTACTTGTAAATACACATGTTAAGCTTTTAATCTGCATTATATCTGTAGGTACATTTTGGTGTCAGTATATTTTTTCTGTTTTGTTTTCTAATAATTTCTACCTCTCCACCACACCTTTATTTCAGGAATGCTTGTTGTCTTTTTGGACCTAAATCTCTTTT
This sequence comes from Solenodon paradoxus, assembly GCA_004363575.1. NCBI lineage: Eukaryota > Metazoa > Chordata > Mammalia > Eulipotyphla > Solenodontidae > Solenodon > Solenodon paradoxus. The sequence continues at coordinate 458,844 of RJWH01000562.1, forward strand.
TGTTTTGATTTCTCCTTCATCGTTAGTTTCCTTTATATAGTTTGTGCCCAACGAATGGAGTTTTCCTTCCTGATCCCCACATCTAAAAGAGTATGTTTACCTGGACAATGCAAGAATGTATTATTTTCAAACTTTTTTTTAAGTTACGAGACCCTTTAAGGAAAGTGTGGGTGGTTGCCCAATATAGGAAGCAGGGACCAAGTAGTACTACTCTGCTGAAAGTGGAATTGGGAGCAGAAGTCCACCAGTCTTCTAGCATCTTTAGCCCGTCTTCATGGCCCATATATGTTGGCATGGTCTTCTTCACATTAAATTATCATAATTTAACAATTAATATTGTCTACTTGCATTCCACCTTTATATAACTTTTACTTTAAAAATTACTATATTTTCAATATTCATTGAGGTGAGTTTGATTTACAAAATAATACAAACTTATATGGGCAGATTCACTATTTGTCAAATACGTGACAACACTCTACACTCATCACCAGATTACTGAAAGTTCTCTACTCTCTGTCCATTGGACACCCCCCACTGCTTTCATCTGCACTTCTCTACCAGGCTAAATTCTTTAAAATCCTTCTTTTGTCAATTTCATGTTATTTAAAGCCTTTATTTGTCATTCAAATACACATTTGTTGAGCACCTTCTATTTGTCAAGGGTTTCGCTCTGGACTGTAAGTGTTGCTTTTACAGAACTTGTGTTTTCCTGGGTGAAAAAGGCAAGTTAGTGAGCAAAAGTAGCAGATGGCGAGGAGTGCTAAGCATACAATCTGGTGTTGTGAAAGGAGTGACATTGTGGGGAGTTTTCAGTAGGAGGATCTGGTCTATTTTCTTGGAAGAGTTGGCATTTCGGTAGCAATACAAATGAGAAGGAACTAGCTGGAAAACTGAGTACAGAAGCTTTCTTTTGTCAACAAATGGAATGACAGCAAGGATAGCTGGAGAATAGTGGAAAAGCTTCGAAGAGAAACTTGTGAAACAAGGCAAGTTTAGACTTGGCAAAGTTTGGATTTCATTCTAACATCATTTTCAATCTAATAGTACTTCAAAGACATTTTCCTATACTATTGCAGTTTATATAGAGATTCTTTTACAATTGTCTAAGAGCCCATCACATGGATTTATTAGTTGACTTCTTTATCTAATAGTGAATGTGTTGATTGTTGACAATTTTTCATTGCTAGAGTTAATTTGTATGGAATATCTTTATGCCATTTTTTAAGAATGCTTCTTGTTCGGGGCTAGCACTTTAGGGTAAGTTCCCAAGAGAAGAATTACTTATTGCCAGGTATTGTGGTTTCTAGAGGATTCCTAATAAATAGAGTACTGTCTGAGACCCCAAATCACTTTTATTATTTAAAATGGCCACGTTGCAAGTCACAACTTAGTGAAGACTCGATGGGCCTCTTTAAAGGTCCCAGACTCTTGCTATAGCAACAAGTTATTGCCAAAAATGGAAGTCTGGAGGTGCATTGGGGAGAATATGATTTATGTGAGTAGGTAAGAGTAGAATGACAGAGCTGAGTCAGAGTGCCTAATTGTTCTTCCCAAGCTTAGCAATCAAATCAGCCAGTCTCTCCATCTGCCTAGGAAGTGAGTAAAGGAACCTGGAGTAGCTCGAGCTGCTTTGCGTTCCCTTCACTGGAAGGAAACATGAGGGAAAGGAAAGAAAGTCTCTTTATTAACTTTGAAAGTTTTCTTATTTGACATATATTATATGACACTCGATGAAAGTGGACCCCTTTAAGAATAAGTTAGAGTGACAATGTTTTCAGGCTATTCTTTTGTGATTTTTTTTTATGCAAATCTTTTTATTATGATTAAATATACAAATAGCCGTCTTTGCAATTCCCTCTACTATAGTGACAAAAGTGTAAGAATTATGGATTCTGTGTTTTATGGCAAGTATACTGACAGTACTGAGAGGCTCTTCCAATATGTTATATTTTCAGTTTTGTAGACTAATGCTATACCGATACTGTATGGTTTTTATTATGTGAATTCACCTCTTTTAGAAATACAGCTTTTCCATTTCAGCTTTTAACTCTCGAATTGTCATAGAATATATTTGAAATAAGGTTTTTATCATGAAGTTCTGTGTTCAACCTACTATTCAATTATCTAAATTTCAAAAAACTTAATTTTGATCTCATCTAAATTGAAAATTGTACTGTTAATTTCTTAGTGGCACTTTAGAATAGCATGGCCTCTTAATTTCCTTGAGACCAGAATGAACTTGAAATAGTTAATCAGAATAGAGTTAAACACCCTCCAAATTCTAATGCTTTGTGCAAGGGAATGAACTTTGAATTTAAATGATATTAATAATGGTTAAGAAAATGGAATCTCTAAGAGTTTCTGCATCTCTGTGAATCAGTGTCTACGGACCATATTATGATTTTATCTTGTTTATCTCATAGTATTTTTGCTTAATTTTGACATTAGCATTTAGTGATGCCACTGAACCACTTTTACAATTTATAATTTATAACAGAATAAATACTTGAATAACTGAGAGAAATCCCTGGCAAACAATACTGGATGACATAATAAAGGCATTTTTGAAAGATGTGGGAAATGTTTTTTGTGAACACTCAGAAATATGTCGTCTAAATGGTGATATCACACAATTTAAAATAATCACATTTAAATTCAGTTGCACTGTTGAAGTCTGCCTCAAGTGAACCTTTCTGTGCAACATAAAACTAGGGACAGGAATGACATTTAAAGACTGAAGCCAGGGCTATACTAGCAGGCAAAAGAAAGGATGTAGATTGTTATTTCTTCTGTTTTAAATGTCTCTAGAGAACAAAAGACAGTCCATAGTTTCCCTTGTTGAACATTTTAGTGATAAACAATTGGCTTTTCATTAGCCGAGACTGAAAATAATTTGATTCAAAATCTTGTGTGTGACTATCACAGTTTATAAGACTTTTTTCCATTAGTAAAGCAATCTGCAAGATTTTTTTCTATTGAAATATCACAAAAGTCAAAATCACAGGTTAATCTTAGACCCTGATGTGCCTATGGCAGTTGAAACATTTCTTTGTGTTTTTCTTCAATATGGTTGCATTCGTCTTGAAGTAAGTTAATAATGAACGTTAGTTGACTAATAAGATAATGGTTGTGTTTTGAGTGGTTTTGGGTGGATGAAAGCAGCCACAGAAATCTGCCTTTGTGCAGTTGACCCAGTATGCCAGGTTTTAGTGCTGATAATTAGATCTTTTGAATAGTCACCCTCAGGTTGAAGGAAAAGCCGTGGTGATTGAAAGCTTCCGTGGGAGTCAGATATTCTTTAGAACGATGTAGAATCAATGCGTTTTATCTCAAAGGGCTCCTAAGCAAGTTATTGCTTCTTAGCAATTCTAAATTCATTCTATTAATTTTCTGTAGTAACTTGAAAGACAACTTGATAACTACAGAATGGAATAACTTAATTTTATCTGTATGGGTCATACATTTGTTTCCTCAGTCAGCCAATAGTGATTGAGCAGCACCTATTCAATACTAATTGAACATGGCTTTGTTCTAGGTGCTAGGGAGGCAGTGGGGAAGAAAAGACGGGAAATGGCTGCCTGCCTGCGCAGAGCTCACTTATGATGAGGACAATAGCCAAACAAATAAGCAAAACAATTCACAAGTTGGTGATAACTGCTATGCAGAAATTTAAAAAAAGAAAAAGAAAAATAACACCCACCAGGAAATGGAGTACAGAGAACACTAAGCATGGGGGAGGAGTTACCATTTTGAAGAGAATGGTTAGAGAAAGCTTCTGTTCTCTGAGCAAAGCAATATGGAACGTGAGAGAGCAAGGCACACAGAAATATGGGGGAGAAACTAAAGGAAGAGTCATGACAAAGACCATGGGTTGTTTGGCAGCATGCCTACCATGCTCACATTGAGTCAGATGAGTCATGAAGAGTAGGTATAAGGTCAAAGAGGTGATATGGTTGGGCTTGGGTGGCACAGGAATATGTTGAACTCTGAAGAAGTGAGTAGGCAGGGAAGCCATTGAATAGAGGAGTGACATGATCTGGTATAGACAATCAGGAGACTAGGCTGGAGGCCGGGAAATCAGTTGGATTGTTGCCTAAACCAGGTGGCACATGGTGAATTAGAATGGGTGTTAGCAGTGGAGATGGAGAGGAGTTGGTTAGGTGGTGCTTATGTTTTAAAGGTAGAGCTCATAGGCTTTGTAGACTAGAAGGAGAAAGTAAGAGGAGAGAAACAGAGATGAGTCCATAGTTTTGAACCTGAACAACTGGAAGAGTGGAACTTTCATTTCCTGAGAAAGTGAAAGTGAGGGAAGACTGGTGCATGTTGCTGTCTCTTATTCACTTGCCACACCTGTGTATGTTTGTGTGTGTGTTTTCTTTTCGTATTTTCTTCGAACACCATAGCAGAGCCTTTGCTTGAACTTGTTTTCTTTTTGTTAGCTCTTAAATATGAAGTAAAATTCACAGAGAATAAAATTTTAACTTAATTTCATCAGGCTAATTTTAGAGGGGAATGAAGTATACTATTAAAAACTGATTTGACAAATAGACCTAGAAAAAGAAATAACCATCACAGTTATTCTAGCAACAAGTCTGTAGTTTGAGAGGTCAGAAATGTAATAGAGATATATTGAGTTAAAAATCAGGGGTTTATTTTGCAATAAAATGACCTTTGGGCAACTTTATGGGTATCAAATTAGATTTGACATTTTCACAGAGCCGTGCAAGGTTTGTAAATCAGTTCCTGAATGTATCCACTCCTACATAACAAGCTGATTCATGCTTTTCATTGTCCATTTTAATCCCTTCTACTTTTAACTCTGTAGGCAAGTAAATATAAGCTGTTTTTCTAACCCACTTCATGGAAGACAAACATAAAAAGCACCCACTGCATGAACTGTTTATTTTTACCAATATTGCAATTCTAAATATGGGTAACCTACTTAAGGAGTTAGTTCTGTTTTTCTAAAAATTCCTAATTATATATGCATCATGCTTATATTTTTTTGCATTTTAATATTTTGTACTCACAGTCTGAAGGTGTTTAACATGCTGAATATAACTAAAAAGATTATGTATTTCAGTGCCCACCAAATCTTCATAAGCAAGATGGATATGCATGCAATCAAAATCAGGTATGCTGAACGATGAGTTTTAAACGTAATTTTAAAACAATTAGTCTTCAAGCTCTGATTTATATTTTCTTTTTGATAAATGTAACTGAAGGGAAAGTGCAGCTTAGCATAGTGGTCTTCTGATTCAGAGTTGTTGCATGTCATACTAGATAGATAGTAAGTATACTTAACTCTCGTGATGAATTGTCCAACTTGAGGCCCCAGGAAATTGCCATGACTGAAGAATTTGAACTCTATAGAGTGTGATCATCTTTCAATCATTTCAACCTGTGTTATGGGGAAAATATGACAATGTGTTATGATATGTTTTGAGGGCTGTTGTGAGTTCTCGAATTGAACCGCCTGCTATGCTTCTTTTGAGATGTTTGTGATTTTTCTTGGTCCCTATGAAAATGTTAACATATGGAATAGGAAAAACCACTTACCTAAAACAATGACGAGAAGACGTTGCAGTATAAACGGAGGAAAGCAGAACAGGTTCCGTGTATCTCATGGTGTGTGTTCCTGTCCTCAGGGCCGATGCTACAACGGGGAGTGCAAGACCAGGGACAACCAGTGTCAGTACATCTGGGGGACAAGTAGGTAGCACTTTTCTGCTTGATGCCACACACAGCTTCCTCTTAGCATAGTTCTTCTCTGCCTCTTGTTGGAAGAGGCACAGGTTGGAGTGATGTTCTTTAAAAAAAATTTAGGAATAGGTGAGAATTAAGAAACTGTGAATATTGCAGAAACCAGCGGCTCAACTTGGGGACTTGTCATCAAAACCACACAGTGTCATCAGTGATTGTAGCGGTAACGGGAGGGATGTCACCTCCGCTAGCAAAGATTGGAGTAAAGATTGGATTGAGGGCCATAACATGCTCCTGATCCAATCATTTGTGTGATTTAATTTGTATCTTGACTTAAACATTTACTGCCTCAAGTTTGCTTTCCTTTCTTTTATCCCAGAAAAGTACCAGAATTATTTTTTTAATTATGTCTTGTACTTTTGAGCCATATTCATATAAAATAGGATGAATGATAGTTATTCATGTTTTGAGTGGTCACCTCACTTCTTCCTGCTGGTCATCATTTCTACATTTTTCCTCAAACCACCATAAGAATTGGGAATACATTTTGTTTCTTAAACTGAAAAAAGTGTGTTGCTGGAGATGTCCTATATGAGCTTATAAGAGCCAATTGTCAAATTTTCAGGAATTTTAGAAACCAGTTGACATCAGATTGATCATTTTAAATTCGTTAGGGATCACGCTTTGACATTTGGCAAATACGATGAATCAGAATGTTTGTTTTCTTTTTCGAGAGACCCAGTTGTTAAACATTTCCTGGCACCTTGTTGGTTACAGATAACAAAAATAGCTAAAACTAATTTTCTTCTTGTGTTCGTCTCCAAAAGAGGCTTCAGGGTCTGACAAGTTCTGTTATGAAAAGCTGAACACAGAAGGCACTGAGAAGGGAAACTGTGGGAAGGATGGCGACCGATGGAGACAGTGCAGCAAGCAGTGAGTGCTGGAAGGCGGGGCGTGAGTGCTCGTGGAAACCCCCATTCGCATGTAAAAAGAGCACACAAGGTTTTCTGTAAATGTTTGACTATTTAAAATCTTAGGTATTTTTTTTAACATGGTATATTTAGAGCCCGGTGGTGATGGACTATAAAACGGTCGTCTGTAAAATGATGATGAACTATAGGCTGTTACTGTAGAAGACTCACCATTTCTGTCAAGTTCAGAAAATTTCTTGCACATTACATTTTGTTTGATGCATGTTTTGAGCAGACTCTTTGCTAAGATATTACACATTAATATTAGGTTTTAATTTTCTACTTTTGCCAGAAGATAAGGCCTCTAAATAGAAGAGCATGAGCAAAGTTTTCAAGCAAATAGTTTCTGTGATTGAGGAAAGTTAAAACTGTGGTTTAATAGTTCACTAAGGTTAACTTGTTGACAGGACCATTAGGTTATAGTTCAAAGTGCCTCCAATTTTCTTTCATAGCCATGAGGATTTTCCACCCAATTTTGAAGCAGAGAAAGGATATAAGGGAAGTTTTATTTCCCTAGTTAATGATCTCAATGCTGTGCTTTATTAAAAGTTTGCAGTTTCTAACCTAGTAACTCTTCCCTTATTGGTGTCAATAGGTTCTTAGAAAGTTTGACTTTATGCAGAAAGGTGTATAATAAAACCTGGTCCTCAGATAATATGATCTTGTTCAACTTCAGCCCAGATTTTTTTCTCTCGTTAACATGATGAAGCAACTTTGAACAAAATGACATTATTCAAAGACTTGCTATAGACTTTGATGGTAGATAAGACCTTAGGGGGCAACAAATCTTTGACCATAATTTCTTTTTTTGTAAATTTAATATTTATTGAGGTAACTTTGCTTTACAAAATAGTGTAAACCTATATGTGCTATTTCCCCATTTCTCAAGAATATGAAAACATAATTTTCTTAAAGTTAAACCAAAATAATAGAGCAGATCTTCCCATCTAATGTCTCATGAGTGAGACACAGATGTTCTAAGATGTTTAGTCCTTGAATTGCTAAGGAATAGGAGGAGAGAGGCTTGACTTGGTCAAAATTCATGGGATTGAATTCCTCTGGATTCAGTTAGCTTTATTCATTAACTCCATGCCCTAGACAAATCTAATCATATCTCCATGTTTCTGTGACTGCAGAAAGTATTTGTGGCATTGGAACAGATCATTTAAAAGGATGACTTCTGAATATCTATCTGGTAACAGAATATCTAACCACCAAAGAGTTAAAGAAAATCAACGTATGTTTTCTAAAACTTCAAAAAATTTTGAAATGTAGCATTTAAACAGAAAAGTGAACCAGACTTAAATATACATTTTACTAAATAATTATAAAGTAAACTCCCACGAAATCCCTACCTGAAAGAAAAAGAACATTGCAGCATCCCAGAAACGTACCCATTTCCCCTTCAGTGCCCCTGTCTCTCCCAGTGACACTATCATCTTGTGATTTTTATGACAATTGTTTTCCTGCCTTTTTTTGTTTTTGTTTTTAGAATGTTGCTTCCTAAGTTTTCATTCCTAAGCAATCTATTTTGCATAAAATTTTGTATCAAAAGAATCATATATCATCAATTATTTTATACTTTGCTTAACATCTGCATTTCAAGAGTCTTCAGTGGTGAGTATAGCTCTCTGTTCATTTGTTTCCTTTTCATTCATATTCATATTCATTCACCACAATTTGTTTCTCCATTCTGTGTTGATGTACATAGAGATTCGTTGTCATGTTTTGGCGGTTAGGAACCAGATTGCTATGAGTATTCTTATACACATAACTTAGTGCACATTTGTATGTGATTTTCTAAGACCTGTACCTAGAGGAGAAATTGCTAAGTCATAGGGGATTTATGTTATTAGTGCTACCAGATGATGTCACACTCTTCTCTAAAATTATTGTCCTAGTAAACCTTACCATCAATAATATGGATATAAGAATTTTTGTACCACTTTCTTATCAGCACTTGTTATTGTCAGACCCCTTACTTTAACCTATTCTAAATGTTGCGAAGTGCTATTTTATTGTAGTTTTAGTTTGTATTTCCATTTTAGCAAATGAAATTTAGTACGTTTTCTTGAATTTTCTGGACATGGATTGGCCACTTTGATCAATTTCTACGAGTTCCTTGTTTCCTTAACTAATAGGTTGGAGTAGGTGCTCCCATAGTGCATGAGACATTTAACAAGGACCCAGGTGATTTCTGTCCTCTGCTCTGCAGTGCCAAGCATGTTCAGTTTGTACCCTTTGCTTGTGAACTCACAATTGAAAGTGGATGCGGGGCTCAACATTCAAAGGAAGGAAGAGGGGCAGGAGTAAAAGGTCTTCTCCTTCAAGCTCTTAACCTTGTATCCAAAAATCAGAACTGTCCCAGCAACTTCCTTGCTGGTTTTCCTCACATCTCAAATTCTAGGGGCCACAGTTAGTTCCAGAAGGATGACAAGGAAAGTGGGGGTTGGGAATGAGAACACATGACCAGCATAGACACTAGTCTTGTTCCATCTGTCAGGTATGGGCACTGTGCTACACCAAACAAAACACTAATCTTGTTAACCAGAAAGCAGCAGGTTTATAGTCAACCATCATTATCTCAACAATTTTTTCAGTAGATTTTGCTACCTTTTTTTGGAAGGAATGGAAGGAAGAAGGATCATTTATTTATTTATTTATTTATTTATTTACTTACTTACTTACTTACTTTGGGTTTTCACCCAGCCTCTACCTGATCAGTATACTTGCATCTCAGCTGCCTAGGCCATGAGGGTGTAACCTGAAGAAATGGTTTTGTTTAGAAGGAAAGAGAATATTTTCAGTTGTTTCCACATATGTGAACTCAATCATTTCAGTTATTTTTGGCTTAATTACACCTGTTCTGTTCTTTTTTTTTTTTTTAACATGGCTAGTGACGTGTTCTGTGGATTTTTACTATGTACCAACCTTACTCGAGAGCCACGTATTGGTCAACTTCAGGGTGAGATCATCCCAACTTCTTTCTACCATCAAGGCCGGGTAATTGACTGCAGGTAACATATTAAATGTGGGAAAACCTAATGAATGATAATAATTGCCCATTTTTAAAAAATCACTGGAAATGTTCCTATTTCTCTCAAGAAGAGCATCGATTGACTTAGATCACTTTTTATCTTGAGAGTCATCTTAAAACCAATAATCTGTTAGTACATAGCACAGAAGACCTGAGGCTTATTTTTCAAGCAGGAGATCATATTCCAAATAAACACTGTTTCTTTCAAAGTAGTCATAATTCTAAGATCACTATTTTTGTTCTCATTCAGATGGTACTTTCGTTTTTGGAAACACTTTTGGAATTTACCTTACAGAATTGCTTTCACTATCTGCAAAGTTTTATCTTTAGTTTCCCCAGTGTGGTAAACCATTGTTTTATATGAGTGAATATAAGATTTTGGAAAATCCAAAATTAATTTTAAGCAAAATAGAAATTGATTGGACAGCCAAATTGGATAATGAAGTATTAGTCAAACAATTACTGCTTTTCTGTCTTTTAAATGGTTTGAAAGACAATTCTAACCTGCTCTTATAAATTCGTAGTCTTCAAATCTAGTTGCTTTGATGCACACAAGCTTTCTTTGAACATGTGTAAGTTCCACAGCTCTTTAGAGACAACAGCTTTATTAAATTATATTGTTATGTTCTAAACTAGTATGCTGTCAAATATTCAGCAAGATTTTTTTTAGTAATTACATCATTGATGATGATAATTCAAATTCAAGTTGTCCCTAACTTAAAAATTTTAGAAATAAAGTTTTGATAGAGAGGAACTGGTTTGTTTCTTCCTATGATGAATAATCCAGTCCTCTAAAGTATTATTAATGATTTCAAAGTATTTTTATCTGTTATTTTTTCTCAACATTCACCTTTTTTCTACTGATACATCTCAAAGTCTTGTAGACCTAAGAATGCTTCTCTTGTTCATATGCTACAAAGTGGTACTTCTCCTTTAGCCCTAATATTGATCTCGAAAGCAAGCGAAGATTTAGAATACATTCTGTACAAATGACATTCTTTTCCGGTGCAGTGTAATGTAGTGATAATGAAGGGTAGTTTCTTTTATTAAGGGAAGATGGGGAAAGAAAGGGAAGGGAGCAAAATGCACAGAGAAACCTGTCCACTGACAGCCTCTTCAGTTTCATGAAGAGCAAGCCTCATTCATATTGACATTGTTTTTCTAAGTTTGGTGCTAATGCTCGTATGAATATCTTTCTCCTTTTAGTGGTGCTCATGTGGTTTTAGATGATGATACAGATGTGGGCTACGTGGAAGATGGAACGCCGTGTGGCCCATCTATGATGTGTTTGGATCGGAAGTGCCTCCAGATTCAGGCCCTCAATATAAGCAGCTGCCCGCTTGATTCCAAGGGTAAAGTCTGTTCAGGCCATGGGGTAAGTAGACCTTGGTATTACAGTTCTGTCTTCCTCATGTGGCATCCTTGAAGTTCACACTTTTTTGACTTCCTGTTCCGTCCTTCTCCTTCTTTGGCTATTGCCAATATCTCTGCATTGACTCTGATTATTTCCTTAGTACTCTTTATCTGTTAAGAATAGCAAATACATGTTAATATGGCATTATTTTATTTCTTTAAAAGTCAGCTGTTTGTACTTATCACATTCTGTAGGTATAGCTTGTCATCTAAATAGCTGGAAGAAAATTGATCTGAGTCCTAAAGGAACTCTAAGCCCATGTCACTATATATTTTGTCCCATTCAAAATACCTTAAATCCTCTCAGGAATTCACATTCAGCTATGCAATGCATATACTGAGTAAGTGTTCAAGGTCACATTGGACCAGAGGTTGAGTCTCTGATACAGTTTATGTTTGAAGTTGCATGGCTGTGCTTGCACTGCATTTTTATTCTACGACGGAGCAGACACTTTCCAGCAAAACTCATTATCTAGGAGTGCTCTGCTGGAGTAGCAGTTAGATCTGCTGCCTTCAACCAAGAGCAGTTCACATATATCCCAGTGATCCGGTTAACATCCCAGGACCGAGAAGAATAACCAAGCTGCACAACTAAAATTTAAAAAAATAAAATTAAAGCGCTTTTTCCTTCTCTCTCTTCCTGCCTAGAAAAAAAGACATGATGAAACTGAGAGTGATAATATAAAAGGAAGATACCAGAATCAAAGTTATATTAATCCAAAATAGAGATAGCCTGACAGGCAAATGAAATAGAACATGGCAGAAAAGCCCAAGAAACTTATGACTGTTTCTTGATTAAGCTTTGATTGAATTGTAAGCTTACAGGAGAGACAGTATAGGAGCATGGATTTGGGGGCTAGAAAGATTGCCTGGGTTTTAATTCTGGGTCTGCTTCCCATTATCCCAGTGACTTTAAGCAAGCCAGTTAACCTCTCACTAGGATGCTACTCTGAGGTTGAAATGAGATGCTACATAAAAAAACACTTAGAATAGGCACCTATCACATAATAAAAAATCTATAACTACATGTTAAAATAAAAGCAATGGACAGACTTCTCTGTTATTTCAATTTTTCCTCTGAAACGATCATGCAATTTAATGCATAAAAAGCCTTTCATTTTCTGTGGCTCCTCCCTAGTACTCACTTTTTCCTCTTGTTAAAAATGGGTGAGATTCATCCCTATTCATCGTCATCATGGTATTATAACATTTGAGATGAAAAGTTTCTATGCCAATAAGCTTCCGTTTGATTTTATCATCTCTAAATTCTGTCTTTGAAAGCATTTCACAGGCAAATAAGGGTTTACGTACCTCTCGCTGTACTTTGCAAATGTCATTTATTTCATCTAAATTATAAGTCCATTTCAACATCAACATACTGCTTGATTGGTCCTCAGAGGAGGAGAGAAGACAAACATCACCCTAGGAGGGATTTTAACCTGCTGGCTGAAGGAAGAGTGAAGCTATGGGCAAACATGGGAGGCGGAAGGAGAGCTTGGGTGGCTGGGAAAATACTACCAAATGAATTTGGCATTAGACACAGTGAGATTGTTGGTGATTTGTGACTCCTGGACTTTAATTTCTGGCAGTGCCTCTTGAGCCCAAAATCTGTTAACTTCTTGAGTTAATATGCACATTTATTTCCAGAAGTCTGTTCATAGAAACAACTACTTCTGAAAACACTTTTCAGAATAATTGACATTTAGCTAAATTTTTCTTTTTAGTTTTTCTTTTCTATAGCTGATAACACACCATTCACATAAAAATGCAATCAAATTTTGTGCGTTGATTTTTTTTGAAGGAAAGGTTTAATAGGAATGAAGGAAAACAAAGGCAGGTAGGCAGGAAGAGAGAGGAGCGAAAAGCTCTCAGTTAATTTTTATTTAATTGTTCATCCTGGCTGTTGCTTCTGGCCTCAGGATGCGAACCTGGGTCTTTGGGATGTATGTAGACTGCACCAAGCCTCTACACCACCAGGACATTTCCACTGTGCATTATTTTTGTAGCCTATATCTTTATTGTATTTGTTGATTAATTCTAGTAGTTTTTTAACAGAGCTTTTAGAGTTTTCAATGTATATAATCATGTCATTACAAATAAATGATAGTTTTATTTCCTCCTTCTAATTTGGATTCCTTTTATTTCTTTTTCTTGCCTTATTGCTCTGAGTAAGACATTCACAACAATATTAAATAACAATGGTAAGAGTGAACAGCCTTGCCTTGTTCTTGATGCTAGTGGAAGTGCTTTCAATTTTTTGCCAATGACTATGATGTTCACTGTATGTTTACTATATATAGCCTTTATTTTGTTGAGATATGTACTTTCTATCCCCATTTTATGCAGGGTTTTGATCATAAATGGGTGTTGGATCTTGTCAAAAGCTTTTTCTTCATCTCTTAATATAATCATGTGACTTTTCTCCTTGTTCTTGTTGATAAATTGTATTACATTAATAGTTTTATGTATGTTAAACCATCCTTACATTCCTGAAATAAATCCCACTTGATCATGATGGATGGTCTTTTTAATGCAGTGTTAGATTCGGTTTGCTAATATTTTGTTGAAAATTTTTACATCTATGTTTATTAGAGATATTGGTCTGTTTTTTCTTTCTTGATGATGTCTCTGTCAGCTTTTGGTATCAGTGTGATGTTAGCCTTTCCTTGTTCTTCGATATTTTGTTAGAGCTTGGGAATAATAGGTATTACTTCTCTCAAGGTTTGATAAATCTCATTAGGAAAGCCATGTGGTTTGGTGCTTTTACTTTTATGGAGACTTTTGATTATCTCTTCAATTTCTTTGCTTGTGATTGTTCTGTCCAGGTTTTGCAATCCTTCCAGGTTCAGTCTTGGTAAATTGTATTTTTCTAAAAATCTGACCGTGTCCTCAATGTTGTTTATTTTGTTGGCATAGATCTGTTAATAGAAAATCTCTTTTTTGAAAGCAGATTAGTCTTACACTCATTCTAACCACCCAAAAATTTTACTCTCCTCCCCTCCTCTCCACTTTTTATATTTTGTTGTCTGACTATTTTTAGTGGGGTTTCTTTAAACTTGATAGAGCTTCCTTTAGTATGCCTAATTATCTTTAAAACTTCTTCTACCCTGTCGCTTATCTCTTTTATGTACATCACTATTATGATATAAAATAGAGTAAAAATGTTCCATCTCTGTTCTTGGTTATTTACAGGTGTGTAGTAATGAAGCCACCTGCATCTGTGATTTCACCTGGGCTGGGACAGACTGCAGCATCCGGGATCCAGTTAGGAATCTTCACCCCCCCAAGGATGAAGGGCCCAAGGGTTTGTGTGATTTCAGTTTCAATTTCTTCCATACTCAATTCATTGGCACTTTTCCAATGGTGCCAGTGTAGCCACTTTATAGATTTGAAAGGAGATGCATGTGAACATCTCTCTTTGTCATTAAAATGGATAGTTCATGCTATTGCAGAATTAAGGATTCTAGTATATATGGAAAAAAAATGTGTTAAAGGAAAGAAAGAATATCAGTACATTTACTTCTCTATCTTAATTCTAGACTGAGGCAATTTAAACATGTAGAGAGTAAATGTACTGATATTCTTTCTTTCCTTTAACACATTCTTTTTCCATAATCACAGATAATAATAATTTTATAGTTTAAGCTATGCTAGTTTTATGATAGATAAGATCTTTTGGGCTGACATGAGACTGTTTATTCCTTAATACTTGGAATTCCTCTAGAGGGAAGCTGTAATCTTCTATGCTCTGTTTAAACACATTTGATTAGGAAGAAGAATTCTTAACAGGAGTTTAATTCTTAGAAAAAAAAAAGTCATTGTATATCTGTACATTTGTTAACATTAGTCATTAAAAGGAGAGAGACTAGAATTTTAGAATTAGAAGGAGTCTCAGTAACCATGTAGAACCACTCTTATTTTGCACAGATGAAGAAAATGCCCCAAGTCTGGAGGTCAGGTGACATACTATAGTTTCCTAGGTAACCAGAGGCAGGGATGGGACCAGGATCTGGTGCCTGAGCTCAGGCCCTGCTCTCTTCTGTTACATTGTGTGGTAGTGTAGTCATTGTCATCATGAATATAATAATCATTTTGCCATTATTATCTCCATTCCCAACTCCTCATGTGATTCTCTTAAGATATAAATGTCATCAGTCATTCTAGGCCTACAAGAGCACCTATAAAATAGTGACTGAGAAAACTAAGGAATTACTGGAATGAATGATGTACATCAGGTTCTTCTCTTTATAATACCCGTAGTAGCATTTTATAAATAATTACCATAACTTTCTTCTACAAGTAGGAAATGCATATAGAAATAGTATCATTTTGATCTGCTTAATTTGGAATAAAAGTTCCCTTAAACTCTCTGAATCTCAGTATTGTTCATACGGGAAATAGAACTTTGAACCTATATAAAGTTCTGTAGTCTTCAAGTCCTGAAGAAATTTAATCACGTGTGCTGTTCAGTAATTGTGGATGCGTTAAAACACTTTTCATTCATTAGCTTAGCATACCCGTGATATTAAAATTCTAAAAGGATCATGATCACACACCCTCACAGTCTATTTCTGTCCTTCTATTTCCAAAAGAGAACTAATTCTACTTTACATTTAGTCGTCTTTTGCTTTAAAACTAGAACAAAAAATGTTTGAATCCACCTTCACAAGTTAGATTTAGAGAATATTTAGGTCAATGAGAGAAGCAGAGTTCCATTTTTTTCCATTTTTCTCTCCAGTTCATTTGATTCTCTTGAAGATCTAGATGCTGTTTCTTCAAGTGATGCCTAAAGGTGCCTTTACAGTCGAGCAAAGCTAAACTGGCATAGACTCTTTCCTTTTTCATAGGGGATTATTCATTATCTCTGTCTCATCCCATTTCTCCACCCACCTATGCCAAGAAAATTTATCTCTATCTCATCCCATTTCTTCACTCACTTATGCCAAGAACACTTATTTGGTGTCCAGAAGTAAATAGCTGCATTCTAGAGAAGAGAGGTTTACGGTTGCCCTTGTTTTGTTTTGCTTTCTCTTCATTTACTAGGATACTGTTTGCATTATCTTTTAAAGATAGCCTTTTGATCTTGTTTATTGTAGAAAATTTTGAAAATAGAGGAAAGATTAAAATTATAATAGTTTTTTTAACGTAAGAGTCATGCTAAATCCCACAACTCAGAGGTCATCCACATAATCATTCTGGTATATATTTTTTCCTGTTTTATTTTATTTTATTTTTCCTTTTTGATGAAGACAGTGGAGTCATTAAAGATACCTACTGGTTCTAAAATTGTTTAAATTCTCCTGAATTTCTAACAATCTTGAATAAATTGTAAAAAGTCTTTGTTGATATAAATGAAGAGCAGTTATTATTAGATTCTTTTTCAGAAAAAGTAAAATAACTTTAGTAAACTATATAATGGCTTTATCTATAGTAGTTATTTATATCTTTTCATCCTCTAAAAATAAGTCTTTGAATACAATAGTAAAATGAAAAACAACAGAGGTCAAAATTTGTTTTAGCTTTTGTGATTGTATTTTGATATTCTGCTAAAGGAATATGAGAGAAACTGTATTTCTAGTTTTATCTAGATTACAAATATTTGTTGACTATCTGGTATTTAAAAGATAGCATGCCCTTGCCACATACTAGGCACTCAGTAAATATCACATTCTTTGCCTTTGGGAATATATAAAAGAAATGAAATGCTGGGTGCTATTTCGGCTTGTTATTATTCTTTTGTTGTATTGCCTTGTTGAAGAGTAACAGGTGATGAACTTGAGATATTGAAAAATCAGTTCTTTCATGATTGTAGGTTCATCAGCTCTGTGAGGTGCTAAGATTTTTCTCTATAACTACATACTGTGTAAGCTTTCTCATGATTGAATTCATTTGATTGACATTTACCATAATGAGAAAAAATTCAAGAAGCAAAATGAAAATATGGCTTTTTTTTTTTATCCTGAGAATGGGCATGAGATAAATTTTACACAACTGCAGCTCTTTGGATCAAGGTGTAATTAGTAAAAATAAGAGCAAGTTCTGTGACCTTGTTTCCACTAATTTGAGAATGTCACAAATGAACCAATATGTTTTAGCATTTTTCATTTTGACTGTGAGTTAACTGTCAATCACTGGAAGAATAAAAATCCAACTTCTCCATCAGGGTAGGGACTAAAAGCGCAATATAAGTAGTGCCATTGAAGTCATTTTGTACTCATTCCAGTTGTCCACAGTTTATAGCATTGTATTTGCTCTACTTCTCAAACCCAAATTATTAAATGGCAAAAAATAGCATCTCAAAGCCAAAACCATTAAGGTAAGGATTTTTTTTTTAATATTTTCTGTTTCATATTATTTGTGTTTCGTACATTGTCATGTATTTCACATATGAAGATCCCAAATTGTTTCCACTGAACTCACTGAAAAGAATCTTTTGGTTTCTTCTGTAAGAGTCGAATATGTTTGAACTCTGCTTAAAAGACCTAGAATTCCCTTCTGCCAAGTACCCATAATTTTGGTCAATTTTTAGATATCTTTGTGTGCTGCTTTTTATAAAAAGCTGTGGAGTTTTTATCATTGAATGATTTGCACCCCCCATTATAGGAGGAAAGAGAAGAATCTAGCAGGTGAGAAATGTTTTCATTGTTTTCTAAGGTGAGGCACCACTCCTGGGAAGCTTTGGTTAGACATTTTCATTATGTTCATAGTCATCAAGTCAGGGACAGCAAGGCCTAGTGGCGATTCAGGCCAATCTCTTTTTAAAAATGAGATGACTAACTTATTTATGAGGGTCGGCTATCAGCTGATGAAGGGCAGAGCCAAGAATGAAACATGCAGTACCTGACCTTAAGCCTAATACTCTTTCTGTTATTTCTCATTGAGTATTATTCTTCTGTTGATTCTTACAGCACAATAATAGGTAGAAAGGGTGAAACAATAACCAAGTAGTGATCAGGCATCTTAGTTGACCCTTTACTGGTCTAGGAAATGTTATATTATTAGCTTTTAGTATTTTGAAACCAAGAATGGCTGTCTTAATACCATGAATATTATTTAATCTCTACTTTTACCTTTTGCATGTATCTTTTTGATGGCTTTCCTTGTGAGTTCTACAGTCCTTGATTTTGTGATCCAGATGAATAGATATGACATGTTATCATATATGATTATGTCCATGTATCACCTAGGTATTTTTCTCATTGACCATACCTCATCAATAGTTTAAGGGTTTGCCAAATTAATTTTTTTTTAATATCTGAGTTTCTTGGGTTCAGAAAAACTCCATGATATTTTCATTGATAGTGTAAACTAACTGAAATAATATTCTTATATGAAATGATTTCCTTTTTAAATTTTATATAGCTTGAAATAATTTATTTTTCATTCTTTTCAATATTTGCTCCAATGCATCCAAAAAACATAATTTTTTTTTAATTTCATGGGAAAGAGTTAGATCTGATTGTGTGTCTAAGATATTGAAATATGAAGCTAGAGGAAGTATCTGTTTATAATGCCAATATTGTACTATGAAGTATAAAAATATATTGAGTATTTAATTCTAATTTGAAGTTTTAGCAAAATAATAAATCCATGAAGAAAGAACTTCAGTTCATAAAGGACAAATGATGATCTTGATGTTTCTCGCCTTTGAAGTATAAAGGGATGCAGGCTTGTAACCCTTTGGTTCATTGGAATCACATGGAGAAAATAATGCACCTTTCTATTTCAGAAACTCTAAAGGAAAAGAAAACAACCAGTCAATTTCAAAATATCTGAAGCAGGACTTGTAAAAGAATTCTACATGTAAAACAGAAATTCTTAAGAAAAGGAAAAAAATGTATAATATGTATCTTAATATTACATACTTATTTAAGATTCACCTTTTAGAACATTAGGCCTTTCTAGCAGGGACAAGACTAAAAATATGAAGAAAAAACTAGCAAGCAACAGAAATAAATGAGAGCAAAATAAATAAGACATACTGCTAGGTATTAATCAGTTTATACAAACAAGTTAGAATGAAAGGTAAGTGTGTCAAAGAAGGGTAAAGTTAATTTCAAAATATAAATATTGTGTTATTAGCTACATTCTTTAAAAGTTTCATCTTCAGGTTTGTACAGTGAAAATAAAAATAAACTATGTCGTCATGTGCCCTGCATAGTTCCTGGATTGGGGAAAAAAAAAGTATTTCATAGAGAATGAATGAATACAATCACATGCTAAATAATCACATGCATTAAATTGCATTAAATTGCTGCTGAGGCCTCAGCTTTTGAATTTGTCACTTGTAAAAATCCACCTACTTGTGAGCCACTTAATTAATTCATGTCAGTTTGAAAACAGGTTGTGTTACTACCAACAGGAAGAGATAAACCTGTTAATTGTCATGATAAAGAATCAAATGGATTTTGTGTGTATTAAAAGTAGTGGGAGGGAGGGAGACCAAGAAGAAAGAATAGTTTGAAAAAGCTATTTTCCCACTTTTATATTGCTTTGGTGTTAAGAGTACTTATCAGTTAAGAAATTGGAGATAATTATTTTTTCTCAGCAAAGATTACAGATTTTACTTGTTTATCTTGAAAACATATTTGAAGCATGGGCTGTGTTTCTAACACTGCATGATGGGCTGCCTAATTCTTTTAATTCCACAGAGAGGCATTATATCCATAGCAAGTACAAAAGCTAGTGTAAATAGACATTTTTAATTCATCATTCATACATTTAGTAGCATTTTAAATAATTAAATATTTATGGAGCATCACACTTTACAGGAGTGTGTGTTTCCTATAATTTGACATACATGGCTTATATAAAAATTGAAGATGTAATAGGATTCATGTATTTCAGCTCTGAGAGCCAATGCCTAAAACTTAAACAAAGAAAAAAATATATATATTAACAGATCCTTGTTAATTTAGTATTCTGAAAACAATGGTTTTCTAAGGTCTTAAGAAAACTATTCACTATTTATGGAATACCTTTCATGCCAATATTTGCCTTCATGGTTTAGAAAGCTGAGCTAGAATTTAGGTTATTTTATCATGTGTTGTCCTATTTGGAAAACATTACCACAGCTTTATTTGTTGGTCTTCCTTTCCTTTCCCCTCAAGATGGGGTTTCTCAGAACCTCTCTTGTTAGATGGGGTTTCTCAGAACCTCTCTGTTATCTGTTGTGTTCCCCATCCATATTTGTTTTTAAAGAACAACTCAAGTCATGCCTCCTTAATGCAAAATTGGAATCTCTCCCTCCTGTCATTTGCCCTGTGATAAAATGAAGTAATCGCACCATTGCTCACGGGGTTAGACACCCAAGTTTCTCTCTACTTTGGGAGACTAACTGAAAAGGTCAGTGAGCCCTGTACTAGAGTCTTAAAACATTGTGACTTTGAGGCATGATTGTTTATTTTACTGTATCTCCCAGCACACACTCTGTGAATACAGCCTTGTTGAAGCTAATTTCTATTGTCACTGGTAAAGTGATTGGAAACCAGTATTTTTGATTCACAAATATTGATTCACATAAGGTAGTGCCATTATGTTCACATATTTGTGTGTCCACACACAGACACCCAGACTTGCTCTACCCACCAAAAATCTGCCTTCCTTTAATCTTGTCAGTGCAGAGAGAGCCCTGAGAATTTTCGCTCACTGCAATCTACGGCAGTTAAACACAGAAGCAGTGATGTGTAGGATAGAACGTCTTTGCTCAGACATCAGCTGGGTGTGTTCCGAAGCAACGAGTAGTGTCCCAGTGCATTGTTTAAACAAAAACCTAAATGTCCAAGTACTGTGGCAGAAACACAAACTTTTAGAGAGTGATTTGAAATATACTTTTCCAGGAAAAAGAACTTTCCAGCTCAACATACATTTCATTGTAGAGATATTCTGTTTTAAATGTGTAAGAATCTTCACAGAATTGAAAGGTTCTGAATTTTAAACAGATGTAACTTCTGAGGCATATTTTACAGTTTATCAAAAGCACACTAACGGTTTATTGCCTTTGTAATTAAAATACAGATTTGATGTTATGCAATTTAAATTGCATTTTAATTTTACCTCCTTGTGGGAACTAGAATTGAAATTGGGTCATTTATGAGGTTTAAAAGTATTTATAAGCAATGACATTTTTAAGTAGGCGTTTTGGAGTTAATTATAAATTATCCTCATATTTTCAGTGTGTATATAAATATTAATTTCAAATTTTAAAGCAAATATCTTGATAATATTTAACTGGCTTTCAAAGCATTTCCTGAATAGTTTATTTTGTTTATTTGTGAAATCAGTGTGTAATTAATTTCTTTATTTTTTAAAAAGTCTCCATTTTCCCTCCACACAGTGAACATGGCCACAAGCAGGCTAATAGGTGCTGTGGCGGGCACCATTCTGGCCCTGGGGGTGATTTTTGGAGGCACAGGGTGGGGAATAGAGTAAGCATCTTTGTGAGTTTCAGAGTGTTTCTGTTTGGTTCCTGGTATGTGAGCTGACCCTCGGTTCCTGAGTCCCCACGTCTTGTCTGTTGATGTGCTCCTGTGGTGTGACTTGAATATGTTGTGTCGTGTGATTGTCTTGTGCACTGAAGAACCTTCTCCTGTCTGGAACAATGTGAGGCATAAAATGTAAACGGGGTGCTTATGCTCTTCTCACAATGAAGGCAACAGTCCTAAAGCTTCCTTTGCTCCTCCACTTGTAAAAGTAATTTTAAGATACTTTTTTTTTTACTATTTTACTGTTTATTGGCAAAATGCTTTTATCACAATGATTTTTTCAAGCGTTCGTCTAATATGGTCTGAATAATATGATCTTCACCAGTTCAGTAGATCCACATATACAACTATGAATTATCAATAGGTAGAGCTCCTTTTAAAGACAATCTGAAATATAGTAAATTCTCCAGTGATACAGGAGGCATTTGCTTAATTCTTTTAAAGAAGATGTTTAAAATAGCACCTTCATTTTTTCTTATAAAACAGATTAATAAATCAAATTAGAAGTTTACACAAATAGTTGAGACCAAGGAACATTAAGAATGAAAAGATAATTAGCCCAAACCTACAAAACCTTCAGTGAATACTTGCAAGTTATCTGGTGGCTTTGTCTTAAAAATAAAGACAGCGTGTGCCCATTGCCCAGTTAGTTCTCATAGAATTACAGCTGTATTGGTGCTTTTTAGGTTACTTCATGCTTGATCCACCTTCTCAGAGCTAGCTGTCGGTTCTCCAGGGGAATCTTGCTTTTCATGCTCTTCTGGGGACTCAACAGATACCATGATTTTCTCCCCTCTCTCTCTCTCTCTCTCTAGAGAGCATGTGCAAATAACAGAAATACTCCATCACCTGCTTTCTTTTCTATTCACTGTGGTGGTGTGGTGCTCATGCTTCACAGTTGCCAGGAGTGAATTACTGTTATCATTAGAAATCACCAGACACTGTCTACTCAACCACCCAATCCATGGATATGTTGTTAATGTCATACACAAGCCTCCATCCCATTAGTTGCAATACACAGTTATATGCTGACACTCAGGGATCCAGACATTGAAACAGCATGAAGAGGAGAGCAGGTCCCTGTGTCACACTCTGTGTACCTATGTACCCTGCATTGAAGAGCTTTGAGCATTGTTGGATCTTCTAACTCGCATCCCATCAGAATGAACTAGACTCTTCTCGTATCCATCTGTATGGACAGTTAACCCAGGAGAAGTTAGAAATTCTGGAAAAGATGTTTTATTCCTCCTTACTTTTTAGAAAATAAAATATATGGCAGAGGTAAAATATGTAGAGAAACAAGAACTTTGTCCTGTAAAATTTTATGTTGGGTCTGTTCACTGCATTATGTACTCAAGTAGTATTCCTGTTACAGGGGAAATTCTAGGTAGACATTTATGTGAAATTTCCCCTTGAGAAAAGGTAACTTTCTGAAAATCATTCCAGTTCCATATTTTTTATATTATTACTTGACCCTTCTTATGGTGAGCTGCAATATACTAATTGAAGGGATGAATTTTGATATTTTCTCTTTGAGTCTTAGAGAGAGGCAAAATCCAAGACCTTGGTTGTAAAACACAGTCTTTATTACATCATTTGTTTCCATCCATTGTGTCTAGTGTTGTTGGTTTGTGCCTATTTCTGTTGTGACAGGTAAGTCTGTATAAGTGCATCATTTTTTTCTGAAAATAGATTTATGACTTAATATTCCTGGTTTATGCACTGTTTTTATCTTACTGGTTTACTGCTATTGTTTCCCTTCAAATTCTAAATTTGCCATAATTGCTAAAAATGTAAATGTAGGTTTTGAAAAATCAAATCATGTAGTAAAAGATATATTCTTTTAACACATCCTAGTGTAATGTTCATTTGGTTACTAAGAATTTCTTGAACAGATGTTTGGTTTTGTTTTTTGCTTTTATTTCTACCCCTTAGTTTATAGTTATAATTCACGACTCATTTAGTGTGGATTATGACGTAACTGATGTACTGATTCTAACTCCCAGGCTCTATTTTCTGAATGAGTAAGGTGCAGATCATGTGAAAAACAGAATATGTTCATGGTAACAAAAAGAAAAGAATGAGTGCATATAAATGGAAGTGTTTCATTCACGCAAGTATTGGACACACTTTTTGATGGTATGTAATTTTGGCTTTGCAAGCCACAATGCATCTGCCATCGCCTCTCAACTGTGCAGTCTGAGCACCAACAGCCATAAACGATATGTAATGAGTGAGTGTGGCTGTGTTACTGTTCTTTACGAAAGCACGCAGTAGAGCCAGATTTGCCTTGTAGACCTGAGTCTTAACCATGGATTTTTAGCATAAGCTTTAGAGACAGACAAGTTTGTATTCCTATCATGCCTCTGTCCCTTTTTAGCTTCTAGAAACCTCTGATTCTTCATCTGTTCAACAAAGATAGTCACAGTTCCTACCTTAGATGTTTTCTGTGAGGATCAAATGAAATATTTGTCAAGCACTTAGAAAACTGCACCTGGCACATGATAAGTGCTCAATATAGAGCAAGTAGCTCAACTCATCTATTGCTCTTGTTCTTTTGTATGACTTTTGGTATATCTCTAGGAACCTGTGAGTTCTGTGCTGTGGAATTGCAGGGGTTAGTCTTGTGAGCTTGTCACAGATCTCTAGGTGTCTGAAGAGACAGCATCCCCGAGACCCCCACTGCAGCCAGCCTCCACAAGCATGGTGGTCTCTGCAAATAAATATGGTGCACATAATTCTGTTTCTACTGAAAGTGGCATCCATTTATGTACACAGCTGAGGGCACTGATGTGAGCAGAAAAGAGAATTTTTTTCACAGAAATGAATGGACACACAAACGAGGATTTTAAAGGAATTACTGAAATTGGCCTTGTGACTTTGGAAACATGGATATATAGTTAGGACTGAAAGTCTTTTGCTGTTGTGGACACTGTACATGCATATTAGTATCCCAAAGGATGAGATGTTTAAAGTAATACTTGGACTAAATTTAATGTTGTTTACGTGTAAAAGTAGTAAGTGAAGTTGCTTTCCATGTGTGGAGAGGAGTCACCGTAGTGTGTACCAACTCTTACTCAGCAGTTGATAGAAACTTTACCTTGTATTTTCTTTCTTGCTGTCCTTGCTGCTCCCTTCTTTCCATATCTGCAAGCCTCAAGTCTCCCTCAGTAATTCCTAAGAACTTGAAAGGTAGTCTCAGTTAAATCTTCAAAATCTTTATCCCCCTTATCTGAAATAGCCCAAATGCATTTTGTGCTTTCTTTATATCTTGCCTTTGGAACCCCATTTTGCCATTTAAACACTATCCTGGTCCAAACATTGGATGGGATATATCTTCATGGGCAAGGCTTCAAAGTCAGATCTAACATCCTTCTGACTTCTAATTTTAACTCTAAACAACTTCACGTGCTGCCTGAAAGAGCACTTCAGTAGAATATTTTTTCCTTCTTTTCATGCCCTCATTTGCTAGTCAGTTGAACTAATTTAGTGCAGTCGTGTTTTTATGCACTCTTTCACCTGTTGATTCATCATACTGGGAAAGGGGAGAAGAAAGATGCATAATGACAAAAATTGGGACCTATTTGCTTCAAATTCTGCAAAAGGTGAACTTAATGGAACTTCATTGTTAATAGCACAAAAGCTTTAGATTTAAGGACGTGCATATCCAGAAAATAGCTAGCTATTCATAGCATCTGAAGTGCAAGTAAGCTGAATAAGTAAAGGCTGTTTAAGTGTTTAGTGATCTTTTACACAGGGTATTATTTACTTCCTGAAACTCCCTTGTGGTAACGAAAGTGATTGGTTCATATGACTTTCTTCCCATGATCCTTTGTCGCAGGTCCTAGTGCCACCAATCTCATAATAGGCTCCATCGCTGGTGCCATCCTGGTAGCAGCTATTGTCCTTGGGGGCACAGGATGGGGATTTAAGTAAGCAACGCCGCATGTCTTCTTCTTGGTGGCTCTGGCACTTCTCTTTTCTGCTTACATAACCAAGTTTTGAGTTCCTGCTACAACGTTTCAAGTTTTAATAGTAAAACTGCCAAAAGTCATTTCATTCAGAAACAGACTAGAAAAGAAACATGGAACCTCAGATGTCAGCTTCAGGCAAGAGAGAAAACATGAAGGGATAAAGAATTCAGTGCATTAGTTTAAGGAGAACAGAGTAGAAGTTCTTCACTAAAAGACATTCCAGCTTTTAAGACCAAGTATTCTGAGATACATTTATTTATATATAGTTCATTGGGGAAGCAATATGATTGGAAATAAAGGAATATAAATTCCTTGTATCTGGGTAACACTGGTTTATATTCCATTGACATTTTGAAATTTTCACCGTCTACATAAGTAACCATTGGACCTTTCCCTTTTCCACGCTCACTTATTACATATAAGTTTGTGATTTGAAAAGCTTTATTATTTTATGAAAATACATTTAAAAAACATTTTCATTACTCTTCTAACTACCTGAATTAGTTTCATGTTGGAATTTAAAAGCTATAGCTTTTTGATACTTAATATTTTCTGATTAACTGCTAATATTGACATAACTCATAGACTTACTGTGTTTTCATAATGATCTTTTAGTTTGGATTGCACATTGATGAGTGAACTAAGTTTGTATATATAGACACACCAGAAAATGACAAATAAACCTTAATTATGATAAAAAAAATTTAAACCTCATTTATCCACTTTGGATGTTTCCATACCTCAGATTCATTGGGTCATTGCTTTTAATATCTTTTCGTGCTGCGGTGACTTAATTATTATATTTCTCATTTGTAGATAAGACTTCCTATGCCAAATATTCCCTATGATAAGTTTCTGAGATCCATAGAAACAAAGTTAAGTGGAGAATGAGGTCATTAACCAAATTTAAAACCCATTTTACCTCCATCTAATTAGTCAGTTTAGAAAGTTTTTAACCTGAGTTATCTGAATAATTAACTTAGGAACTTTATTCTGTTTTATATTAAGAATTCAATATATTTTAAACCAACTAGATATGAAAAACATAAACCAAAAAATGATTTAATAAATTCAGCTATTTGGTTGATTTTGTTAGCCTATTAACGTTTAATGAGTAAGCCTACACTTTCTGAGTGGCTTCAAGTTGGAAAGGTATTATTAAATGGTACTTCTTTGCTACAGAAATATTTATGACTTGAACTTGTTTGGTTAAACAGTAGTTTTGGTGTTAGTGTTTTCCCAAACACACACACACACACACACACACACACACACACACACACACACACACGCTCACTCACACACACACACATGAGCACCTCACATTTGAGTTGCTTGGCATGTTATTCATAAGACATTACCCAGATGATGAGTTACTCATATGGCACCAACCAAAATAATATTTTTGTTTGTTTGCTTGAGCCAGCCTAATTCAAGCAGGAACTTTTCTCAGTACCTCATTACTTCAGAGAAGTCACTAGTTCCATGATGTTGCTATTCATACTGTTCCCTTGAACTCTTTCATAGCTGCACCTCAAGAAAAATTAATTTGGCCCGTGCCTCCTTGGTTTTAGGAAGTCTCAATGTCAAAGACCTGCAAAGCAGCTTACTTTGCATCTTTGCTGTCCAATCACATACAATACAAATTTACCATTTCAGTCTCTGGAGATAAGAAATATTATTCTGTAGCAGGACCTCAAAACAGTGGCCTGGCCTAGCTCACAGCTTGAATTGCATGTTTCTTTGGGGATAAATGGAAAAGCCTTTATCACTGTGTATATAAGTGGATTAGGCCCTGTAGAGATTGTTTAAATCTGAAAATATGTCTGGTCATCAGAAGAACAGAGAGAAGGGAAAAATGGACACACTGAGGTGAGAAACAGCCTTTGCTTACTGCCGAGTAGGGACTGCCGTGTAGACACACGTGCTGCTGAGCTAAGTCAGCGCCTGTCCCATGCCCTATAGCACCAATGATTACTTCAAAGGAAAGCATTGTAGAAAGGCACACAAGAGTGTGAAGCAAATATTTTAACGTCCTGAAACAAAGAAATGAAGACCAAATAATTATTAAACATGTAGATAAAGGAGTTTGCATTTGGAGAAGCCGCTGCTCTGTTGGTCACTACATGAGGACTTAATTTGCTGTAGATTTTAATAGTAACTATGCAGTTTATATTAAAATTTAATTATTTCACTTTTAAATAAAAGGTTTACGTGCTGAATGATAAAGTTTAAGTTTTCCCCTCCACTTTGGCAATTTCGAGATTAGTCTAGAAGTAATTTGGAAACATTTACTAGCTCAACTGAAAGCCTTTGAGTTTTTCATTGAGTTCATTGTAAATACAGAAGAGGTTCCTTTAGAATCAGAAGCTGAAATGCTTTGTAAGAAAGATTGCTCTAAATGCCTTTCTTGGGAATCTCTCCTGGACTCAGGTTTCTATTACTAAAAGAGAACTTAGCAAAATAGCCTGGAAATTTTGTGGGTGCGTAAACTTTTAGACTAGATAAAAATGTATGAACTGCTCTAGAGAGGTACTCCTTTTTCCTAATGTCGCATTTCTGTAGATCTAACACTTGTGAATAATGTAGATGTGGACGATTGAAAGACGTGTCATACAATATGTGCCCCATTCAAGAGAAGATGCTACAGCTATGCGCTGATTCCTGATACTGTCTGCCATTTTTATAGTTCTTTTCTAAGTCTGCATTTCCTCTGAAATGGGAGACAAAAGCATGAGTATATGTGAGTATGTGTGCATATGTGAATGTGGGCACATGTGCGTGTTTACAGTGATGAATGAAGGTTTATCAAACAAGCTTATTGTGATCTACAAAGAACGTAAATTCCTTCTTTTTAGCAGAATAGTAGAGTTCAAAAGTTTTGGTTAAAGCAAACAAGACTCCTGTAAGCAAGGTTATAGTATTCCTGACAAAGAAAAACTTGCTTTAGTTTGGTAAGTTATTTTCTGATATATTGGGTGATGTGATAGGTAAAACTTAGTAAATTAAGTTAATGCCATACTCCCAAAGTAGGAGGATAATAAGGGATGAATTAGTCTATGGACTCCCCAGTCTTTAAGGCTTTAGGATTTTTCTCTGAAAAATCTCGTGGAAACTGAACATAGGTCCTTGTATCGGTTTGTCCATCTTTTCTCCAGAGCGGCATTTATTTGCACTCATCACGTTCCTTTTCTTTTCTATCACCTACACACAGAATAAAGATGGATTATGGTGCAGAGGGTTCCAGACCACTGTCCTTGTTGACTCATCTAGATTCATACCCTCTCTCCCATGTTGAATGAGAACGTTACTTGACTAGATTACTGAACAGTTACTTTTGTTAGATATTAGGAAAAATCAAGTAACTGAAGGATCATTGTAGTAGCCTCTTTCCTAAAGCTTAGGGAAAGTGACAAATGCATGAAAAAGAGAATTTTATATATCCATTTAAAAAATGAACAGGATTTCAATTATTAACTTAAGCAATGTAGATATGAACAGTGTAGCCATTTCATGCACATGAAGTTTCTCAGCATCATAGATGTTAGTAGTAGGACATAAAATAAAAGTTCTAGTAGGAAACACCTTGAAGGTAACTGTGAAGTCGTCTGTTAGTCATTCAGACCACAAGATTTCAGCATGAGTGTGAGGCGACTCCTCTCAATCTGTCATCTCAATCTGTGAAACCTTAGTGCCACATCACATGTCCTAAGCCACTATTTGATTGCCATAGGACTCAGTGGCAGTGGTGGCCATAGCAGCCTGACAGAACTGCTGTGGACAGTAAAAGTGTTAGTTGAACAAGTCTGTGTAACTATCAAGTAGTTTCCTCTCTGGGAGAAGCTACTTGGCTGCAAGGTCTTACTGAGCCGGACTTTAAGAGATTCTGTGGTTCATGATCTGTTTCACTGAACATGATAAAAGATTGTTTATATTCACCCATGAGATGAAATTTAAATGACCATATCTGGATTAAACAAGGAAAGTTAACTGAACAGTTTGAATGTCAAAGTGGATGGAGTTTGAAAGGAATTTAATCATTGTAATTAAATTTTTTCAAAGGAGTACATGTCTTTTGGGTGAGGGGTGATTTTTACAGAATTAGGAAATGGAATTAGTTGTAGCTAGTCTTTCCAGGAGCAGGATAACCCAGACTGCTGTTTTTCTGAATTCCATGACAGTATCCCAGTGCAAAATAAGGATCCCAATGCCCCTGGTGCCAGCAACTCCTGGGTGAAGCACTTTCACATTCAGACTTTGGCAGGTGCTGGTGTTAACTCCCTGGTCAGGAAGATTCAGTTTCATCCCTGAGACAGCCTCCTAAGGAAGTGAACTTAGTTTAAGGTGGTCTGGGGAGGGATTTGACAAGGGGCTTTTGCTGGAGGAGCAGTGAACCTTCATAGAAAGATAAAAAGTGATAGCACCAGATAAATATGTACCCTTGAAAGAAGATCTAAAGGCTTTATAAATCTGAGATAGTTGTTACCTGAAGAATCTTGTTTTAATTTTGTACAGATGTATATCTAGTGTATTCAAATAGAAAAAAAAATAAAGGTTTTTCAGAAGTACTGAAAATGATGAAAACTGGGTCCATGCAACGTTTATGGATGACGTTACTATTTTATATTAATCCAGGTAGGCTTACATGTTATGATGGAAAAGTTACTAGCCTTCATCCTAGTGAGAAAAGGGTATTCAGTTGTGCCTTGGCCTCCTGGGAATTCAATCAGTAGGACATTTTTTCTATTAAAAAAAATGCCGTCTAATATGCAGCCAACAACTTTTAAAAGGAGCACAAGCACTTGGACACAGCAGGTGGCCTCTCTGCCAGGCTGAACTAGAATTTCTTACTGCCATTTTAAAATGCTGGATCGCTGTTATAACCTTGGCAATAGCTACTTATCTCTCATTCCCTGAATTAGAATAAAATAATTCAGATGTGGGCAACATAGCTGCTTCCATATACAGTACCAGGTGGGTCGATCTTTTCGCTACATTCTTTTCAATCGAGAAGATATTAACATATCTCAAGTTCCATCAATACATAGCTAAACAGGTTGAGACCCTGGGTCTACAGGGTCATTTCACAAGGTCGAGGAGTTCCTGTTTCCCCCAACTTGACTCTGGAACACATGTAATGTGGTTCCGTATACATCTACCTACCTTATGTACCTTCAAGGCTATGGTCATGGGTAGTCGATGCTCTGAAGCAGACCTCCTCGGTCACACACACTGTAGAAGACTTTGCTTTTGGCCTCGCCTCTGTTTCCTGGGCACCATCAGCAATGCTTGCTTTCAAATATATTGACACAGATACTGGGGGGAGCAGGGGAATGGTGAAGAAAAGGAAGTAGAAAGTGCTCACTGCAATGTTTTACCAGCTAGGGCAGTGAACCACAGGCTTTGATCATGAATGAAGATGTTTTAGTAAACATTTTTTTTAAAAGAAAAAGAACATTTTTCTTTGAAGAGTTTTATGTTTGATATTTCAAAAGAGAAGCATCCAAGTGGTCATCTTGGTAAAAACGAAAACTTTGTAGTATGCCTTGCTACCTAATTTAAGCTTTGGTATTGTTTTTATTTTGAACTACTGTGGGGGAAGAGGAAGGTACTCAGATCCTTTTGGTACTCAGGGCTGCAAGGATAGCCAGCTAGCCCTGAGGGACTGGTCAGGGGAATGAGGGACCCTGGGGACTCCTCCGTCTCCAGTGTTGCATGATGCCTCAGTGGCAACAGCATCGCACCCCTCACCCCTGGTGTGCAGACTAAATGCATGAAGCCCCTTGCTTGATGCCCCACATGAAGCCAGACCATGGGGAGGTTGCAACCAAATTTTGTTGTTGCCTTGTAGTGTCTTGCTGGTTCTTTCTTTCCTCCTTTGAAGCCTAGGAACCACTTTATAGGAGACTGGACACTGTGAGCAAGGCATTTTAACTTGCTTAATCAACCACGCTAGACTGCTGCATTTGCTTAACTAACCCAAGCCTGTGTCCATTCTCCTTGGAGTGTACAGTCTCACTGTGCCCTCTGGTTTCCAACTTGCTAGCAATGGAAAATGCCTGTTCCAGAGTAGGGTAAGAGCTCGCACCCTCAAGGCAGCAAGGTCCCTCAGCAGGGGAAGGCTCGTTGTCATCATGGCAAAGGCCAGTTCACTGATACACAATTCTCAAGTTCTGGAAGGAAGTCGTTTTCAAGACTTTCAGAGTTTTTCTTATTTCTAAGAGCCCCCAATGGAAAGAGCCCTCCCAGTACTAATTGTCGTCTAGTTGAAATGACCCACGTCACTTACTCCTGAAATAAGAGACACATTGGGTGGCTGAGGCTTCCTTTGATTTAAAACGAACAACTTGAAGCTTCTTTTGGTCTTCACAAATGGATATACGCGAGTGGTGATGTCAAGACACTCAGTGTGTAAGCTGTTTTCTGTTTCAATTACAAATTATTTTGGAAAAAAATCTGCCTTGGTGTTGGTTGATTACTTTGCTCTGGAACTAGTGTTATTATCATGTTCTCACCCTTGCTCATCATGATCTGATTAATATTGTGAATTCCCCCCTCCCCCTCTGCTTGCATCTCCTTGTGACGTGCTCTGGAAGAAATGTCAAGAAGAGGAGGTTCGATCCTACTCAGCAAGGCCCCATCTGAATCAGCTGTGCCGGAGGAGCGGCGGCGTGTGCTGCTGGATTCTGGGTATGACATCCCTGCAGCGACATTGCCAGAACTCTTTAGTCTGTAAACAGGACACTTGGGTGGTCATGATGCAGGAACTGATATCAGGGTGACAGGGATGGG
The DNA here is from genome assembly GCA_004363575.1 of Solenodon paradoxus. Taxonomy (NCBI): domain Eukaryota; kingdom Metazoa; phylum Chordata; class Mammalia; order Eulipotyphla; family Solenodontidae; genus Solenodon; species Solenodon paradoxus. Next base: position 491,221 of record RJWH01000562.1, read on the forward strand.
GTCAAAGAAAACTGCTTTTTGGAAATCATTTCAAAGAACCCCTCCACGCCCCTGTCCATCGATGGCGGGGTGGGGTGGGGGGTCAAAAGACAATGTTGTAAAAAGAACTATTTCAGAATCTTTTTTTCTAACTAAAAGAAGAAGGAACAACAACAAAAATAAGTGCAATAAAAGAACCATTAAAAATAGCAAAAGATTTTCTTTTCTTTCCTCAGCCTGCTGGCACTTAATAACTTATAAATGATTTGGCATGATTTTTTTTTTTCCTTATCCTATCAATGACACACTTCGGTGGCATGAAGATCTAATTTTCGAAAGGGTAAAAACTGCATGGCCATTATAAAACAAGCAGCTAGCAAGCCAATCCGCAGCAAACCTTGCAACTGAATTCCTAAGGGGAAGACAACAGATGAAATCACAGAAGCTGCCCCCACACCCACCTTCGTCTAGACAGGCCATGAAGATGTCCCCGGGCCCCTGCTCTTGTTGGTCCACTTCCCTGTTGTTTTGTTTTTTTCTCTCCTGGACTGAGCATCCTCTGGAAATGGGAGCTGGAATTGAACAGTGATGCTCTTGTATAGTTCTTTTATAAATGTAAATATGGAAATAAGAGATTTTGACACATCGTTTTCACTTGTCTGTATTGAAATCTTTTTCTTGTAAAGGTTCTCTGTAAACTTGAGTTTACTGTTTGCTCCCCATGTTTTTGGTTTCTTTTCTCTCTTTTTCTCTGTTTCTGTCCTCTGGTGGCATGTGATACAATGACTGTTGGGCTTGTGTCAGAAGGACAGACATAGCCACAGATGCAGGGAGTTTGGGCACAAAATAGATAAAATTTGAAAAGGATGTGCTTGAATGACATGGAATGCTTGAAATCAAAAATAAACAAAAGAGGTGAAGACAACAAAATAACCCAATAAAACATATGATGTAAATGCAAATATATGTACTGACAAGTCTAAAATTTTTGATGCCATTATCAACATATGTATATAATGTAAGAAAGTAGACACCCTCTCAAATTATTCACAAAAGTGCCAAGCTCATGGTTTCAGCTTTTGGTTTTGACAATTTTCTTTCCCTGTCTTTAATGTGAAAGGGGGACTAAACTTAAAGCCTTAAATAAAAAAAAAAAATTAAAAAAAAAACCTAATAATTTTTAAATGTTGAAAGCTTGGAGAAGAAGTTAAGCTTCCATTTGATTCACATCTCTTGTCAATATTTCATTCATGCTTCCTCTTCCTGCCTCAAGATATATATGGTAGAACCCCACTATAAAACTTGTATTTGGGGCACAGAAATAAATGGTAGTTTCCTCATTGTCAGTATTGTTCTAATAGGCTTTCATTCTCTTGTGTTTTAAAAAGATCCTTGATTGGTCCACAGTATGTTGCTGGCTGGTGGACTGTTGCACTGGATTATGATGGGGTTTTGCTATATATGTATGTATTTTCCTTCTTTTTGCTCCAGGCAGATTTGCAGATGTTCTGGTTCCCAGTTCCGTTTGAGTTTACTGTCACTAATTTCATCCGCCAGTTATGCTCAAGCTAGCTTCTGTTCAAGTGTTCAGTAAATACGAAAATAGAGAAATTGAGTCCTGGGTTCGTTTTGAAAGTAAACATTTGTGCACTATCCCTTCAGGGAGCATCCATTAAGAGCTGAGCTTTACTGGAGGTGCCCAAAGAGTTAACACACTTCTCAAAGACCCTCTTTTTAAGAATAGGAGAGTCAGTTGTGCTAGTCACTTCTCCATGGCAAACCAGCTGTTAGATTTAGCCTTTCTTCCCTTTTCAGCAAGATCCATGACACTAGCCTCGCAACTTTTGCTTTGACTTTGGAAAGGATTAGGTTCCAAAAATGTATTACGTAAAATAACTTTTTCCCAAGATATCGTTAATTGTGTAAGTATCAAAGTCAGAGCAAAAACCATAAATTCTAGATGCTATAATAAACTATAACCTAACCTCTTAATCTTGTTATTGCTTTCAGTACTAGGTGCTACACAGGTGTGCAGTCTTTCTAGACCTAGTTATATGTTCATAGTGTAATCACAGGGTTATCTACCAGTTTCATCAGCCTTACTCGTGTCTTCTTAAGATACAGGTTGTATCCTCTATCTAGCAGTAATGGCTCTTTCAGCTTTCAGAAAGCTCAGAGGAAATGCAGATTACTTGGCATCTCTTCCTGTCACTGCATTGTTTCTCTGTTGCCGGGTCCTACCAAATTACTGCTGAGTACATGACACCATCCACATTTCATTGCTGTTCCAGAGGTACCACCAGGACTTAATAGGTACAAAATCACAGCAGTTACAAAACAGTTAAATCTCTCTTGTTGACTTTTGAGCATTTCACAAACAACATTGTAAAAGTGCGATGTTATGTTTTAAATCAGACCACAGTGGTCCCCAAATATTATGTACATAGGGCAAATGTCAGTGTAACTTTTTGTTAGACTGGCAGTTTCATAGGTCGCCAAACCTGTGTTCCAATGTTAAAATGTTTATGTGTATATGTAAAATGCACAAGCTTTAAGCTTTGTGTGTATGAATAGGAAAGATAATGCAACATACCAATTGTAAACAATGGATTATGCTTATTTTTGATGGTCTTCGGTTATGTAGTCTCAAACTCGTTGCTGTATTTTCTCTCTAACATGCTGTTCCTTTGCAAAGTTGGGTGGTGCGAATACTCCATTTTTTAATTTGAGCTCAAAGCACAAACATATCACTGTTTAATGTTACCCAACAAGAGTTAGTATTAAGTGATGACAAGTTCCCATTTCACCCGCTATATTTTTGCTGCATTAATTAATGACACCTGGATGAGGAGATGTGTGCTAACTTCATCGCTCACCCTGGGGTCCTGCATGAGCCCACTGAATTAGAGCTACTCCTATTAGATAAATGAGCAGTATGCATAGGTGCATGTTATGAAACGTGACTCACATAGAGCTATGGAATTTTCCAAGCGGTATGTGTGCATTTTTTTCTTCTTCTTTTTTTTTTTTTTTACTATGCAAAGATGGGAAATGCACAAACTTTCAAAGACTGGTGTCTAAAGACATTTACAAATAATACTTGAACCCTTTCTTTAAAATCATCCCATCATCTTTTGTACTCACTGTTGCTTCCATTGTTAATTTTCATTTGGAACTGGTTTGTAATGTTTTTTGAGTGCATAACCTGAAGTTTTGTTGAAAATTAATAAAGTCATTCATATCTCGTTAGCTGCCAATAAATGGAGATTCAGTCTTCATTGTAAGCAGTTTTTAGTTATGTGTGTATTAAAACTTGTTAACATTGAATGTTACACTTTATTTCCTTAGGCCCTTTTTACTGTGTTCTCTTGTATTGTTGATGAAATGGCCATGTGCCTGATATCAAGAGTTTTAGCAATGATCTCAATCAAAGGCTCACTGAAAATTTAAGCAGTCAATGGAGCAAAATAAAATCTCTGATTAATGATAAATATACTCCTGATTAGGTTTCAATTTCATTGGATTTATTGGAAATGCTTTGCTTATAAATTGGGAGGGGGACTCGGTAGAAAACATCATAGGATCACACCACTGCTGATTTTTTCCTTTAGTGTCTCTCTTCTGTGTTTAAAGAGGGGATGACTAATAATCACATTCATAATTTTGACCCGGTACCAAATTTACAATCAAGCTAGAAAGAAAAAATAGAAGTATTTGAGTCTACAAATTATGTTCTCAAAAATATTCGACAGAAGGTATTTCTTCACGCTGATATTCCTTCTTTGCAAATGTCTTTCAGAATATCCGATTTCCACTCCCACTTCCGTGCACTGGTTGGGCATCAACAGCTTCATATATCTCATGTCTATTCACTGCACTGATTCAGAGAGAGGCTAATCTGACCATATCATTCCTCTGATGAAAGTTCCCAAGGGTGCTTCATTTCATATAGGAAAAAGTTCAAACAGTGTGACTTAACTCTCTGCCTACATTTTATAACCTGGCTCTTACTTGTTTTTCTATTCTTTATTGCCTCTTATCCTTTAATAATTACCCTACTTAAAGTTTCTGCAAAGAGCCTCTTCTACCCAACTCTACATTATCTTATGTAAGTTTTATGTTCAAACACTATACTTCATTTGTTTCTGTGCCATTTTATGTGTAAAACACTTACAGAAACACTTAAAATTAGCATTATACTTTAAGAAAGCAGAGTGTCATTATATGTGACTGTAAAAGAACTCTCTGATGTTTTGATATGTTCCCTTGAAGTCATCCTATTTTGGAGTTGACACTGAACTGCGATCTACTTCAGGCTCCCTTGGTAAATGGTTGAGAAAGGTGACCCAGAAACCAGAAACTCCCTCAATAATAGAACAGTCACCCTAGAGTTAAACCTTTGGGGTGAACAATTAAGTAGATAATCTATATGTTCACAATGGAATTTCCAAGTAACTTCTGAAATTTAAGATAAGCACCCTCTAGGTTAATATGCAAGGTTTAGGGACTTCTTAGTTTATTCATTCAAGTATTTATTAAGCCTCTATTAAAACAGGAATTTCTCTTAGGAATTGACGCAACAAAATATTCCTGACCTTAAGCCATTTGCAATTTAGTAGGGAGACATACTTGTTTAAAATGAAACCCTGAATTTCTGAGTAAATCAAAGGTAAGTAAATAGAATCATGTACTGGAAATAAAAAGAGAAATGATATAGGACTGCTGGGTAAAGGATACAAGAAGGCTTCTGAAAGAAGTGAATTTTGAACCAGCTTAAATAATGACAAGAGTTTACCTGTCTAATAAAGTGGGAAATACACTCAAGACACAGGAAGCAACTGGTTTTGTGAAGAGGGGCTCAAACTCTTGGGGTAAATTGCGCTAATTGTCTGATAGGTTGGCTGTGTTTCCTTTGATACTCATGGTCTCCTTTCTTCTTTCCTTCCTCCCTCCCCGTGACAAACACTTGATCTATAAGAGTTTCGCATTTTTCTGCCAGGCCTCATAGACAAATGATGAGCTCTCAATCTTGTGAGCAAGGTACACATTTAAATGTAATGCAGTAAGAACCATGGTAAACATAAATATTAGGTGTTTCAGAGGAAGAGAGGAGGAGAATTCTATTTCTGACCTTGAGATCAAGGAGTTTTCACAGAAGGGACGGCCTATGAACAAAAAAGCTGTGCCATTGAACCTAATGCCCAAGATCACGTATTGCTATATTTAACTAGGGCTGACTTGGATTGGTGGAAATCCGTTCACAAATGCCTTGGAATGTTCCTTCTAGTTTTCTTCTTCAGATATCTGAATTTGTTTTGCTTGTGTGGGTATTATTATTATACAGTTCTTTGTCACAACATTATATTTCAGATATTTTCCTATTGATGTATTTCTTAAGGCTCAATCTTAAATATTTGGGGCTCTCAGCAATGACAAAGAGGGCTTTTTGACCTGACCTGAACACCACTAATATTTTCTCAGCAAAAGGATTCCTGACTAGTCTCATTCTGGTGTGAGGGGGTGGATGAGACCCATAAATGTTTTTAAAGCATCATTTAGTAAGTCCTTCAATTAAGGAGAGGTCAGAATAATTTCCTAAGGGCAGCCACACTTCCTCTGCACCCAAATAAGTGTTTATCTGTCCTTGGAGAAAAGGTTACCATCCCTCAGTCTTTTCAGAATCCTGTCAGCAGGCCAGGCTCCTTGACTAGAATAACTTATTTGCTACATACATGACTTCTGGAGAAGAAGGAAATGTCATGACACCTCATTACCTGAAAATAGTCCGGCTCTTTGCATGCGCACACACACTTGCCCTGATGTGGCTGCAAGACTTCACTTGTGACTCTACAGAGTCCAGTCTTGAGAGATCATTTATATGACTGTGAAGATCATTGAAAACCAAACTGGCCCAATAAATACATTAGTTCTACAAAAACAAGGTAAAACAGAGCAAAGCAGAACAATGATCAGGTGTCTAGCAAGAGTTCTGCAGGTTGCTTTGGAGCTGTAAGAAGCCTTCATTCTTCAGGAGATAAGTGCACCTGTGGTACAGCTTCAGGCTTCTTTGGAGCCAGGGCTCAGGGAAACCAGAAAAAGGGAAGTTGGATTGTAATGGACATACGTGAGACCTTTGTTCCACAGCAACAGACACAGATTGTAGTGCCTTTAGGATACCCATAGAAATTTAAACCACTTTTCTTACCTAAGTGAAGTGGCTATAAACAAGAGTAACATACCCAAATGTCTACAGGAGCCAGTCAGTTACCCAAATCAGCAGAACAGCCCAGTGGAAGGTAGAGGAGGAGTGAGGGAGCCTGAGCTGGGTTAGAGCACACCCTGTTTTTCTGCAGCTCCAGTCAATGGTCACCATGTGGAAAATAGGGTCCTTCATTTCTTTTTTTATGGAAACTAGTAATCCAGATTTGTATATAACATTTCATGTTTTTAAATCATGCAGCCAATTTATATGTATTTTAAAACATTGTGTGGTTTAGAATGGGGCAAACAACCTGTCTTTGGCTAGGATTGAGCCCATTGGCATCTATTATGTAACCTCTCCATAAAATAATGATGCATTAATTATCTTGAGTGGCCCTCTGAAATCATTTAATAGGTTCAGTGTACAGTCACATTTAGTTTGCTCCCAGTTAGGGTCAGAAGTAGGATAATTTTTCAAGCACAGAGTAGAACAGACATTCTCACAAGTTGCCCCTTCCAGTGTTGAACTACTATTGCTTTTTGTGGATGAAGAACAGCTACTGAAAGCCACCGAGTATCAGATAACTGACCAGAGCATACTTTTTGGTGGCACTTTGCATGCTAGGATTTTGCGCTTACTTATAGAAGACGAACTAACCATATGTTGGCTAATAGACTTTGTCTCAATGCTCACAAAAGCAGCTTAGTGGCCTGGATCCTGAGCCATGTATGTGATTGATGAGATAAAGAGCTGTGGTCGATTACTGATTCTGCTACCTGGCAACTAGAAGTACCTGACTAGATGCCCACAAATCTTAAAATGGTCATTTCTTTCAGTCTTTCACTGTCAAGGTCATTTAGATAAAAGAATGAATCAACCATTGAGACTAATCCAGAGGTCCAGCCCCATGATTTTCTCTGGAGCCAGAGAATAAAGAAAGGATACTTGAGCAAAGAATTGCAGAAACTCAAAAATCCAGCAAAAAAACTTTCTTTAAACTTTTTTGTGCTTTTTGTGATTAATTATGATCAAAGTCTACAGGTTGACTGCAGAAAATTTGAAAAACAAAGAAAAATTAAAGAAAATAAAAATCACCATTCTATTCATCAGGATATAACTCCATAAGTATTTTATTAATTTCCTCTTTCCCCCCTAATGCTACAGAATCAACCTACAATGACAGGCAGCAATTGGCTCTCAGGCCACTACCTTTCCATTCCCGTGTGTGTGTGTGTGTGTCCTATGTGCCATGTTCCGCTTTCTACTGGCTTCTGACAGATGAGGAAAAATAAGTACTTTTTCAACAGTTGACCTTAAACGACCTGTGTTCTCTGCTAGGAAGGCTTTACTTCCCTCTCATAGTAATAGTCAAATGCCTTTGCCTTCCCAAGTTTCATCTCAAATATTTATTCTTTCAAATATTTCATGATTCTTCTACCACATTCTAAGTATGCACAGAGAATTCAGGAATTCCAGTAACTGTGTGAGCTGGGATACAACCCCAGGCATTTCTTTAAATGTATTTTTTTATTGTAGTAATATTCTACACATTAAAATAATTTCCTATGTATAGGTTCCCAATTTCTTAGATATATGTCAGCACACCCTACCTGCCACCAAATCACCAAGTGTTCTTCCCCATTGTCCAGTGGTCTCCACCACCATTTACCCCCGCCTGTCCCATTCCCTTTTGGTCACCTCAGTTCCATTGCAAATGTTTCAGGGTTGGTTATGTTTCATCTGTTCCTTTGTTTTGTCTATTCCCATTCCACCTATAAGTGAGGTCATCTGGTATCTATCTTTCTTCTCTTGACTTGTTTCACTTAGTATAATCCCCTCTAGTTCCATCCATGTTGATTCATGGATCTCTTCTTAGGGCTGTGTAGTATTCCATTGTGAATAGGTACCACATCTTCTTTATCCATTCATCTGATGTTGAAACTCCAGGTATTTTTGACTCCAGAGTTCATTCTCTAACCACATGTCTTCATTGCCTCTCTGATATTCCCATTTTACAGTTGAAACAATGTGAGTGGAAGGTCTACCTTGAGATCACCATCTTAGTAAGTGACAGGATCAAATCAGGATACAGAGAGTTCAATTTTGGACCCTTTCTCTGAACCCAGGAGAATGTGGAACATAGCACTTGGGGCACAAAAAGTTATCAGGGCGTGGAAACAGTCTGTCTTTGGAGAAAATCACTTGCTATGTACCTTTATGGGCTGATTCTGCTACTACTACTGCTGGAATCAAACTCATTGCCATCACTAGGAGAAGGAAGGAGCGTTCAAGTTTAGAGGACTTGTAAAAACATAACTCTCTAAATGTAAATTCCTACCTTTTGTTAGAATTAGAGAAAGGCGATAGCATGATGAAAGAAATGGTTGAAAATTTTTTACTACAGCACTTCACTTAGACGGAATATGTCAATCAACTGATGTATCTGCTGGATGTTAAAAGAAAGAAGCAAATGGGTTTTTGGTACCTCTGATGAGTGAAACAGTTTTCTGGTACAAAACAGATGAGTAAAAAGTTATACAATGTCACAATGACACTTCGAAACCCATATTAAAAAGAATTTCATTGAGTCGGCATCTACTGAATTAAAGACCCGTGGTTGGTAAGAAAACGTGATGCCTAGATGCTGCTCTAAAAGATATTAGAGTTTTAGTAGAGGAGCTGAAAAATAAGTCAAGAATGACTAGTAATGACCAAAGTGTCATGTTAGGTATGGGAAATACAGATAAGCTACTATGGAAGAACAGTAGAGGGAATACTACTTCCTGCTTTTGAAGTATAGGGAGGAGAGAAATAAATCCTGTGGGTGCATCTGACCTGGTACCTGAATAACTGTTGAACATGGAACATACTTACATGGGGAGAACAGTGTTGCAGCTTAAACTAGATAGAATGTAGAAGTTCAACCGAAATAACAAAGACCAAACTATCAGTGTTTTAAACAGATAGGAGATTTTCACTGTGTAGGACACCCAAAACCATTAAAATGGTTATACACACACTCCATCTTGCTGTGCAATCCTTAACACACAGCTTCTTGGGAAAAACCCACTGACCCAGCCTTCATCCACCGTGTCTGCTGCCCAGGAAGCAAAGAGAGCGGGGAGACATAGAGGGCCTACCGATTCTTCTGAATCTCCATCCAGAAGTTGTATGTATCATTTTTTATCACATACTTTGGTTAGAACTTAACCACATACCCACGCCTAGTTCCAAAGGCAATTAGAAAACATAATGGAGGGAGCGTGTATTATTACTAGAGAAAGGTTAGAAAGAGACATAGACACCTACCAGTCTGACTTAAAGCTTATAGAAAAGTGCTGTGGGGACTTGGGGGTAGTGGGGTGATGTGTTGATGAAATCTACTTTGAGGAACAGAGACATTATAAAATGTTTATTCCGCTTCTTCCTGGGCATGCTGGAAGATAGGCATAGGCTGTTGGCTCTTTGGAGGATTAGCTTTAATGAAGAAAACTGCCCTCCTCAAAGTGGGATCCATATAATGATGTGTTCATGTGAGATTGTCAAGACCCAGCCCTCTTATTCCCTCTCAAAACAGTTCTCAAGGGTCAGACCAGTTCCAAAAGATTTACTTTTGTTGAGCCTATATGGAAGCTCATTTCATCTGCCCCATCCTCTTTCATTCCCGCCCTTTTCTCAGCTGTAGGGAAGCACTCTTTCATAAACATGGTGTTCGTTAATATGCTTCTGAGTCTGCTTCCCAGGAAGCCCCATATAGAACAATCACCAGTTTGATTTTATCAGAACATAGAGGGGAAAGAAAGGAAATAAGCAAAGAACTGTAGCCCTTGATAAAGTCATGGGGCTCCAGAACCAAGTGGACCTGATTGCACAGGCAATTGCTGGCAGATTTCTGGGCATCAGTTATCTGGCAGTGGCATGGAAGCTAGACTGTGGGTAGGAGGGGTAGGAAGTAGACAAGTCAGCTGGGATACCAGGGCCATACCACAAAACTGAAACCGGACTCTGGCAATGTGCAAAAAAAGTGATAAAGGACAGATCACACAGGCAGAATCACCAGAACCAAACAGCTAGTTGTGGACATCAAGAGAGAAGGAAGAATTAGAGATAAAGTTCTGATTTGACAGCTAGTTATTGGGATGATGAGGACAGTCTGGAAGAGATCCTGATTTAGGGATCTGCTCTGAGGAACAAAGCAAATATGTATTTCATTTTGTATCCGTTCGGCTTGAGGGGTTGAAGGAAAGAAATCTAGGTTAGGATGTACAGCAGGCTTCATTAAAATGAAGATATAGGACTCTTCCAAGGGGTTAAGAAGGAAAAATTTACATGATAACCGTTTAAGGATGTAATAAAGTAAGCAATAAAATTGGAGACATTTTCTAAGGGAGGTATATAAAAAGGGAAGGGAAAGGAGTAGATGAGAGAGGAGGTTGAAGAGACTGGGAGAAAACATGGAATAAATGCAGCAGAGGAAAAAGATTACTTCCATGAGATTGACTCTATGTGCTAAAAGATTACTAACAACAGAACTGAATTCAGTTGGTACCAGGAACAGAAATTAGCAAGAAGATGTGAATCTGCCTTATAGCCACAATTCCAACTGACAGGAAATCACTAATGGCTTTCCATAAATGGCAACATGAAACTCAATTACCAAAAATACCTGGGGGCTTCATTAAGACATCTGAAAAAAAAAAAAAAAAGTGAGCGAAACTGGGATGTTCACACTTGAAACTTTTTTGTTTTTTTAAAGGAAAGGTACAGGAAAGAATGAAGGTAAGCAGAGGCAGGCATTTAGGAAGAAAGAAGAGGAAGAAGCACTTCATTTATTTTATTTAGTTTTTCAGTTGGTTGTTCCTCCATCCCACCCCCCCACCTGATTCCAGGACAAGAACCTAGAACCTTGCGATGTCTGTGGACTGCACCCACTGCTACCCCAGGGCATGCCACACTTGAAACTTTAAACAATATAGCCACGTAGCAAAATAATGCTTGCTTAAAATATGTTATTTCAATTTCTATTACCACAATTACACTTTCTTTAGACTGAAACTGAAATGATAAGCATTTGGCATTCCAGGAACAAGAGATGAGAATGAAACTTCCATACTTGTTAGAAACCAAATACTGACTGATCACCAAGTAGTTGTTTATCAATAACATCACAGTAGCTCCCCACAGAAAAATATTATTCCTAGGTTACCACGACAGGAGTGTAGAAGGCTGGCAGAAGGTAAAACACAAAGAAAGTTGGCCATCATCTTGAGTCTCAAAATTAAATTTTCAATGCCACCCAAAAAAGAGGTAAGATGCTTAAGACATTTTATCAGGTACTTAATTATCTTGGTAAATGTAAGTTGATCTTAAGAAATAAAAGGAACCAATCCAAGTAGAAAGTTATGGTTACAGGTTACAGTTCTGTATTTTATTGAATTCTCAGAAAGTTGCATAATCTCTTCTTTCTTAGTGATGCATTGTCTGGAGTAATATTTAATTAACTTTGATTAGAAATGAAGAAATAGAATTTTCTTTATTAAAGTTGAAAAAACTCTGAGAAGAACTCGTACTCAAATATTTATATGAGACCAAACATTCAGATGAAAGTAGGAAAATGATCAATTCATTTGATTTTTGTTTTGTTCTCAGGATATATACTGAGTAGGTAGCTGCTCACATGAAATAAAAAGCCTTTGGCTTTTTATCGATGAATGAATTACAGATGACTGTACCTGGGAGAAGTTTTATAACTATTGAAGTCTGTATAATTTCCAATTTGTTATTCAGACAGGCAAATAGTTCATATATCCACAAATTGTATATCACTTTTATTAGTGAACTGTAACTATATTTTATAACATAATCACTGTTTGACTTTACTGCAGTATTTGATAGTTTGCCAAATAACTTTGAAATTAGTTTGGTTAGAATGTTTCTTGTACATTTACTTTTATTATAATGAAAGTGAAAGATAAATTTTTAATTCCTTGCATAAAAAGTGATTGACAGATTAAAAATAACATGAAACTTTGTCTCTGAACAAGAGATTTTTTTCCATTATGGAAAAAATAAACCCTAGAAGCACCCGTAACAGACTAATCCCAACCCCTCGTAATACTCTTCTTCCCCATCTGGATTTAATGAGGGTCCGAGAATGCCTCTACTTCCTCAGTTCAGTAGGAGAAAGTCTGTCTATAGAATGTGTTATGGGGTTAACCCTTGTTCCAGCAGCCATCTAAGAGAAAGGAAGCAGTCAGGAAAGCTGCTGGGACAAAGGTTCTGAGCAGAGTATTACTGATCAATGGTGATTTAAAAATGAGGTGGGTCACATTTGAAACATGCATTTGTAAGACTCTTCAGAGTCAGGGGTTGGATCTGTTAGTAGATGAGCATGACTACACTTTATTTCGTTTGATACTTTTGTTTCCTCCCATGTTCTACAGTTTTATGCCTAAAAATATTTACAGTTGAAGAAGATAGAGAAGTTCAACAGTCTTAATAACCGGTATATCACCAAAACATTTCAAGAACTGATGGATACTTGATGAAATGGTTAATGCAAATGCTTCCTGTGTGGGCTGTTGCCGGATGGCTTCCTCGTCTTGAAGCAAATCAATGCAGTGGCTGCATCATAGATCTCTTGGGCAATTCCCTCACTGTGCCTGTTACTTAGTGAGGAAGAGGTGTTACATTGGAAACTCAAGAAATTTGTCCCAAAGTCAAATTTCTTTTTATGCTGAAGATGACTATGTTGACTCTCCATGTTGCCTAGATGCAAAAACTCTCAACAAAATATTGACAAACTGAATCCAACAATGCATCAAAAGATCACACATAATGACTAAGTGTAGATGCAAGGATGGCTCAACATATGCAACTCTATTACATAATACACAGAAGCAAGGAGAAAAATCATATGATCATGTTAATGATGCAGAGAAAGTATTTTATAAGATTCAGCACTCATTTGTGATAAAAAAAAATCTAAATAAAATTGAGATAAAAAGAACATAACATAATAAACGCCATAGAAAATAAAACCCATAGCCAACATCATACTTAATGGTGAAAAATTGAAATTGTTTCCTCTAAGATTAGGAATGAGACAAGGCTGTTCACTCTCACCACTGCTATTTAACATCACACTAGAGGTCCTAACCAGAGCAATTAGGCAACAAGAAGAAATTAAAGGAATACAAATGGACAAAGAGGAAGTAAAAATATTATGTGCAGATGACATTGTAATTATGCAGAAAACACTAAAACCTCTATAAAAATTCTACTAGAATAAATCAATGAGTACAGTAAAGTGGGAGGCTAAAAATTAATATACAAAAATATGTGTATATTTATATGCAAGCAATATAATAGAAGAAAATGAAATCTATGACAAAGGAGCTAAGAGCATACAATGGAGAAAGGAAAATCTTTTCAATAATTGTTGTTGGGAAAACTGGACAGCCACATGCAAAAGGATGAATCTAGGTCACTCTCTAACACCATACACTAAAATTAGTTCAAAATGTATTAGAAGATAACATAGGCAAGTTATTCCCTGATATCAACCTTAGAGAGGAATTGGGGTGTTTAATTCCAGCAGCAAGGGAAACAAAAACAAAATTTTTAAAAAATGAACTATATTAAACTAAAAACTTCTGCACTGTGAAAGAAACTATCACCAAACCCAAAAGACAACCTACTGACTGGGAGAAGATACTTGTATATACATCTGACAAGGGCTTAATAGTCAAAATATATAAAGAACTTACAAAACTCAAGAACAGGAAACAATCAAAAAATGGACAGAAGAATTAGACATATTTTTACAAAGAAGACATATAGATGACCAATAGGCATATAAAAAGATGTTTTTCCTCACTTGTTATTAGGGAAATTCAAATCAAAACAACAATAAGATATCATCTTATACCTGTGAGATTGGCTGTTATCTCAAGTTTGGAAAAAAAATGTTGACAAGGATGTGGGTAAAAGGGAACACTTTCATACTCTTGGTGGGAGTGTAAATTATTGCAACCTTTATAGAAAGCAATAAGGAGGTTACTCAGACAATTGGGAATGGAAATTCCATATGATCCCATCATCCTACTTCTGAGTATTTACCCCTAAAACACATAAACACTAATATGCGGAGATATATTCACTCCCCTGTATTTATTGTAAGATTACTATAAATAAGTAGTAAATAATTGGAAACTACCTAAGTGCTCATTTTCAGATAAATTGATAATGATGTGGTATATATGTATCTATGAATGTATATAAGTAAATATATATAAATATAAAATACCATTTATTGAAAAGACTTTCCTTTCTCCATTGTATGCTCTTGTATCCTCTGTCATAAATTAACTGACCATATATATGTGAGTCTATTTCTAGTGACTCAGCTATATTCCACTGATCTGTATAGGTTTTTATTCACATATATGTATGCATGTATGCATACACATAATGAAATATTACACAGCCCTTAACAAGATGAAATTCTGCCATTCACGACAGCATGGATGGAACTAAAGAGGATTATGTCAAGCGAAGTAAGTCAACAGTAGACTGACCAGATTTCCTTGAGACTAAAACAGTACAGGGTTTTTGGATCCCCTTAAAAGGCTGGGCCTGGGACAATTCAACAGCCCCTTTAACTTCGTGTTGCAGACAGTCCTGGCTCATTAAAAACGAGACAAAATTGACTGGCGGGAAATATGAAAACAAACAGTACTCTCCCAGTTAAAACGGAATGTATGATCAGCCAAGTCGGGAGAAAGAAAAAAACCAGATGATCTCACTCATTTGCAGAATATAAGGAAACAAAGCAAAGGAACAGAAAAAACAAAAACCAAGCCTTGAACATAGACAGCAGAACTGAGGTTACCAATGAGGAGTGGGATGAGAGCTGGAGCAAGGGGTTGTGGAGTCCAACAGATGGTGCTGAAGATCTTTTGGTAATTTGATGATGGGCAGGTGTGTTGCCCTATATTTCAGGAATGGTGAGCTTACACATTTGGGTTTATATTATTTTGTAGATCAAAGTTACCCCAACAGTATTAAATTAAATTAAATTAAAAATAAAAATAAATAATCTGGTTTATATATTTGTTCGCTTAAATATTATTAACCTCCTCCAGTAGAATATACATTCCACAGAAGCAAAGATGTTGCTAATCTTCTTAATTGATATATATATATATATATATCCCATGTCCATGACAAAAGACACATTGTGTGCATGTGTGTGTGTGTGTGTGTGTTCATAGAAAATATTTGAGAAAAATCATTCTCTTTTAGTTTGGGCATATGTGTCAATATATTTCAATACCTTGTTCTTTGCTTGCCTTCATTCCTGAATTGCCTATCAGCTCATGGTTTAATACATACCTGGATGATCTCTCACAGCACCCAGTAGAAGAAATGCTTTGAAACAACAAATATTTGGACATCTCAACAATCTCCATTCTGCTCAGGAAGCCGCTATGCATGGACCCCCCACATCCTACTATTCTGACCTCACGCCAGAGAAGAAACACAGAATGAGATCATTCACAGGAAAAACTGAGTGATGACTGTCATCCCAAAAGGTTATGGGTTTTAGTACAGGTTATTATATATTTCTGACTTTCCTCAGTTGATTAGCATTAAATGACTATATGCTTTAATAAAAGACAGTCTAAACAATCTACAAAGTCAGCTGTTATAGGTAAGCACATTTTTATATTATATTTCACATAAGGAATGAAGACCTTAAGATAAAGGTCTTCCATAGACCATAAAATGTTTTCATTTTCTTAACTTGAAATTTAAGTACACACAATGGGATTAATGATAATTTTTGGTTTTTGTTACACCCTATCACTTGTCATTGTCCTTTTGTGTGCATGCATACATTTATTTAATTGCCTGTTGATTGACTTAATACTCTATAATGAATATCCATGAATCCACCTCAGTGTGATCATTTGAACATTGACTAATATTGATTATGTGAAATGACTTCATTTTGTCTTATTGGACTCTCCTTGCTTAATATAATTACTACTTTGATTCTTACAACAATCAATTCATTGACATTTGAAAACTTAGATGGTTATATTCTTTTACATATTCTTAATAAATATGTTGTTTGGTTTTGGTTATTTTAATTTTATAAAAAGGATACTAACATTTTTAATATAACATTTAAGGGCTTATGATTTCCATCTAAATATTATATTTATAAAACTATGCATGGTATTCTAACTATTCTAACTACATTCATTTTAACTGTTGTGAAATAATCTACTGTGTGAAGATGCTGTAATTTATTTATTCACCCCTTACTCTTTGGACATTGTAATATTTTTTGTTATTTGCTATAGGAACAATGTCTCTGTGAACACTGTTGTGTGCATTTATTAATGTGCAAGTGTATGAATTTCTCTGGTGCTTACAGTGAGGAATGTAATTGTTCACTCCTGGGGTGATAGTACTGCTTTTAATTCTTAATTTCAATAATTTGCTAAATTCCAGTATTATCTAATTATTTAATTATGGATTAGTGCCAGAAATAAAAATAATAAATTGGGAAAGCAGGAAGTAATTTTCAAGTTATCTTGTTGGATCTGCCTAATTTACAGAGAAAATTAATACATAGGAGAAAGTAAATGATTTGCCCAAAGTCTTAGAAACAAAGGGATTTTTAGGTGCATTCCCAAATAGTTTATACAACATTCACTACATTCTTACAGCATCTTCTTTTTCTCAAATATACAATGTTTGGTGAATCATAATAAAATCTATGCATTTAAGATAAAGAATGGGTAAGTAAAAAAAAGTAAGCAGAAAAGGGTTAAAGTTGAATTCATTCAATGCATAGTTATGAGCTCTGCTTCCCAGACCACTTGCTTCACTAAATGACCATGTGACCTGGCTGTAGTGTCTGAATTTAAGCTACGTCCACTGATGAGGGTTACAGAAGTGACATAACTTTAAAAAGTAATGGATGTGACTGGGTGAAACCATCTTTCACCCACTTCCTGCCTTGAATGCAGATATGATTCTGGAGTTGTGACAGCTAATCTGTGAGTCCAAAGGGAGGTTAGAGGACAGAAATGCCATATCCTTGGGCCACTAAATGACACCAGCATTCATTAGTCTCCTGACTTCTTTTTTAAGTAAATACTTTATTTTAAGTACTGTCATTATTTTCTGTTTTTTTTGTTTGTTTTTTTTTGCCATCTTGTGTATTCCTAGCTAATGTGCCATGCTATAAAAATTATCTCAAACTAGATATAGAATATTTCTTATTTCTCAGTGTTTGAAAATCGAAATCTCATCATTGAATAGAAAATTATTTTCCCCTTCAAGCAATAACGATTAATTTATACTTTCATGCTTTGCATCTACTTTTAAATTATAGTCTTTTGATCAAAAACTCCATTTCAGAATATGTGTCCATAATAACATCAAAATAATTTCTCCATTCCGCAAGAGCATGATAAAAAATCTGGCCACTGGATAAAGAAAAAAAAAACTGAATTAAATTGACCAACATTTTAATTTCTTTGTAAAGTGAAAGACATTTTATCAATGCAAAGCTGATTAATGACAATAACTACTCCAGTTTCTGATTCAAAATGGGACTATCCTCATAAATAAATTGAATCAATATTGATAAAAAAATTCTTATATATGTGTTGGACTCTAGAGAGTATAGTATTTAGACATGAATCTTATCCTGCAGGAGTTCACAACAGGGGTAGGAGTGGAAAGATGAGGAGAGACTGTATAGCAATTACAATACAGTTAACATACAATGAAAGTACGAAGAGAATTATATTTGAATTTAGAGGATAATTAACTGCCTTACACACACACATGCACACACGAAACAAGGGAAAGTTTCCCATCTTGCAAATCTGATTCAAATTTTATGATATTTTATCTCTTAAAACACATGGTCTTTATTTGTCTTTTCATGGATGTTTTCTTCTTGGCAAAAGGTCATGATTGTCACTGGACCCTTAGCTTTCTGCATTGCGAATCCTTCTCCTCCTATATGTACTCCTATGTGAAGTAGACATTTTTTGGTGTTTCTCACTACTCCATCATAATTGAAACCTTAGGGAAAAGAAATTACTGCGAAAACCTTGACCTTTGTCATTGTTGCCTTGGAATGTAAATCAAATTGAAAATAAATTTCTTGTATTGCAGTCTCTTTTGGAAATAAGGACAAAAGACAAGACGATTCTGAAAGCCAATACCTATAATGGTCACTTGTGAACTGCTGGGGTAATTGCAAGAAATAAACTCAATTCTTGACAAGATCCTAAGACTCTTTAAGGGCTTTGCAACTTACTGGATAGAATGGGTAGAGGGTGGCTCTATCTTGAGACGTACTCTAGGATATAAATGCCTCTACCACCTATTACCTATTACCACCTATTATTGGATAAGCAGAAAAAATATGAATGAATTATTCCTGTATTGCTGAGTAATTTTCCCTTCAGCACATTTTAGAATCAATGTCTGATATTATCTAACTAGTTCACTGCAACTTGTCCTTATGAATTTGATGATACTTAAAGACTGACTCATCCACTTAACCCAATGGGCATTCCAGGAAACTGTTCTTGTTTATAGCCTTCTTCAAGTGATAGAAAATCATAAAAAGGAGAGAAAATAATTGCTACGACTATCTGATCCCAAATGTTAAAGAAGCACCCTATCCTTGAGTGTTGGCCTCATCATTTGCAAATTAATTCACTGCTGAAGATGCAAACTATATAGCCACTCTCAAATTTCATTAAAATGAATCGGAAGTTCTTTTTAATGTCTTTGAAAATTGCTTCAAGTGGCAAAAATCAGAAAATCTACCCACGGGCACCTTCAGTTAATTGCGATTTGCTTCTCAACTAGTCATTCTTTCACCCGAGGTTGTAAACCACATAAAAACCCCAACTCTTCGCATGAAAAATGGCAGTCAACTGTATAACTTAACATCATGCAATTTTAAGTGATCCATTGGTTTCTTGAATATATTTTCATAATGAATATTTTGATGTGATGAACTGATTTTATATTAAGTGGTTAAAATAATTCTCTTTGTTTTTTTCTTTTCCTCCCTCAGGGATTCACATCTTTTCTTTGTAATATATGTACATTCAAAGTGTTAGAAACCTTTTCACTTTTAGGATATGTTGGAATTAAAGGAAGTTCTTCACAGGTTGATCAAGGAAACAAATTAATATTAGATGCTAAGATCTTTCTCTTTGTAAGGTGGACCTGCCATGTGTTACCTTCCAGTTGTTGCTGAAACGCGAACAGGGGAATAAGAACAGACTATCCAGTGAAGAAACTAGTGAGACAGATAGTGCATGTATTTGTACAAGCACGCTATTCAGAACAGATAAATGACAATGAATAAAGCTAAGTTTTGGAAATAGAACTGATCTATTCTCATCAAATAAGTGACCCCAGGAAAATCCCCTAGCTTAATGGCAAAAAGTGGGAATGGGAAGGGGAGAATAAAACTGTATGAGGCTGGGCATATAAAAATAATGCTTTATAAAATGTAGGTACTGATTGAATGTTCATCATTGTTAGTGAGTCTGGTTTGTGGAAATGTAATGAAAAGGCTATCAAAACCAGCATCCTTGTATGTTGCATGTGTAAGGGTGCTTATTAATTCAAATGGTAAGGTATTCATTGAAATGATTTGTGTATGGCATTTTACTTTTGCAATTATTAAATCGCAAAACTTAGATAAACTATATATATATATATACATATATTTCCTTACAGATGCTGATTTACAGCGATACACACTTTACGTCTACTCAGTGTTATGATGTGTCAGGTCCAGGTAGGGTAGTGGCTTGATCAACTGCCTCTGGTCTAAGCACAGTCCACATTATTTTCCAGGACCCGAGTTTGCATCCCAGGCTGAGAAGAACAAAAATGTGTACAACTAAACACAAATGAAATGCTTCTTGGTGTACCCTGGTGGAGCAGCAGGTGGATTTATCACCCCCAAAGGGACAAGACACAAATAGCACTGGGTTTGAGTCCCTGACCTAGGGGAAAGCCACCAGTGTGAACAACTAAATATAAATAAAATAAAGATGTTTCTTCCTTCTGTCTCTTCCTGCCTGCTTGCCTTCATTCCTACCTATCTCTTTCCTTTAAAAAAAGTGTTATGGTGTACTACTTCTTCAATAAAATTAGTTTTATAAAGGAACAATATATAGATAGATAAATAGATTTCTTCCTGAGAATCTCTCCAAATGTCCTGATAATTAAGAAAAATTAAATGTTTGGTACAACAGGATATGTAGTCTTTAGAATTTCTTCTAAATAAAAGTATTCATAAGATGACTACTTAATTTTAAGACAAAAATTGATAAATTATGAGAAATATTTAATCAGGGAATTATTTTCTAGGATAGTACTAGAAAACTTTTTCCGAAGGTCTAAAGTTCCAGCCTCAAGTAGATACATTGAAAAAAAACTTTTCATTAACTAAGCTTAAAACATTTTAAAAATAAAAAAGCTCTTTACTCCCTTGGCAAGAACAGTTTGGGCCATCTGATTGGAATAGCAACATCGCATGTACACACCCTCAGCTTCTATAAAACTAGTGATCATTTCAATTCCTTGTCTTCAAGTTTAGAGGAAAGGCGGAGCTCAGCTGGTGGCCTTTACCTTTATTCCATTTCATCATCTAATTTCAGTGACTGAGCTTAGAATTCAGAGCCGTTTTACTGCGAAAATCTGAAACTAAAACATCCCTCCACCTGACTAGAACCTCTCTGCCTTTCTGTATCCTTTCTTATACTTAGATTTTCCCTTCAGTGAAACCTCCAATTTCCTCCAGTTTCCTCCAGATCTTTCATCTCTCTGCCCCCATATTTCTTCCTTTATTTACATATTTTTTAAAGGGAAGGTGCCGCTGAAGGTGAGCAGGCAGGAAGAGAGGAAGAAGAAGCATTTTATTTTTGTTTTGTTGTTCACACAGAGGTGTGTGACCTGTTCCTTCAGAGGTGACTGACCTAACCACTCCTCCACCTTGGTGTGCCCAGTCTTTCTCTTTTAATACCTGTTAATTCCCTTGATGCTTTTATCTTCCTCCATCAGCATATGTCCAACACTGAATCAATGTAAAAATGGCCATTCTTTTTATCGACATGTAGTCAGATAAGCACTGAAGGAGAAAAGGAGATGGCACTAACCAACATTTTTCAAGTAGTTGCAATGTATAAAATCATCCTAAGTATTTTTCTTGTGTGATTTCATTTTGTCTTCTCTAGCCATAAGGGAGATTTTTATCCACTGTACAGGCAAGAAAGATTTCGGAGGTTAAGTCACTTGCCAAAAGCATTAGATAAAGTCAAAAGCACCATCAAAGGCAGACACCCCATTTTTTTCAAAAAGAAAAAAAAGGAAGAAAAAGAATGCTGCAATGCTAATTGTAAGATACCATCAGTCGATACAAGTATTAAATGTGGAGAAAAATGCATTTAAGAATCAATGAAAAATGACAAGGGAGAGAGACATGGTATAGGCCCCGGCAGCCTGGAACCAGTGTGTAATAGTTTTCTGTCTCATAAAAATCACATAAACATGCAAAACAGTTTATCACAAATTCATGGTCTCAAGCTTTGCCTGAGCTTTTAGTTCTTTATTTTCTCCCTCTCCACCCCTCCCCCTCTGTGCTCCCTTTAGTTATCTCCTCTCTTCTCTTCAGTGATTATTCCAAAGTTTTCCATTGCCCTTTCTTTACTTTACTCCTTACTTCATACCCTCCCTTACTGGCTTTTCTGTGGATGACTATGCATCTTACTTCACTTCACAATATTGAGACCATTAGTCAGCATCTCTTTCAACTCAGGTCTCCCTCTCTGCAATACAGACATATCCACATCCATAGCCCTCTTCATGCTTGTTTCAGTGGGTAAATTATCCCTTCTGCTAAACATTGCCTTTTCTTTAATCTGTCTTGCTACTCCTCCTCACTTCTGAGACTGTTATCCTTCTAGCTTGAATTTCAATCCTTTCTCTCTCCCTCCCTCATCCTGCAAACAAAACCCAGCTCTAGCCCCTAACCTCCTGTCCCATCTTTTTCCCTCTTTATATTCAAATGTAGAGTGTTCCCCAAGTGCCATCTGCATTTCCTCACATTCCATATCTGCCTCAACATTCCACAACACCCCCCATCTCCCACCCAACACACACACACATAAAACCACTCAGTTGAAATTGCTCTTAAGTTCCTAGGTGACCTGTTACTTAGATCCAGTGGAAAATTCCTTGTCTTTGTTTTGACTCCCTTTACTGTATCTCTGTGATGTGGTTAATTTCTTCACTCTTTATAAAAATCTCCATCTTATTGACTTCCAAGTCACCACACTCCTGGTTCCTCTTAACATTTTATTTATTACTCATTTAAATGTTGGCATTTTCTTGGTTCTGTCCTCAGGCTACTGTTGTACCCTCTTTATATACTTTCCTGTGAAGGCTTTAACTATTGCCTAGAGGTTGGCAAAATTCCAAATCTAGACATCTTTTCTGAGCATTGTGCTCCAAGTGTTTCACTTCAGTCCCTTTCTTCCCTTTGTTATTCAACATCTCCATTTGGGTATCACATCTCAAACACAGCCTCTTGAAAACAAAGTTCTGTATTTCCCTGTATCAAACATATTTCTCAAACCATATTTTCCCTCTCTTAGGAAATAATCCAAACTTAAATTACTTAGCCTCCAAAACTTGGAATTACGCTTTTATTTTCTCTTTTTCTTGTATTATCCACCAATAAGTTCTGTCATTTCTATCACAAAAATATATTTAGAATTTGATTATTTTCACAGATTTCGCTGCTACTATCCTTATTTAACCCACCATCGTATCTCATCCAGATTATTGTAGATCTCCTAACTAGACTCCAGGCTTTTGTCCTTGTTTCTCTCCAGTCTGTTCTATACGGAACAGCTCAAATGGATTTGTTGTCACCTTTCTGACCTCATCTTCTACCATACACTCAGAAAACTCTGTTATCATAGAACACTCATTCTGTGCTTCTGCCATGCCCCAGCTAGAGCATTCTTTCACATATCTATGCATAACTCATGCTTTCACTTAAGTCTTTACTCAAATATCTCTTCATTGGGAAGGGCTTCTCAGTATCACTATAAAATAGTTCTTCTCCACTTCTTTTTTTCTAATCCTGTTCTACATTCTCTTGATGCTCCTTGACTTTTTCTTATCACACTTAAAAACTACATTTTTTTTCTTGAGTTTGATAGACTCTGATTATTGATGCATGCAAGGCATTATTTAATTAGCTAATCATATGTTTGCTTTTGATACATATCTGGAAGTTCAATATTCAACACAGAAATTAGAAACACAAATCATTACACAGACATACAGACACATATATATATATAATTTTAAAATTAAAAAATAAGTGTTCTCCCATAACCACTGAAATGTAAGTACCAAGAATGCAGGAACTTTGTTTTGTTCCTTCTGCATACACATCATTTAGGACAGTGCTTGGCACATAGGCATCTGAAAACAATGTAAGATCTGAACATTTAGATACCAGTGTTTTCAAGAATAACGTACCAATGAATATGCTTCAAACCAGAATTAAATTATCATATTCATACATTGTTCTTCCTTCTCTCTGTATATTTATTTCCTTGACTTTGCATCCTAGAAATATGGAATTGTCTTGAGTTGCTCTCTTTATTACTTTATATGCTATGTTCTCTGCCTGGAAGAAACTACTCCCTTCCCCTTGACTCCAAGACATCTGACTTAACTCCTTTAAGTTCAATAGTCACTTCTTCCAAGATGTCATCTCTTCACCCTCCTTCTTCCTTTCCTCAAAGTCCCCTGTGCTACAATGTCATGTATCTCTAATGTCCTTCTCAAGAGACTGAGAGCTCCGCTTATGACTCTTTGCCATGTCCTTTGGGGATAAACAAAAGCAGGCATCAATATGCCCAGTTCACAGGCTGAGAAACTTAAATACACTCCCTTTGGTTTCACAACCTTCTTTCCTCCTTTACAATGGAGGAAACACCCAGAGCCCCTCAGGAATCCTCTCCAGGATTCTTTCTTCCTATAACTTGGGTAAAGGGTGGTTTCTCCCTGTTTTCATAAAATTTGCTGAAAGTCTGGGTTCTTCCTTGTGCGCCTCTGGAGGTAACAATGAATACTATTGAGTTGGTATAAAAGCTTTTAGTCAAGGGAGACTACAAATGGCTTTTAGGAAGTTTAGAAAGTTTTAAGGTGAGGGACAAAACCTGGAAACACTCCCAAGTAGGAATTTTGCCTAAAGCCTGGGGCTGGGGTTGCTTCAACTACAGTGGGCCCTAATGCTCATCAGAGCCCAGGTGGGGCGCCCCAGGCTAGAACGTTAGCTAGCTGTGAGTCCTCAGTTACAGGGAATCCCAGGTGTTTCCTCTTCTTGGAAAGCAGGGATCTGACAGTGAAATCTGGAGCGGTGGAGTTTGCTGAGATGACCCAAGAAGATAATGGGGTCTCTTGTCTCCACTGAACTTCCAGAACACCAAGTCTTTACCCACACCCTTGCCTCAGGGGTGTTTTTCTCCTTCCGGACTGAACCACAGGCAGGCTGGAGAAATTCACTTCCAGGATATCTCGCGGAGGCACCTTCTGACTGCTGAGAGGACGTCCATTTCCTTTCTCCCACCCCGGGAGCCCAGGTCTTCCCTCACATCTTTTTATTCTCAAAGGAGACTAGCGTGAAGAGTGGAGATTTGGGGAGCCCCACCCTTTCCAAGAGACGCCCCAGGCTAGGTCCCTACTTTCCAGTTCCCGCCAGTAGAGTCACGCCTAGGACTCCTAGGAGCGGAAAAACAAAACCGCCTAAAGGCTCGATTCCTGCTGGTGGAGGGTGAGTGATACAGGGTCAGAGAGGGTGCGTGCGGCTCGTTTCCCGAAATGAAATCCCCAGGGGAAGGCGGGAAGAGGAGGGTGAGCGAGATGGACTTGGGGGCGAGAGGTGGCGGCAGTTTCCTGGAGCTTTGACGTAGACTCGAAGAGGCGCCGAGCACTCCCACTGCTTAAGAAGAGGCACCGTCGCCTTTCAGGACGCTGAAGCTGGGGACCGCCACTCGCTCGGGGAACCAACGGAGCCTTTCCGCTCCACGCGCTCGAGGGAATTCAGAGGTCTGGGCAGGTAAGTGCAGATGGACGTCCTTCTACGACCTGGTTGTGGAATCACCGAGTCAGGAGGCGAATAGAGCACACAGGACAGAGCGGGTCTCTGGCAGCTTCGCCCTGAGGAGCGGGAGGCTCTGTCATCAGGTGCCCAGCCGACAGGGAGCCGAACACAGCGCGGGGTTCGGACTGGGAAGCAAGGAGGACCCCGGGGCCGAGAAACTTGCAGGATCAGGGAAGACTCTCCTAAGAGCAGGGAATCTTAAGAAGCTAGTCTGAGCGCCTTGGAGGTCGCTGGCAGGGAGTCCCGGGCAACGCCAACTTCAGCACCGTGGACAGCGCCCCACCCACCGTGTGCTCTTGAACTTAGCACAGACAACTTGGACTTGTCCCCTAAGCGGGGGTGTGGGGTGTGCAGGGAGCTGATGTCTTTGGGGCTCTAGACTTTGGTATTTTATTTCGGAAGAGGACATATTGAGTATAATTTTGCTCAAGTAGAGACCAGGTATAAATTACCTGAAATACAGAGGAAGTGCTTGTGAATCATCTTACATATTTCAACATACCTCTTCAAAAGAGGAGGTGCATGCTCAAAGGCAGTTTCTTAAATATTGATTTTAGAGTGCCTCAACAAGTTCTACTGCTCTGCAGAAGCAAAGAATCCACCTTATGGCGCTATAGTTAACTGTTCCGAGAGAGATGTATTCCCAGGACTGTGCCTTGCTTGGGTTCATACTAACACCCACTTCTAACATCTAAAAGGTTTAGGAGTTTAAAACTTAAAGTGAGCTGTATATACTCTGCTGCTTTTTCTTTATGTTAGAGTTATTTACGTATGATAGACACTTTGTATAGCCCAGGAGGAGTCAGCTTCTTCTAGAAAAATAAAAATAAAAATAAAAATTGAGGTATTATTCTTTTAAAGACACTATTTTTCATTTTACATGTCTGAAATGTAACAAAAATAATTTGAAGTGGTATGTGGGTGCTTTGATTTTATACAATAGTCTTTGAAAGTCAAAAAAGTTGAATGAGAGGCACTTTGTGTTAAAATTTTGAGGTTTTAGTTAAAAGAAGAAAGCATCTTTATGAGATGTATCAGAATTACTATATGTTTTAGGTGTTTGTAAAATGTCTATTGATTCTGCTCTAATGGGTCGAACGGATGTCCCTTTGTTCCCACACTTTTATCACATTATATTGTATTTATTTTTATTTGTAGAATTTCATAATTATTATGTTTTTAATAAAATTAGAAATCATCCCGAGTAGGAAAACATCCAAGAGTAAAATATATTTTAATTTTTCATTGTGTGGTATTTCCATATTAGGGTAATTAGGCTTAATTAAGATACAGAATAATAAAAGTCTTGCAACAAGATTTAAAATTTTCACTCCATACAATTTAAACTATGTTTATCTGTAGTAGGGAAAAACAATTTATTTATACACTTTGCAAATGATATTTTAGGAATAAATATTTCTTAATCTAAATATCTTGACTTTCCACTACCTTACTTGACAATAAATCATTTATGATAGAATAGCGTTGTGATGTGGGGGATAGGATAAAACTTTTCCGACATTAGAGACTATAGTGTGCTTCTTTTTTTGGCACCAAAGTTCTTATAGGCATACTTATTTTCTTTATTGAATGAAGCACAAAGAGGAACTCATAGGAGATGTTTCCATCCTATTCAGTTCCAGGGCCATGGCTGAACTCAGGAACAGAGGAGGAATCTACTGCCCAGTGAGCCTCACCTGCTCCCTGCTCATTATGGGAATGTGCTGTGTGTCTCCTTTCTTCTGTCATAGCCAGACAGACCTTCTGGCCCTTCACCAAGCTGACCCTCAGTGCTGGGAATCTTCTTCAGTGCACCTTCTGGAAATGCGGAAACCTCGACTTTCTAACACTGTTTCAGGTTTCTGGGATTTTATGATCTACTTGAAGTCATCTGAGAACTTGAAACATGGAGCACTGTTTTGGGATCTGGCCCAACTCTTCTGGGATATCTATGTGGACTGTGTCCTCTCCAGGAACCATGGCTTAGGAAGGAGGCAACTGGCTGAAGAAGAAAAGATCTCAGCAGTGCATCCACAGCACACAGGGAAAAAACAAGGTGTCAATCCTAGGCCCCATGTCTTTTCAAAGGTCAATCCAGTATGAATGTGCTGAATTTCAAGGAAGAGGGAAAGAGCTTTAGGGATTCTGTTGCCAATACATTCCTCTCAGGGGTGGACACCAAGAGCACATAAGTGAAAGGAAGATATTACTTCCTTTTGTATTTTATAGTAGCTGCTTATATCAACAGATTGTCCTTACCCTCATATTTTATGTGAACAGCAGCAAGGAAGAGTTAGAAACACAAGTGAGAAAAGGCATGATTTCCAAAATACAATTTACAGTACCCAAATTACCCCCCACCTTTTTTTTTTAAAAAAAAAAAATAACCATTAGCGTCATCTTTGGCTAGCACAACCTGGTGTTTACTTGCTGAAGAAATGGGAATATTTGAAAGTAATGCTGGGGAACACTCACAAAACACAAACTTTTGTTCCCTTCAAAAAACCATTGATGTAAATGGAGGGGTTCCTTGAGATGTACTTAGCTGATGAAGTATTAGCTGGTTTGCAAATTCACTCCTTGTTGCTTTTTGAACAAATCTCAAACAAATAATTAATTTCCAGCAATATAAGGAATTAATTATTAGTAATTTGGGACTGTCCACAAGGATTTTTACTGAAATAAATATTACACTCAAATACAGAAGAAATATCTTTTAGAGAATCAAAATGGGGTTGAATGAGTGTCTGTGAGTAAACTGAGAGATATCTTAGCCATATTCATATTGATTTTGTTCTATTTTGGTATCGTTTCAGCCAATGATCTTCTGCTTGCTGCAAGGGCTATTTGAATGGTAGTAAGTCTTAGAATTATGCAATACTAGAAAACTGAAGCATTGCTAATTTTCGAGTTTATACTTTTTGCTGTGAGAACTTTTATATTTTTAAATATCAATTAACAGTAGTTACTCTATCTTAACCCTTTCCCAAGATATTATAGGGCCTTTATATATCTTAGTAACTAAGTCCTAGTAACTAAAAACACTCATGATTTGATGATCCATGAAACCAGCTAATCCATTGCTATTATTTACAGATAAATCTATTATTTTAGCAAGTGTTATTGAAGCTTACATCAACTTTATAAGAATTTTTTCAGTAACTTAGTTATTAAAGGAGAAATACTACATAAGTATTTAAAATGTTGATTACCAATATTGAAAAGAAATTTTGAACAGATGCTTCCAAGACATAAGCATCAGTAAGAACTTTATATTTCTTCATCTGTGCAGTTGAGAGGGTCTGTAGGCCTTTTTCTTCAGTCTTTTATTTGGTTTTTATACTTGAATCACTACCAATATTCTTAGATGATTTTTTTTTTTTTTGATTTTGCACTCACTTTGGATTACTCAAATATCTATAGATTAAATAAAAATAATATTTGTGTTCAGCTGAACATGAAAATAATTATTATATAATATATACATATTTATATATACCTATCCTTATAGTCTTTTTCTAAAACAACTTTCATTTGTTTGCAACAAAGCTATCTGAATAGTCTGAGATTACATATAGTTTTTGGACTATACTTCACCATGGAATTTCTACCTCCTTAAAAAAAAAAATAGTAGATTTATTTTCAACTGTGAGAGCCACTTCCTTAATTTTGCTACAGAGTTGGTATTGACTCAGCTGGTCTGCAAACTGTATCTAAGTTGTTCTGCAAGTAACAGGAGTGATTATTTTACTTTCTGGAATGTCTGACATAAACAATGGCTTTCAAATAGGTAATAAGACTTTCCATTTGGATTGTGTAATGAGTCAAAGAGGGTCTTGGGTCAAGGAGACACTGTGTCAAAAGTTAATAATTGCAGGAACATCAAGATTTAATCTCAAGAGATTTGATTAAATCTCTAGTGACTCAACTGGGTTCTGGATGTACCTGCACAAATTCTCCACTAATTTATTCCTTTGTCCCTGAGGGATTAATATGCTACTAGGTTGGGAAGAGGGTGAGAGTGAAGAGGTGCATATATACAGTTCTCGAGAAATCCTATCATCAGGAAGGAAGAATTGAAACAAGTGTTTACATAATATGCAAAGAGGTTCTTATTATTTTGATGTCTTCAAATTAAAGAGTTTAAATACATTTGAGAAGTTATAAATCACATTTTGTGAAAAACGTAAAACTGCTGTATAATTTTTATGTTAACATGTCATTTGTTTCAACAAGAGATATGATGAAAAACAAGAGCTATCAAATAGTTACATAATCTTGGGCAAGTTAATTAGCACTTGTTTTTTTATCTGAAAAGAGGATATAGGAAGAATTCAATGACCCATAAAGTTTCTTCTGAGTTTCTGCTTTAATGTTCTATAATTCTATACAAAATAAAAACATGAAAGGCATATATTTAACTATGGAAAGAATCTGGACGAGCTCCACCTAAAGGACAACTTACCAAACTAAGCGATGGCCACTGAAGGTCCGCACCATGGTTGTTTAAAGCAATGATTTAAGTAGAAGCAGAAGAGGTCAAGAAATGAGAATTCTAAAAATTCTGAGGGCTAGAGATATAATCATTTGAGAAAAGACTCAAAAGATTGTAACTTAGTCTAGAAAGATATAAATATATGAACTGATAAAATAAACGCTGGACTATTTGGAAGATGTGAAGTAATTCTACCAAGCTTGAGAGACAGAGATTGAGAGAAGAGAGAAGAGAGCATAGACAGATGATAACTCCCAAAGAGAAAATAACAGAATTGAAGCTAACTCATAAATGAGTAAAGGTTTCAATGCAAAGGAAGGGATTTTTGAAATATACTTGTTTAAGCATAAAGTAATGGCCTCTTCCTTCAACAAAACATGTTCTGTCCCTGAAAAGAACAGAAAAACCTGCCTGCCTCAGCTTGGAAGTTTTAACTTCTAGAAAAAATTATGAGTCTTTGCTTTCCTTCACAACAAGAAAATGAAAATTTAGATTTATAATTCGATGGTGTTTGCAGTTGATGTCTAACTAGCTGTCAAATGTTCAAAGTGTTCATTTTTAAAATTCTAAACATAATAGAAAACAATATTCAGAAATACAAGTACTTATATTCACAAAGGTTTGACTCCAAGAAATGCTCTAAGCAACAGAGTCAGAAATGACCCAGACCGATGGGTCTGTTCTAAGGAAACATTTAGCGATGTAGCAAGCAATGAAATACACAGTTCTTTCCCGTAATATTATTTAGAGTAACAGAAACTTTCTGAGTAATCTACATATTCCATAGAAGAATGATGGTTAACTAGATTATGGAATAAAGTATATAGGCATAAAACCATGGCTATTTCTGGAAGATTAGGAGTAGTTTAAAGTTTTTCTTTATATTTTTGTATTAAAATGTTTACATAATTTTGATCAATTTTACTTTTTTAAAAGAACTACAACTTAATGCTTATTAAGAAGAAATATAAAAACGAATTTGCATAAATAATCCAGCAAAAGTTGTCGGCAGCGCTTTGATGGTAGAGTGGCAGAAACGGCAATCTTTCTTTTTAAAACTAATATACTGATACTTAATTAAACTGAAAGTGATTTGGTGACTTAACGATGATTTCCTTTCTCTGTTTTCAGGTGTGTCTACTCAACAATTAAGAACCTTTTTCCTAAATAAAGAGTTGATTGAAGATATGATAAACATGCACATGCGCAGGAGGGGGTCTAAGTTCATTGGAAAAGTGACCAGTGACCTGGAAATAAAGCGAAAATATTTCTAACCTCAGAATCAAATATCATTCTAACCTAGAATTAAATACATATATTTTTTCTTGACTATTGATCACTTACTTACTTGAAATGGTGGTAGTGTCCAGAGATAAACATCAAGCCACGTTTTCTCAGAAGACTTCTTTTCATTCTTTGAGGCTGCTAGCCTGCTCCTTCAGACACTAGTAATGTCCTAGTGACATTACTGCTAGATCATCCCAACTGAAAAAGTTGCAGCTTCCCAAGATGAGGAGGGGTTTGGGCTACTTAGATTCTTCGTATTGGTTTTGATCATTTGTTCGGGGATGCTTGACATTGTTAATTATCCAGAGGGCCATACATTTAACTGGGATACATTGCATGACTTCCATGTCATTAACCCCTGGATGACCTATGCACAAGCATTCAAGGAAGTATATTTGTTCATCGTCTGTTACTGTCTGTGAAGCATAACAGAACAACTGACAAACAAGGCCATCTAATGGAAACAAAATTAATAAAAACTCTGGATTCTAAATAATGTTATTGGAGACTTTATTTCGATATTTATTGTTACTATTAATGATAACCCAAGATTTAATAAAATGGCAAAAAGTATAATTTCTCAATTCACTTATTTTCTATTTGATTAAATATTAAAACTCTATAATTGGTTATAGTTTACAAAATGAAAGCAAAATAAGAGTAAAATGAAGAACATTATAAGAGCCCCTAAAAATGTTCCTCAAGATGACCAAACCTGATCAGGTTCATAGCAGAGAAGTCCAGTTGGTAAATTTATTTGAATCCCAGATTCAATACTATTTTATGTCTAATTACTGTCATGTCTTCAATCATTCTGACTTGCATGCAATGACTGGCAACCACTTTGATTTTCAGGTAGGTTAGCAATTCACTTCCCATTTCCTAGGTCCAAAGGAAGACTCAATAAACGTTCTCACTAAAAATTTAGGGCCCTCCATTTGCTAAAAGTCTAAAGGATTATTATCAAGAGGAATAACTGCACCCGAAGATTAGATATCCCATCAAGAGGGAAAGGGGTCTGGGGGGAAGAGACCAGGGAGGCGGGTCCAGTCTCAGTTTTTACTTCGTTAAGAGAATGAGCACCCTAAAAGCTGACTCTCTTTGACTACTATTTCTATGTAAGTTCATGGATTTACATTCATGTTTCTTTCTCTAATGTCTTCCATCATATGCAATACCCTCACTTAGCTTATTGCCTGTACAAAATAGGCAGGGGGCGAGATTTGACCCATGAGCTGTGTCTTGCTGACTGCTGCCTTGACAAGCTTCTCAAACTTGGAGGAACCACCGTTTGGGGTGAAGTAAGAGAGTGAATATGTTGAGCAATAAAAGCAAAATAGAAAATTAGTGATTAAAATGCAAATTCAAAAATATCAGGATGAGATTGAATAGCAATAACCTAGCCCTAATCCCATACAATTGGACATTTATTTCACTTTTGAAACAGTACTAGAAATTATAAATCAGATAAATGCAAGTCTATAACCTCTCTACATGCAGTATTGTCTGCATATCAAGATAACAGGTACAACTTTGGAATCATAAAAATACTTAAGAGAACATATAAAGCAACATTTAGAGTATAGGCTCAGGAGTCGGAATCAAATCTCGACATTAAGCATTGGTGTAAAGACTTGGGACAAGTTACTGATTCTCTTTGTACTTCTGTTTTCTCATAAAATGAGATATCCACTTGCTAGGTTTGTTGTATTAAATGGATTAGATCATATAAGATGCTCAGAAATTACGTGCTCTAATAGTCAAAAACGCTTACTATTACTTTGGACATTATTAAGCTAAACATCATGTACACCCTAACCATGCATACAGAGGAAGGAGGAACACAGGCACTTCAGTCAAACTCTTCGGATATGGAGTTTTAGAGAGAAATACTCATGTTTTAAAAAAAAAAAATATTTTGAGATGATTGTTGATTCATATACAATTGTGGGAAATAAAACAGAGACACCTTATATACCCTTCAGCCAGTTTCACCTGGTGGTATTATTTTGCATACCTACAATACAATAGTACAACCAGGATTTGACATTGGTACAATGCACAGTTTCAGCATTCACTCAAGTATGTGTGTGTTTAGTTCTCTGCCAAACCTGTTTGCTAACAGGAAATTACAGTTGATTCAATAATTTTAATGATACTCTAAGAAAATAGATGCATAAATCCATGTAGATCAATACTTGAAATTACTACCAAGGAATTTAAAGTCAGAGTGGCCCTCTATTGTTAACTCAGAACACCTGTATTTGACTTAGTCCCCTTTCCATTTTCCTCTGCCAGTCTCACTCCCAAGTCTTTACTCTGCATTGAAGAACTAAGACATGAATAGGAAGATTATGCTTCCCACCAGACAAGAGCAGATTCTGAAAATGTTTCATCACCACCCACCCCAAGAGACCTTTGAACCTGACCTCCTTTTACTTCAAGTTAGGCAAGGTGATTTTATCAACAAGGGCAGAGAAGGCCCTGCACACCCGCTCCGCTCCACAATACAGGTCCATGTTGACTGAAGATTGTGGACCTGAAATCAATAAGCAAGAAGGTTCTTTAGATAGAAAGCACCTGTGGGTACTCCAGCTGATCTTGATAAATCTCTAGCACAGAGAAGAAATAGAATTCACATGGCTTCATTTCCTGATAACAATGCCTTTCTCTAAACCAGCTAGCAAATAAGATGACTCATATTTATCCTGATTAAATACTAATCCATGCAGGTTGTGGGTTCTCCAAGGGTCTTTTCCCATGATTCCAAGCACAACTCTGGGTATCCAGAAAGAACTCTCCAGAGTAATGGTTTCCAAACTTGGATATTTCACTTGGTGAGTGTGAGGTCCCACCTCAGAGCTCTCATTCAGTGTATAGGTAGTTAACCCTGTGTCAACCATGCAGCTCTTTGGTCAAACATTACTTGGGGTGTGACTATGAAGGTGTTTCTAGATGAGATTAACATTTGAATAGGTAGCCCGAGAATGAGAGAGTTCTGGCTAGTGTGATCCGCTCTGCACTGGCGTACCCTTCTGGTTTTCCAGCTTGCTGACTGCAGATCCTTGGACTTGCCAGCCTCTGTAATTGTGTGAGTCAACTCCTTAAAATAAATCAGTCTCTCTATATACATGTAAATCTATATGTACATTTAGATCTGTCCTATTATTTCTGTTTCTGTGGTGAAACCTGAGTCATAGTACTTCGGGGATGGGGCCCAAGAACTGCATTTCTAGTAGGAATCCAGGTGATGCTGACCCTGCTGGTTAGGGAGCATGATTTGAGAACTTCTGCTCTAGAATCATCGACTCAGGGTTTTAGTGCTCCCCTAGGATCTATGGTAACAGGAATTTTATTGTTGAAAGATCTTCAGTTTGGAAGTTATCTACCCAAAGTTTAATACACATAATTTTGAACTTAAAAGTGCCGTTTCTAAGATTTGATCCTATAAAAATGTTCACATGTGAGACAAAGGTACGTGTTATAAAGATGTGCATGGAAGCAATTTTATGATACTAAATACACTGGCAACAACTTAACTATACATACCAAGAAATAAGTTACATTTGTACATAGGCTACCAGGCAGAATCTAAAATACTACATTACTCAATTTCTAAGATACATTTTCAAGTGAAGAAAGAAAGTACCACCTAATTCATGTTGAGAAAGACATTCATGCAGAGAAAAAGTTTAAAGGAAAACTCACTAAACTGCTGACAGTTGCTACCTTTGAGAAACAAGAGATAAAGTTACCTCATTATGGAGAAGATAATGATAAATTCATTTTATGAAAATCTGTGCACTTTGATATTTGTATTTTTTTAAAGGAAAGGTGCAGGCAGGAATGAAGGTGAGTAGGCAAGCAGGCAGGAAGAGAGAGGAGGAAGAAGCACTTTGTTTTATTATTTATTTATTTGTTCATATTGCTGGGCCACCCTCCCCACCCCCATCCTGGGACATGAACCTGCGAAGTATGTGGGCTGAGCTCTTTCGGAGGTGACTGACCTAACTGCCACCCCACAGTGTGTGCCAGACATTTAAATTTTACAATGAAAATATTGTACAATGTTGTTTGTGTAGTTCATAAAAATGAGATCACAATAAAGGAAACTATGAAAAAACTTAATTTTTGTTAGATATTATTTTGCTCCATGGTTTGTATTGTGACTCAATCTGTGCTATTTTCTGGTTAACGGTTCCTGTGTTTTTTACTCTGTTCTTTCATGCTGCTCTAGAACTACAAGGACATTGAATAAATAATATTTTATTGCCTGAATAAAAAGCCATGTCAGAGGTAAATTTATTTTAGGATATTCTGTTTCTCTACCTTTAGCAATTAAAAACTTAAAATACAGCAATAAAGTAATAGAAAAGTAATAATGCATTCCCTATATGGAAGTTTAATAATTGTTTAGTGTTTTCTTTTTTAAGCTTCAGTTCCTTAAAATGTTAGAAAATAACCAGAGATATGCACCTAGCATATGGCATGTTGTTTGGGATATCCTTGGAATTAATATATATATAGCGACTAGATTAATATAGCACATAGATGGAGTCCTTGTAATATAGTTGGCATAAACACCTGTGAAATTATTAGTCCTGGGAAATCATAATTGACAAATAATTTATTTGATTATAATTAAAAATCTATCTGGTCTGTCAATCAATCAGGGATATGTGAGGAGGCTACCAGAAAGATGAATACAGGAGTGTAAAAGAATTAGGTCATCTAATCTATGATTTATTTTTCTGGGAAACTGAAATACTGAGCCTGTGACTTCCTTACAATAATAATAATTAAGTAAACCAATACATATTGAATATCTACTCTGTACTAAGACTTCTCCCTTGAGCTCCAGATTGCAAATATCAATTACCACTCTAATAACACCATTTGGTTATGTCAGAAAACTTGCTGAGTCATGACAAAGTACACAATAACAAAAAGGGAAAATATTCACATTCCCACTTACATCATGCACATTTATGTATAATAATGTATACTTCCAACAGAAGCATCTCAATGATTATGTAATTTGTAAGTGGAATCAGAGGTATTTTTTGGGACATTTTAATATTTTTTGAGACATTATAGTTTATATATTCTCTATAAGATTGGATAATGCTAATTGCATCTTTATACATTATTGTCTCACCTGAATTTTGAAATAACGTTTTCCTTTCATAATTTCTCTCTTAAGGATATAATATGTATAAATATATATACACACATATATGCAAAGGCTTTGATACACTCACTTAAAATATGCATGAATCTTTTAGCTTTTGGCCTTAAATGGCACACAATGTTGGGGTCGTGTCTTCCAAATACGCGTAGTAGATTTATTCTGTGAAGAATCTAAAATGTGTCATATAACCCATGACCTTTGTGAGGACTTGACTCAACACTTTTCAGAAATTAACAACTTTCATAATCTCAATAGGAGAAACAAAACAAAAAATAAAAATATGATGAACATTTTAAATACAAATAGCCTTTTCGGAAGCCAAATTTTGATGTGAATTTTTTCTATAAAGGGCAAGTGGATACTGACTTTGCTTTGAGAAGTCATGATGACCCCAATGATGCCTAGATGGAAATAGAGTAGATGGAATCCTATGTCGGTCTGAGAATCAAGCGCAAGGAGTCCTTTTTTTTCAGGCAGTGTAAGTATACTTCTGACATCTCTGTGACCTTTTTATCTGTATACAAGGATTTAAACTCCAACTCCCTTTGCAATAATAGAGATTTTTTAACTCACCAAATAGTTACTTACTGACATGACTACTAAATTCTATATGCAACAGACAGTAATACGGACGCATTTTACAGCTCACCAGCTGTTATGGGCTTACTTGAATCCCCTTCCTCAAATTCATATATTAAAGTTATAAGCCTTAGTACCTCAGAATGTGACTGTATTTGGAGATAGTGTCTTTAAAGAATTCATTAAATTAAAATGAAATGTTGACTTCTGGTCCTACACACCCACCGGTCTAAACCAGCACAAAGCTAGACGGCCACCAAGAAGCTGAACTCTTTTGTGATCTCCTGTCTCAGTTACAATTGTAGCAAGAACTGCAACTGCTTGCAAGCATGTGAACAGGAAGAGCCTGTGTTCCAGAAACCCCAAGGAGCAGTGGCTGGCCTACAGAGCCCGCTGCTGTTTTGTGAACAAGAGTTGACTGTTTCCTAATTCAAAAAAAGTGAAATTTTATGCCTGCATTCTAATCCAATAGTACTCGTGTCCTTATCGGAAGATAATCTTTGTGCAGGACATAAACAGTGGGAAGATGACGTGATGTTAAAAAAAAGACAGTCATTTACAAGTCAGGGAAAGAGGCCTCAGATGTAATCAATGGAGCAGATACCTCGTACTTGGATTTCTCTCCTCCAGACTGTGAGAATATAAATTGTTTAGGCCACCCAGTCTGAGAAACTTTGTTATGATAGCTCTAGAAGCTATGACAACGAATCAGAAATATTTTAAGAAGTCCTCATCTGGTGCAGAAACATGTGAGAATGCAGTTCTTTGTTTTATCACGTTTCTAGTTTCAACAAATGATCTTTGACTTTATTTCAAAGAAATGAGGATATAGTAAGATAATAACACTATCTATAGACAGTATCACTTCACCACAGAAGAAATAACTATAGTAAAGAAGGATTTAAAAAAAAAACCCTTCGGAATTTAGCAATGAATCACTGCTTATGAAGATGAGGTGCTACTTAGAATATAGAAACCTTAATTTTTAACCTCTCAAAGAGAGCATTATCATTACCCCCATTTTAAAATAACATAGGTTGCCCAGCTATATATATATATATATATATATATATATATATATATATATACACACACATATATGTACATACACACATGTATATATATATTAGGGGTATTGATAATAATAATTGCAATAATATAAGCATTTATTGAATGATACACACCAAGTGATATCCTAAAATCTCAAAATGCTCACAATAACACTATATCTCAGGCAATGTTAGAAATCTTGTTCAGAGATGCTACTGATATCCAAGAGATTCACAACTGTTACTCATTGAAAAATTATGAACTAATGCTATAAAATCAAATTTTTAAAACACAGTCTGATTCCCTGGACATGATTATATCTCTTGATTGTGAAAATCTTACCTGAGGGCACTTCTAGTATGAAGGCTTCTGAAAGTTTTGACAATAATTCCTGCAATTCCTCTTCCTCCAACTCATCACTTTCCTCCTGATTATTAATTATTTCTTTTGTTTCCACAGGTGCCAGAACAGTGCTGTTCATTTCAAGAGAATTAATTTGGGGGGTATCCTGTAGCTGGCCTTTCTGGGTGCTGGGTAGGGAACTAAAGATTTCCTTACACATCTCTGGAGTTTGGCTTTGTGCCCGGGTGTTTTGCATTGACCTTGGCTGCAAAATAGCCTCTGGTGATTCTGAACTGGGTAGCACAGTCTCAGCATTTGCTTGACTTTGAAGACTTCTGTTAGTCATGGTGGGATTAAGAGCATGTTCCCCTTCTGAATCATTCTCAGTGGCATTCTTGATCTGGGAAGAATCTCCTCTCCAAAATGTTTCACCCTTTTCCTGGTCATCCTTAGAAACTCTATTTTGACAGGAAAAAGATGATGGATGACGTGACTTCAACATTGCCTAGATTAAAAAAATTATTTGTGAAGAAATTAACATTTATCATACTTTCATGTAAGTGCATTAATTTTCAATATCCCAATAGAAAATTTGAATGAGTTTTCTTTCTCTTATCTAAATGTATTGATTGTACTTCCTGCTGCTAATTCAATGTTAACTTTAAACTATCCATAAGAGTTAGAACAGCTCAGCTAGCAGGTAATACAAGAAATTTGGGGAAATCTTAGGTTCTGAAATATCATGAAGAATTTCTGAAAAAATTTTGAAATAGCTACATAGTATTCCATTACACACACGCACACACACACACACACACACACACACACACACAAACACATGCAATGTCATCTTTAAGATAAAAGTTGTTACAACAAAATATGTTCATAACGATCTGTCTAGATAGGTAAGTTGTGTGGAGTTTCATAATAAATCCTAAGTGATTCAGGGACAGCAGAGCTTAAAATCTGTAAGGCAGAATGCAATGTATGAGCGGGAAATTAACTGGCAAAACTCGAGACTCCAGAGAGCAGGGACCCCACCTTGGCAACTTAGGTCTAGGGCACACCCCGAGATACTCATACCAGGTAACCTGGACACACCCACAAAGGAAGATGTCCCCACCCTTCAGATATGTTCAAGATTCCATCTTGCCTGAGTGTGAGTGCAGGCAGAACAGGCCTTACACACATGTGCATTTCCTTGATGTGACCTTCCCAGCCCGCAGTGAGTTTAAACGTGGTGTTTCTGCTTTGAACAAATTTGCTGTGTGATCCTGACCAAATGGCTCTCTGCACAGATTCTTTCTGGATGGACTCAGCATCTCATCAGAGTGCCTCAGCTCACCCTCACCCTCATCAGTAAGTGTAAAATGTATGAGGTGTGCTCCCTGCAAAGCAATTCTTAAGGAGTGATCCATAGACTCCTTGAAATACCTGACAGCCTTAGACAGGTTCATGAGGTCAAAATTATTTTTCACAAATGATACTTAAATGTTATTTCCCTGTTCATTGTGTTAACATTTGTACTAATTGTGCAAAATCAAGAGCAAATAAAGATAATGTGGTTGGTGTCCTACCACAAATCAAAGCAGCAACGGCATCCTGGATGGTGCAGCAAAAATCAGTAATTTTCTTAATAATCACACTTGTCTTTTTTATTATTATATGTGATGAAATGGGAAGTGTGCAGAAAACACTTCTCATGTATACAGAAGTACAAAAATTGCCTCTTATGTGAAAGAATGACTGACAGGCAGACTGTATCAGCCAGACAGGTATTTGGCAAACATTTTTTCAAAAATGAAAAAATTGGATTATTGCAATAAACATAATGAATTATATATGGATGTTCATTTACAACAATGCACACCATAAACCTATATAATGTTATGATGCAATCTTTCTTCAATAAAGTTTGTTTAAAGTGAAAAATGGGAGACTGTTACAACAAAATTTCAGTAATATTTATGGCCAGTTGTAACAGTTGATGTTTCAAGTGAAAATTAGAATTTTGGAAAGATTGCAAATACACCATGAGCTTGATAATTTTCTGTTTTAAAGACTTTTAAAATGAGATTAGTGGTAGTATTAATAAATGTGATTTTTTGATCATATACAGCGAAATGAGGAAAATTTTGGAAGTTTGGAAAAGCTCAATACCTTTCCAGGAAACTAACCAATGATGTTGAAAAATCATGCACGAGTAGAAGGCCCATTCAAAGAGCACAACAGAACATTGTATTTTATAGAGTCTGCAGAGTGGAAGTGGGAGGAGGTTGGGGTATGGAGAAACGTGTGCCTTGGGGGAAGGCAGCAGCTGACCATATTTTATGGGTTCCTATGAATGTATATACAACTATGCTTTAAGAAATAATTATTTATCATGTTTTGATGGTTCAAAGATCTCAAATTATTGAAAAGGCTATTAATTACTTTCTTTTTCAACTGTAAATCTAGGAGGGGTTATACTTTTTCAAATAATTCAGTCAAAATAATTTACAACAGATTGAATATTGAGTTATGAAAATATATCCATCCTTTGTTAAGCATGACATTAAATATATGTATAAAAATATAAAACAATTTCATTCCTATTGCTTTAATATTTATATATAGTCTTTAATACTTTTAAAGGAAAGTTCATTTTATTCCTCCCCATAGTAAACAAGGCCATTTTGAATAAAAGTCAGTGAACTGTGAGAAATGTAATCTAAATCCTAGATTTTGTACTTCTATCCTTCTTTCTCTATTGGTTTTTCTTTAAAAAACCTTTCAACAAAGAACTCAGTGGAACAAAATCTGAGTTGACAGCTGAGTAAGTGCTCCCTGATTTTAAAATCTAACACCATTCCCTTCAATGAACACTGTATTTTTATTTTATCCCTGTTGTGTATTTCTTGGTCAGCATTCCATATATAATAGGTGTCTTATTTTTGTTTTTAAGTAGTCAATAAATGTATTTTATAGCTGCTTCTCAGTTCTAATTTCAATTAAGTGAAAATATAACCCACAAAAGCTCATGAGGATCCTCAAAAAATGTAATCATGTAAAAGGGATGCTTAAACCAAAAAGTTGAAGAGTTAATACTGTAAAGGATTGCTTTGCCCCAGTCTATTGCCCCAGTCTATTGCTTCTAAGTAGTATCAATGTTATACTCTCCCATGGCACTACTTTCGTAAAGGGGAAGGATAGAGTCTGCAGAGTGGAAGTGGGAGGAGTTTGGGGTATGGAGAAACGTGTGCCTTGGGGGAAGGCAGCAGCTGACCAAAGTGGGGTACAAAGTTTCAGGCTGCTGACCTCCCTTGGCTAGAGGACTCAAGGTCAGACATCCCGTGGACAGATTCGAGATCAGATGACTCAGATGATTGTGTCGCCCACATTTTGTACCTGCAGCTCCTGTCCCATCTGTTGCAGTTTGGTCCACAGATTATCCTGGATGGCTGTGAGTTCATGAATTTTTGCTTCAAATCTGTAACTTTTTTC
Source organism: Solenodon paradoxus (assembly GCA_004363575.1). Classification (NCBI taxonomy): domain Eukaryota; kingdom Metazoa; phylum Chordata; class Mammalia; order Eulipotyphla; family Solenodontidae; genus Solenodon; species Solenodon paradoxus. The sequence continues at coordinate 533,078 of RJWH01000562.1, forward strand.
TTCCTGGGAGGTGTATATGGCTTGCATCTTGTCTTTGTACCGGTTTAACTGCTTTTTAAGGAATCTGCAAAGAAGACAGGTCTGAGTGTGTTGAAGAGTAAGAAGCAGGCACTTACGAACTCTCGCAAAGATGTACTTTGATTCTTCTCTGTTGGAGATCATGGTAAGAAACCTGTGCCTTGACTCTTATCTAACAGTGATCAGTATTGTTTTCTACTATTCGTCCACCATGCTCAACTGATCTTTGTCTTTATTGTAAACACAATTCCCCTAAGAATTTCAATGGCTTTCAAAGTACGTTCTTAGAAAGCTCATCATGCATGGTGGATGGATTACCTATGACAGCATTCCTTTATCATCTGCTTACATTTGATTTAATTCATTAACCCTTTGTCCAGTAACAGTCCATTTAGAACTACAGCACAGAGGTCATGACTAAACATCTCATACAAGACCACAGGGGAAGAATAGTGATGCAATTCATGAATCGTTGTCTTGGTCTCTCTTCCAATGTCTAGTTGCTTATTGGTTATAAACGAGTCATGCACTTTGATTACAGAACTGAGGTTACTAGCAGGGAAGCAGGTGAGAATGGGAGCAAAGGAAAGTGGGGTCCAATGGACAGTGGTGGAGGACTAGTAGAAATTTGGTGGTGGGTATAGCATGATATCATATTTGATGGAGTCAATCTGCTTAACTAAAACCTCTATAGTGTTGCGAAACAATGTTACCTCAATAAAATGTATATAAAAATGTATTGAAAACACAGAAAAAACCAAGCTGGCAGGCTAATTATTTTTAAAGAACATAAGGCAAATCAAATCACCTCTTGGCAGAAACCTTTTGATGGTTCTCTTCCTTACCTAGAAAAAGCCAAAGTTTTTACAGAGGTAGACAAGTTTAAGCAAAATGGTCTGGACCCATTTCCTGCCTTGACTTTATCTCTGTTTTCTCCTGTTCACTCACTGCCCTTCAGCCACATGGAGCCCTTAGCTTCTTTGAAAATCCAGGCTTGTTCTCTCCTCAGTGTCTGCCCTGGTGGCCCCCATCAGCCTAAAACTCTTCTTTGTCCCTGTTCTTGCTCAGCTCACTGCCTTACCTCTTTCAAGTCTTTCTTCAGACTTCATATTTTCAGTGAGGTCTTCCCTACTTGAAACTGCAAATCAGAACCCCCAAATTGCCTCTAATGTCTCCCACCTTGTTTCTACTTAATTTATCCCCCTGGTTTCCACCATGTCTAATTGTTACAGAACTTAAGGAAATCCGAGATTTTGACTGTCTCCAACTTAGACTCCTGGACAGTCATGTTATATAATATACTATATGTTTTACTTATTATTTCACTTAGAAGTACTTACTCTATGGCTTAATAATTGTTCATTGTCTTTGTGTCCTGGCAACTATTTTGTTTCTGTTTTGCTTATTGCTATATCCTTGGGTCCACACCTTTCATAGTCCTGTTATAGTGTATGTTTAGTATTAAACTTGGATAACTGAAGAATAATCTTATTCTTTAGTCAGAGATGTAGTCATATTTGTCAATATCATAGAAATCAGCTCTGGTAGAAATGCAATATTTCTTAATGTTAGAATCTTTGAAATTCTTAATTGCTATAAAACTTGGAGAGGTCTTGAAATTTAGTTTGGGGTCCTGTCCAAAACAGGAGTCTCTGAAACATCCAGACAATAATAATAGAAGTCTGACTCTAAAAATAGAAATAGAAGTGAAATAGAAGTCTGCTGAAATAGAAGTCTGACTCTAAAATCCTTGATCATGATTGGAGTTTAAGAACATGTTTATGATGGGATTTTCAATAGGAGCCAATTCAGGGATTTTATATGGCAGACAACAAAGAAATGTTCTCAGAAGGCCTCTCTAGACAGTACAGTCTGTATCTAAAGTGCTGTGCTTCTTATGACCACTGGGGAGATCTGTTTCTCCCTATTTCCCATGTTGTCCATCATTGTCCTTGTCTTCCTCCTCTCTGGCCCATCCATCATGCTTGGACAGCTAGGGGCCATGTATCCCTTAAGAATCCAGGTAAAAGTAGGCAAATTCCTATCAACAGTGTAGTTTTTTTACTTTGATTTTTTTTTTTTTTAAATAAAGGAATGTCTCATTGACTGTTTCTGGTAAACACAATTCACCTGACACCAATATTTTCCACAACTGTGAGCTCAGTTCTTTCCAGGAAAATAACTAGTGTTAAACAGTTCAGATTAATTGAGAAAATGTTACTCCTAAATGAGATAAAATAAGCCTTTCTAAATGTTTACATCTTTTTATGTAATTCTGGAGTTAAATATGAGTCTCCCACGTAATGAGCCTTCAGATAGAACACAAATATTCCCAAGTCAAGTTAATCATACACAGAACAATGAAACATGACTTCCCTTGATCGGCATCTAGCACAGTGTAGTGTAATAAATGGATAATTAATGGCTGAATAATACTCTTTCTGTTAATGTAGGCTGAGACTGTGTTGATTTTGAAATAACCAATGGCTAAACTTTCAGTAACTTTATAGCTCAGGTCTTTTCCTTTTTTACTGTCAATTGTGAAGCTGGGCCTACAATTATAGGACTTGGACTTCATTTCTTAAAATTTGGTCTTTATCCATTACCCCACTGCTCTAGCCTATCATATTTCAGTGAAACAAGACTGTCATTCAATTTATTACTTAAGCATGCCCTTCGACATCATGTCACATACACATAAGAAACATGCCCTACAATTTATCCAAATCATTGATAAAAATAATGGTATAGGCAGGAGCAAGAGTAAAAACTCCACATAAAATGCATTCATTAATCAGTCTCATACTTTGGTATGATTTATGTTGATATATACCTTGCTAGGCCCCCAATACAAAATGATGTGTTCAGTGGGTATGAATTCTATAAAGGGGAATAACTTAGTTTAAAATAACTACTGTGAGATCACTATCTTAAGAATTAAGTTTTAAAGACTTAAAACATTCTTTTTTCTATACTACTTCCCTTAATTTTATTTATACTTTCTTTTTTCTTATACCATGAAACATATTTAAATAGTTTGTAATGTTTAAATTATTCAATTACTTTGAAAGCATTATTGTACCTCTTTTATGAGTTATCAGAGAAATTTTAAATGTTCGCTAGCTTTCATACATTTATATTATAAAGCATATCTCATCACATATAGATGTATAATATATAATACATATGGTAGGTGGCAGATAACTAATAACTCATTTAGTTACCAAGAACATTATTCGAAAAAATAGGTATACTCTCTGTAGAAACTTCTTATTAAAGAGGCAGGACTTCTTTCTTCTAAAGGAATGACAACAGGAGATAGGATCTTGAGAAATAATTAGTCCCTTGGAACACAATAAAAAAGATGTGACAGTTTCCAGTCAACCTAATAAATCTAGTAGAAACTTAAATGCTGTTGGAGAAAGAGTACTGATTTCTTTGGGGGTAGGTAAAACAGACACATACCACAAACACACACACACACACACACACACACACACACACACACACACACACAAGAATCAATACTGAAAATGCTTAACTAACTTTCAAGGAATAAAATTAGGCAATCAAAACTCAAAACTTAACAAAATTATCTAGATCAGAGTCAAAGCCTCTTTTCACCTTCATCTTGGACATAGGATTTCTCGGTTTAAAGTATTTCTTCCAAATTTTAATTTTATAGATATAATTCTATGCAGCTGTTAAAAAGATGAGTGTGCCTTTTACAAGAACCTAGATGGAACTGACAGTGAAAATATGAAGTAAAGTAAGCCAGAAAGAAAAAAATGTACAGGATGCTTTCATGCATATCTGGAATACAAAGAAACAAAGCAAACTAACAGGCAAGCTCTATAGCATTCACAGACTGCAGAACTGATGGGAGGGGGGGGCGGGGGGAGGGGGCAAGAGAAGAAAGAAGTTAACAAGGTGATGGTAAAGGTTGCTGAGACTGGTGGTGGCTGTGGTGTGTGATGCACACAAATCGAGTTGTGAATTCAGCATCCTATAAAGCACACAGCAATGTGAAATAATAACACAACAAAAAAGATCGTGGTAAATCAAATCTTTGCAGAAAACGTTCATATAAAAGCGTAAAGGGAAATGCTATTGATTTGTTTCTTCTTCAGTATTTGCCCTTAGACATGTGGGTCCTACCTTCTTTCCCTCTGGAGAGCACTGATGGACTCATGAGTCCTCTGTAGTTCATCCTTAATACTGATGATAGTCTAGACGGGTTAAAAAAAAACAAGGTGAAGAAAATGAGTTTTGGAGTTGAATTGAACCCATATTTAAAATTTTACCATAAGAACACAATTATAATACAATTTTTATAAGCTTGATTTCAAAAAGGGACTGGTGTTTGGGTTTATGTCTATATACAATGGTACAGATATTCTTATGCTCAAAGTGCAGCTATACAATCATATTTTTAGACAGTAATTTCCTTTAAGGAGATTTAAACATAAAAAAGAACTTTAGATTTTGAAAATGTCGTAGCTGGATTCTGCTGCCCAGTATGTCTCTCCACCCAAAGACATCTACAAAAAACGGTTGAGTCACTTTCTTCTTCTTGGCTTCCTATTTACATTTTCTTTTCTTCTCATCACTTCCTATTTGGATGTGAAGCTTCACTTTCTCTTTGTATTCAACACATCTCTTTGAGTAAATAATGGTCACTCGGCTGTCATTTAGATTTTTCAAGGAAACTTTGCCACATCATTGTGCTTGAAGTGCACCCCAGGTGGAAGTCCTGACCTGCGCCAGCCTGGCCCAGGCTCCTGGGCACCGTGTCGGCTCCCACACATCTGGGTGTGAGATTGGATTTCACTACTCTATGTTTATGAGTGGCAGCTGCTATGCTACACTGTATTCTCTCCTCCTTGTAAGCATTCTGAAAAGGAGCTGGCCATCTTGGGAGGATGCTTTCCTAGAACAACCTAAAAGAAAAAGGTGAGCAAATCGGGTCAATTACAGGGTGAAGGACAGAATTGGGCTGTCAGCAGTGAAATTAATGTATTACATATACATATTGATTTGCAATAATTCCCGCCTTAAAGGTATATAGTATTGTGATGTAATATTTCTTTCATATATTAAAAGTAAAATAGACTAAAAGAGGTAGTGGGAAGAGAAGGAGAAAAACACAGAGTTCTAGACTTCAAGCCACATTCTCTGGTTGGCACACATTCTTTCTGACTCCTCTGAATGATCTCTCTCTCTGTCTCTTCATTCAAACATTCTAATAGCCCTCATAAGCCAAGCATAGCCATTGAATCGGTGAACTTTATATTTTTACTATTAATGCTATTACCTGGTAATATTGTTCTGCAACTGAGAGGCATTTCAAGTTTGCATGGATGGACTTAGTATAGTATACCCATAGAATAAATACAATGGTTTCTTTTATTTAGTCATTCTCAAGAACATTAGGCTGATTTCAGTTTTTCCAAGTTATAAATAATGCTGCAATGTACAAAGCTGTACATGCTCCCTTGCAAGATTCTTTGGTTTTATGTTTAATAGATAGTATGCATTTTTCTGCCTCTTTGGGCATGTGCAAACATATGTGTGTATACCTATATACATATTTAGAAATGCATGGAAAAATGTCTGCAAAGATGTACTCCAAGCAGATTACATCTGAGGAAGTAGGGACTAGATCTTGGTTAGGACTTCACTTTTATCCATAACATGTTAGCATATATAAGGCAAATAGATGCCAGTCTTATTCCTTTCATTAATGTTTTTACTCCAAGAAAGAAATGTAGTGTTTACATAGATTTAGCAACTTTAAAAATAAAAGAGAGGTGATGATATGAAATACATGAACTAAAGGAGAGAAATTAAAACACCAAAACCAAAAAAAATTTCCTTCTTTGGAACAGATAAATGTGAAAGTGAAAAAAAAAGCAATATACAAATGGATTTTCTTCCTTTTTGATTCAAGGCAGGAAATAGAACAGCTTTTTGTTTGTCCTCTCTGGCAGATAGCTCCCTAAGAGGTGTGTCAGGTGGCAGTGAAAGGTGCCTGTGAGTGGCTGGTCTACATGTGCTGAGGAAGAAAAGGCACAAACCAGAAAAAACATCGCAGAGGCACGCACCAGTCCTTGCTGCTATGTGGTCACAAGACTTACTCTCAGCTCACACTTCTAACCAGAACAAGGCAAAATGGGAGCTTTCATTCTCTTGATGATTGTAAAGCATTAGAGATGATCCTGTTTTGAAGACCTCCTTTATAATCAGATTGTACTGATTATAATGGTGGAGGGAAAGCCTATAATGAATAATGCATGAGAGAGCAAATAATTGATTGAAAACATGATAAAGTATTTGCAGAATGTACACTTGAAGAAATACAACCAAGAAACATTTCTCATCACTTTGATGAAAAAATGACTTAGGCATTTTTTAAAAAGTTTTCTCCTTCCTCTTGTTTTTCAGTTGATTGCAGCTTGCATATAGGATGTAGACATAGGAGCAATGCTCTCAGAGTTAAATTTTGTCCACTATGGCAGTGACAAACTCAGTTCAGTGGTTCCATATGTGTTGTTGATTTGGAATCACTCACTCTTGGGGGCAGCAGGTCAGAGACAATTCATGTTGCTCAGCTACATGCAAAGGAGGATAGATTTTGTGTCTCTGTATAGATGTGACTATCGAGTCTTCTAAAACATGCTGCATTACAAATTATTCTGTAATTGATCATGTGCATCATTATTGTCATTAATTCATCATTCTTAACTGGACAGGAAACTCACAATGAACTTTATCTTGTGAACTTCAGATTTATCAGACCTACTCTACTCTTCAGGAGAAACTATGAAACTGATTATATTAGATACCCTAAAGACCAACCAATAGTTATGCATTTTGAGATAATTTCAATTGATGCTAAAAAAAAAAAAAAAAAAGGTAAATAAATTCTGATTGTATACCGCCTCCCACCTCCCCTCCAAAAAAACTGGGCAAGTAAAATGACTTCATGCACATTAAAAAAAAAAAATCTCAAATCAACAACTAAAACTATACTATTTAATGGAGGAACACTAGAGGACTGTCCCCATTAAACCAATGCCATTTAAAATAAGATGAACCATCCCTTCCTCTCCTGCATTATTCAATATTGTTCCAAAAGATCTGCAGTCTCTCAAGAGTGAAGACATGAAACAGCAATGAGAGGTATAAAAACTGGAACGAAAGAGATTAGAATGTCTTATCCCAGACAACTCGTCAACATAGAAGCAAGGAATTAAAAATAAACCAATATTTGAAATTAGTAAGATAGGTCAGAAAGTTTCTCTTCACAGGATGTCTATGAAAAATGTAACTCAGCACCCCCTGGTAGATAAGTCCATCGGACATAGTCCACCTACATCCCAAGGGCACAGGATACGGAGCTGAGCGGGAGGGCACGCAGGGGTGGAGACACCACAGCAGGGAACCAAGATGAACAACAAAATAAAACAGATAAAGGATGTGATAGTTCTTCTTCCTCTCCCTGCCTGTCTACCTATTCATTCCTTCATTCCTGCTTCTACCTTTCCTTTAAAAAAATGTACAACTTTCCAATATACCATTATCAAGTTAGAAAAAAATAAGTGGGAAAAGTGTTTATTCATAAAAGCAACGAAAACCAATCTGGAGTACCCTTAGTAAGAAACAGATAGACTGATAAGAAATTAACTGCATACATCAGGGAGTCCATCTTAATATTTCTCATTACAAGAAAAAATAATGTAACTGTGTGGCAATGGATGTCTACTAGGTTTATTGACAAATTCTGTTGTGTACCTGAAACTAATATGTTATATATTAATAATGTCTCAGTAGAAAATGATAAACAGTGAACTACTTGAGCTAATTTGTGAATGATCCTATATGATTATATTAATGATAAGAAAAATCATAAATAATTGCAATTTGAATTGAAAAATACAGATAACACTTGTTCTATAATATGTTGAAGATCTAGAATAATCCACATAATGTTATTATGTAAAAATAAAGTTTAAAAGCAATTGAAAAAGAAATAAGTAGGCAATTGAGCTGAATAGGTAGCAGTAAGACATTCTAAAATGGTGAAAAAATCAGTGTATTCTAAAGGCACCACTACGAAATAAGGGAAAAGATTTATCTGAGGTAAGAGGAAACTGGTTATGCAAATAAAAAGTAAAAGAAGGTGACTATCCTCACCTTCTATCATGTATCAAAATAAAAGCAAATCACTTTATACGTTCACTGTCAAAAAAATAAAATCATGCTAAACCAATATATAGCTAGAGAGTTGTCTTATTTCTCAAAGAGGAAAATTTTCCTAACAAAAAACTGTGTAAGAAGTTAGAGGAAAAAGGTAATATTTTCACAAAATTTTAAAATATTTTTATAGCAAGTCTCACTTCAAACAAGACTGAACAAAATATGAAGAGAAATTTCCTACAGTTGATTGTAAAGTTTTTAAAGTTTAAATGCATTGATAAATCACACTCCTGCGTCATTAAAAGCAGAGGACAATGAGAGAAGAGAAAATACAAATGTTTTTAAAATTATGTGAGCATGAGGAAATTTCATTTCACTCTCAATCAGAAAAAAATGTAAATTAACACAAATAAAATGTATTCTGCTCATGGAATTAGTAAAATTTAAAATATGGTAATTGTCAATATTAGCAAGAATCAAGTAAAACAGTTACTTGCACTCCCTGGGGGTATAATTTGATATAACCTTTCTAAACAGTAATTGCAATAAACATGAAGAGTCTTAAAATTTTTTCCACATTGCATTCCAATGAATATATCCTACGTATCCTAATGAAATATTTGGGGAACCAACCATGTGCAAAGAGAAATCTATAAGGATTTTGATAACAAATTGTTAAATCATAGCAAAACTTGGAAATAACCTAATATCCATTAGTACAAGAGGAGTTAAATAAATGTTGTTACTCATTTAAATAACACCATGAAGATGCTTTTGAAGAATTGTAATGATAATGGAAATAATCACAATATAACTTACATTAGTGTAGAATTATTGAATCAATACACTTGCATCATAATCTAAACCGTTTTAATATTTGAATTTGAAGGAAAAGAAGTGGTTCTATAAATGTCTTGTTTGCTCTTTTGTGACTTTTTTCACATTTTCTTTAATAAACATGTAGCACCTTATGATTGGAGGTTAAAAGTTATTTAAAAAGTGTTCCTAGATTTTTCCTTGATCACATTAACAACTTGCAAAAATATTTTCCAAACTAAATAACAGTTCATTGAATCTCACTGTAACATTAAAAAATGATCCAAATTAGTTGTACCTTAGCAAGAGCTCCTTTCCCTTTTGGACTCACCTGCTGGTGTGGGCTGCTGTCATTGGTTTTTTGACTCTGTGATAGCATCACAGGTCTTTGATGGGGGGCTTCTGTGACTGCTGGTCCAGCTGACCTTACATACACTGGTGCCCTAGAGGTATTATACTGAATGGGAAGCCTGTAATAAAGTAGGGTTTCATAAGAGGTTGTAATACTTTTTAATTATCAGATATGACATTGAAGGAAGTCTTTCTGAAAATTGTTAAATCAGATATCAAATACAATATTCTCAAATAACAGCAAATCATCCCAACTTTTTTTCCCCTCTGTGTTCTTTTCTGATTACTTTGTAGATAGCTAATAGTAGGGACAAAAATCCCCTCGCCCTTGACAATCCAGAAATAAATTCAGGGATGATGGCAGAAAATTCCCCAGGTCACCGTGTCCAGGTCAGACACTAGGGGTTCTATGTGCTTATCATGTCATATCTGAAATAACAGAATAGAGCAGACTAGTTTAAGGTCAGGCATATTCCAATTTATAGCATTCCTTTTAGTTTCGTTTATTCAAAAACCAGTTTAAAGCATCTTAACATCTCGAGCTGTTGAAGTTAAAAACATTTTTTTGAAAAGTAAAGAACTCCCTGCTCATAAACTTCACATCTAATGGACAGACCAATATACAACAATTTTTCAAACAATGCAATTACTTCTACAGGCTACAATGAGAGCATGGAAAAATAATAGACTGTTCTACAGTACACTTAAATATGTACTGAAGCAGTGGGCAATTTGGGGCAGAAAAACAGATAAGCTCCTAAATTCTTTGTCAAACACCTGAGAGACACACTTTATGCCTTTTCTATCAGAATAATTGTAACACCCTGGGGTTGTTTCACACTCTATTTGTATTCATAGAAACATTAAGATACATCCTGAGTTTTATTTTGAAACAAAAATGGCATCATTCTATGGTGTTTCTGCCACTAGCCCTTTCCTCTAATGTAATGAATGCCTTCTAGTGGAATAGACAGGCGCTCATATTTGCTCTTTTATGTGGATTCACTGGGCTCTGCTGTATGCCTGCATCAGACGTGTTCCACCATTTTTCTGTCAGAGGGCCCTTTGATTGTCTCTGGTTTCTGTCCCTGTCCTCCACTACTGAAATATTTATCCTTATTTATTATGTTGTAGTGTGTTTATTCTTATAGGATAGAATTCCAAAAAAATGTATCAGGATTCACATGTCATGTATTCTTTGTTTTCTTGTTTAGTAGATATCACTCTTCTAAAGCCTGCCCCTCCACCTGCTTGACTAGTGAATTCCATCCTAGATTACATCCTTGCTTGACTACTGAATGGCTTTGCTCAAAGAACTCTTGCCTTCTGCACCAAATCATCAAGTTTCCTCTCTATAAACTCATTCTCTTTCATATACAAACATGCAGGTTTTTTCCCCATCGTAACAAAACATCCTCTTACCTTCATTCTACCACTGACTCTATCTCTTTGCTTCCTCTGTAGGAAATAATGCTGGAAAAAAATTTGTCTTCAGTTCCTCAGCACCCATTTTTCCTTAAACTACCTCTAACCTAATTTTTTTCTGCTACCACTGTCCTTTAATACTGTTTTTTCTTTTTTTTTTTGTCATCAACAATTCCCTCATTGCTAAATCCAACTGCCAGCCCCATGCAGGACCATTTGACACAGTAGACCGTGCTCTTCTTCTCGAAACGTGTTTGCCTACATTCTAGAATTCCTCCTTTTCTTGATATTCCCTCCTATTTCATTTATCACTCATTCTGAATCTCCTTTACTGGTGTCTCTTCTCCCCAGCTTCATAATATGAGATGTCCTGGGGCTCAGTCCTGATGCTTCTTGCTTCTCTATCCACACTCTCAGACAATCCAAAGACTTTAAAAGTCATCTATGTCAACAACTCAGAAATTTCCACCTCTAGAAGATTTTCCCCCAGATTTAACACATGAATAGGCAATTGCCTTATTCAACAGTCCCACCTGGGTTCTAAGAAACATCTCAGTTTTAAAATATTCCAGATTGAAGTCTTGATCTACCTGCCACAAGCCTGCTTCATCTATAGCCTCCCTCATTTCAGATGATAGTGACCTGATACTTCTACTTACCAGCACCGCGACAATGTGGCTTCATAGAGTCAAGAATACACCTAAGATCTGAGAACTAGAGTACAGATTCTATTCGTTTACCCAAGTGTATAGGAAATATCATATATGACCAAGATGATACTTTAATTAAGTGGAAAAAAGCACAATTAATATATTGTCTATTTTCAAGAAAGTAAGACTCGACCATTACTGAAATAAATTCTAGATAGATGGAAAAATTAAATTCAAAATAGAAACATTAGAGGAATACTTAGAAAAGTATGTATATAATTTTGCTTCTACTCTGAATCCCACTTGTACTTCTAGTCTTACCCCCATTCCCTACCCCTGCCCTTTAGTCTGTTCTCAGCATCTCCTTTAAAAGTTTTAAAGGAATGCTCTCTTAATTCGCATTTTTCTAACCACTAATGAGCATAATTATGTGCTTAATGATCATTTGGATTATTTCTTATGCATGCATATTTATCAGTTTTGGGGTATTTTTCCTCCTCACCCTCATGTCCTTTGCCTTTTTATCATTTTCTTCTTCCTCCTCTTCTTCCTCCTTGTTCTTATTATTCATTTTGAGTTTTCCTAACAATTAGCAAGTCCCTTTGTATAGAATAGTTTGTCTTATTAGTTTCTAAGTTGAAGGCTCATATTTTTAATGATATCATTTACCACAGGAAAATGTTTAATTTTGCAAGTTGTTATATATATATAATATATATATGTTATGTATACATATATATGTTATGTATACATATATATATGGGGGAGAGAGAGAGACGGATATAGATATGAAAGAAGATGTCTCTATCTCTGTCTATCTATATTCATGTTTCCTTTTTTTTCTGGCTTGCTTAGGAAAAATTCCAAAAACTTCCTAACATTTTAATTTTAAAGTCTTCTTACATTTAAGTTTCAATCAATTTAGAATTATTTTAATATATGGGGTGAAATTAAGGGCATTATATATATGTGTGTGTATATATATATATATACATACAGAGAGAGAGAGAGAGAGAGAGAGAGAGAGAGAGAGAGAGAGAGAGTGAGAGTTATGCATCCTTTCTCCATTAAACTGAAATTTCATCCTTACCAGTTGTTAGATTTTAATTATTAAATTTTGTATTTTTGTCCTCAGATTGACAGTTCATTTCTTTTTAATACTATACCATATGGTCATAGTGATTTTTTTTTTAAAGAAAAGGTGCAAGCAGGAATGAAGGCAAATAGGAAGACAGGCAGGAATCGAGAGGAGGCAGAAGCATTTTATTTTATTTTAATTTAGTTGTTCAGTCTGATTGTTCCCCCTGGATCTGGGACTTGAATCCAGGGAGATGTGACCTTTGCTCCTTTGGAGACAATTGATTTAACCTCTACTCCACCAGGATGCACCAGTCATAGTGATTTCATAGTAAGTTTTAATATCTGTTGAAGACCATCCCTTCTCATTATTCTTCAATTTTCCAAATTGAAATTCTTGGTACATTTATTCTTCCAAGGCTTCAGATTCTTTCAAATTCTATTTGAAAATATATTCATTTAAAAACACTTGATTGTCATTGTTCATTATGCAGAGGCTTTATGCTCCATAAAGTTTCCTTGGACACTGCATTAGAGAACACTGAAGCTTCGCTCTTAGAGAACATGCAGGTTAGGCTCCTGCCCATCTCTAGTTCCAACATTTTGCCAGCCAATTGACACACAGCCTGTTTCATTTCACAGACACCTTGTTCAATGACAGTGTTGATTCATCACTTTGAACTCCTGGTCAGCAGCCCCACTACCACATGAGCTTCTCTGGTGAAGGCACATTGCAGCCTCCTGTACTTAGAACGTGTGTGGGCGCCATTTGCAACCTTGAAATCCCCATATTTAAAAAGCACGAAGCAGTGAAAAGACATGACTCAAAATAGACTTTGAAAAGGACTCTTGTTTATGGAGTCTGAGACCTGAAACTTTAGAGAATTATGAAAGAAAGTAACACCAATCTCATTTACATGTCTCCATCCTTACATCCAGTAGTTAAATGGGGGAGAATGAATACTTCAGGTTGATTTTGTTTTGTTTTGTTTCCTCTCTAAGCCCAAGGAAACGGTGCTTCTTTCTGCTAGCTCCTGCAGTTTTAAAATTTGAAGAACTGACTATATCAAAAATGAGGGTCACAAAGACTTTTTTTTAAAGAGGAGGATGAGCACTTTATTATTCTTCATTTAGTTGTTTACACTGGATGTTCCCCTGGCCCCTGGGACAGGGACTAGAACTCCAGGAGTTTGTAGCCAGCATCTTTTGGAGGCGAATGACCTAGCCGCTGCTCCACTAGGGTGCACCAAAAAGATATTTTTCAAAGTTCTCCTTCAGGTGGAGGGCAGGTATATGAGGGGTCATCTGGTAAACCAGTGTTGGGGGTTGTGCGGTGGGATAAACTTCTGGAGCACAGTTTGACATACTGAATTCTGAGGATTAACAAAGGTCACAACTTTTGATCTAATGTTTGAATGAGTTTATCCTAATGAAATATAAAAATAAAGGAAGATGCACGTATGGGGATATTAACTACAGAATACTGGAGGACAAAATTTGAAAAGAATCAATATGCTCACTAGTAAGGGATTGCTTGTGAATGGTGGCATTTACTTAGAAGAGTGAAAGTGAAGTCATTAAATTCCTGTAGCTCAGGAGGCTTAAGAGGCAGAACATGTAAAGCCTATGGACATGATTTTGAGACCCAGGCCCAGGGGTAAAAAGGAAATAATTTTAAATGTTCTCCATTTAATATAGGTGAGAAGAATGAAAAATTGTATCTGGGACATAATTCCTATTTGGGTGATATTAAAATGCAAATAGTATTTATCTAAGTGATGGGATACTGAGTATTTTCTCCCTTTCTGCAAAAAAAAATTTTTAATTCTGAAAATAGGCTTTCAAAAGAAAATCAACAAATACAGGGATATAGACCCAAGTTATTCAAATACTCTAATATTAAGAACCTGGTTCTTTCTGATGCCTTTAGTTGGAATAACTAAATAACTGAATGGGCCAATTATTTAAAGGCATTTTTGCCTCTTGTTCTACTTAAAAATGGAAAGTTATTACCAGAGGGGATGGGTATCTTAGCTCCTCTCACAGCTCACCTCCTGCCTTCTTCAGATCATCCACATTATGAGAGCTGCATCCACACCGTGTTCTGTCTGTGTAACCCAGTACCAGCTGCTTGGGTCACCACTCTACAGAAATGTCGCTCATAGACACTCACCGGGCCTGTGCACAGTTAGCCATGTCCTTTAGATTCACCTGGTGCAGTAGCCACTGCCTTCTTGAAGCTTCTTTCCTCCTGAATTGCCTTTGAAGTAGGTTGTTTCTGACGGACCTGAGGAGGAGTTTTGTATTCTCTTTTGCTGTCACCTGCTGGAATGATCAACATCAGAAAGAGTGTCAGGGCACCCCCTGGTGGCTTAGGGGTTAAGTGTGTGCCTGGGGTGCAGTCCACACACAGTCCAAGGACCCAGGTTCACAGTCTGGCCCTGGGTGAAGTGGGGCACAACTGAAAAATTTACGACTAAATAAAATGCTTCTTCCTCCTCTCACTGCTTTCCCCCTGACAAAGACAAAATGAAAGAGGGTCAGATCCATCTAAACACAGTCTTCTTCCATTACGTGGGTGGACTAGCTGCCTTGACAGTCTTTGGAATTACTGCATTAGCTTGTATGTCCTTAGAAAAATCATCTTGCTTCTTTACTACCTGAATTTGTCACATTTTGTCCATGTACACATGGCATAAGTTTCCAGATGAATACCCTGTAGCTTCCACAATAGTTTCTCTTCATTGAGGACCCCAGTGTGTGCAGCTGTAAAGCTGAAAGTGTATTTGTAAGGGGACGAAGCCTGTGGGTGCTGCCATCTGACAATGAGAATTCCTGTGAGAATTGGATGCTCATTTGTGGATTTATCTACTGAAAAATGTTCACATATTTACTTCTGTGAGGGCTTCAGTGGATTCTCATATCACCTTAAGTCTACCCACCAGCCCCACGTTAAAAACCTCTGCTAAAGAGAACTAAGGAGGAGGTATTTTCCTAAAAGAGGTTCAGCACTTGAACTCTAAAGTGTAATAACGAAGTGACCACATGGTGGCAGTCTAACATCGGTTAGTCCAGGTCTCCGCAGGCGTTAGAAACCCGAAGATTGTCGCCCAATGAACCCGAGGGATCTGAGTTAATAAAGGTTAGTAAACATGCTCTCTGAAGATTATTTGCCAAGATCTAGGCACTTGACTTCTGTGGGCCAGTCATAAGGGAAAACTGTCCTCAGAAAAGCTAATCAACATCCTTCACTATTGTGTGTGTGAGGGTGAGACCACCTTCATGGAGAAAAGATGGCTAGAAACTTAGTGATGCAAAGAAAAGGCTCTTTCTGGAAGAATTTAAATGCTTTTTTTGCTAAAATTCACTATCCTCTTTTTTCTTCTTAAAAATAATTGAATTTTCTGGTTGAGTATAATTTTCTAAAAAAACAAACCAAAAAAACGGCAGCCGTGAAGTCTTAGATTTATACTTTCCTAGTCAAAACTGAGACAATAATCTTTTGCTTTCATTTTCCTAAAGGAAAAATACTTGAAATTTCAGACTCGGGAAAAGGCATGTTTAAAAAGAAAACTTATTGTAAAACATGAAGCTAGAAACTTTGTTTCATTACTTTGACCAAACCAGAGTCTTTTCTTTTTAGTTCATACCCATTTCCAATGCCACTAACCTCCTAGTCCTCGACATTTCTAGTACACAGTATGGGGTTTATGGCTTCAGATTGAACTCTGGTCTTTTCTTGTCCACAAGAGAGTTTATTAAAAAGCACAGGGTAGGAACACCCTGGTGGAGCAGTGGTTAGGTCAATCACCTCCGAAGGAGCAAGCCACATACCCTTGGGCCTGGGAGGAAGCAACAAGTGTGAACAACTAAATAAAATAAACAAATAAAATGCTTCTTCCTCTTCTCTCTTCCTGCCTACATCTTTCCTTGAAAAAAAGAAGCACAGTGTAGGCGTGCCTTGCTGGAGTAGGAGTTGGATTCACGTCACAGCCATCCCAAGGTCCCAAGTTCATGTCCTGGGACTGGAACAACTAAATAAAATAAGTAAAATGTTTATTCCTCCTTTCTGCTCCCTGCCTGCTGCCTTTGCTGACCTTCATTCCTCTCTATACCTTTCCTTTAAAAAAAAAAAAAAACAGTGTAAAGAAAGCTCATTTTTACTGAGAGATATTTAAGATTAAATTCACCACTTCCTTAATCTTGAACAGTGTTAGCATATGTCCAGCCTGACAAGGGTATCCCTAGCAACTGCTGTCCCAGCGTCCTGCCCCATTTGAAATTCTGTCAATTTGCTACAAGTTAATTTGGGCAAACATACAACCAGCAAACCAACTCCATGTTGATGGACAGGGGTGCAGGTGCCCCCAGCACCCCAACTCCTAATGTGCCTGGTCATACTCTAGTCCCTGTTTCAATCAAAAAGCATGTCGAGTCTAGTCTTCAATATCGTAAAGTATAAAAGGAACAGAATCTGTGGTCTTCCTGGAGGTTAAGTTCACTTTCTACTGATTGGGTTCCTGAATAATCAGTGGGTGCACTGGATGTACCTGGTCGCATTGCTCGATCACAGGATGAGACTTCTCGTGGGACTTCCCATGAAGACCAGACAGGAAACACACCTGGCAGATGTCAAAGTTGCGACACTTCAGACAGCGGTATCTGCCAGTTAAAATGGAAGTGTGGTTTATCTCTCTACTCATAGGTGAACAAGCACAACGATATTCATGTGGAGAATGGCACCCCCAAAATAAACAGATGTCCCAGCTATCAAGTGAGTATAAAGCTTCTCCCAAACTCACAGAAATGTTAAATGATTCTGATGTGCTTATTTAATCAAATAAATCATCTTTTAAAAGTATTTTTATGCTATGGCATTATATTAATGTAATTGTTTCCAACAGACTGTGACATGGAAGCTTGATTCATCCCCCATCCCATTACCCCAAGCACTTTCTATATGCAGGGTACTGTGTGTTTTCAACCCTAAGATAGACCCTTCGTCAGCAGCCACATTTTGCAGAGCTACACAATGCATTCAGTCTTTTCAGTTTAATTGGCACCTTTTAAAAGCAGGGAGATTTCAATAGAACTGAATTCTGACTTCTCTTCAAAATTTGCAAGATATGATGACCCTGCTTTCTTGTCTGCTGTTGGGGAAATTAAAACCATAGCTAAAGGATGTAAAAGAAACTTTTGTCATTTTCTAGAAATCTGTCCACAGGAAAGAAAAAATGGAGGGAAAGTTACTCTCCAGACAAAATTGGAGTCACCATGTCCTGGTTTCTAAGTAGGATCATCAACATGGCAGACCTGCTCTTATGAACAGTTACAAACAAATCTCTTGTAATCAGGATAGGAAGAGGTGTCTCATAACACTTGGGAAATACTGTGATACCATGGCAGAGCTGGTAAGTCTCTGTAGTCATGAATTAGCAACTCGTATGGATGTTTGAGTAGAAGCTTATTGGTCCCTAAAAGATCAGGCATCTATACATTTCCAATATTTTAATGACCTCCCACTGCAGTGCCTGTGTCCTCAAGCTCTGTTTTCATTCTTGGCAATGATTGGTGAGGGCAAATGGGCAGTTGCTCTTTTACCGGACCTATATCTCCAGCGTACCTGTCCTTACCCGGCTTACTGCCTGCATTCGTATTTCTTGCTTGGTTCCTGTAAGCATTTGAATTTTCAACCTGTCTTGAAATTTACCCCAAAAATATAGATGACAAAATTCCTATGCTCTTAAAATTTCATATCTTGCTGAAAAGAGGTGATATAGAAACTTGAGATATAATTTAGAAAAATTGGGTAATACGTCATCAAGTGCCAAATAAGTAATATGAAAAGTAAGCGTGGTAAGATTCCCCGTGGGCGAGTATAGTCTGGACCATTTTCATGGCAGAAGTGAGACTTGTGTAAGGCAGAGCATGCTGGACCTGAGGTTAATGTGGAGGTCAACCCAGGAAGAAAGAAGAGGAAGAGTTAGGTAATGGAGGCTGGAGTAAAGAAGGGTATAGGACACATCAAACCTGTCAAGCCTGCTGATTATTCTAAAGGACGGAGGAATGAAAACTTGAATACCCTTGAGGTCCATGGCAGAGTCTTGAAAGCCTGGCCAAAGATATCTATCGGAAGGTAGAGTTGGAGAAAGAAAGCATCATGAGACCAGTGCTCACAGCCCTTGTTCTCTGCTGTTCCATGGTGGGATACTGATAAACAGTACTTAACAGCTATAAAAGTTGCTATATTTTTGAGCACTTACCCTGTGGCAAGCAATGTACATGTGTTGACATGGCTAATCCCCATGGAAGTTCTTTAAGGAAGTTATTATTATTATCATTCTTTTACAAAGAAACTGTCAAAGGGAGTATAAAATTACACAGCTACCTAGAAAATTGTAGAAGGTAGACTTTGAACACAGGGATAGCATTAGGAAGGAAAGCCTATTATTTTAACCACTATAATAGATTGGCATCAGGGCAGGAAGCTTGAGTTTGAATTCACATGCCACCAGTACTCAAGACCTTGACGTGAAAACTTCAGTTCACCTTTGGGAGAATGGCTGGTACATGGTAGATTTCCAATGTGTATTAGTTGCATGGAGTTAAATGAATGACTCAGAAATGAGCAGAAAAATGGGGCTCATAAAGCCTACCTTTGTAGCCTTGAGAAGATTTTTTTTTTTTTACCAAGTGTTGAAAATTGTTCAGCACATGTAATTGAGAAAACATTCACTTTGTACAAACAGTATGCAACATAATAAAGTAGTTTTATGAGGAATTACTTGATGACTCAGCTGGACTGACTGTTACCCAGTTTTACCGTGTGGGTGGTACCGGCTCATCTGGACCCTGAGCTGAGGTTCACCTTGAATTAGCTGCTCTCTGCTCCTAAACTCCCTCCAGGTGTGTGAGAAAGGGGGCCACGTGGATGATGAGGTTGGTCTGTTGTTGATGCCTTTACCAATAGAGAATAAAGTATTTTTTCTCATCTCAACCTTGCATGGCTATTCCAGAACATAAATGTGTGACACATCCTCTTGAAATTTAACACTTGACTTAAGAACAGTCTCTGGTCTTGGTACCTTCTCTTACTTTAGAAGGTCAAGTTTTTTTCCTTCTTCCTGCTGTCTCCAGATCTGTGAAAAACTCGACTTTAAAATGCCTTTACTAATCTCACTAAAACTAAAAATATTGAGGCTGTTGCTGGAGTTTTCTGAGAATCCCAAACACAAGTTCAAGGTTAGGACTGAAATGTATTCAAGTAGCTTCTAATAACCTCAGAAGATGACAGCGAAAAGCAGCTTAAGACATCATTTAACCCACCCTTCCTTATACAAAGAAACTACATCTAGAGAGGTTAAAGACCATGTCCAGATCACCAACTGTCTACATATATGAGAACTGCATACTGCCTTTGATATCTAGGAGGAAATGCAGTTCACAGGGAGACATTTCTAAGAGGACCATTTCATCTCATTGTCAGTAGACAGGGACTGGATATGAAGTGTGAAGTATGGCACTTCTTGTTCTCTGCCTTTGCTATTTTATTTTTCAGAGACCTGAGCAAATCATTCAAACTCTTTAAGATTTTATTTTAAGCCCTTTGTAAAACAGGAATAATAATATCTGATTTATGTTAAAATAATAATTTGAAAAAAATAGTCCAATGTAAAATTGAATTGCAGGGGCACCCTGGTAGCTCAGGCATTAAGTCTGAGGTTGTATGATTGATATAAAATACCCAGGTTCAAGACCCAGAAGAGAAAGGAGAAGCAACCAAGATGAACAACTAAGGAAATAAATGCTTCTTTCTCCTCTTTCTTCCTGCATGCCTGCCTACTCACCTTTATTCCCGACCATTTCCTTCCTCAAAAAAAATATTTTTTGAATTGCAGATTTAATTCCGTTCCTGTCCAATGTCGACCAAATAGTAATTACTTAATTTATATTTGTTTATTGGTTAAATGAGTACAATATGCATAAACACAGTAAATCATAATCATGTTCCTCCACTCTCCAACATTAGAAGAGTTTGCTTTTCATTGTACTATGCAGATTTCTTTGATTCAGCTTGCTTGGTTTTGAGCAGTCCTGTCTGTTTATATGTTTATGATTTAAAGTTCAGTTATTGTCAGAGTTTTTCATGAGCTGAAGTTTCACTGCATCCTCAGAATGTTCTGTAACCCTAATTCATTTTCTTGGCCAATTAAAGTCAGATTTCTCAGTGTATCCTAGTGGAATAGCAGTTGGGCAGTAGCCACATACATTCCAAGGTCCCTGGTTCGTGTCTTGGGGTTGATGGAAACAACCAAGGAGAACAACTCAAATAAAACAAAGTGTTTCTTCCTCATCTCTCTTCCTCTGCTTGCCTCTGCTCACCTTCCTTCCCACCTGCACTTGTCCTTGAAAAAGCACACAAACAAAAAGCAGATTTCCCAGTTTTTATTAGACTTAGCAGCCTTATTTTATATCTATGGGGAGCATGTTGAAGGTCTGGTAAGTTAAATCTGGAAGTATGGGAAAGGAATAGAACAAAGTGAGCCGGACAAATCCTCCAAATCCTCCCTCTTCTGTTGGGCACCCCTTCTTTGACTTGATTTTACCTACCTGGCTGCCCCAGTTCTCAGTTGTACACACTTCCAGTCCCCTGTACCTGTGTCTACCATTACACGGTGTTCTCATGTCGAGCCTAAACCTCTGAATTCCTTCTCCTTCCCCAAGTCTACTTTCACTTACTTACTGTTTAATTTATGAGAAACCAACACACTCTTCCCTAAAGTGGGGTTTTGACTGTCAGACTGTCATTCTCAAAACTGGGAAGAACTGAACCTCCTACTTTCAAACCCAGCTTTTAAATCCACCTCTTCCTCCAGACAGAGAATATAGGCTCACGCGCTTGCTCACAAGGGACCAACGCCTTGGGGTCTGAGGCATGTTCCCAGTCTCTGCACTGGGAGGCAGCAGAGCCTCGTGGTTGCAAAGCAGGGACTCAGGCTTGAGCCCACCAGCCTGTCCCATTTACCCATCATCAGACTCAAACAAGTTATTTAGCCTCTGCACATTGGGGATAATAACATCGCCTTTTATATAGGTTGTAACAAATCTTTCAAGTAATCCATGTTAA
This sequence comes from Solenodon paradoxus, assembly GCA_004363575.1. NCBI lineage: Eukaryota > Metazoa > Chordata > Mammalia > Eulipotyphla > Solenodontidae > Solenodon > Solenodon paradoxus. The sequence goes on from RJWH01000562.1 coordinate 554,741, forward strand.
CCATTCAGTCTTACGCTTCTTTAACATCGAATAAATATAAGCTGTTCTTATTGCTGTCATTATTAAAACTGACACCAAAGTATTTCAAAGGTGTGTTGTTTTGTTTTGGAACAAAAATAAACACAAGTTTTGTTCTTTGAGGAGTAAGCTGGTCAGACTAGGTGTCCATAGAAGGATTTAACATTCCAGTCACTTTAGAAAATAACATTATTTATTATCAACCAGGTTCCCTCATGCAGGAAAATTATTGACCCCACCCCCACCCCCCAAGTCACTTGATTTCCAGATACTGGAGAAGGACCTCAAAGAGAATCTGGAGAGGTACAGCTCCAAGCCTAGACACATTTAAAGACTGACGCTTTGTCGGTAAAATACTGATGAATGACTGTACCTCAGTCCCATGATTGGGAAGTTCCTGCAGATTCTACAGCGAACAGGGTGAGTGACCATTTCAGTGACAGATAATCGGTAGCAGGTTGAGAGCCACAGGAGGATGGGAGGCTCAGACTCTAACCACGACAAGAATTTTTCCTCTTTGATAGTCGGGCTCAACACCTGAAAAACAATGACTCACTTAGATGTGCTTTCAGGCCTGACGTTGGTCTTAGGAAAGATCAAAATGCATGTCCCTCTTCTTTTCTGACCCTGCTTCTGTCAGCTCTGCTGAAGAAGTTTATCACAGGAAATGTCAGAGGCCAGTCTACCTCCTGAGCTGGGTTGTCTGCGGCTGAAGTCGGTTGGCAGACATGCTTGCCTCCCACTCCCTGAGACTTGTGCGTGACACTCACCCCTCGGAAACAACTGCGCACCGCGCTGTCCACAGAAGACTGGGCACGAGTCTCCCCCACGACAGCTGGGATCTGCAAGAGACATGACCCCCAGGTCAGGTGTTGGAAAATGGAGGAGTATGGCCACTGGAATCAGCTGCTCGAGTGATGGTGCTTACAGCCGTGGAGTCACAACTGTTTGGTGTCTGAGACAGAATAAATTGTCTTAGTCTATGCGAACAGTGGAAATCTATAAAATTTAAAGGAGACAAAGAATGGACAATTAGGAAGAAGTGGGATTGGGAGGAAGGAGGAAAAGGAGAAGAAAGTCTGGTAAGAGGGCATAATCAGGGATGTCTTCCATTTCTCACAATCAAACATTTTCACTTTTCTTTGTCAATGTTTACCTATGATTTACATAGAGTGATGATACTGTGTTCAACTTTAGAGTGATTTTAAGGGGGAAAAAGCCTTTCAAACACATTTACATCAACTCATTTTAACAAATGTCAGTCTATGAGGCTGCGCAGTAATTACTATGTTAAAAACAGGAAGTGATTGAGGTTTTATCTTTCACTAAAGGTTATGAAAAACCCCCCAACAACACACAAACAATCTAACTGCCCACTGATGGATGAATGGATAAAGAAGATGTGGTATACGTCCACATGATGGGATACTACTATGCTGATTTTTTTTTAAAGGATGAAAACTTGCTGTCTGTGACAACGTGGAAAGCATTACGATAAGGGAAACAAGCCATCAAGATAAATACCAGCATGGTAGGACTTCACTCCTGTGTGGAAGATAGAGAAGCAAAGCAAAGAAACAAAGCAAAAGCAAATTCTTAGATGTAGAAACAGTTTGGAGGTTACCAGAGGGGATGGGGACTTAAGGGGGTGGGCAGTGAAATGGGTAAAGAGTGTGAACCATATGGTGTTGGAGAAATACTAGATTTTTGATGGCGATCATGATGTACAGAGCTCTTGAATGATAACATTGTATATGTGAAACTAATATAATGTTTTAAACCAATGTAAACTCAAAAAAAAAATTATTTTTTAAAAACTGAGTTGCCTACAAACTTGAGGTCTCACTCATAGGCTCCTAGCTCCATTGAGAAGTTTTCGCAAAGCTTTGTCACACATTAACCTAACATATATTCCAATAGTTCGATCGACCCTACTTCACTTAGTAGTTTCCATTTTCCAACCACTGTCACATAAAGAGTTTAACCAAGAGATGAAGAACCTGTTGTGACTGCCAGCATGACCAGGGACTTGGCTCTGACATTATCTATATGAATAGATACACATACCTGTCACCTCCATTCATGCCCATTTGGATGTGGGTCCTAATTTCTCTTCTGATGTCTTCTACAGCACAGCTTGTCAGCAGGCGCTGTCTGCAAGCTCAGAAGTAATTTCAAAGACCCTCCTGCCGAGTCCATCAATTCGAATAAACATTCTTCTAATCAGGAAAGTGGCACTTAGACCCGCTTTGCTGACAATTAGCCAGGCAGAAGTCAACAAATATTTGTGTAATAGAGGATGACTTGTACTTTAAATGGATAATAACGCTGTCACCAACTGAATGTAAATAACTACTCATTACATTATTTGGCCTCTGTATGAAAAAATAACTTAATGCTCTTACTGTGGCCTGTGACTGCTGAGAACTAACTAGACTGCTTATTTAGATGGTAGCCTTGAACCCTGAGGCAGAGGTTTAACCTTATTTTGTGAGATAAGAGAAATGGATCAGATGGAGTTGAATTGCCAGTTCTGGGATTCTGACACCTGTGAAAAGAACTTCATCTTCTTTTTTTAACCTATGTTTTAGCTTTAAGTGTAGGCACAAGGATTTTGTAGATTAATTGCCCATTTGACTAGTCTCTTGCTGATGTTATATGGAAGAATTTAATGTGCATGCTGACAGAGGGAGAACACCACTCGAAAGGATAATTAGAATTCTTGGGGGAGGGGTTTGAATTGTACAGGAGGTTTGGGGATTTTCCATGGGAATCCACTTCCGTGTTCTTAGTAGAAAACAATGGCATGGTAATTTTGCATGCAAATCTTCTGAACTGCTTTCTTGAGAGTATAGAATGCATGGCTGGGAAACAGTTCTGTGTGAGCTGCCATTTCAACAGCTCACAGACCTCCGTTGGACCCTGAATATGAGTAAATTTTGGGGGCCTTTTGAGTGGGGTTCTGGCTTGAGGCCAGCTCTGATGATCAGGTGGTGAGCACAGGAATTCTATAGAAGGAAAATGCCCCTCTGTCCATCTCCTTGCATCACATTCATCTTCTAAACACACTAGTCTCGCGAGTCTGACTGCCTAAATAGAGCAGCTCGAGCCCTAAGATGTCCCCACATTTTGGACAAGCACCATTGTTGCAGTAACTCCTGGAAACATCCCTAAGAGTCAGCAGGAAGCTGGTGACGGGATACCTTGCTGCTGCCACCATGGGACCAGATCTGAAATAATTATGCCTGAGGTCAACTTATAAAAATCATCAGTCCACTTGAACAATGTGAACATCTTAAACATTGCTTGGGATTTCCAGGACAAATGAAATGCTAATTACTGTAATCAATAGTAACAGCACAGACTGTTAATATTAAGAGCAAATCAAAGCAAAGGTAATTTGGGGGTTGGTTTTTCCAAACCATATTCACCGTCCCGAGTTGTGATAATCCTCCTCTTCACCTGCACCCACCCCATCACGTTTATCCCTATTTTAGGTCCTGGGTGCTGAAGGGTACTGTTAGGCCAGGCAGTTATGTAGACAAGTACTGGGCAGACAAAGGACATGTATGAGCAGCTGACAAAATGGTGACAGCCACAAAAGAGCTATGCAGGCAAGGCACAGAAAGAAACCACAGGGACCAAGGAATGTGGAAGAGGAACTTTGAGGAAGGGGGACTTTAAAACTATTGACAGTTATGAAAAATATCTGAGAGGGGCAGTCTTGAAACAGACTGTCAGACAGGTCTCTTTGATAAGATGAGGGGCTATAGACTGACTGAAAGTAGGGGCTTCAAACACTACCTCTCAGAGCCTTTGAGGCTGCCCCTTCTGACCCCTCCCGGATGTACTTTCCTGTTAGCTATTAGGTTCTGGAGGGGCTTTACTTCTCCTGTCTGGTGTTCTGCTTCTTTCTCTTGCCTTGATAAAAATCTAGATTTATTCATACTCTGATAACAGTATCAGAGTATATGATCCTGAAATATTCCTTTTTTGGAGTTAAAGACCATTGAGAAGCAGAGATGCAGAAAAGACTGTAAAAATATGGCAGACATTTTCCTTTTGTAAAGGAAATTTGCATTTATAAAGGGAATTTCCGCTTGTCTAGGTAGCTCCCTCCCCCTACAGGGAAGAAGCTGACTCTTCTCTTATCATTGAGGAAGATAAGACTTAAATCTACATAACAAGGTTTACTAAACAACCCGTTTACCAGTTTCCTGTCACTTTCCTGTCCCAGACACCCAAATCCATGTTTTCTTTTGTTTGACCTGAGATGATAGAAACCTGAGTTTCTAACCATCCTTTGAGTTACACATCACTGGGTGTGTATGCATTTATTGACCTGTATATGTGCCGTACACATGTTAATAAAGTTCTGTTTGTTTCTTGTAAATCAGCCTTTTGTTAGCCTAATTTAAAGGGCCCTGTGCCGCAGAACCTAAAATAGGCAGAAGAAAACGATTGTTTTTTTCTTCTTATAGTCTAGATTGAGGAGAAAAATGACAGAACTTATTATGACTTCACAGTGCAGAAAACCTATTTTGAGAACTTCATAGGGCGTGGAAGAAGAGTGGACACACCCTCAAACAGAGGTCAAGTTACCTGTGTTAGGTTGGCTCAGAAAGACGGGACGGCGGCCATGCCCGGGAAAAAGGTGGTTGACGTCAGAATAAGGGATGGAACCCCCATACCTGGATTCACAGGGCCAATCCCCAATCGCGACGTAGGAAGCCCGGAAATCCCTTTGTTTAAAGAGCGCGCTCCCCTTTGTTCAAGCGCGAGTTCCCTGGCCCTCGTTCTGCGGACTTGGGAACTTCGCCTGGATGCGCAAACCCCAATAAAGCCCTGGCTATTCGACTTTTTGTCTAATTGACTTTTTCTCCCGCGGAGCCCAGAAAAACCTTTCACCTGGGACAGCAGCCACTTGCACACAAAACAATTTAGGGCCCTTGTAGTCTGTTTGTAGACGTTCTTGCCAGGTGACCTCATTTTAACATTTAAGAAATATATTTACTTAAAGGAGGTTAAATTCCCTTGTACCCTGGTGGAGTTGTGGTTAAGCTAATCGCCTCCGAAGAAGCGTAGGCCCCTGGGTTTGAATCCTGGGTCCTGGGTCCAGTGGGAAAGCAACCAGTGTGAACAACTAAATAAAAATCAAATAGAATCCTTCTTCCTCCTCTCCCTTCTTGCTGGTCTGCCTACTCGCTTTCATTCCTGCCTGCACCTCTCCTTTAAAAAAAATTCCTTTGCCTAGAAAGGGTAAACACAGTATCAAATTTGTCCATTCTTAGAGCATAGGGAATGACAGAAATCTTTACCTGAATATTCTGAGTTGCATTTCATCTATGCTTTCAACAAGCATTCGTTGTAAGTCTTAGTACCAAGCGCTTTCCATACCATTGGAGACATAAACATAAAGGAGAGATAATCCTTGCCCTTGAGAAGCAGTCTAGTGGGGGACATAATTATTACACACAGGTGTAATAATTGCAATAAAATATGACAAGAGTTATAATAAAAATGCACAGGGCGTTAAAGAAGATTCCAATGAGGAGATGACCAATATTCGGCTGGACTTTTTTGTCAGGAAAGGTGCAGACAGGAATGAAGGCCAGTAGGTAGGGAGACAGAGAGAGAGGAGGAAGAAGCATTCTATTTTGCTTTTATTTAGTTATCCATCGAGGTTGCGCTCTCTGGCCTGGGACAGGACCAGCATCCTCAGAATGCATGTGAACCGTGCCCTGTGGTTTACCACCGGCTGTGCCCACAATAGTGATTTTTATCAACGTGAATGAAAAGGGTGTAAGGACTGAAAGAACAAATTTAAAGCTATGGAATAATAAAAGGAAATCCTAGTTATCTTTGTAATGGAGGATCATCTGAATTTACAGAAATATCTTCATCATTTTCTTTGGGTTATTTTAAAACTGTAGAGGTTTAAGTTAATTTAAACCTCAGAATGCAAATAATTCTAATCTATAGATATGCAAATAAATTCTGTCCTGGTTGAGGGACAACCCTTCCCTTTCCCCAAAAGCCAATCTTACAGCCACTTACAAACTTATTGTAATTTTTCTATTCTATCAGTTTGTCCCTGAGGCAATTCTTGCAATTAGTTTTAACATTTTTGCTAGCGCCCTCTTTTAGTTAATATGTTACATTTCGACATATGTTTATTTTATATTTGTACGTGAATCATGCTTTTGAATCCTTTTGAAAAGAGAAAAACTAGATCGAACCATGAAAATTTTGCTTCTGATGTTAATGAGTTAGGCTTTACTTCATGGACATGAATGTCCAATGAAATTGCAGGCTTGATTTTTTTTTTGTTTTTTGGTTTTTTTTTGCATTTGGAAAGTCACTGGCTACAGTGCAGAGGAAGAGTTGGAGGGAAGGGGTGCGTTGGGGAAACTGGTTAGGAGCTGATAGCAATAGACAACCCTCCACTCCGGTAATAACAATTGATTTCATGGGGAATAGTTGGAGAATGATTGTAAGGTACATTTGACACTGAAGAAAAGAAAATCAGATTCTTAACACACAACTGTGGCTAGTATGACTGGAAAAAATTTAGAATTCTTAAGTATTACCTGTTGTAGATCTGTTAGTAAGTTTCTCAAAACTCTCCGAGTCATGCGGGTCCCCGAATCATAACCTCCCCTGTTGTTTTCTGCATAGAGCTGAAACAGAGCTAGACAAGAAAAGGGAAAGCTCTTTTAAGTTGTTGCAAGGTATCTTCCAAGAGCATGTGCTCTGAAGTCTAAACAGTTTGCTTGTACACACGAAGGGAAAGGGAGGGGAACATTTATTTCTTGATTATTTGTCTGCTTGTTTAAAGGCTTCCTAAACTAGAAAAGGTGACAGTTAATGAAAGCCCATTCACTTTCCTATCCCCTTGAAAATGCAGGACTTCAGTGATGGTTATCATGAGGATGATAACACTCAAATCATGCTGAGCACTTGCTGCTGAACAGGAGCCTGGAGTGGAGCACAGTAACAGGAGAAATGAACAGCCTGGAGACATGAAGGTCGCTGCAGTCCAGAAACTCCAAACTCCTTCAAAGGTTACCTCTGTACTTTGTGAGAGGACTGTCCCCAGAGAGAGCAATCAGGGCAGCAGCTGCCGGTTTCAGCTTGAGAAAACCTGTTCCTGTGCTGCGTGGCCATAAAACACAGGGACAAGAAGAGGAAAGGCAGAGTTATTCTCAGAGAAGTGCTTTGTAGAAACCATAACTAGTAGTGATGTTTCTTCCAGGGAGTTACAAATGTCAGTTTTTCATGGTACGTTTTCTTAGGTCTAGAATTAAAACTAGGCGTTGGAACTGGAACTCTGGCAGAGGGTCTGGTATGAAATCTAGACTGAGAACCAATGTCATTCAAAAACGAATATAGCCTTGAGAACAAAAAAGATAATAAATATCCATCATTTAAAAAAAAACTAGAAATTGAATCAAAATATTTCATTCATTCATTTGTTCCTTCATTCATGTGTTACAAATATGTGTTGGGTGTCTCCTCTGAGTTAAGCTCTGTCCTAAGCACTGGGGACACAGGGATCATCCTGTCTTATGGACCAACAATCTCACTTCCTTAGGACTCATCACCTGCAAGTCAAACAACAGAGATGTAGGATGACTCTCTCCCCAAATGTTCAGATAGACTTTATCTAATTAAAGTGTGGTCTAATGCCTATCACCTTGGCATGTGGAACGAAAGTCAATGGAGACCTTGAGAATCTTGAGAGAAACTGTCACCAATACCTTGAAGAATAAAGGCTATCTAGATATAAGTTCATTTCTAGAAAATTACCTTTTTATCAGAGAAACCTATCTACAATCAGGGCAAGTACCAAAAGGCAAGATCTTGACATAGGTAGTCATTCCTTCATGTGAAGACCCCTCCTCTTTCTTAAGCCCCTCACCTATTCCTTAGCAAAGGGTGTAAGTCTTTGGTCTGTCTCATTTACCTTTGAATTTGCAGTCACGTAAATTCTCCAGACAGTCATTAAACATGTTTTTTTCTCCTACTTCTGTCTGATGAAAAGAATCTCAAAAGGATGGAGGAAATTTCCCCATTCTCTTACACAGACAAGGACCAAAAAGCAGGCTAAAGGAAGGAATATTTATATTAAAAATCATCCCATTTCCAGGCCCTCATTCTCACTTAGAGCCAAATCATCCTTTGTCGCCTGACTGTGTAGTTTCCACACCCATGAAACAGCAGGAGGATTGATAGAGGCAGACACTGATATTTAGAAGCAACAGTCAAAAGTTTAATATTTAAAGAGGCTGGAATTATGGAAAAGTCACTTGAGAATGTGTTATACATCATTTATGCAGGAAAAAAAATAACAAAAAAAAAAAACTAGAAAAGAAAATACTGGAAGGAATTTGCCAGATGGTTAAACTGTGCTTGTCTCTGGGAAGCATTGGGGTGATATTTCTTCTTTATTTTTTTCTGTGTTTTCCAAATGTTTTATATTTTCTATGACTTTTTAAAAGTTCATTGAAAGGATGAGGCCTACTGGGCCAAGTTCATACAAGGCAAACAGAAGTGAAGTGAGGCTGAGAAAAGGTGAACACCAGAGATTAGTGAAAACACGAAAGAAGTATGTGCAAGCACACTCACACACACACACACAAACAATCACTCTAGAGAATGTGTAATTAAACCTTCAACAGGGTCTAAACTGGCTTAGAGGTGTAGTGTACTGAATGTTTATGTCCGTTGGAGGCTATTAACCTAACCACTACTCCATCAGGGTGCTCCTTCTTTGCTCATTTCATATATATATGCATATATATACATATATTTATATATATGCACATATTCATATACATATACACATATTCATACATATACCACGTATATAGATGTAGATAATTTTTAATATATAATGTCCTAATCCCCAAGGTATGGGGAATTGGAGGTGGGACTTTGGGACAGAAGGTCATGAGAGTGGAGCCCTCAAAAGGTGCATTAGTGCCTCATAAAAGAGACCCCAGAGAGCTCCTTCACCCCTTCCGTCTGGTGAGGACACAGTAAGAAGACAGTCTTCTATGAAACAGAAAGCCAGACTTCAGACACCAAATCTGTTGGCATCTTGACCTTGGACTTGCTAGCTTCCAGAACTAAATAAACACTGCTTAACCCATGCAGTCTATGGGATTTTTGTTACAGTTATCCACGCAGATTAAGACAATAGTCATCCATGCAGTTTATTCAGTCTCACTCCACCTAAGAAACAGAACAAAACCCAAACCGATATTAGGTTACAAAAAAATGAGTCAAGAAGATGCAACCTGGTGACATAGTTTAATCACTTCCAAAGGGCACAGGTCACATATCCCTGGGTTCAAGTCCCTGTTCTGGCGGTTGGGGGTGGGGGAAAACAACCAGTGTGAACAACTAAAACGGAAATTTTTAAAAAGTGGTTTTTCCTCCTCTGTCTATTTGCCTTCATTCCTGACTGCACTCTTCCTTAAAAAAAAAGAAAGAAAGAAAGAATAAAGCAAAGAAATAAGTTCAGTGACTCGAGAAACATGCAATTTTTCATCGATATAGATATCTAATTACTCTAGCAAAAGGTGTGAAGGGTTCTCTAGAATGGAAATGAGTTTGAGAAAAAAGCATTGTGAATACTTCCTTCCTTTTTGCTTTCCATTGGTCATTTATGTTAGTGAAACAGTAAAACAGTGTTCCCCTTATTTGTGGAAAACAAAGAAGCCGTCTTATCTATGGGACCTTAAGCAAACATTGGACAATACCAAAAAGCCCATGACCCGTGGCAATGAAACAGTGACCTTGAGGGCACAGCGTGACCTCCATAGCCTCACCTGTCATACATGGCTTCGAGAAGACTCAGGGTGAGCTCCGAAGCTCTGGGAGGCAACTGTCCAGGTTTTTCCACCCCAACTCTCTGAAACAGCTCCTGGAGGAGCTGAAAAAGTTGCTGTACAGAGAGGGGACTCTCTTTTGCTTCCCAGAGACTTGGATGGGTCAGGATGTGCTGGATCAGAGAACTGTCAATCAAGTGCACTGTAGGGAATGAATGAAGCATGGAGTCTTATTTTCTGATGGGGGTAAAAGGCTTCAAATCAAGCAAATGTCATCCAGTGTTTAATTAAAACTGTCTTTTACGGCAGGTCTCTTCTTAAAGGGAATGAGATAGGAGCATAATTCAGATACAGGTCTCTTGTGTATGTCTCAGGCGCTACTATTCTGACAGCAGATTTCATTTTGGAAACACATCTGTTAATGAAGCATAGTTATAACATTACTCCCAGGCTAACCCCTAAGATCTTGTTTTACAGAATGACGTGGCAAGGGAAAGAAGTGAAGTCCAAACAAATTAGGACACTGTATTGAAAATTTCAGGAAAACATTCTTATAGTAATTTAATAAGTAGACTGAGCAAATGTACCTTTCAGGTTCAAATACAGTTTTCCCTTCTCTGCAGCCTAGCTTTAAGAGAAGCACTGTGCACTGAAGTGCAATTGCCTTGGTTAAAAAACCTAGTAATCTTGGTGTGTACTAGTGCAGTGGTTAAGTCAGCTGCCTTCAAAGGAGCATGCCATCCAAGAACTTACTTTTGCTTCCTGGGTCCAGGGGAACAACCAAGGTGAACAACTAAATAAAAATAAAATAAAATGCTCCTTCCTCCACTTTCTTCCTATCTTCCTGCCTGCCTACTCACCTTCATCCCTGCCTGCACCTTTCCTTTAAAAAACAAGCGAACAAAGAAACTTGTGATTTTTATAAAAAAAACAGTTGCTGAATTATCAGACTTTAAGTCCCACCCTTGCCTCAGTAATATTTCTCTCTCTCTTATTTTAAATCTTGGTTCCGTCATTATTATACAGGTTAGACACTTAATGAAATGAAAATTACTTACAAAAAATAACATTTTATCTCACATAAATATATATGCTGCCTCTTAAAACTTTAAAAAGCAATGCATGTGTAAGAATGAGATAGAATTGATCCTATGGGCTCATGCAAACAGAGGACAGCAGACAAAACGAATACACACCCACTCGTCGCCTCTGAGAGAAGGGGATTTCAGTGGCACCAAGAGCTGCTAGCATTTCACAGGCTTCAGCCTGTGAAATGATAACACCCAGTGCTTTCCGTCCTGTCCTTCGTGACTCAACCTCACAGATAAGACAATGAAGCAAGTATAATAAAATTTTTCACTTGTTCTCTGATACTGCTCGTAAAAAAGGGTCTAAGGAAGTGAGGTAGATTTTGGGATGTGACTTTAATAAAAACCTGGCTGCAACTGGTAGAGGCTGCAAACTCTTTTATGTTTATTCGAACGCAAACCTATCACCTTGGCCTGGCACACAGCACACAGGATGTGCTTGTCTTCTGGTGAGAGTTCTGTATTCCAGCAAAACAGATCACAGCGATGTCCATTAATCTCCTTCCAAGTTTATGCAGTGGAGCTCTGCAGATCCTGTGGCCGGAGCTCATGTTACACTCAGCGTTTGAGAGAGTTTTGTTTCCCAAGTTTTGTTTGGCTATCTCTTCTCGGTAAAAATGTTCATATTCTGATTATGTGTATTCTTACTATTTCTCATGAGTAATATTTATATTTACTGTTCTTGAATGATTTTATTATGTCAGGCATAATAAAATGTTCAAAGGGTACATTCTCAAAGTATCTTCTGTTCACACCCAGACTTTCATGATGGAGGCTTTTATGCATACGGACTGCTAACTTTCTCTAATGGGAGAAATTCTCTAGGAAGGGTGCATAATTGAGGGTAAAATTTTTTTTTTTTCAAGGAAAGGGGCAGGCAGGAATGAAAGCAAGTTGAGGCCAGCAGGTAGGAAGAGAGTTGTTCATCTTGGTTGCTCCCACTGACCCTGAGATGCAAACTTGGGACCTTGGTTTGCAAATGGACTGCACCTAACTGCTACTCCCCCAGGGTGTCCCAAGGGTAAGTTTTTTTGTAAGCGCATTCTGTCTTTAGTGGAACCTTGGGACAATAAATGATAGTTATAAATGAGTTTGTCTGCATCAGTATAGGAAAATAGAGAAATACGGAGCTGTTCTGGCTGAGGAGATGATTAAAGGGCTAAGCCTGTCTGCAATGTCTGGGACAAGCCTTCCCAAGACATGTCACTTTGGCACATGTATTATTCTGAGTTAAGGTCAATCGAGGTCCGGCGATTAAAGAGAAACCTTTAGGTATATTACCCAGATTTACAGTTATTCCCTGAAATAAACTTTCTATCAGAGAAATCCTATCTATCAAGCAAGGCAAAGATTGACCTACAGAGCATCTTGTTTTTATCATAAGTCACCCTCTTCTCATCATGTTGAGTCCCCCTCCTCTGTCCTTGAATCCCCAGGCCCCATCCCATTCCTCAGCCCAGGATAAGCACCTTTATGTGTCCCATTTATTTTAGAATTGACAACCATGTAGATTTCTCATATGTTTGCAATTAAGCATATTTTTTTCCTACTAATGTCTGCTGTGAATCTGACTTCTCAATCAGCTCAAGAAGAATCCAGAGGGGTAGGAAAAATTTTCCTCTCCACCCCTACACAGTGTTTTGAGCTCTTTTGACTTGGCTCTGTTCTTCTTTTCCTATCTGGCTACCTCTTTCCTTTATGCTCATACACCCTGTGGAGCACACTTTGAAAACAACTGGTCTATATAAATCATTGGAAAGAAGACAAAATATAAAAATTGTAACCATCAGGATAAATGTCAGATAGATAACACACAACTGTTTTTAGGTCTAATATGATAAATGCCTTAAATTGTTTTACACAAAGTCATTTTTAACAATGTAATAACGCTGTTATGAGGAATCACTATCTTTAGATATGCCAAATGTCTGCAGTTTTTCACAACCAGGACCCAATTTATTTCATTTTAGAGAATTTTTATGGGCTAAACCCTTTCACTATAAGTGAGCTTATTGTACCTAGGTAATAACATAAGAAAAGAAAACCATTGAATCCAATCAGAAATAAATGTAATGAAAAAGAGCAGATTTCAGAAAATTCTTGAAATAGTTTTTAAACTGATGGCACATAGCTAATTCATTTGAATCTGCTTTTGTGTGTTCAGATAGAGATAAAGGTATACCCTAAAAATCAAATCTCATTGTGGTAAAAGGAATTTTGCAGTCATACTTAGATCTATAAGTAGAAATTTTACACTGATTTTTAAAAATAATTTTATGTCAATATTGGCATCTTGAAAGGAAACCAAAAAGGTTTTCCAGAAATCAAGAAGGAAAAAAATGTTTGAAGTTAAGATTTTCATCCATAGATCAGTTTTTATTGCTGTTCATCCTCAACACCACCACCTTCACTATTACAAAGGGGCTAAATGTATAGGCAGATTATCAGTATTTCAAGAGAGCTTTACTTACATTGGCACAGAGTTTGCACTGATCGTAGTTTGAAACTTGTTCTGTAAATGCAATCCTCAGTAGTATTAAGGGCATCTGTAAAGAAAACATGAAATGTCATGGATAAAGAACCATCTCATTAGATAAATTCTATATCCTGGAAAGGAATTCTAGAGATCATGTAACCCATCTTTATTTTTCAGAACAGAAAATCAAGATTTAGAGCTCTCTTTACTCCCCAGGAACTTCCGTATGCTAGAACGAAAGATGACTCTGGAAAGCATGCCTCAACACAGGAATCCCTCTACAATACTGACATCACCACAAATGTTTATATAGACTTTCCCCAAGATATCCAGAGCAGACTTAGTTTTGTCATCATTGTATGTAGTGCTAAATATTATTTGAAGCCCTATGGGTCTAGAAATAAATTATTACCATTACCTTAAAGAAGAAAGATTACCTGATATTGCATCATTTCCAGAAATAATTTTTTAATTAGAAAACCCTATTATAAAACAGGAAAAACTTATAGAAGCAAGGTTTTCTCATATGAAATCATCTCCTCATGTGACAATACCTTCTTTTTCCTTGATGCCCCAGGTTCTGATCTCATTCCTTAGCACAAGAATTAAGTCCTCCATCTATCTCTTGCATCCTTGAATTCAGTCATGTTAATTCTCCATATATATATCATTAAGTGTGGTCTTTTCTCCAATTAATCTCTCTTACGTTAATTTGTTTATTCAACCAGAGAAGAACCTCAGAGGAATGAGGAATTTCCTCCATTCCGCTATACCTCAGTGAGTAGTACTCCTGCATGAATTTGTGCGCAACTTAGATAAAAAGCAAATTAGTATCATAAAAAAGGTAAAAAACTATATGTAGAATATAAACTCAATTTTGTTAATATAGTGTAACCCATATGTGTACACATGTATTTATGCAAATTTGAAAATGACTCAAAAGCTATCCATCTACTCATTCATTTAGCAAATATTGATTGAGCTTTTATTCTATGACCTTGGCATGATTCCAGGCCCCTGATTTACAACAATTAACAAAACACGTAGAAATCCTCACCCAGTGGGACTTACCTCCTAGTGGCATTTATCAAATTATCAGTAAATATGAGTTCTTTAACTCTTAGTGTTTATAGTTATTTTCTTTCTACTTGTCGATATCACCTAATTTTTCTATAAAGAGCATATTCTCTCTTTATAATCAGAAAAGGATTACTAGCACACCTTATTTACCACTACCACTATCGTTAGAATGATCGCTACAATTTCTGAACACCTACCAGGACCTAGTGTGCATGTGCCTGTTTCAATGTGCAAAACCTCTGTAGACTTACGCAGTCCTAATTCTTCCTTTTTCCTTTGAGGAAATAAGCTTACTTTTTGATCTTCAGTTTATTCATCAGATAAATAGTGATTATAATACACCCTTCACATGGTATTTGCATAATTGAGATAAAACAAGTAATTTTCCTTCTCCTACTTCCACTGTGGACCCACAATCTGAATTTGTTTCAGGGATCCTCCAGGTTTGAATATCATTTAATTTAAGAGACATGTAACAATCTCAAAACCAAGCTCTTTTTTGCCTAACACCGAAATGATCAGTCTTCATATTTAGAAACAGCAAAACTTAAACAAAGGTTGTTGACCACTGAGCTCATGTGATTTGTATTATCTAGACTTAAAAGTGTCAAAACTATGAATTCAGCAACTACCTCTTGAGTTTCTATTATGTGTCAGGTCTTGCTCTTAGAGAGCTATGCATTGACGTCTTCAGAAATAGCTATTTATATTTATTAATTTAGTCATGAACTTGCCACACACATACAAAACCTGAGAGTGTTCCTTTGACCCCAGGCATTATGCTGGGTACTGAGGGCATTTTCTTAAATCAGGAGCTCTCAGTATCAAGGGAGATAAGTTTGTAGTTCTATGTTCTACAATAGGGTCAACCATAGAGGAATGCAGACAGAAAATTTCTCAGGTGAGGTAAAGTGAGAGCTGGGTTTTGAAGGAGAAATAAGGAATTTTCAGGGGATTAGTAGGTTTTGAGAGAATGGTGTCATGGGTTTAGGGAAGAACATGTACAATGGTATAGAAAGTATGAAGACCAAGGAATTCAGTATGGCTGGAAGGTGGAGAGTTGGGGGAGAGAAAGCAGAGAGTCAGTTCACTAAAGAATTTTGCATACTCCTCCAAGCATCAGAGATTGACAAATGCTTTATAAGGTTCATTCCAGTGGTTATAAAGAATGGATTATGGATGAGAAGAGAAGCAAGAATTTTGAAATAATCTTGATTTAGATCCACATGATAATATTGGATTCAATTAGATTATGGTTCATCCAGAAAGAAAATTTAATGCATTTCTAAAAAAGAAAAATAATAGAATTCTCAGGTATACATAAAACAATAAAACTAGAAATAATCAATAAAAGATAAAAAAGATTACCAGTGTGAAAATGTTCTAAATTTCATCTAAATGTCAGAGTCAAAGAAGAAATCAAAATCAAAATTGAACATGACTTAAAGTCTGAAAAATGAAGAAAGACTTACTGAATATCCATGCTAAAATGAATTAAATGAGCTACAAAAGTAGAATAGCAGTAGACTTGAGAAATAAAATCAAGAGCTGACTGGAAAGAAAATTAAATTAACAAAATATATTTGGCAAAGATGGCACATCCTGGTGGCCTAGTGGTTTAAACCAGGTGCAGTCCACATGAATTCCAAGGCCCTGCTCAAGACCCAGGGCCAGAGAAACAACCAATGATGAACAACTGAATAAAATCAATCAGGTCCTTCTTCCTTCTCTTTCTACCTGCCTGCCTACTTGCTTTCATTCCTACCTGCACTTTTCCCTTAAAAAGTGATTATGTCCACAAATTTGGAAAGAGAGAACATAGAAAAGAGAAATGATGAAAAATATCTATAACTACAGGTGACTTTTTTAAAAAGGAAAACAGTTATGAAGAGAAACGACCACAAGTAGAAATGGTTTTGCAAGTGAATTCCTTTAAATTTTCAAGTACTAGGAGAATCCCTGTTAATCAACCCTTCCTCCAACTGAAAAAATTCATAATGCTTTCCCATTTATTTTAGAAGGCTAGTATAACTGTAATACCGAAACTTGATAATGTTTCATGGAACGTTGACAGTTGATAGTTGAAAATTTCATTGACAGAAAAGCAGTTAAATTCTGAGTTGAGTTTTTGAAAGAAATTGGAATAATGAAACTTCAAAGTCCTCTCACTCTTCTTAGGTTTTTCTTTCTCATTATCCTTTGCTAAGCAGCCCCTGAAAAGGTGGAACAAGGGACTTCTCAGTGGATGTCATTGATTCAAACAAGTGGTAGGATACTGTATGTCGTTCTTTCTTTTTCTTACAGCGCTGGGAAAATTCAAACAATGAAAAGGCCTTGTTTCCATGCATGTTCCAACATGTTGTGCATGTTCCAAAGTCTAAATGCTTTAGGGTGATTTAACACCTTCTTTGTGTTTCAGGTGCCACGATGAAGTTGAACCACTCAGGCTTACTATGAAAAGGCCACCGAAGAATCAATGCCACCCTTGGGAGTGTGGATTGGAACCAATACTAGTCAAATTTCATGGACTCAGAGTAAAGGGAAGTTGTTCTTCCAAAGCAAAATATGTGCATTGGTTCACCAGAGGAATGGTGAATGGACTTCCAGGTGGATAGTGGAGCACATTACCTCTGAGAGGTACTTCGTTATATCAAATGCTTCCAGAATCTTCATCCTCTCTTTCTCTCTTGGCTCTTCCTCTCTGACCCTTATATACAATCTCCTTTACCTTTGAAGAATTTTTCAGGTGAATTACTTTACCATTCAAACAATAAGGAACTCCTTATTAGTCAACTATTCCCCAAACTAGAAACACTTTCAATATAGGAAACTAATCTTGATTTCAGTATTGAAGCTATGACTCTCTCTTTTTCCTGGGCAAGAAGTGGGAGAGAGATCTGTCCAGGGTTAGGGTTTGGGAACTGTTTCTGGGGCTGCCTCAGCTAGCTGCTGTTTAAATGGAGGAAATGTCTGTGTGGTATAACCAGGGAGATCAGATACCTGGCTTAGCAAGAATTCTGGGATCAGTCTCGACATGGAGTCCGATGTCTTCAGGTGGATCCCAAAGCAAAAATCAAAGAGCATAGCAAGAAGCAGGTACGATGGCACTCAGATATGTGTTCTGAGCACTTCAGACTGGATGGTCAGGGTAAAGCCTTAGAGGTGTCTGTCTGTCCCCAAGAGATGGCACCTTCTTAAATTTGACTCAGTTTAAATTTCATGTCAAACTATAATGACATACTTTTTGGTTTAGAAAATGATGTGTCTTGCCCTTGAGTGTTGTAGGGTAAAGTTCTGGCTATTATTGAGTGTGAGGCATCACACCACTGAGGGAGTCCGGTGCTCACCCAGGTCAGATTCATCCTTGAAGAGTTAAGAGCACATCGCCAACCTCTCCCTGCACAGGTATTGATTTAATGATCAATACAGGATCATGAGTCAAAGATACCTATCTCTGATGAATGTAAATGTGAGCTCTGTCTAAAGATATCATTAAACCAGCAATCTTGTTTGAGAATCCTCCATATCATTTGCTTTTTTTTGTTGGACAGGAGCAGCCATAGCAAAGAATCTATAATTTGCTCTAAACCTTTTGTTATTTAAAATTTCCTTATGTTTAAAAAAAATGCTTTATTTCCAGGTACAAGTGCAGGGTTAGAGTAGGGGAGACATCACACCTCTGCTCTGTGACTGGAGAAGGGAAGCGGATTGAGAATGGGTATTAAGAGTATAATATCTTCTGGAAATTGGCCCATTTTTATGCCCTGACTTCTCTCAGATCCACCAAATGTATACAAAGAATTAGCAAAGTAGGACTCTGCAGGCTCCCAGATGCTATTCTTGGTGGAAGAGTGATTCTGTAGTGTTCTACCATCTGGCTCATCACACTTCTGTCAAATTATGTTTTGCAGCGTCATCTGATGAAGTTATGCAGCATAACATGGCAAGCTGTGCTGCTGTACCACGTGAAAAATGAATGACTATTCCAGGTGATTCATTGCCCTCCCCGCGTCCTCAAGGCTGCCGCAGCTATTTTTGCCTTTTTCCCCTCTGCTAGTAGGGAAAACTTAAGAAAGGAAGAATTTCTTGCTGGAGGTATCAGGCTCAAAGATCTGAACAAAGTAATCCTGGACGCCAAAAGGAATAACACATGCTCCATATGGTTTTATTCATGGAAATAATTGAACTAAGAAACATCTTTTACTTTAAACAATTCTTACGTTTGCTTAGCCAAATCAGTAGGTATACTTTTCTACAGATATAAAGATGAAGGTAATAAAATCTCTTTTGACTGTCCATCTTCTGGTTTAATGATACAGAAATAGATACTTTAGGCAGCTGGTTCTCAAAATGTGGTCCTGGGTGAGTAGCAACAACATTGTCTGGGGACTTTTTCAGCCGTGCTTGTTCTCAGATTCCACTCCAGACTCCTGAGCCACAAGCTGGCACTGGAGCCCAGCAAGGTAACAAGCCATCCAGGTGATTCTAATGGATGCTGAATTTGAGGAATACCACTTTCAGGGGAGAAAAATGGAGCTTTGAATGGATTATCTAATGCATTGTGTTAAGCTTATTCATCTGAAGTCTAAAGTTGGGAAACGTAAAGAAAATTTGAATCCTTCATAATGTTTAGATAAATGACTAGAAAAAATTCTAGGATTTTATATAAAAGAAGCAAAGTTAACAATCTACATTTTTAGCTAGGGCAATAAGGCTCAACTAGACCCAGCAATAAATCTGTCACAGACCAGTCTTGGGAACTACTTTGGCATTCAGAGACAGTGGAAGAATGGGGAATTTGTTTTCCCATATCCATTTATCAAATATTCATATAGTGACAGCTGTGAGACTTTTCTCTCAACTTCGGCCCTATGTATTACTCTCCACTTACCCTGACATTAAAATAGCTTACAGTGATTGTCATTTTAATAGTAAATTATGAAGATATTTTAAAAAAAGATAAGCCTTTCGCATGTGTGTGTGTGTAAAGGGCACTTTAAAATATTGAGACCAAGTCTTTTGTTAACTATTTTGAGTGCTTTGAAGACAACAGACCAAATACTCTTTAATACATTATACATTTCTATTTAGAAAAGGGAGCGAATCTTTTAAAATCACTTCGTGGTTACTTTTTCAGTCAGAAAGTTGCCAAATGTCTACTCTTCTGCAACTCACACGTTGGATCCTTTCCTTCACAAATTGCACTCAGAAACATGACAGTAATACTCACCTTGTTTATCTGGGTCCATTTCAGGAATTATTCCTTTACTGGCAAAAGGGTCCTTGTAACTGGAAATGAACCAATATTTTAAGAAGAGGTTTTGCAGTGGAAAAACGGGGATGGGGAACAAAATGCAACTAAATGAAGTCATTTCACTGTGCAACAGTGAGTTCAGGGTGCTCAGGAAAACTGAAATATCTTGGAAGAATCGAAATAAGAAACGTAGGGGTAGAGTTTCCTAATACTAGTCCACATTTCTAGGAATCTGGAGTTGTGGCTCAAACAGAGGACAACTCCTTAAACTCATACCATGAATACTTAACAACTTTTGAAGCATTGTCATTTTAAAAATGGTGTAGGTGCACCCTGGTGGAGCAGCAGTTGGGTCAATAGCCTCCAAAGAATGTAAGCCACATACCCCTGGGTTCTGTGTCCCAGGTCTGAGGGGAAACAGCCAGTGTGAACAACTAAATAAAAATAAAGTGCTTCTTCCACCTCTCTCTTCCTGCCTGCCTGCCTCCTACTGCCTTCATTCCTGTCCTCATCTTCCCTTTAAAAATAAAATAAAAAAAAAAAAAACCAGTTTGGTTCTCATTTCAAGAAAATGAAAATTCATGTGAATTTTGAAGAACAAAGCTTGAAGTTCTTAAAGCTTAAATTTCAATCATTATGCTAAAAAATTCTACATATTAAATTTCTGATAAATGTTATTCATTCAAACTTTGTCTTTTTGTCTCTCACACACATACACCTATGTGCATATACACAGATTTCAGTTAATATTTTTAGATTAGTCGGTTGGCTACATGTTCTTTCATGTTGTAACTGCTGCTCAAATTCTCCATCATCTATGTGTCTGTCTGTCTGTCTAGCTATCCTCTATACAAGTTCAACAAAATGAATGCTATTATTAAACCTTCTGCTGTGGCAGAAAAAGGCCTGCTCATCGCTTCCAGCAGCCGTGAAGCAAAGCCATAAAAACATCCTGGGACCTGAGCTTGCTGGAATGTTGCCAGCAGACAAAGAACAATCTGCTTGAAACCCCCTCCCCTAACTTACATCCCTCTCTTCCCGCCTTTGCTCCAGCCTATATAAGTGTGCCCTAATCGGAAGCCTGTGCTCAGCCTTCTTGGGGAAAAGACCCCTGCTGACCCTGTGGGTAATAACTTCCAAAAGAGTGCCATAACAATACAACTCTAAAAAAGGACATTTTGTAACACAGGTAGTAAAGAGCTGTTTTAAAATATTGCAAGATAATTAAATATAAATTAGTTAAGTCACATTTACGGAGAGATAGCATTTTATAAAGAGAGAAGCACATTAATTCTTCAAATCCATGATAACAATAATAATACTCCCAGACTTGCTAAAAACTAGGAAAAGTCTGAATACATTGAAGTACCATTTGTTTTGAAAAGTTAGAGCAAAGAAAATCAATTAGACCCTTCTTGGTGTAGAAAAGCTCCCCCCCCACCCCCCCCCACCCGCAGCTCTCCCTCAGTACCCGAATGGCTGTAGAAGATTAAGCCTCCCTTCCAGTTAACCGAACATCTTGAGATAAAATCTGTCTGCCTCCACACAAGCCCCTTACCTTTCTTAGTTTCCTAAAGGAGTTTAATGAAACATTCTGTGTAAATTTCTCAGTAGTTTTGGAAGTGGGAGACCTGAGGGATAGCAGGTTTCCAAATGTGGTGTTACCTATGGAGAGTTCCTCTTGTTCTGACTGCCCAGCTATTGCATGCAAAACAGTGACAATCAAGGCTACGGGGTTCCTTTTTTTTTTTTTTTAAAGGGCTCGGAGGCATGCATTCATTAGTAATAAAGATCTTGAATAATTTAAGGCCACTCCAGCATCTCTGTTTCAAAGGGCTGTTTCCGGAATCTTGTGTTTAGAGCAGGCTCTTTGAGCATCTTTGGGGTGATGTGGAGAGCAGGGGTCACCACAAGGTTTAGGAAACAGTGAGAAGGAAACAGCAAGAAGGGCTTCACATCCCAATTAGCGGTCACTTTACTAAATGTTCCAGTTAAGAGTGATCTAGGAATGAAAGCAAAATCATTTCATCAATTCTTTCTATAAATACAGAGCAGCTACATCTTTTATAAATGCAATGCAAGTCTTCAAAATAATAATTGTGATGAATGTACTCATGTGCATCCTGTTATATATCTCCTCTTAAATTTTAAGTGTAATCTGAAAATGTGTTTAAATCTGTTTGAGATTGGATAGAAAATGAATCTGTTGTAATGACAATAGGTTTTCTTTTTGCTTCTTCTTTTTTTTTTTTTTTTTTAAGCAATGAAGGCAAGTAGGCAGGCAAGCAAGAAGAGAAAGGAGGAAGAAACATTTTAATTTATGTTTATTTAGTTGTTCACACTGGTTGTCCTTTCCATCCCCAGCCTCACCCACCCAGGTCTTGAAATCAGGGATATGTGGCCTGTGCACCTTCAGAGGCGGTTGACCCAACTGCTACCACATTAGGGCATGCCCTAATAGGGTTTTTAAAAATGATGTCAGATGAACAAAATGCATTAGAACTTTACCACTGATGTGTTCAAACTGCTGAGGAGGTAGGGAGCTGATTTTAACGTGCCTTTCAAAAGGATTAGAACCCCAAGCACAGCCATCTTAATCCATGAGTGGTACCTGGAGAGACAGAATATCTGGCCATCAGTGGTCCCAATGGAAGCACTTAAGACAATTATGGTGAATGTTCACTAATCCATTCTAGAATTCCTCACAATGAAAATAAGTTTTGAAAAAATGAATATACTATACAAGGTTAGTCAGTTTATTCCTTTCTTTTTGAAAAGTGTTAGGATCACACAATTGGTTCCTTAAAAACTAAAACTTGGAACATTTAAAAATAAGGAAAATTGATTAATAATGAGGCAAGAATGCGATTATTTGTCTTTTTCTGAATTACATCGATTTTTCTGGGAACAGATATGACAATATACGAAGAAAGTATCTCATGTGAAATCTACATCTGAGTGTTGGAGACTCAAAATTTAAATCATATTTAGAGGTTTTATATTCCATTATATCTGCATCAAGACATGTCATATTATCTGAGGTACTGGCAATTTAGAGAGAGGTTGGAACATTTTCCTGCATGCCGCTGTATTGAGATTTGAGAGAATCTCTGGCATTGATTAACTGCGTGGATCCAGACTCTTGGTCATTAAAAAAAAGTCTGAAGTTTCAGTTAACATGACATAATTGACACTGCAAATGTTAAGTACAGAAGAATGAATGAGCATATACTGGAAAGTAATTCAAGCAAATGGGCAATTGATAGTCTTGAGTTCTCAGTCTGACTGG
Source organism: Solenodon paradoxus (assembly GCA_004363575.1). Taxonomy (NCBI): domain Eukaryota; kingdom Metazoa; phylum Chordata; class Mammalia; order Eulipotyphla; family Solenodontidae; genus Solenodon; species Solenodon paradoxus. Next base: position 577,782 of record RJWH01000562.1, read on the forward strand.
TTTTCGATGGACTAAGATAAAAGAGCCCAGGACTGTTTGGGTTTCGTTTAACTCCTGGAAATTTTTAGTTACTATTTCACCTCCTGGTTCAAGCTAGATTAGACTTAGTTACAATAAGACTTTTTCTTTTCTGTTCTTTCATAGGATCTCAGGTTATAAATCCAAACTAATCATTACAGTTTTACAACATCACAGATAACTGATATGATACCATTATTTGCTAGTATGGTAGTAGTTCCTATAAATAATAATAGGTAATTGAAAAGGTTTTTTGTCTTATGAAACAGAGCAGCTCCACCCAGTAGAAGTAGGGAGGTATAGGGTTCAATTCATCTACATATAACAATTTACCCTGCACTGGACATAGAGACTCCACACCAAGAAGAAACCAGACGACCCCTCCTCGTAATACATGGGTACTGTTTTTGAGACAGCCACTGTGTTGTTCACTCCTTATGTGATAGCTCTTTATATATGTATTTGAAGACTGTAAGTCCCAAGAGAGAAAGAAATAAGTACATATTTACATAAATGATGAACTGTTTCAAGGAAAAATTAAGTTTCTACTAAAACTGATCTCCCCCCACCAAAAAAAAAAAAAAAAAAAAAAAAGAGGAAAGGAACACTTGTGCACTGTTATTTGAAATATAATTGGTGTGGCTATTATGGATAATAGTATGGAGTTTCTTCAAAAAAAAAAATTCTAAATAGAATTACCATGTGATCTAGAAAATCCACTTCGGGTTATATATCCAAAGGAAGTGAAATCACTGTCTTGAGATACTTCTGTTGCCCTGTTTATAACAGCATATTCATAGCACCTAAGATACAGAAACAACTTAAGTGTCTATCCAGTGAATGAATAAAGAAAATGTGGCAGGTGTATACACTGTGGATTTTTATTCAGCTTTAGGAAGAGAAGGAAATCCAGCCATTTGCAACAATGTAGATGAACCTGGAAGACACTGAGCTAAGTAAAATAAGCCAAACACAGACAAATGCTGCAAGATCTCACTTATATATGTGGAACTTTAAAATGAAAAAAAAACAAAAACAAAAAACATCAACCTCATCATAACAGAAAGCAGAATGGATAACAGAAATGGGGGGCAAAAGGTAGGAAGGGAGATATTGATTAAAGGGTAAAAACTTTTAACTTTAAGATAAATATGTTCTGGAAATCTAGTGTACAGCGTGGTGACTGTAGTTAATAAAAATGTGTTATATCTACGAAATTTGCTGAGAATAGATCTTAAGTGTTCTCACAATCAATAAAATGGTAACAGTGGAAAGTGATAGTATGTTAATTAGGTTGACTATGGGAATCATTTCACTATATATATATATTAAAATATCACATTATAAACATTAAATATAACTAAATGAAATATTTTTAAAAAGAACAGAAAACTTATACTAGGGAAGATGCCAAAAAACTTATCAAACAAAACACTGAATTAAAAAAAATTATGAGGTCAAATAGATATATGGACCAAATCTTTGAAGCTTTGTAAAACAAAGGGTTCTTGTACTATGAAAACGATTAGAAGATAAAAGTGATTAACTTAAGAAATCAGCAAAACACTAAATGACAAAATAACAGAGGAATCATAAACTCTCTTTTTCTCTCTTTCTATTCCACACATAACCTCATGCTAAAATACGTGTGTGTGTGTGTGTGTGTGTGTGTGTGTGTGTGTATATATATATATATATATATATATATATGGGCTGACTGCAAAATCAGTGCACAGAAATCCATTGCATTTTTCTTTGCAAGCAACATGTTAGAAGAAAATGATAATCAAGAAAACCACACCGTTTAAAACAGAAGTAAAAAACATTAAATATGATTGAATATGCTAAATAAAGGAAGTGAAACACCTGTGCAATGGAAACTACAAGTCCTTCTTAAAAGAAATAGAACAGGGTACAAAGAGATGGAAAGATATACCTTGCTCATGGTTGGGAAGAATCAACATTGATAAAATGATCATCTACCTAAAGTGAGATACAGATTTAATGCAATCCCCATTAAAATCCCACAGGCTTATTTCCAGGAAATAGAGCAATTTTTAAAAAATTTACATGGAACAACAAAAGACCTCAAATAGCCAAAAATAATCATGAGAAAAAAGAAAAATCCAGCAGGATTATACTCCCACACATTGAGCTATACTACAAAGTGATAGTGATCAAAACAGTATGGTACTAGAAAAATAACAGAGGTTCAGAGAAGTGGAATAAAACTGAATCACCAGAAATTGACTCATACACATAGAGTTAATCTATAACAAAGGAGAGCAGGGTGTGTTGATATATGTCTGAGGATGAGGAGACTGCACATATGGGGAACCTACACATGTGAATTTATTTTAATTTATAAAACAAAGTTACCACAATTAAAAATTGGAAAAATATTAGTCAATGTCATTTATAACTATTGATGAGAGAAACCTAAGTAAAGCAGCTAGTAACCATCTCTCAAAAGAATAATTGATTACAATTGATACGTTTTGTTCTAGGGATAAAAGAATGTTTCATGTGGCAATTGATTAACATAATATAGTTTATTAATAGGTCAAATAAGAAAAGTCAAGTGATTTATCAGTAGATGCGGCAAACACAGTGTACTTATTACTTCTTCACCTTTTCATTAAACTCATTTATTCTAAATGATTTTACTTTATTTTTGTGGATTCTCTAGCTTTTTGATCTTGTAAATAATTGCAGCTTCATTTCTTTCCTATTGTTGTATTTTTTTTACTTCCCATTTCATGGCATTGGCCACAGTCTAGATCAGATTAAACACCTAAAAATGTCAATATTTATTCTAATCTGCTCCAGTTCAGTCTTCCAGCTCCTCCCTCTTATCTCATAGCTGTCTCACACTCATCCTTCAGACTTCAATGAGCTATTTCACGGTCACTCTATCTGAAGTAGCTTTCACACAGCCTGTGTTTTTATTCATAGCTGTTAGCACAACCTGTGGCCATTTGGTTGTTTATATACTCACTGTTTAGTATTTGGTTTCTCCGTTAGAAAACAAGCTCCTCAAAGGCAGGAACAAGAGATTTTTTGTTTGTCTCTCTGTGAATTGTCATTTATAATAAGAAATGATTATTTGATCTTCATACCTCATTTTGGGCACAGAGCTTCTGAAATCCTTAGACTTTCCTAAGTGATGAGAAAGAGAAAATATCTCGTGTTATGTTAATGACGTGTCTCTGGGTGCACCTAACAGTAGGCATCGGTGACTGGAAAAACCAAGAAGATTGAGAATTTCTGTCTCCTCCTCAGGGGAGAGGAACTAGAGGCAGAATCAACCCCCAACGGCCAATGATCTAATCAATCATTCCTGTGCAATAGAGCGTCGTTAGAAGCAGGGCAAGGCTCTGAGAGAGCTTCCATGTTGAGCACAAGGAGCTTTGGAGAGAGGCGTATACCAGAGTGGCCTTGGGAACTCTGCCTTTTCCTGGTACTTGCTCAAAGCATCTCTACCATCTGGCACTTCCTAAGGTGTATCCTTTTATAACTGGTTGTCAAGTAAGCAAAATGTTTCTCTGATTTCTGAATGGCACATTTGTAAATTAACTACAACTCAGAAGGGTTAGTCGGAAGCACAGAAATGAGGGAATTACGACTGCAATCTGAAGTAGGGGTGGCAGATGTCGTCTCGTGAGACTCAGCTCTTAACCTGTGGCATCTGTCACTATCTGCATTGAAATAGTGTCAGAATGGAGTCCATCTAGTGTTGGAGAAATGCTTGGTGCGGTGGAAAAACCCAAACGTTGAAACTAGGAGCAGAATGATGCCCTGTGTTTGCTTCCCACACCTCATGACCCATTTTAAGCCCTCAAGAAATGTGTTGAAATTGCTGAATGTGAAAGACTGAGTAGCATTGCATAAGTGGAGCTGTCCACCCGTGATCTCTAGCAGTCAACATTGCACATGGCTTTACTGGGAAGAGGCAAGTTAGAGCAGAGGCTGTCTGATTTCCAAATCATCTGGTTACTTCTCCTTGTTCTGACTCCAAGCCCTCTGCTTATCGGTGGCTCCGGGGAAATGCACTGTTAGGGCTGTGAACATCTGGTCCCCTTGGTAGTTCTGTTTTAAGTCTAAGATTTATAAACTGGCATTCTTGTTCTATCATTAATCTTCTTGGTGCAGTGCATGAGGTCCATTAATGGTCCCTGACAGTTATAGTTCTGATCCTGCAAAGATGAAGAATAGGCTTTGGTGATAGATTCTACCAAAGTTCTATCACTTAGTGGATAACCTACTCACTTTCACTTTCTTGAAGAATTACTACTTTTCCTTTTCTTTTATGCTTCAAAAATAAGGTGTTCCCTTGTGACTCAGGTGGCTGAGGTGACTAAGGTGAAGACTATGTAAGGGCTGAGAACCAGGGGCTGGAGGTAAATATAAAATAATACTAATCTTTGTCAAAATTTAGAGGAATAAAAAACATATTGATCACAAATATGTGCCAGGCATTGCTCTAGAGGTGTAGAAAACATCAGCAAACACATGACAATTCTTGCCATTTTCCAAGGAAAATGAGCAATGTAAGTATAATATATTCACAAGCAATAAAAATGTCAGATTATTGTAAGGTGCTACTGAATAAAACAAAAAGTGAAACAGGACAAAGGAGTTTGAGGTTGTTGAGAGGGGTAGATGATAGTTTTAAATAGCATAGTACATGGGATTTCATTACAAAAGTGAAAATTGAGTCAAGACTTTGTGACAAGGCAGTAAATTGGAATCCAAACCTAGTTCTCCAGAAGAAATGGGGAATCTGTGATGTTGAATGAACTTATCATTTAGTTGCAGATTAACTAAACCTAGGAGAGGCACAGACAATAGATTGAACTGGATTTTTCCAATGAGGCAAAAGAATTCCTAGAATTGCCTAATAGGCTGGAAGATCCCTGCTGAAGCCACCCTGTTTGCTATCACCAAATACTGAAAACTGGACTTCCCCCAGTCCCCGCCTTTGTTGCTGTCTGCACTGGACTCTGCCCACATAATCTCTGTGGTTCACTCACTCAGGGATGTAGATCTGAGACAGCTGGTCTCTCACTTCCTATGTTGGAAGCTCCTGATAATAAACCCAATTTCCTTTCAACAATAACCTATTCTCACAAATACTGGCCTTTTCAAGTGATGAGGAACAAGGCTGGGTCTGGCTACAAGTTGAAAGAAGGAGTTGGACAAGTACCAGTTAGTACCAAGTACCATTCAGAGCCTCCAAGCAGAGACTTTGAGGTGTGTGCCTGGCAGCTATGAGAGACTCGAGAAACCAGTGTAGCCAGACAGAGTGGGGTGAGCAGAGAATAGTAGCAGGAAAGATCAGAAAGATTAAAAGGTAAGAGTGGAAACAGATTATACAGGGTCTTATAGGCCATTGTAAGGACTTTGTTAAATTAAGAGCCTCTAAAAACTTTTGAACGTAGATGAAATTCAATCCGATTCACACTCTAACAGAAAGCACCATTTTTGCAATTGTCCCCAGGATAGTCTATAGAAGGTTAAAGATTGAAGAAGAGAGACAAGTTAGGAGGTTCTGTGAAAACTCAGAAGACAGACAGTTGTAACTTGGACCAAGGGGTTAATGGTGGAAATCTGTTTCTGGCAAATCCAGAAGAGTATGTCGAAGGTCCAGTGAAGATTTCCTTTGAGATTGAGAGTAGAATGTGACAGAAAGGGAAGTCAAAGATGACTCCCAGAGTTTTAGTTTGAAAAAAATGGAAGGCTGTAGTCCCCAATATTGAGTTTCTATAGGATGAGCAGGTTGGGGGGAGAGATGTAAATAAGAAACACATTTGAGACTTGTTGATGTGTTTGCCTATTAGCTATTTAACTGGAAATCTCAAGTAGGATAAAAGAGTCTGAGGTTTGGAAGAGATGATTGCCCAGAGATATCTATTTTGGTGTTAACAATATATAGATAGTAAGTAAACCCATGAGCATGAGACTGGATGGGACCATTAATAGACAAATGTATATTAGAAAATAACCAAGAATATATCCTTGGGGAACTCCAACATTATGAGGGTGGTAAGAGGAACCACTAGCAAAGGATGCTGAGAAAAAGTGGGGCACTTCATGGGGTTGGAGTAGGAAAAGAACCATCAGTGTTAAACCTGCAAGGTAAGTGAAAAAAATGTGTCAGTGGGAAGGGAATGATCACCATGTCAAACACTGCTAGTCAACAAGTCAGCATGTGGACTGAGCTCATCATGGGATTTTTAAAACATTGAGGTAACTGGAGGGAGGTGTGGGTGAAAACTTGACTTGAAAATATTATTTGGTGTGGCTATTGCATATTGTTCTTGAATCAGACTGCTTTTCCAGATATGGGTAGCATACCCACAAGAAGGGAGAAGACTGTTGACACTCTGCAAACCTCTGCTTATGGCCTCCTTCTGTAGAATCCATGCTTCTTTGTACCAATGGAGAGAGATGTCTCTGTGGGCTCATCCTTTCTGCCCAGAAGAAATTAATAACGGGCTGAGCAGCTCTCACTTTTGGGTTGGTCATCAGTTTTACTCTCAGCAGCTCAGTTGTAAGCTTGGGTAACCTTGTCGTGTCCTCAGCAGAATGATTAAGGCTTAGGATCTGGAACAGGACCATTTAAAAATCAAGGATGCTCACGTTAAGGCCAGAAGAGGAGCAAATCAAGGTTATATATGACATTATGTTCCACCTGCATCTGGTAGGGATTAGCAGAAGGAAAAGGCTCTTGAACACATTTCTGATTATTGGAGACCCCTCATTGTCATTTATCGGAGAGAAAAAAAATGCTTTGGGATGATTTTCCAAAGAGGAAAGTTTACCCCACTGTGTCATGCTAAAGACTTCAGTGAAGTAAGGTTTGAGGACATTCCAGGCAAGGTCAAGGCATGCACCAAGATGGGGAGCAAGCAAAAAGGCTCACCTTGTGTGGGATCATTTATTTGAATGGCATTGAGGTTTGTAAAACAATTAACTGGTAAGTTTGGGAGGAAGCTGTAAAGTGACCAGAACTGAAATTCAGACTAATGTGTCTGGGGTGTAGGTAAAGGGCACTGGGGAAGGGGCTGACTCAGGAGGTGGCTGCCCAGGGTTGACAGTGGTGGTTGTTAAAGCCCAGTCCTGAGATCAGTGGCATCTGAACCACCTGAGAGCTTATGAAATGCAGATTCTCAATTCCATATAAGATCTCCTGAATCAGAAGCCCTGGAGATGAGGCCCAACAATCTGCTTTAATATTTATGCTAACGTTGAAAATTACTAGTCTAGGACTGAGCAAGGCTGATGGCATTTATTAACTGGAATTGGGGAGACTATTAAAAAAGGGAGTCATTACAGGTTTTGAGTCTGATTGAGTAGAAGTTACTTGTTGATCTAAATATATTTCTTTTTCTTATAAAACACATAATCATCTGTAACATTTTTCTATTGAGTTACATAGCTATTGGCTACATGAATATAAAGTTGACTCTTCACTCCCCAAGAACTTAATCTCTAATAGCCTGCTGTTTACTGGCAGCCTAACCGATAACAGTCAATTAACATAATTTGCATGTTCTGTGTATTATAGATTGTATCCTTACAACAAAGGAAATGTATTGCCATGGGCTCAGTTGCTCAAGGACTGGGCATAATGCTTTTTGATCCCAACTGATCGAAGTCAGGTGGAGGCCCAGCAGTGTGAACTTAGAAACCCAAGGAGCAGCTGATTGGTAAGGAAAGATTCTGCCAAATTGCAGCCAACAGTGCAGTGGTTATATAAAAGGAGATTATGTCAATGCTGATGAATCATTTGATTCAAAGCTTACTTTAGAACAAAGAGGTTAGCCCTCTAGGAAAGACCCATGTGGACTGGCTACAGAAACCAGATGTCCCTGAGATGGTCTGGTAGCCAAATGTTCTGTCCACATGCTGGGAGCATGGACCCTTGAGATTATTCGTGGCGCCTGACCTTGAGAAGATCACGCCCTATTTCACTGACCCTATCCTTTCTACAGGAAGCTAGAGAAAATAAAATGTTAAGAAAAATCATAAAAGGAAATATGTACAGCACTGTCTTTATTGGTATTATAAGTTTGCATCATCGGTTTATGAGAAAATCCACATACAAGTGGATTCAGGTCACAGTTGTGCTGTTTAGGGTCAGTTGTACAGTCATATATATAGCCCCTGGCTAAAAGTAACAGAAACCACAACCGTAGGGGCTTAACCATTAGGTTATCTATTACTTGTTTGACAGAAATTCTGAAGTTGGTCCAGGATTGGTTCCGAGGCTCTTTGAAATCATTGAGGCTCACACCCAGGAATCAGGCTTTTTCTCTTGCCACGTGGCCACCCTCCTGGTGGCACCTTACCACTGCTGTCTCACCGGTGGCCACAAAATGGCTGTCAAAGCTGCCAGCACTGCATCACCATAGAGCAGCATTTAAAGCAGAGAGGAAATAGGTGGAAGCCAAAGTGCTATCTCTTACCTCCAGAGGACTTTCTCTTTATCGTTGAACAAAACTAGGTCACATGCTTGTCCCTAGACTAATCATGGGCAAGTGGACTAGATTAGCTTTCTAAGATTATTGCCCTGGGGTTGGCAAAATGAGCGTTCAAGAACATGGGGACAAGGCTGGAGGAAGGGCAGCTAACAGCATCTGCTAGACTTTTAAGGATCCGTATTTTAGCCTATATTCCAGTGACCAATAATTACTTTAGTCACATAATGCCTTTCTCTGAGTCATTGTCTAAATTTTCTACTTAATATTCCTCCCTGATGCCTTTACTGTGACAGTTTTAATAACATATAGAAATTATTTTTAATAACCTCACATTAAAGTTATTCTTAATGGGAAGAGGAGACTTAAGATTTCCCAAGTTGGTCCATTATATATAATAGGCTACTGTGAGACTAGTGCATCAGTTGGGGGGGAAAAAAACAACCACCAACAGCAACTCACCTCTCTGAAATACATTTTTTGAAATGGCATCATCATTATTTTTAAACAAATAGCAAACACTAACACTTTCCTCCTGGTGTAATTGCATATCTCATATTAATTTGAGTCAAATGTGTGGCAGTAGTTTTCATGATTAAAACCAATCTGTTTTCTTCACCTATGGGGGCGTCTATCCTAGAGCATCCTGGCCATTGCGTAGAGGCTCAAATCCATGCTCATTCATACTCAGGCTGGAAAGTACAACTGCTGGAAATGGATTGAATTCTCCCCACCGTGTCCCTATAGAGGAGAAACTGCCCAGGTCTTTCTCTCGCCCCTTCCTAGCTGTCCGCCTATTGGAGAAGCAGCTGATTTTTCTGATTGGTCAGAGCCAGAATCCCCAATAAGGGGCATAATGCTAAGGGACAGGGTCACTGCCTTAAAAAGGTGATGTGTGTTCACAGTTGTATTCTCTGCTTCAGCTTTGCCACCTGACTAGGGGTGGTGAGTGATTAGCATATCTAAGCAGGGGGAATGGAAAGGGGCTTTCAGCTTCTCTATCCCATTTCCTAACCTAACTCAGTTTTCCCACGAATCCCAGCCTGCAGAGGGGTAGCCATGCCCGTCCTAGCTGTGTGTCAAGTACCACCCAACACTTGATCAGTTAATATCTTTTGGTTGAAGATTCCACAAGAAAAGGAAGGTGGGAAATGATAGAATTAGGACACAAAACTTCACCCAAAGGTCTTAAAACAGACATTATGTTTTCTACACAATACTTGCAAAGCAAGACTTTGGAAACAAGCAAGTTAGTCATGGTTTTGAAATTATCTGCTTCGTTATGATGGCATTGAAGCAGTATTAAATAATCTGAAATTTCCCTGAATTTTCAGAAAGTTATCTGTGCCTTAAGTGCTCTTTAAAATTACAGAGAAAGCACAGATAACAGCAGTTTTTAATATGACTCCAGGGCTTTTAAAACTTCCTAATTGGCATTTGTAAAGGGTCCTATTAGCTTGGAAATATATGAGCATATTGGTTTGATGACTACTGCTTTAATAAAAGACTGTAATTTTTACTTCAACCTTGCACCGAGATGGTAAAAATATTAAGCCTTTCTCTCAAAAATCAGTTTATCAGGCCACATCTGGTGTCAGGAAACAGAAAACTATTCAAATTAAGCTAAAGGAAAAAGTGTGATTTATTGTAAAGATACTTACACAAAGTAAAAACAAAGAAAGACAATGCACAGTCAAGTCTCAGGCAAGTAGTGAGCTTGACCAACTCTGAAGACCGCACAGACAGAGTTTTGGGGTCTTCTTTTGTCACTGCTGCTAGCATCACTCAGACACCAACTTACACATTTATTTTTCTCGTTCAAATATTTTGAGAGCATGGAAGCAAAGTCTTTGATTACCTCTCTAGGAGTAGGGTGTCCAATCACTTGAGGACAATGTGGTAAGGACATCTGAGTACACATGGCCACGGGGCTCCTATCTCGAGCCTGGTTTGAGGGAGGTGAGGTTCTCTTAGGAGGATGTACAGGCAAGGATGCAATGACTGACAAGTCTATTTTAATGTAGCTTGAAAATAACAATTGAGATCAGACTATGAGAAAGTTCATTAGTGATGAGTGAATATAGGTAACACAAAATGATTGAACTGACTTTTTTGTGTATGCTGTCAACTGTTATTCGTCTATCATAAGATTATCTAAGACTGAAGGAAATCTTTCAAGCTATTTTTCCCTAAATACGGACAAGCATGAATCCCCCTGTATTTATTACACTGCCAGATAATTTTACAGTTGATGTATCTTAATCTGTTACGGTTCCTCAGTTTTTCCTTCAGAGTCTGTAAAAGGAAAAGCGAAAAGATAAAAATGATTTAAAAACATATATTAGTAACATGTTTTCCTTAACTTTTATTTTGCTTTCTTTTTCCTTTTGCTTACTGGATTCCTGTATTCAGTCTAATGCAATAACTGAGGGGTGGGGGGTGTTGTGTAGGAGAGGGATTCTGTGGGGGAAATAAAACCACAAGACCGTCATTAGATAATTTTATATAATTCAAAACAAATTTTGGCTTTCTCCTGGCCTGCAGCTATTTCCACATGCAGTCTCTTTTGGCTCCTTTGCTTCTCAGTCTGAATTCTGTTTTGTAGCCATGTGGTCCATTCCCTTTCCTCAGTCGGTGGTGCCCTTCTTCTCTATTCATCAATTCTAATTCTCCAATGGTTAGCCCCCAGCCCTGTGCCCAAAGCCTATCATGTTGCACATTTTCAGAATGGAAGTTCACTGGACTGTGTTTATTTTATTGGCCATTTAAACACAATTGTAGAAGGTTAGGGTGGTATCCTCATTGGTCAACCCCATAGAAATCTACATTCAGCCATCTTTTCATAAAATATCAGGACAACTCAGTTATATATTTTGAAAATCTGAACTCGTAGATACTTTCAGTCTATTTCTTATTCATTCTGAGGGGAAAATTAGGTTGTCACTAACATAGCCCTAGTTATAGAAGTCGGAAGCTGGGTTCTAGGGGAGTTAGCAAGCCAGGCTGAGTCCCTGGGGAGGTGGGAAGAGGGAGGGTTTGGAAAGAACCACATCATAGGGACACTAGATCCTCTCCTACCCAGTTCCACTTATAGAATAAGAAAAGACTAGTTAACTAGTTAATGTTTTGTCTACCACTTACCACTTACGAGCTCTTGACTGCGTTGCTTTTCAGAGTCAGTTTGAGCAGCTAAAAAATCCACTGCAATAAAAACAATGAAAATACAGACTTTTTAGTATTTTAAACACACTGAGCTTTTCAGCTCTCCTTTTCCCCTATCTTGTTTCTTCTACTCTATATTTCTCAGACTGTCTCACCTTCTTTGGGAGGTGCATGATGCTCTTATACAGAATTTCAACACAAGACAGTGGTTTGTTCATGGACCTATGGGCTGTATCATAAGAAAACATTCAAACAGCTCAGTGTAACATCTTTCTACCAACATCCCTACGAAGACTTGGCTCCCACAGTATAAATCACTGGGCAACTTCTCAGTGCTTGTCAGCTACCTTTCACATAGAAAATTTTAGGTGTTTTTCAGCTAAGTTTATAGACTCCGGCTGGGGTAGTCCACAAACATCCCAGGATCTGGGTTCACGACCTGGGATGGGGGTGGCCTGGCGGGCAGAGGGGGTTAGGGTTTGGAACAACCGAGATCAACAACTAAATAAAAGAAGTAAATGCTTCTTCCTCCTCTCTTTCCCTCCTGGCTATCTACTCGCCTTCCTTCCTGCCTGCACTTTCCCTTTTTTTTTTTAAAAAAAAAAGATACATGGTATAAAATGGAAAGAGACCATTTTTTAGATATGTGATTTTATGGGTGGATTTATAAAAACAGGTCTTTACGAAAATATGTACAAACGCTCACATTACACACATATACGAGAGGAGGCAAAAATGTCCAGATTGTCCCTTTCCCCTTCCTTCTGAGGAGAATCCCAATTTGTCATGTCAGCTGTTTGGGGCTTTGTCTTAAAGAACTGAGAAGAAAAGGGAAAAGTGAGGGAGGCGAATCATAAGGAGTTCGAGCTGAGTTAGTGTCTGGGGAGAGTTAGAGGTGAGCACGACATGGAAGCAGTTTCCGAATTGAAAAAAGAATTTGTTGATTTTTATTTTTTTAATTCCTCCAAAGTGTTTACAAAATGTAGGAGATGAAACAGGTGATTTAAAAATGACTTGGGCTGTGGGAATACGTTATTGTGACGACAACCTCCATCTCCAGGACCAGCCAATGTGTGTCAGACTTGCTAATGCGACAGAGGTCTTGTGTGACTGGATGGACTGACGATCGGATATAACTGAGTCTTTTTCTTCATCATGTTTTCTTCACTGGGGGTTAGATCATAATACAAACTAGTATTATTTTCTAAAATTTAAATGAAATAAAACAAGTTGGGTTTAGAATATAACTAACGAACTGTGAGACGTTCTAAATCAATGTTTTCAAATGTTGTTGACAATGATTTACAGTAAAAAAAAATGCATTTTGCTTTGTGATGCAGTATGTATACTTGTATGTATATAATAAAACAAGTTACATGAAATAATTCATACTTAGCCTTTCTAAGCTGCTCTTTTTTATTTTTTTAAAGGAGTGGCGCAGGCAGGAATGAAGGCAGCAGAGACAGGCAGTCAGGAAGAGAGAGGAGGAAGATGTATTCATTTGTTTTATTTAGTTGTTCATCTTAGTTGTTTCTCTGGGTTCACATTTATGGTCATGCCTCTATCACTTGAAATGCCTTTTTGCCCATGATCCTTCCTCTGGTGGAATACCTTTCACAATCTCTTTCCTCCCACTTACATCTCATCCTCAAAAAATTACAAGAGTGATTCCTACTTATCCTTCTAGATTTAGCTCCCATTTCACCTCTTACTGAAAGCTTTTCCAAGCACCCCAGTCTATGGCAGGAGGTGCTACATGGCCCCACTATACCCTGGGATCCTCTCCCATAAACTGCATTGCAACTGATTATTTTTTGCTTTGCTTTTCTATCTCCCATGCCAGACAGTGAGCACTTGGAGAATTTGATTTAATTTTATGTTTCTAGTACTTGGAAGAGCTTCTTTCATTTTATCTTGATAAAAAGTTATAATATGAACTCTACCACCAAACCCAGCTTTTAAGTGTATAGTACGTCTTGCTAGCTAGTTGCAAATTACACCGCAGATCTCTAGAATTTTTCATCTTGCATAACTGAATTAGCACAATTTATGACTAAGTAAATGCCCGTTTGATTATCTTTCGCTATCTTAAGTACCAAGGACATTTCAGATATGGTTACATTTTCTACTTCATATATTGTAAGGATCTTTCCTTGTGAGTTTCTAGATCATCTATTGTAAACATTCTTTCCTTTTACCTGTCTTGCCCTGTTTCATTGAGTCCTTTAATTCACTGAATATCTTAGCAGGTACCTGTTTATATTCTTGCTGCTCCATTCTCCCAAATACGCATACGGGATCATAACTCCACTAATGTGTCCCCTAAAGACTCTCATATAGAAGGTATTCGATGAATAGCCATTTATCTCCTTCAAAGATTTTAATAGATTTTTAAATGCGATCTTAGTTTTGGTTATGGGATAAGGATGATGAAAGACTTAACAACCATTTTACAGATAATAGGTGATCAAATCCCTTTGAAATTTAGTTTTAGTTAAACGTTGGATAAAAAGGGGCATTTTTTTTTTTCAACTGATATACCCACCCTGTGAGACACTTTGATTTTCCTGGTTATCAACTGCAGTGAGTAAGGTGCTCTTTTCATCTCTTTCTTTTTCATTTTCTTCTTTTAGGTGAGTTTCTAAAAGTCAGAAATTAAGAATTAAACTAATTGAAAAGATTAAATACACCTCATACATGAATCATCTCATTGTTATGCTAATAAAAAGACCTTCTTATTGTGAGAGGGTACAAAGTTCAGATAGTTTTAAGTGCTCTGATCTTAGAATCCCTGGAACAGAGTTTTGGGAATGGTCCAAAGGTGACAGTGTCAATCAAGATCAATAGAATAGACAGACATTGGTTTTTAACATGGTAGAGAGCCTGTCTACCTTCTGATGTTACTCATCTTAAACTTTATTTTCCAGATAAAATGAATGGGCAGTTCTCAAAGTTCTTTCTTATTTCTTTGCCTTTGTATATGCTCCCTCCGAATGGAACAACCCTCCCATTTACCCGGTCTTAGTGAACACTTCTTTCCTTTTATGGCTGTTTAGAGCTTATCTCTTCCAGAAAGCTTTTCTGTCCTCTCAAAACCCAGATGGGGACCTTTCCCACTGTTTTCAGGGCAAGCAGATCCCTTTGGCCTACAGCCTTAAGGACACAGCTCCACAGCCGGACCATGGCGAAGACCAGAGTGCTCCCCTCCCACTCTGATCTCATTCCTGCCTTCCTGACCACAATATTGCTCTCATCAAAGTCATGATGTCATACACCCACTAGGTGCCTGCCAAGCCTCCTTCTATTTGATTCTCCAGCAGCATCGCACAGTGTATGTTAACATATATCCGTGCATATTATTCCTGAACCTTTCTCTGGCTTTAGATTTTCCATGACTTCAGGTCATAGGGACTCATTCTCTGGTGGTCCCTTTTTCACAGTTGTCTGTCCTTAAGTTCCTGCTCTCTTTAACTGTGGAAGGCTAAGTTCCTCCCGATCTTCTCCTCTCTCTCTCCAGATGGTCTCCATCATGCTTTTGTCTTCATTCTACTTATGAGGCAACAAGTCTCAACTAGTCTCAGTTTCAGCAACTAGTCCAGATCTCTCTGAACTGCAGAAATCATGCGGTTCTTTGTCTGATACTTCCATTTTAGATAGTCCATATGCATTTCAGAATCAAAATATAAGAAGTTAAATTCATCCTTCCTCTACTGACACCTTTCTCTCCTACCCCAACACACAGACACACACACACACACACACACACGCACACACACACACGCACACACACACAAATCTCTTTATCAAATACTGTTCTTATATCATTTCCCAGCCATCAATACATCTACCCAGGGCTTCCCCACAGCCACTTTGCCATCAGGTCTCCATCATTCTGCCTCATAAATATCTTTCAAAACTTTATCACCTAAGTATTGACTGAAATAATCTTTTCCCTGTGTCACTGTACCACCCTCCTAACACCAGTCTTTCTGCATGTAGTCTGACCTTGATCAGGTCGGTCTCCATCCAGAAGTCTCCGTGACTCAGGTCTTCTCCTCATGGCTCTATTTCTCAGTTTCATCTCTTTAGACTTTGGCTACATAGCTCTGTGCAGTTTTCCCAAACAAGCTGGTTTATGCTTTCCTGTCTCAAGTGCTTCCCTTATGTGCTTAGGCCTAGAGGCTCACGGCGAGCACCCTGCCCTTCTCAAGTCAGCTGTAGTCATTTGTATAATCTATGAGTCCTGGACAGACTATAGGTTTCAAAAGGGCAAGAACAAATCTATCTTATTCACCTGGTATTTCTAGCTCCTAGCACTGGTTTACCGTTATTACTCCATTAATATTAGTGAAAGGTGGGAATACTGGTTCTCAAGAGATACTTGATTGATGCTCTTTGCATAAATGATTTTATTTATCTTTCTATTTTCATATTAAAGATGAGATTTTCTTGAAGGCCAATGAAAGAAAAATGAGAAAACGTCCTTGTAAGTGTATAATAAAAGAAAATGCCAGTAAGAAAAATAAGTGTATTGGAAAAATGTTAAAGGTATCTAATAGTAAATAAAATGCTGTGGGCTGAGCTGCATTCCCTGGAAGACATGCGGGAACCCTAAACCCTGATTCCAAACCCTGTTGGGAAATAGGCAGAGACTGGAGGGATGGAACTGCTGTTAGCACTGCCACCAGATGCTGGGAGAGGCAACAAGGGGTCTGCCCTGGAGGCTAGGAGAGCACAGGGCTCTGCTGAGACCTTGCTTTAGAACTTCCAGTCTCTAGCACTATGAAAGAACGCTTTTTTGTTGTTTGAAGACACCCAGTCTATGGTAACCAGCCCTCCAGTGTGTTATGGTAACTCTAGGAAGCTAATGTATGTGATATACAAAAAGTCTGTAAGATCATAGAGTTTTTATATGTGATTTCTTTAGCATGCTTATGAGATTTTTTTCCCCCCCAAAGGACACATTGAACTTAGCAGTTGTCCATAGTTTAAAAGTGATGAAAGATGGAGCATGGTTATCTATGTAAATAGTGCTCTAGTGATAACAGATATTTTAATACTCTTTTAACAGCAACCCAATAACACATCACACCTGAGAGATTACCTGAGTGATACGGCTGAAAATTTATTACGTCTCCAAGTGCAACAAGTTTCTCCTATGGAAAAATGAGAAAATCAGAGAATTAAATGACCACAATTACTGATAAAAGAAAACACACACATTCTTTGATTTTTAAATAAACAGGAAACATTTTAAAAATACCAGAAATTATATAACCAAAAGAGTGAGCGTGCTCTTCTGGTAATTTCTAAACTTGTATCATCTCCCTACTGTTTTTAGAAAGCAGATCAAAACTGACCCCACAGCAAAGTACTGTGTGCCTTGGTCTGGGGAAATCAGTGTACGGTCATTACCAGAGTCAGTACTCCTGGGTCAGTTCTGACAGTACCTCAATCAGATCACTCGCCAATCTGGTCATTATTTTTTCACTTAGTTCAATATCTTGGAGATCTGTAAGAACCACCCATGTTCCATTCTCAAATTTCACAGGCATGGAAAAGACGATTCCTTCAGGAATACCAAACTGGCCTGCAATGAGCAAACACAAGGCAAAGCAAAACAAAAGCACTCAGAAAAGCAAACCCCTCCTGTTAAGCCCAGGAGAAAAGGACATGATTTTTTTTTTTTAAGAGAGAGGAAGGAAAGGAGAGAAGAAACAGCATTTTTTTTTTTTTTTTTAAAGGAAAAGTGCAGGCAGGAATGAAGGTGAGCAGAGACAGGCAGGAAGGAAGAGAGAGGAGGAGGAAGCACCTAATTTATATTTAGTTGAACACCTTGCTTGCTCTCCCAGCCCTGAGTCACGAACCTGGTCCCTGAGATGTGTGTGGACCACACTCAGCTGGAGGCTGCTGGTTTACCTGCTACTATACCAGGGCGTGCCAGGACATGAGTTTCAACCATTATGGTGGGACTAAATTCCTGGGACTTCCTCTCTAGGAAGGATTAAAACACTTACTCCAGAAGTATTGACTGAATGTCTCTCCAAGTGGTGGCATTCCTCTCTTCTGTGTTTCTCTCAGTATCACTTTACCTGCCTTGGATTCAGACCCCCCTCCTCTGCCTAAGGTGGAGGACGGGTATGCAGTCTTTCTCGCTCATCCTGTCTGGAGTTCGTTGTGTTTGTTTCCCTTGACTTTGCCTGCCCCCACTAAGAAGCTACTCATGAATCCGGGGCACTTGTCTGACCTGGCCATCTGCAATTCTAGACACCTCTGGCCATCACAGCTAGGAATGAGGACTGGGCAGGAAAGAGATGGGGAACGACAGGTTTTCTTGTAGTTTCCCATCCCCAGTCCGGATATGCTCTAAATGAAAAAGATTAACAATAGTTTTTACTGAGCAATATTTAGATCAAATTGTCTCCCACCTTTTTCTGTGCCTCAATCAAATAAGAAAATGATTCCTGTTATTCCAGCTATCAAAAATATCGTCAGGACAAAACTTTGATGATAAGGATCCTGGGTTCCCTAATCATACTTAGTAGAGTGTCAGTCTTAAGGGCATAGAACAAATGAGGGTGGATCTATATGGTGGGTCTCAATGAGACAATGATCACACTCATCATTAATGTTGCATTGCTATTGATGATTCCTAAACAAATGAAACTTTTACAAATAAAGATAAGGATTAACATGGCTATTTCCCTAAAAAAGTGTCATACTGACTTGAAGACTTGAATTCATACTATGGAGATGTTCATGCATCTTAAATTCAATTGATTCATTGTCTACCTATGAAGGAGCAGCAAGAAGATCTAGTCAAAGCCCTGCCTTCAGGATGCATACACTCTGCAGAGCAGACAATGCACTGTCAATGAAGGCAGACTATAACGTGGTCTCTGGGAGAGGAACAAAATGCTCTGAGTACAGAGGAGAGACGGGCTATTTCTGACTTGGGGGACTTGGGGAGATTTCTTCCAGCTGTAACACAGTCACTGGAACAGTGGGGAGGATGGTATTTCTGCTGAAAACATAAGGACTACAGGATGCAGATCCTATTGGGGAGCAAAACAGAACGTTCAGTCTGGCGTGTGTTTGTTTGAAGTGACAGCATGACATCCAGGTGGCAAAGTTCTGCAGGCTAGAGCTCAGCAGAGGCCAGGAGCTTTGGGAGTGAATGAGCACGCACAGCGAGAGAGCAAAACACAAAAGAAATGCTTTAGATAGAACCTACAGAGCATAGAATATCAGGTATTCTCTCTGTCCTGTTTTTTCAAAAGTGATGGAAGGCCTCTGAATAGTTTCTAGCAGATGAAAACTTAAAGACTTTAAAAATGTCTATATTGGGATTGCCCTGATGAAGTAATGGTTAGGCCAGCTACCTCTGAAGGAGCATGGTCCACATACATCCCAAGGTCCTAGGTTCACATCCTAGGTCCAGGTGTTTGGGAGTGGGGAGAAACAACCAATGTGAACAACTGAGTGAATATAAAATAAAGTGCTTCTTCCTCCTCTGTCTGCCTGCCTGCCTGCATCTTTCCTTTAAAAGCTAAAGAATGTCTCAATGGTATTTATGGATGGAGAATATCCACAAATATGGGAACTTCCACATTCCAGCTGTTGCCTGCTGCCCTAAGATCTGGGTTCTGATGTGCTCCTTTGCATCCTGCCTCGGTGTCTTGGGTCCTGGGGTTTTTGTGCCCAGATGGTTTTTCCATGCTTGTCTGCCAAGTAAGCACTACTGAAACTTTAATGCTCCCTGGAATCTAACTTTCTTTATAAATCCTTTTCTGGTTTCCTAATGCCCACTTAGAGTTGAGCTTGCTTTTCCTTCCTCAGCTGTGATGCAGTGAAGAAAATGGAACAGGACTATTTTATGTATGCACCTGGCTCTTCAGTACTCAGAATATTGTTGAACTTTGGAATGGAACCCTATGAATGCATGAATGAATGGATGGATGATTATGGAATTGTGGAAGCTTACATGTTCAGAGGTAGACAGGCAACGCACAGAAGCAAGAACGAAGGCATATACAGAGATTTTTAAATATTATAAAATATGAAAAATCCAGCTGTACCTTCACTCATGACTCCTAAGGACACAATCTCCCCTGGCGGTGAGCCATGGTACCAGTATTTCAATGTCGTGGCTACACTGTGTGCAGTCAATATGCCTCCAAAATTTTTTCCTTTGCTTGTCAAGTTTTTAAGATTTGTTACAAATTCTCTGTTTACCCATTCACTGTAAGAGACAAAGAAACAATTTTACCAGGGAGGGAGCAACAGAAATGAAAAAATGATGTTCCCTGGGAGCAAAGGATTTGGGTATAAGAAAATCATCTCCCCTGAAGAGAAATGGGACTTCAAAGCCCTTTCTTTAAGTTTCTTCAATCCCACAGTCAATTGAAAAGTAAAGCAAGAGAGCAGAAACTTACATTTTCATGTTTCAAACTAAAACCTGATAATACAAATCGGAACACAGAAAAGTGGTCAAAGGCTGTGAGAACAACTGGTTTCCTTGCAAAGAGTTTATTCCATGTAGATGCTACTGCGGCACCATCTGTACCTTTCCTTTAAACAATATCATCAAACATGGAAATATTCGCCTTGAGGATTAGAAAACTGTTAATGTTTTCATCATCTGAAGTTTGAACTTGGAATAGTCCAGGGAATGGCTGCCCCTCTAAGCCAGCATGGCCAGTTCCCTGGGACACAGTCTCTACACAGACACCACATGAGATTGAACAAGGAGATATATACTGTCTGGGTGCCCATGAGTTCCTGGGTCTGAGAGAGAGGAGGGAAGGAAGAAGCAACAGAAAGCAACTGCTACAACTGAGAAAGTGCTGCAATGCTTAGAATACTGCCATCTAGCTGCTCCCTCCCCTCTCGCCTCCTCCACCTCCTCATCCTGGCAGTGCTGACAGTGGCAGGTGCAGTTCTAAGTGCTTTGCCTGATTTCATCCACTGAATCTTCTTGTGACCTGATGAGGCCTGTAGTACGTGCTGTTCCATCCTGCCTCTCCTCTCCAGGCAGACCATGGCCTGGGCCTGCTCACCATCTTCTTTCCTGAGTCTTGAAAACGTTTCAGCTCTCTTTTGGATGCGTATGTCTACCTTATGTTCAGTAAGATTCTTTGATCTTATGCTTGCCTTAGAGATAACTTTAGCGGAATATATAAGCTACATTAAGGATCACCTGAAATACAAAAATTCATAATTTTTAACATCAAAGTAATTGGGGGCGGGGACTGACTAGATGAAATTCCGCAGTTTTCTATGCAGTCACTAAAGATGAGCGTGAACAATGCCAAGTTATTTTCATACAAAGGTTTCTACAATGACTGAAAAGATTACGAAAAGGATATACATTAAGCCAACATCAGTGTTACCGTTAGTGTACCTCACTTACAATACACCGTACCTATCAAAAATCAAGCTTAAAACAGGGCGTGAATATTGAGGAGGTCCCCAAATAGCACTCTCATATCGGTACACCTTGGCTTTTCTCAGATCAATGTAGTTATTTCCACTAATGTTACCCCAAATTATCACATCTTTGATGTCTGTGAAGAAAAGAAATTGAAAATTAGCACAATAATGAATGCAAAAGCAAAAGTTGTCTGCAGCCTATTTTTTATTTCTGTGTATCTTTTAGGAATGATCTTTTTTGCTACAAAATAAGTCTAAGTGTATGCTTTCTAAAAATGTGCAAATAATGTAGAGTATCTCCTTACTCATCAGGGATGGACAATCTAATAAAGTTCTATGCGTGGCACAGTCTACTTACTAAAGCCAAGGAATGCTGAAACTCCCGCACTCAGAGAAATTACTCCTGAAAATTCTATCACTGGTGTGGATTCTAACTTCATTACTCTGCTTGCCATTAAGATAAATTTTATCTGGACAAGGAGTCCTTGATTCTAGACTGGAATCGAAATTTGGGCAAATCACTTTATTTCCCTGAGTTTGTTTCATATCTTGCAAAATGAAGTAACTGTAAAGAAAACCCTGAAAAATATTTTAATAAACACTTATTGAATTAGCCTCTACATGTGAGGCACTTTTAGATGGTAGATTTAGAAGAAAACAAATCAATCCAAAGTGTTTCAATAAAGAAAAGGGAGTAGAAGGAGTGGGTAAGAAAGCAACTACTATAAATAGTGATACCAGTTATGAAAAAAAAAAAAGAGAGAGAGTAGGAATTAGAGAGGAATAGGGATTAGTATTTAATGATTCAATAATTTTTAATTTTTAGGAATGTTGTATCCAAAGTGAAAATAAGTCATTTTATCTATTTATTACCTTCAGGTTAAAAAATCAAATTCTCTAATAAGGCCACCCCACTTTCTATTTTGGAGATTAAATTTTTTTGTTCCTGTTCTCCTACATGAGGAAGATTGATGTTGGCTTGAAGTAACAGAATATCTACTGGCTTGACTTGAGTAGAGGTGTTTACTTTTTTTCAGATGAAAACAAATTGAGGTAGGCAGTAACACCAGTGCTAATCTAGAAGCTCAAAGATCTGATTCTCTTGGCCTTCCCCTCTTGGTCCCAAGATGGCTGCAGCAGCTCCAATTATCACATTCTCATACAGCTACATTCAAAGGCAGCCAGTTGGGAAAAGAATGACACAGAATTTCCTCTTTCACTTTTTCCTCTTTGGGGGAAGTAAAATAGCTTCCCTAAGGAGCTTCAGGTAGACTACATCACTCAGTCACTGCCAGGTGCAAGAGAAGCTAAGTAAATGAGTGACTCTTCTAACTTCTCAAGCAGGAGAGACCTACTGGTGGGGGAAGCAGCTGGGAAGTGGATCCTGGGTAGTTAGTCATCAGCGGCTACTCTCCTCCTCAGAGATTGTCTCTCATCAGAATGACTTGTGAAGTAGGAAATGCTGGTACTCCCTCCACTACCCAACTCCAAGAGAGCTAGTGGTATACACGTGGGCCGGCTGTGAGCCGCATGCTGTAGGCGAGAAGGAAAGTTTGCAGCCTGGTTTGGTACTCATGCAGACCCACATGGGAAAATAATTCCCCAGCCCAAGTAGGCAGATGGTAGCTTTCTCCCAAAATGAAACCAATCTTTGAATCTCACTGGGTCTCATTTTTCTTATAAGCTTTAACACCTTTTAAAGTTCTAAGTGCCCTAAATTATGCTGGAGAAAATTTTAGTGGACATCTGCTGTGTTGTTTCTCCCAGCATCTCAATTTTTTTTTTCCTTCCTTTAACAACATCCTGGTTTTTCTTTAAATAACTACCGCTCCCCAATTTTAGTCCATATGGCTTGGGTGGGGCTGTGTTCACCCACCAGATCAGCAGTAATGAGCCTTGTCCCGATCCAGGCCGCAGGGACAGACTCAGCGATGGCCACGTGGTCCACGTCTGGCCAATAAGACATTACCCTGCTACTCGCGTACAGCCTTTGTGAAAAAAGTCCCATTTCTACTAGCAGTGGGCGCTCGAGGAACACATTTGCGGGTCTGGGATGCCGGTTTCGCCACCTCTGAGAGGAAGTCGCAGCAAAGTCAGAAGCAAACCAACGCTGAGGAAAGGGGCTAGGCAGGGTCCGGGGACCACGGACAACCCTCAGTTGTCACTGAGCCCAGGATGCAGCTACGCCTGCAGTCAGACTACCTCCTGTTCTCTTTAGCTACGTTCTGTGAAAAAACTTCTCCATCGGACTTTAGGCACTTTGAGTGGACTGTCTGTCGCTTAAAAGGGAAAAAGACTCAACTAAGTCAATATACACATGGTCTGAGAAATGGGGTTACGTGCAAGTTCCAGGGATGCCCTAAACAGATCTGCTACCCATCTAGCCTCTGGAATGTTCTCTGATTGATTCCCCGTGGTGGTTTTGTTTTCTATGTCATTGTGTTCGACTTTGTTCTTGTTGTTGCTGCTGAGTTTCTCAGGTGAAAATTCTACTCTGACTACTAGCCCTTTAATGTCTCTTTTTCCTTTCCCAATTCTTCTCCATTTCTCAATCCCCCCACCCCCCACCCTGCTCCTCATAAGCTTAAGGGTTTTGCGAACATCAGGGCTTAAAATGTATGGCACCAGTCGATCCACAAGCCAACAACTTCATCACTGAAAGCTCCCAACAGGCCATCCCCTTTGTTTTACATCTTGTAACCCTGTTTCTTCTTGGCACTTACATCGGTCTACCAGTAGAACTTTGTGATCAGTCAGTGAGAAATACAAGGTTGACAACAGAGACAAAATGATTAGAAATTGCTTTCCTTCCCCACTGAATGATTTTAGTATCAATTTGGCTGAGGGATGCACTGAGCCTGCAGGTAAATCACTAAAGATCTGTATGCGAGAATATCAGAACTTAAGGCTGCATTGTAAAGAAATGGATAAGCCAGCTCTTGCTAGAAAAGCTATGAAAATCCCTTACAGCCTTGATAATAGAGCATTCTAGGCTCACATTCACTGTCTTTCCAACTCTGCTTGAGGGGGTGCCTTGCAGCTTCTTGCATGCTCAATGGACACTGCTGATCTTCTGAATCCAAGGATACAAATAACTAACATGGTTAAATAGGACACATATTTTTAAACAGGACACCTCCTTTTCAAGTACAACACTCCACCTTCTGATACGGTGTCATTCTTACACGATGCTGATGTCTACTAGAGGGGCAGAACTGATCAGATCATAATCTTATTGATACATTTAACATCTTTGATTAACTTTTTTCCATGTGCCAGGCACTCTTGTAAGCACTTGAGAATTATTATCTCCTTGAATCCTCACATTGGTTTCAGGAGGTAGATGTGTGATTAACATCCTCATTTTACAGGTGAGGACGCAGAGACACAGCATGTCTGAGTGATGGCCGAAAGGGTAGCACCACTTCAACACAGGGCTGATTCGTTTAAACAACACTGGTTACCTTAGTTGACTATTCTGGGAAAAATGGAATAGTAGCTTTCAAATGATTACCTGCAACATAGAAATCTCATGATATTCAGTATTTGCTTGTAAATTTTTATAATAATGGACATTTTGGTTAGTCATGAAAAGTAGCAAAAGGAAAAAAACAACAAAGCCTTCATAGTAGTCAAATCCTACAACAAGAAGTTTTCTGTTCTCTGCCTCCTGCTTTCCCTTCCCCACATCCAGAATGCTCCTGCAAGGCACAGAGTTCTCCCCAGCGGCGGCGAGATCTTGCTGTCTGAACACAGACCAGAGCCGGGAGTTCACTCACCCGAGGGTGTGGATTTCAGTTTTCTGGCCAGCACCGCCTTGGCCTTGCCTTCCACCCCCAGTGCCACAGCAATGATGTTGTGGGCGATGGCTGGGGCGTATCTCATCAGCAAAGCTGTCTTCAGATTCACAAAGGTTTTTCCTCCCACAATAACTCGGACAGACTTAAGGGCGTTTTTCTCAATCAGGTACCCGTAGAGCCTACACAAGGGGACCTTGCTGCGGATGTAGTCTTCTAAAGTGTACATCTCCCGGTCGGCGCTGTCATCGAGAACGATGACCACGTGGGCCTGGCGGAAGGCCTCCTCCACGCGCGTGCAGATGGAGACGCTCTGGACTATGGGTGACGCCAGGTCCCAAGTCTCTGTCGCCAGCAAGTCCAGGTCTTCTTCACTCTGGTTATTGTCAAGCAGATTGATGCAAATTTCCGTTTGCATTCCAAACACTTCACCACTGGTTAAGATGGGGATTAGGCTGGAGCAGGCTGGAGCTGAGGCACTAATAAAAACGTGCACAGCTGGGTTACCAACGGCTAGATCCTTTGCCCACTTTTAAGACTTTATTCCTAACAACTATTCCTGCATGTACATGAATTGGATGATTTTAATATCTTAAATTGGTGTATCCTGCTGTATCAACATTTATTTTAAGGCTAGAAATCAAAGGTAGAACAAACAAATTCTCTGCACGTCATGGTTAGGGACCCGGGGTGGGGGTGGAACAAATAAGATGAACAACCAAATAAAATAAATGTTTCTTCCTCCTTTCTTTGCTCTCTCGCCTGTCTCTGCTGCCTTCATTTCTGCCTGTAATGGTCCCTTAAAAAGAAAACAACTCACTACTAACCCATTGCTCTGGCCATCTTGAAAACAATACTCAAATAAGATCTGTAATTGTTTATAAGGCTTTTCAAAACAGAATGAATAAAGCAGAAAGCAACATTTAAAAAAAACTGCATGGTGTCGCTCTAATTACATACTTATATTTTCTCTTAAAAAGATAAGGAAATAACAAATTCAATTTAACCATAGCTTGTAGCAGAACCATTACAAAATAATGACTTTTTTTTGAGAAAAAGACACTCTTCCAAATCCGTCAAAGAAGCCTGGGATCAACGCAGGCTGAGGAGGTGTGCGAGGATGCCTGTTCTGGCTGGCAACAGCGCCCTCTACAGCCTGACCACTGAGAGCTGTGATGACTCAGGGCAGTTCAGAAATGCAGCTGGGCATTTTGGGTTTCCCAGTTAAGTCTGGGGGTTCCAACAGTATCTCTAACATTTTAATCTTGAAAAGAATATCTAAACCAGATGTAATACTGATAAAAAGGTGAAACATCCCACTGAAGGTGCCTCTTAGGTTCCTGTGATGCTTATTACATCACTCTGAATTCTTTTCTGTATTTGAAATATTTCCTAACAACAAATACGTTTTCAAAGGTGTGCTACATGTGAGGACTCACCACACACTTGCAGTGAGAAGGGGAATGTAGGAGATAGACTGAGGGGTGGGGAAAAGATAGGGGGAGGAAGAGCTAGAGCAGGATGGCCAAAGAGATGGAGAAGCAGAGTAGAGAGCTAGAAAGAGAAGTGATGGCAAGGATTGCATGTGTCTGAGGCTGAGAGCAGGGAAGAGCAAAGAAGAGAAAGAGAAAAAGAAGGAGCAAGAGTGGTGAGGGGCAGGGCTGCAGAGAAAGAGTGTGAGGAAGATTGAGGGAGAGGCGGAGAAGAGGGGAAGGGGAAGGAGCTTGTCAGAGCAAGAACGAGAGCAGCCTTTGGCAGGAGAGACGCAATAAGGAGACCAGAGGTGGAGACAGAGTTGTGTGAAGTAAATAGCTTTGCTGTAAAGTTGCTCTTCGATTTAAAATGTGCCTATTATATACAATATTAAATCCATGTGTGATCTAAAACTTACACATGGGCTGTTTGTGGGCTATCTATACATATGTGCTACATACATATAAATCTCAGTCTTGACATTCAGATACTCTTCCATCATGAAATTATACATCATCGTTCTTTCCAAATAGAAAAAATGTATATGTGTATGTATAGTTATATATATACATATACATATATATACATATATATATATACATATATATATATATATCTCCTGGGATTTGACAATCTCACCTGGTGATCCAGACCTGCAAGGGGGCAACAAGACTTTTCAGGGTTTCTTTATCCCGCTCCTTTTCTATATGTGTTGCCAGGTTCTCTTCAGCAATGATCTTCATCAACTCAGTCGTCATGCTAGAGGTGACACCATAGTACAGCTAAATATTGGGAGAGGAAAAGTCAAGATAATTAATTAGGTGACAATGGCTATCATGGAGGGTTATTGTTTAAAGCAAGAATAGAGCAAAAAGAGAGCTAAGAGAATAGAGACCAAGACACTTGAAAAATAAATTAATAATGTTTTGAACAGATGAATCAACTGAATTTCATTACCTGGGCATGTTCCAGGAGCTCATTGAATCCTCCCAAAAGTAGGCCCTTTCCTCCACGATCCAACAGCTCTCTCCAGATGATGGGGGAATTTTTGTGATTCCACTTATTCTTTTTACACAAATCACTGAGCCACTGCTATTAAATGACATTCCAAGAGAAGTCACACGTTAAATCTCTTTCCAGATTCAACAAATTAGAATTCAAATACTAAAATACTAGCTTGATTTTTTAACTCTCACTGTATATATGAAACCAGATTTAGATATTCTTCAACTGGGAAATGTAAACATAGAAAATAGTAAGTTAGGTAACAATAGAATCAAATGAAAAACATTTTTTTCAAATGTGTTGACCAAATAAAGGTACTGAAAGTTGTTCTTTTGCCAAGGAGGCATGAAATGCAAGTGTGTAACTTAAAGAGAAGCCGACACTTCCAGTTTATCTGGCTTCCAAAAAATGCAACTGATTTTATTTCTTTGTTCATCTATATGAGATAGTTTCAGTCTTAGGACCATATATATTTACTATTGCTTTCCAAATATGTGGGTATAGTCTACATTCTTCAGAATGAATGAATGAACTGAAAGTGAACTGGATATTTCTGATCGTATTCATTAGAAAAAGTTTAAATAAATAATTACTGTTTGTGTTGATTACACCTTTGAATGACTGGAAGTCAAGGGAGACAGGCAGCAATATTTGTAAGGATGAAATACATCATGACATTCTTGTCTTTAGAGACATGTACATTGAGGCTACCTTCGATATATAATCATAGACATGAACGTTCCTTGTTGATGTTGATGATTCTGTCTCTGTGCCACCTTATAGCAAATGCAGTTGCTGTGAGGAATACACCACACTCCCTCTAGTCATAACAGAATCTGAGCAAGGACATGCTCAGCAGATAGAGGAAAGGGACTCTACCCTCATAACCTTCAGCATCAAGAAGGGCATGATGCAGTCCTACAGGGACCTGACAGAAAATATATAGGACTGGATCTGGAGGGTGCTGGATCAGGAGTGGAAAAGAAAAGTAGACAAGTTTAATTTAATATGAATCACACTTCAGCAATATACGAGTACATACCCTGAATTATGCTTAGTGAGAAAAATCAGAAGGAGAAAGGCAAACATTAAATGATTTCACTCACTTGTGCTACAGAGAGAAAAAAATAAACCAAATCAAACAAAATAGACTTTTAATCTGTAGAATCAAAGTAGTGGTTAACAGAAGGGAAAAGGAAGTGGGGTGGGCAAATTGGGTAAAATTACATGGTGAGGGATAGAACTGGACTGCTGGTCCAGTTATATATGGATGTTGAGTTACAGTGATGCACACCTTAAACCTATATAATGTTATTATGCAATGTTACTTCAATAAAACTTTTTTTTTAAAGTGTTCACTCTGGCAGGGATTTCAAAAATAGTGATGTTACTAGGAAGATGCTCAGAGGCTTGGCTCATGTTAAATGAAATAGAGCTGTAAGAACTGTCATGGAAGATGATGGAAGAACGCTGGACCTCCTACCCAGTCCCACTTAGAGAATAAGAAAAGACTAGTTAATGTTTTGTCTGCCACCCACCACTTAGAGCTTCTTGACTATGTTACTTTTCAGAGTTGTTTTCAGGAGTAATACCTTAAAAATACACTGCAGTAAAAAGAGAATGAAATAGAGTTGTAAGAACTATCATGTAAGATGATGGAAGGAGGGTGAAAGAGCTTAGAACAATGGTCACACTAGGGTAGATATGCTACTATGGAAGACTGGGACACCTCCTAGTCAACCCTGCTGTCTGGAAGCTCCTGGAAGACATTTCCCGAAGGAATACCTGGTGCTAGGACTTTCAGCATTACTGAGATACACGGCATGACTATGCATTCTAGTCTGTTGTTACAGAGCTGGACTCACTGGTAATTGGAATGATAGAATCCTGAAATTAAAGAAGCCAAAGGGACAGGGTCCACCAAAGAACTATTGTAAAAGAATCACTAAACAACTTAGCAGATAAGATAGATAGCTGGAGGCAAAACGAGAGAGGTTATGCAAGGACTCAAGAGAACAAGCCACCACTCACTAAAGCTGATCAAGTCATTGATGCCACTGAAAGTCCAGTGTGCTGGGAACAGAGACCAACCTTCACCCTGATGATTGCACACTCCCTTGAAGACACCAGCTAGTTTTTTGGTGGCAAGTGATTACACTGGATCCCCTTCCACACTGGAAAGGGCAATGATTGATCTTTATTCAAATCAATATATATTCTGGGTAAAGAATTGCTTTTCCTCCTTGTAGGAATTGTTAGTACCCTGTTCAAGAGCTTTTAAAATGTAGCAACATGGGATCCTGAATAACAGAACCTTGAATCAAAGGGTCCTCTTTAAATAATGTGTAGCATTGGGCACAGGACCATGGGGTCCACAGGCCCTATTATATATTGCAGTAGCCTGATAAAAAGGTGAAACAGCCCACCGAAGGTGCACACATCAGCATAGAGACTGATAAAGAAAGAGGCACCATCTTCTAAGATGATGTATATACATATACACATACATATATATAAAATCCATATGTGCCCCAATAGGTAGAATACATGAATCCAGGAATCAAGGGTGGATGAATGACCATGCTCTTGATCAGTACTCTTGCTCATGTGGGCAATTTGTGCTTCCCCCAAGCCCCCTTTCTCTAGATTTTATGAGTTTAGAGTTTCTAAATCTTGCGGGTAGCAGTGTAAGGGGAGGATCTTCTATCAGGAAGCATCCTATTCACATTAAAGCTATGATTATCATTTGGGTACTTTGAGCTGCTGTATCAAAAAATCAGCACAAAGGAGTTGACATCTTAGAGGGGATAAGTGGCCCCAAAGAAGTATTTTTAAGGTATTACTCCTGAAAATACCACCAGCTAATATTTCACCAAATCAGAACAGGTTTTTTGTGCATGCATTTGTTTAACAAATGTAGTCTTCTTACCTCCCAAACATGAGGATGCTGTGTTATCTTATGTATCTGAAAGTCAGGAAGATTCTTTTGTAAATAGTCTGCCAGAAGTTCTGCTTTGGCATAATATGGACAATCTGCTCTGCCTAAAAGAGTTAAAAATAATAACGCTTTCTTTCATCACACAGAAATTATCATGTAGCCATCAGTATCTGTAATATATTTACATAATTAATCAGTTATGACATATTTTATAACAGCTATAAATAGCCAACACATATGACTTTGATTTTTATTGTATTTTAGGAATAAAATAAGTTTTATAGGAAGTCTACTTCTACTTTTTGGCTTGGGTATATGATTGTGACCTTAATAGAGAAAAATCATGGGTGAGAAGCTTAATTACAGACAAGCATAGCTGGAGGTGTCAGCAGTATATCTAATTGGACATAACTAGCAGGTACCTGGATGAATAAGTCTTAAGCACAGGCCCCAGGTAAGGGCCTAAAATGCAGATTTTGCAGCCTGTGTGTTGACACAGGAAGTCGAAACCACCAAAGTAGATGGAATTGGTTGTTAGACAGAGTAGGACAGGCAGGGGCCAGGTGCAGCATCCTCTCTACAGCATCTTCCCCAGTTACTCCCAATCACTATTTTTTCAACCTCATGGTGAAGTCTAAGTCATCAACCCTCTCAACTGCTTCCTAGTTATCAGCTTCTCTGTCTAGTCCTAAATCCATGGTTAATGAATAAAAACCACTCTTAGCTCATGTCTTCAATTATCTTACCTCACTGTGCTTCTGGCAAATCACTTTGTTAGTAGCCCCTTACTCTGAATCAACCTAATTATCTGTCTTTTCTGTGCCTGGGTCACATCTGCAAGGCACAATTAGAGAAACATGGTGGAACCAAGCAGCGAGGTACCCTTCATGGTCAACAAACTCAAATGGCCCTCCGCTGAGCCTGAAGATCCCTGTTTGCATTCTCCACAGTCTCCTGTTCTCTATAACTACTGTTAGAACTGTTCATTTTCTTCAACCTCTTTTCTTCTTTCCAACATTTTTCCCTCCCTATCAGAAGACAATAATTTTCTTTTCTATTTTACAAAAACTAAAGTACATCTCACCACTTATATGTTGAATACCATTCTCTTCTGCCTTCAGAATTGCCGCTAATGTGCTCAATTGGTTATCCCTCTTTCTAGCATCTTATATTACTCCTGGTTCTTTTCCATCATGCTTAAATATATGCAAGTTATATTTGTTTCTCTTGTTCTAAAAACGACAATGCCCATGTCCCCTGCCTTTATTGCCTTTCTCCAGCCCTTTTCTATTAAAACTTCTTGAAAGAGTTGTATCCATTTACCATTCCCTGTTCTTCACTTCCACTTATCTTCCATTCCACTGCAATCTGGATTTTCCTACCATTCTTTAGAAGGTCATCAAGGACTTCCATCTCACTAAATTCAATGGATACTTTGATCCTTTTCTTGTCTCCCTTTGGAAACATCCACATCCATGGGGGTTGTTCTTCAGATTTTCCTTCTACTTCTCTGGTTGTTCCTCACTATACTTTGTGGGTTTTATTCCTGCATTAAACAATGAAAAGGCATTCTGCAAGTCATCTTATCTTCAGACTCTACACATTCTTTCAGGTCAATCTCCACCCTCTTGTTTTCAAGTAGCAACTGTATTTCCAGTTTAGATTTAACACCATATCTAGATACCTGTGTCCTTCTGCATTTTTCATTCCCTTCTGAATGTCTCGTAGGCATTCAGGATGTCTATATCAGATCTTGCCATCGCTCTCCTACAAAATTTGCTCCTTTTCTTATATCCTGTATATCCATCTACCCAGTTATCGAAGAATATTCAGAGTATCCAGAGTATTAGTTCTACTTTTCTTTTCTTTCTTTTTCTTCCTCTTCTTTTTTTTTTTTTTCAGTGACTCCTAAGCTATCCAGTTATATAACCCAATGCTTGGAAATAATTCTCTTTCTTCTCACTTACTTGCCTTCTTCCTCCCAATCAGATTTCTGTAGATTCTGCCCCACTAATGTCTCTCCAATCAACTAATTTCTGTTTCCATTGCTTACCATCCCAGATCACCATTAATTCCTTCCTGGACTATAGCACCAATCTCTTGTCTCATCATATCCAATCTTTCTCTTTCCATGCAATAATCAGATAAAATGCAAATTTGATTATGTTCTCCTTTTCTAAAAATGTTATATGTACTTTTGATGGTTTAAACTACTGACCATGACTCACCAGAGTTTACATGACTTAACTCTGGCTTCAGCTTATATTTTCTTCCTTGTATTCGTGGCTCTGATGCTATTAAATCTCTTTAAATTTTTTGAATTGTATATTCTCAATATTACATATTCTCAATCATCACCAAATCAGCTCTCCTCATTCCCACACTGCTCCCTAATACCCATGTCTGAATTAGTCTCCCTCTTCCTACCTTCTTTCTGATAGATAAGTCATCTTACAGGTCTCTGCTTAAAAATCACTCCCTCTGGGATAGTCCTTGCCTTACTAAATAAGGTCCCCTGATATTGTTCCTACAGAATGCTGCCCTGCAACTGTACACACACGGTGTTCTCTGTAAACTTGTTCACCACTGTTTTTTCAGTATACACTCAGTCAGTGTTTAAAAATATTCTTCTGAATGAAAAAAGAAGTAAAAGAAGTAGATTTCCAGGCAGATGGGAGATGTCACTAGTGTTAATGCATCAAAGAAGTTAAATAAGACAAGACCTGAAAAGCATCTGTAAAAGTCATGGGTGACTTTGGCAAGGGTGGTTTCTATAAGGAGGTAGAAGTAAAAGCTAGATTGAGTGAAAGGAGCACCTAGGGATAGAAACTTGGTAAGAAGAGAAGGAGGTTGGTACATTAGCTGGTAGTAGTAAAAATTTCTTCTGTGTTTTTCTGGCATTTTCAATCCTTTCCCTTCATTGCTGAGAAGATGGGCTATTAAGATATAAACCCATTAAGGACACTCTTCTGCTTAAGCATTTTCAATGACTTCTCATGAGTTCAAGATACAGTTCAAGTACCTCCGTTTGGTGCTTCTGAGTGTAAGACCTGGTTTCCGCATACATTCTAGCCCCAGGTCCCATGACTTCCTCCATATCCAGATCCTCTACTGACCTGGGGACTTCTAGCCTGGCCTTGGAATGTCTTCCCTCATGTAACATCGCCCAGAGTCCAGTGCATTTCCAGGCAGATGGGAGGTGTCACTCGCGTGAATGCATCACAAGCTAAGTGAGACAAGGGCTGAAAAACTTTATTCTTTTTCATTGTATTAAACACACTGTGATTAACCAAAATTACTTGTTTACATGCTCCCATGTGACTGAAACATCCTCGAAGGCTGGGATGTGTGTGTCCCCCACAGTATCCCCTCGTCAGGCAGTGCTTTGCACATAAACATGGTGGAATGAAGGCAGAAGAAAGTCTGGGGCGGTCCAAAGAGTCTGGAGTTGCTGCAACAAAAGCCAGTTAAGGAGTACCCTGCCGAGCGACCCTCGGAGGTGAGCAGTTGGCGGCGTTTCGAGCGATCCTAGAGGGGATGCGGGGACCACTTACCAGCCAGTACGAATTTGGCCATGACGAAGCCGCTACCCCGGCGCCAGGGCCGCGACTCCGCGGTTTCCTGGCAACCGCGTCGTCTAGGGAGTGGCGCAGGCGCACTCTGAAGGTGAACCCGCGGGCCCGCGCCTCCGGGAGGTTAGGTGTCGCGGTTGACGATTACACATTTTCGTTAAAATCTCCCAGGTCTTCTCCGTGCCTGTACCCACAGACAGGAAAAACAGTCTTCCTAAAAGGCTTTCTTCTCGAGCCCTTTTCCAAGTGCCACGAACGTACACTTTTTGGCTTAAGAAGCAATCCGTAAAGTCTCGCGATACGCGCGGTTTCCGGGGACACTGTCATGGCTGCTCCTGTAAGTAACCATGGGGATCTGAAATAAGTGAGTAGAGGGCGAGCACTGGCAGAGCAGTGGGCTGTACAACGCCTTAGGTTTCTTCTCCTGCGGCGAGAGCTCTCGAGAGTTTCCTGGACAGTAAGTTCCGAGCGTTGGGTTGATGCCTACTCTGAAAGAACTTGCTCCCCACCACGCTCACTCTTCCTTTACAGCCTGAAACTCCCACCCCCACCCCGCTGCTGAACCAACCACTTCTCTGATTGGTCCTGGATTCAATTCCAAAAAATTATGGTACTGCTTAGAAGCTGCCCCAACTAGTAAAACAGTTTTTTTGTTTTTTTTTTTACCTTTTTAGTATAAAGTCTTTGATGTTTCCTTAAGTTTCTATTTTAGTCTCTTTTCCATGCATGTCAGTTCTTTGAAAGTTTTGCTTTAACATTTATTCCTTTCACAACCTCTTCCCTACAGGAAAGTGCCGGGATGACTTCTTTTTCATTGGGAGAAGCAACGTTTGTGTAATATTGACAACTTTAAAGCCACTTGAAAGTGTTTCCGGGGATAGCAAGATGAGTAATAGAGCAGGTTCTTTTTTATGGAACATCAGACAGTTTAGTACTTTAGTTTCAATAAGCAGATCCATGCCGCTGTATCCTTTGAGATTTTGCAGACCGAAAATTGTTTATTCGAACTGCAACTCAAAAAATCTCTTAGATGACTTTGATAACATAATGCAGTCATCTGTGAGATCTCTCTTTCAAGATGTTTTGATATTTAAACCAAGAGATGAGAGCTCTCAAACAAAGAGTATAAGCACTGTAACCATCCTTACGGTTGACAGACTGTTTTGTCCTAGAAGATTGTCCTTCCACTCAGAACACCCCCTTGACTTTGATAATGCATTGAAGAAAAAGAACTTTCATCAGGAGGCCTCCAGTGAAGATGTTCTTACCAAGGAAACAAAACCAACCCCTGTGAGCTATAGCAAATTGTCTCAGGAGTGCAACTCCCTGAGTGATGTGTTGGATACCTTTTCAAAAGCACCTAAATTTCCTAGCAGTAACTATTTCTCAGCAATGTGGACAATTATTAAAAGGATGTCTGACGATCAAAAGCGCTTTGAAAAACAACTGATGTTTAGCCACCCTGCCTTTCACCAGCTATGTGAACAAATGATGAGAGAAGCTAAGATCATGCACTATGATCACCTGCTGTTCAGTTTTCATGCTGTGGTGAAACTTGGAATTCCTCAGAACACTCTGCTGGTACAAACTTTGCTAAGGGTGGTCCAGGTAAAATCAAAGAGACTTAAATATCCTTTTACTTGGATTGGTGTATCCTGAAAAAGAAATGAGGGGCAATAGAGATATACCTTCTTTGAAACACACTT
The DNA here is from genome assembly GCA_004363575.1 of Solenodon paradoxus. NCBI lineage: Eukaryota > Metazoa > Chordata > Mammalia > Eulipotyphla > Solenodontidae > Solenodon > Solenodon paradoxus. Next base: position 613,368 of record RJWH01000562.1, read on the forward strand.
GTTAGTGGAAGACTAATTTTATATTTGTTTCTGCATATCTGTTATATGATTTAGAGACCTTAAGTTAACTACGTCTTTCTTTTGCTATTGAAATTTATGAAAACTCATCCTATTTTTTTTTCAGTATTGATTATTAATACATTAAAATGAGAGATGCAAAATATAAGGAAAAGCTGGGTAGTTGAAGGAAAGAGAGAAGGGAAGGGACCTAATATATATATTGAGTACCTACACCTTTTCCTTAAATAATTTTATTTAACTCTTCCAACATTTCTGCAAGGTTGGTGTTAACTCAGTTTTTTCAGATGAAGAAGCAGACTATTATTAAGCATCTTGACTAAAGTCACACAGCTAGTAGATTCATTATTAATTTGTGTAGTAAACATCTTTTGAGTGTCAACTGTATATTAGTTACTGCACAAGGAATATAAAGATACAGAAGATATGATTCCTGTCCTTATAATCCAGAGAGGAAGTTAGATATTTTGTAGGCAAATATGAAATAACTAATATTAATTTAACAAGTTTACCTTTACTATGTTATAGGCACTGTGCTGAGTACAGAAGAATCCAGTTGTGAGCAAAATAATGACCACCAAGAACTTTCAGTCCAATAGATGAACATATAAAATCTTATGAGAATCTGTAAGAGGCTTTAAGCCTTGTTAGGAAAAAGTCTTCTTGATGGGAAGAGGAGACAGGATAGGATACAGAATTCATGTTTGAGGCAGCAATATGCACAAAATTTGAAAACAGAGTTGCCTCATGTACTCCTCAATGGAGTCTTTTAAAATAGATATGTTACCCTCATTTTACTAATGATGAGGATTTTGGCTTTGAAAGGTTAAGTAAATTGCCTAAGGGCACATATTTGTTAATGTCACTATTTGTAGGTACTTGATAAATACTTGCTGAGTGAATGAACAAAACACCTAGTCCAAGATAAGAACTAGGATTCAAGCCCATTAGGAGATGTTGACTAAATTATATCCAAGGCATGACCAGCAATTTGTGAGCAGACTGATGGCAAAGGAGGTGGTGTTTCAAGCAGAGAATATTATGTCACTAGCATCCCAGAACAAGAGTTAGACAAGTTTGGGGAGCAGAAAATAATTCAAGGTGGTTAATGTACAGAAAGATGAGGTTGAAGAGTTGGGAGGAGATTGTGTATGTTAAGGTCAAGGAGGAAAGGTTAGGGCTGTAGTGGCAAAATGAGGTTAGAAACAAAGAGAGGCCGGAGCATGAAGACCCTGTTATACCTGACTAAGGAGCTTGGGCTTCCATGGAAATACCTTAAGCAAAGGGCCCATAAGCTCAAAATTTTATTTATTTTTAAAGGGAAGGTGCAGCCAGGAATGAAGGTGAATAGGCTAGCAGGCAAGAAGAGTGAGGACAAACCCTTTCATTTTATTTTTATTTAGTTGTTCATGCTGGTCGTTTCCCCCTTGTCCCAGGATTCGAACCCAGGGGTATGTGGCCTATGTTCAGAGGCAATTGACCCAGCCATTACTCTACCAGGGCATGCCAGTTAGCTCATATTTGTATTTTAGATCACTGTGTGAGTGGAACATGGATTGAAGAAGGATGAAATTGTATGGAAGAGCTACTTTTCGTTTCAAATGGGTTTAATGTCTTCTTAGATGTCCCTGAGACAATACCAGAAGTGATGTGGAAAGGATAGCTCATTAAAGTAATTATTTATCTCTTACAAGTGGACACATCAGACTTCTCAGTGATCATAATTGAGTAAAATTGAAGAGACAGGTAGTTCCTGAAAATGATCTGACCTGTATTCTATCTTACTACAGAATTCAAGAATTTAGTTCATAGATATGTGTTATTAACTTGTACATTGCTGTGATTTCCATGTCTTCAACTAATAACTAATTGTAATATGTTTAAACCACAGATTATCCATGCTTATTTGGTAGGTTGTCTCCCTATATAGTCATTTGAAAGTGTTAATAGTAATTTTGCCTGGTCATTGATGATCTTAATGGATTTTGGAGACGTTCACATTAGCATAGCATCTGCATTGTGTGGTGTGAGTAACAGCTATTTGGAATTAGAATATGTGTATGTATGATTATGTCTCACTGATGTGGTTGGAGTTTTAAAGATATTTTAACTAAACATTAAAGAACAATGTCTCACAATTTGCCCTTCAACCACATAGCCACATTGGTTTTCCTTTCACAGCAGATGTTGATGGAATGCTGTAAATTGTTATGGAAATCCTCTCATATGAATGAGACCCGCCCTCCTTTTTTAATCTTGAAGCTGTATTTCTTATCATTATCTGCTTCTGACTAGAGACACTGTGACTTGATATAACATACAGTTTTAGCAAAAGAGCATACTTCCTTACATTCTAAGTGTCCTCAGATGTGATCATAGCTACTACTCTTGTGAAGTATAGACTAGTTGTGATTAAATTGTAGAGCATTTTGTAAACCATTGTTACTCTTCATTTTCTGAATTATGCCCATTGTCATTTCTGGGATTAAATTAGAACCCTACCCAAAGGACTTGAAAAAAATTTGTAGAACCTCCCACTGAGACTCAGATAGCAGTGATAAGGTAAGACAGCAGGTGTGAAGCAGAAGATTCTTAACTAAAGTTACAGTTTGATACTCAGGAAAGGATGTAGGGTATTGGGAGCGCACAGCCATCTAAGATTCTTGAAGGATAGGGAAATTTCCCCAGATATCTTAGTAACTCTTTTTTTACTGCTCTTGTTAATTGTCTTCATGATGACCTTGGATCTTCAGAAGAGGTAGAAATGTTTGACAAATCTTATTTCAGAAGCCGAGGAATATAATCAATATCAAATAGATTTTCAATGATAATGGTGTAAAACCTGTTGTATAAAAGAGTGTGTTGTTTATTTGGAAAAGTCACTAATGTATGGCATCTTATTTTTCAAAGAAGCTCTTTATTTTGGACTGACTGTATGAATCATGTGATACTTAATCCTTTAATCAAAAGTATCAGTTCAGTGGTTTTGCGTGGGTGAGATAGTCTGCTGTGGGCTCATCATTTTTATTGTTTTTGTAATTATATTTCAATAGGAACGTATCAATGAGTGTGATGAGAAATGTCTGTCAGTTTTGTCAACTGTTTTAGAGGCACTGGAGCCGTGCAAGAACGTGGAAGTTCTTCGAGCAGGACTGCGGTGAGAATTTTCTTTATGCCTTCTTCACGTGGCTTTCCTATCCCTCTCATGTTTTGAATCAAAAACCAAGATGAAAGCTGAGCTGCTTTTTTGGGAGTGGGGGAAGTCTTTGTTTATAGTCTTAAATGCTGCATTAAGCTTAAAATCACGACTCTGGATCAGGTGAAGTTGGAAATAATACTTTTTGGGGGGCCCACCATTAAAAAAGGGTATGAGTAACTTTGAAATCTAAAATAAAACATATTACTGTTATGGGCTGGAGAGAACTGATACGTATCAGTTACATATCATTTGTAGTTGTTATTCGAGTACGATGTGGAGGTTACATGACCCTGGTCTGGCTTGAAAAGGAGCTTGAGTTTTATAATTTATAACATTGCTGCAACTGATTTAAAATATAATAGGTTAAAATATAATAGGTTAAAATATAATAGATTAAGTGAGAATAACACTTAATCCCCTTTTCATTGACTGTGGATCGGGATATCTGACTATAGTGGTGTGATTTGTTTTCATTTGTAAAGACTGCAAAGTAACGTGAGAGGAAATAGTGCTAGACTAGTCCTGGATCTTTGACTAACCACTTACAGTTTTTCGGGCAGGGAGATCATTTCTGTGAGCTCCACCTTCCTTGCCTAGAAGTCAGCGCGGAACCAAATAACTTTTGAGAATTCTGGTTTTAAGATTCTGGGTTTGTGGTATTTCTGGTATTTGATGACAGGATCCTCATTGATCAACAAGTTTGGAATATAGAACGTGTCTTCACATTACAAGCTGTGATGAAATGTGTTGGAAAAGATGCACCAATTGCTCTGAAAAGGAAGCTGGAGGTAAACTCTTTTTGAATTTTCTCTAGTGGATCAGATTTCAACAAAGTATTTCTTGTGACCTACTCTGACTTTCTAAAGTCTGTTGTGCTTTGAGGTTTAATTTTGCTAGAGTGAAATAAGGGTGGCCCGATTTCTTTTTATCTGCATACATAAATATTTGTATTTACTTATATGTCTATTTGGGTCATTTTGCTCTTTTTATTATTTAAAAATAAACATTTCTTTTGCTGCAAATGATAAGTCAGAGTTTGCTTCTCTCTAGATGAAAGCTGTGCGGGAATTAGACCGATTCTCCGTTTTGAGCAGCCAGCGTATGTTTGAGGTTCTTGCTGCTATGAACTTCCGTTCTGTGATCCTTCTGAACAAGTGCAGCGAGGTGGTCACAGGTACAGGGAGTTTTCTTTCATAAGTCGTTGTAGGCTTGATGATTCCAGACCCTATGTGTGGTGTTCGCCTTAAAAGCTGGGCTATCATGTGAAGAATATCCGGTGATACGGTTAGGTGTAAGTTTCATTTTTGCCTGCTGTTTTAAATTTTACAAAATATAATACCGTATTTTTTTGTTTGTTTTTTTCTAAAGAACAAAAGTTTGAGTATAGGGTATCTTGGATCTTAACATTCAAAACCACCTGGTGATATTTGTTTATTTAACTCATTCTTACAGGTAATATCCATGGGTGTCCTTTTAAAATATTCATCAGCATCTTGAAGTCTTGCAGAGACCTCCGATACCATAACTTGGAACTTTTCAAGGGAATAGCAGGTTATGTGTCTGCAACTTTTGACATCTGGAAGTTGAAACAAGTAAGTATTTATCAGTTTAAAAGGCATGTTAGAAACTTTTAAGAAGCGTATTGTTTCATTTAGCATTCTAAGAATTTCTTGATTGGTTATATCGCAGTTAAAATACCACAATATTCCAGTGATAAATTGACTAGAGAAAGTAACCATTCATTTCTGTCTGCAGGTTATTTGTTAATACAATATTCAGTCTTCTGACCATTTTTTTATCTGAAATAAAATTATATTGTCTAAAGTTTACTCTTCTGTTTGTTTTTCAAAAGGTTGTGTGATACTTTGGATATTAGGATTAATTCTACTGTTTTTTGTTAGATTTAGAATAATAAAGATGGATGTTATAACAGGCTAATACTTTTTGAAGAATAAAATGTCATGACTTAGCAATCATGTCTATTTTCTGTTTATGGAAAGTTTCATGGCTTCTTCCGGAGTAAGAGCCTTTATATTCATGGGCTGTGTTAATAATAGAAATATCTGAATGAAGCAGCTGGTAAAAACTTCTTTTTGTAATGAGGTAGTGGTAACTAAGTTCAGTTGACTTTGGCGAGAACAGTGAATGTTAAATTTACCGTGGAAATTGATTTTGGAAAGAAAATTACTCTTCATGAGAAGCCTCAAGAGGGAAATGCGAGGTGAACTGGAAAATTTATTTATTTGAATAATAACATTTCAACTATTTTCCTGTCTATAAATTAGTATTGTAATATGGAAAACTTTGAGTTATTTCATATATTAAAATCTAGGGAGCACCTAGTTTTGGAAGTTGAAGCAGTTCAGAATTGACTTGAAAGCCCAGAAAAGCAATAATTAAAAGTAACTTTCAATCATGTCTGAAATTCAGTAGGAAAGGATGTATTTTTAAATGAAATGGAAAAATGGAAACTATTACATGTTTTGATAACTCAGCTTATAAAAATACATTGTTTATCAACTGAATACCCGATTGAAGAATTATGGGGACAGATTGTATAGGAAAAGGTCATTGTTCCCCTTTTAGGGAATAATCTCCATCAGGACATTTTTAGTGCTGTTTAAATATTTTGAGATCTAAAATATTATTACTAGTATAAAATAATTATTTAAAAGTTTTCTTTCAATTCTCTTTTTTTAAGGTTATTTTTCTCCTCATTTTATTTGAAAACCTTGGCTTTCACCCCACTGGTTTGATGGACTTGCTCATGAAGAAAGTAGTAGATGAACATGACTGCCTAAACATGAAAAACATTGTTTCTATTCTTCATGTGTATTCTTCCCTCAATCACATCAACAAAGACCAGGACCAAGAGTATGTGCCTGTTATTTTATCTCTTTTACTTTTTGTTCTTGCCACATAGCACACTTAGGAAAAGACAACACAGCATCATAGACTCAGTGAATTATAAGTGAATGCTTCCATGGTCATCATCCTTGTTAAGAAGTAAAACATAGTATTGCTTACTCATTTGTGAATTTAAGCAGAATTTCATGTTATTTTATTTTATTTTTGGAGTTCTTTGTGATATGTTTATTAATTCAGTATAGGGATATAGGAATTTTTCTTTTGTTTTCCAAAGGAAAGGTGCAAGCAAGAATGAAGAATGAAGTCAAGTAGGCGGCAGGCAGGAAAAGAGAGGAGGAAGAAGCATTTTATTTATTAGTTATTTTATTTAGCGTTTCATCTTGGTCATCTCCCCCAGACCCGGGTGTGGGACCTGGGTCCTTAGGAGTTACGTGGACTGCGTCTGGTAGCCTTCTCCACTAGACCACCAGGGTGCTGCACCCAACATAGGAATTTTCATTTCAGACTCTCTCAGCTTAGTTCCTCCGCTCCTGAGTTCATAGTTCAGTTCTGACCCTCAGAATTCATTTGATCCCAAACTGCGGCTTTCTATCCATTTTTAACCTCAGCCATGTTTTTTCACTAATAAATACAATTCCTCACATGCCAGGTTTTCTTACCTCTGCTTTTTAGGTAAGATGTTTCCTTTAGATCAGTTAAGGTTTATTAAAACCAGAAACACATATCAGATGTCTTTCGTAAGAATCCTGAAAACACAGGCGCTGATGATTTTTCTTTAGGTTTGAATCCCGCCTCTCCCATTTGTTATGTACTTTTGGCAAATTACTTATCCATGCCTCAATTTCTTGATACATTAAAATGGGATAAGAAATAAAAAGTTATTTCTAATCACACTGGGCTGTCATGAGGAGGCTTAATTGAGTGAACCTGTGTCAGGTTCTTAAAACAGTGCCTGGCACACAGTAATTATATTTTAAAAAATGGTAGTGTTGGTCACTGTGCCCTTGGAGGAACAAACGAGGGCAGTTCTGAGGATCTCAGGGTAAGAGTCATAGACCATATTTTTGCCATCAATACCTTGACTCCAAATGCTTTCTGTCCATGTGGTTTTTCCTCAAGATTCAGATTTTTAAAAAAGAGAAAAGTCCAATCGACTAAGTTTGGGTCCGTACCCATCCTGTTGGAGCAGTTCATTAAGGAAGTCCAATTAAAGGCAGCTAAACACTGCTCTCCATTGTACTTGTTTCTGCGGCCCTTTCGGTGCCTCCCTCAGCTGTCTCCAGAGAGCGGCTGTGCCTGTCCTGTCTTCTATAGGCCTCCGGTGGAACGTTGACACACAGCTGTAATTTTTTGCATATAAGCTTACCTTTGTCTTAGCTGGAAAACTCTGGAGTCAGACCCTGGTTCCTATTATTCTGAACCTAGCAGCCCTGGCACCAAGTAAGTATTAAATAAAGATTGAAATATATCCTTTGGTGTAGGGATCAGGTCAATAGCCTCTGAAAGAGTGGAGGCCACATGCCCTTGAGTTCGAATCCCCAGCCTAGTGGAGAAACAACCAGTGTGAACAATTAAATGAAAAGAAAATAAAGTGCTTCTTCCTTCGTGCCTGCCTGCTTGCCCTCACTCCTGTCTGTACCTTTCCTTTTTAAAAAATGAAATATAGTTCCTAAATTCAGCCTTCCTCTATCCCCTGGCTTGATTCTCTCATGAGACTCACTCTCAGGCACCTCCTACACTTTCTTGACAAATACTATCAAGCTGAGTGGTAATTAAACTCTGTAAACAGCCCCAGGGATTCCATGGGATTAGGAGAACACTGTGTGGTTAGGGAGTTTTTCAACTGACTGTAGACATCCCAAGAGATAACTTGGTCCAATAAAATTGTTACTGTGGAAGTTGAGGGGATGAGGCTAACAAAGGTAACTAACGCAGTCACATGAAAGCTGGGAAATTCAATAAAACACAGCAGCAGCAGAGACCATACAGAAGGGGAGTCATGAGCCATGTTGTTTTGTCTGGCTTCTCACCTTTCGTCTGGATCATTGGTTCTCAGCCAGGGCTGATTTTGCCTCTCAGGGGACCTTTGGCAACGTCTGGAGACATTAGTTTTTCATGCCTGGGAAGTGGTAGAAGGAAGGATAGTATTATTGTCCTGGGATTAGTGGTTTGAGGTCAGGGATGTCACCGATGTCCTACTGTGCGCAGGACGGCCTCCACAACAGACATCACCCAGTACAGAAAGATGGTAGTGCTGAGATTGAGAAACCTTGCTCTAAGCTTTAGCCTCCCACCTCAGCATTTCTCCTTTGGATAAATGGGGCAATGAAAGCATGACTGATAAATGGATTAATCCGTCAGAATCTCGATGCTCACTAACGTGCAGGTTCCTGAATTTGGTACTCTGAGGGCTATGTTAAAGGAAGTTTGTGTTCTCTGTCTGTCCTATGGTAGTTACCACATGAGTGCTTTATGGAGGAGGGAGAGAGGAAGATGGCATCTTGGCCTATAATGGGACAGGTTTTAGAAGCAAGATAATGTAAGACATTTGGGGAGAATTGACTAGAAGGGTGGATCAGGTCGGAAAGTGGTAGCAAGTTTGGCTTAGCTCATTATCCACATACTGACATTCATTCCTTTATTTATATGATGGCTTTTGGAAGAGATTTTATTAAATCCAGAATATTTTCCTGAGTTTGAAACCCGAGGGAAAACACATTTAACATTTAAACTCTGTCATTTCAGTCCCTTGGCTTCTTCCATTCTTGGTCTGTACTTACCACCCTGCATCTAATCCCGGATTTGCATTTCTGGTCATCAGTGTTGATGTGTGATCAAAATAGATCCCACAAATGTCTCGAGTTCAGTAGTTCAGGAAGTCAACTTTTTTTTTTTTTTATCAGTTACCAACTTACCAAACAGCGCATAAAGTGATTTGTCTTTTTCATTTTAACTATGTGAGGTATGCTGAACATGTACAGAAGTGTATATATATTTAATATACACCACACTGAATTTTCAGCTCACCCTTTTCCATTAACACACTCCTCCTGTGTTTCTCATATAAATTTATTTGTTCATTTAGTCAAAGAACTGTACCTTGTACCAGGATACTTAGAACAAAGATGAATAAGATACAGTTCTTTTTATCAGAGGACTGTGTAATGGGTAAGATGGACACGTAAATTGAAGTGATGGAGATGCATACAAAATACATGGAAACAGAGACCGTATGTGCCAGTGTGCTAGCATGGTAACAAGGAAGGTGAGGGTGGAGGCCACCAGTGCTTCCTAGAGGAGAGGGTACCTGAGGTAGGAAATCACCATATGAAGATAAGCAGGAAGGAGCATTCTGAGTAGAAGAGACTCCAGATCAAGTCAGAGAGGAAAGAAACAGCAGGGTCTGTGCAACAAACCACTTGTAGGTTGGCGTTGCTGAAACACAGGAGAGCAGGCTGAGTGGGACGAGAGAAGACTCCAGAGGGTATTACCACCCAGCCCCACATTCAGTCACCTGCAGCTCTGCCCTTTCTTGCCGTGTGTGCCACCATCAGTTATCAGTTTAAGCACTGCCTCACTGTTGCCTCTTGGCCTGCTAACCTTCTTCCCACCCATGGCGCCTCCCACAGTTCAACCTCGCTTACCACGGCCTCCCTCCCTCCCTTCTGCTCCTACCCATGGCACCTCCTGCTGACGTGTTTTCTTTACAGCCTCATTATTCACAATGGCCAAAGGAGAGCTCGCCCTGCTGAAAGAACCGCTGCTCTAGGCCTTAGCGTCACCATTCCCTTACTTTCGGCTCTGTTTCTTTGCTCAGGTTCACATGATCTCTTTTTTAGCTTTCTTTGCACCTTTTAAAATTCTTCTCCCCAAAGCTACTCTGTTTACTGTCTTTCCTCTGCATGATCACATTACTTTGCATATACCTCATTTTTGTTCTTAAGTGATGGTAACAGCTTGTGTTCTAAGAGTCAGGCTGAGCTGGGCTCAGAGGGTATCTGCCGTGTATCAGCGCTGTCACTCTGGGTGGGTGACTTCACTAATTTTGATCTTTCTTCTTTTAGTGTTTAACTGCTTTGTTCCGCATAGTACATTTCTTTTAACTCATAGTATTGATAGCTAGACAAATTTAATTGATTACAAAATGATTTCGGACCTCATGGAGATATTCATTATAAAAATCTAGCATCATGGTTAGAAGGCTTGGGAGCCTGACACCTGGGGTTCCAGTGCTGTCTTTGCTACTTCTTGTCTGTGTGTTCTTAAACGGGTTATTCAACCTCACTTAACTGATTTTCTCATCTTTGTTTCTTATTTATTTTAAAAAGGAGGAAAGGAAGGGACAAGAGGAAGAAACACTTTAAGGAAGGAAGACAGGAAAGGAGAGAAGGAAGAATCATCTTTATTTTGTGTTTTTGTCTTGGCTCTGGGTCACAAACCTGTGTCCTTGGACTTCACATGGTCTGCATGCCACTGGCTTAGCTGTCTGAGCCACAAGGCTACTCATCTTTATTTTGAGGATAGTAATACTAACCCCATAGAGTTTAAATATGGATTAAATGAGTTAAAGCTTGTAAAACATTTATCCTGTGCCAGACATATAGCAGTCAGTAACATGTATTGAATACGGGCATTTATTTTGACATTGGGATAACCATCTGACCTGAAAGATGTTTGAATAAGGCCATTACTTCTATGGCACCTCACTAGCTCTATCATGACCTTATCTTCTATTTGTATTTGAAAGCTGACTTTTCTTTGTTCCCCTGAAGGTTCCTAGAAGTTATGACTAGTGCTCTGACTGGTTATCTTCACCACATCCCTTCTGAAAGTCTGTTGAATGCTGTGTATTCCTTTTGTCTGATGAATCATTTTCCCTTGGTCCTTATTAATCAACTTCTTCAAAAGGATATCATCAATGAGTTGCTGACGTCAGGTAGGATGTCAATGCACAATGATGAAATGATGCAGTTTCCTAACTAGTTGCCTTGTGAGCAGGGACTTAGCCGGATCAGTGTTAGTTAAAACATGCAGAGCAGATGCTACTAAGGGAAGGAAATGGTTGATAATGGTGAAGTCAGAAGCCAGTGCTTGGAACCTAGCAAACCTGTAGAGCTTCCTTTCATGACATAGCTACCTGTGGGAGACAAGGGTCATTGCTTCTTTTATACTTTATGTACCTTTATCTAGGTTGTTTTTGAAGCCTTGATCAGAGGTGTCTGTACATCCTAGTCCTTCCATGTCATATGTGAAGCCAAATTTTGTAGCTATGAGATTTACTCATGACATTCAGTGAGGGGATAGCCTGTTAGACCAAGAGAACAAATTATTGACAAAGTGGTAAATAACTTGGAACCAAGTTAATTGTTGGGCTTTAATATCAAACAAGGAAAAGCAGGACAGACTAGATGTACAAAACTTGAAGAGATGAAAAATGGTTTGACTTAAACACAATGTTAGGACATTCTGCATTGAACTGTGATGAAGGAGCACCACCTGCTGACTTTTCAAGGAGTCTAATGTGGGAGAAACAGCCTTGAACTCAAGAGGCCTGGATTCTAGCCCCAACTTGGCTTTTAGTTACTCCTGAGGCCTGTGCATAGTCCTGGGCAGTGCTTCATCTGTTCAGTGAGGCGATGTGATTAACCCACCTCGAGAGCTATTTTAAATCTTAAAGCATTTTCTAGTATAGGGCATTCTAGACAGTGGGAACTAGAGGCAGATTCCTCCTGATGAGAAGCTGAGAATCAGAAATACGGGTGCATGAACACAGTTTTTAAGGTATGGCCGTCATCCTTCTTAACTGTATGTATTCGTTGCTTTTAGGTGACGTACAGAAGAACGTTCACAAGCTCCATGTTTTGGAGACTTGCCTCAAACTTGATGATGTCCCGTATCCCAAGGCCCTGGACATCGCGCAGCCACGGCTGCTGTCTGAGCGGCTCTGTTCTAGTGAGAAGGTTGCAGGGGGGCTAAGGAGCCTCCTGGGAGACGGCTACTTCTCAAGAAATGTGCACTTGCCACATGATTACCGTGTTGGTATGACGTTCCTTTATTTTCCCTTGTTTCTGACGAAAGGCCGGGAGCGTGCTGCGAGCTTGCTGCCGTGTGGCTCTGGCTGTGGAGCTGCGCGGCCCGGTAGCGATGCTTGCTCTGCTCTCACGCTGTGGCTTTAGGCACGTGCAGCCTGTCCTTCCTGGCCTGTAAGTTGGCAGTAATGAAAGTACCTGCTGACACGATTCCTGTGACGAAAACATGACACGATCCAGGTCGTACAGCTCAGTCCATTATCGTGGCTGCCTTCCTGGTCCTCACTGCAGGGCTCTGCAAGTTGATGCGGAATCCCCATTAGCACTGTTTGCAGATGAGCATCGTTCTTTTCTTTCAGATTTTGAAATCAGAATGGATACTAGCCGGAGTCAAGTGCTTCCATTTTCTGATGTGGATGTGATCCCTTCTGCTGCAAACATTCAGAGGTCTCTTTCTATACTGATTTTCTGAGTTATCTAAATTTAAATCTTAACCCTCAAAGACATTGTATTAAATGCAGTAAAAATACTAAGATCTTATAATTGTCTGGTGCTTGTACTGCCCCATGGTGCATCCATAATCTCTGCTTAGGTGGAAATGCGGCACAGGTTAAAGACTGCACTGGAGTTGGGGCATTTAATGACAGGCGCTTTAATATATTAGGCTTTGAAGTTACACAGTTTAATAAAACAGTGTTAAACAATTGACACTTGCTGCAGAGTGTAAACTCTAACAAGATAATATATTAATGATCATTAAGAATTAAGGCTTCTATAAAAATCAGATACCCAGTCCATCTTTCACTCCACCACCAAGACCTTTGCAAAGAAACTTTAACTTTTTAATTAAGCTGTGTTGTGTTTGGGTCAAAGCATTTTGAATCTAATCATCAGTTATTTTCTTTTTTTAAGCAAAGTTTCAGGCAGGAATGAAAACAAGTAGGAGATAGGCAGGGAGGGGCGGGTGGGAAGGGAGAAGCATTTTATTTAGTTTATTCAGTTTATCTTGGTTGCCTCCCACACCCTCCCCAGCCCTGGCCGGCGCGTGAACCTGGGTTCTTGGGACGTGTGTGAACTGCTCTCAGCCAGAGGCCGAGAACCTCACGCTACTCCACCAGGGTGCGCCGCAAGTTGTTTTCTTGACTGGCTCTACAAATAGGTCATCTTTGGGAGAAGTGCTGTTATACCTGAGTGAATCTGAGTGCATGCCCTGCCCTTAAGTGGCTGCATCAGATCATGTCATTATTACACATACACCACGTTCAGTCACCCTCTGTGGGAGGGCCCGGTGGGGTATACAGAGATGAGTCAGACATGGATCCTCGTCCCAGGGCGCTGCTGTCCTCCATTATTTTATAGGCTGAGAACATCAGTATGGTAGAGAGATGCACAGAGAAAATCTGTAGGGATTCAAACTCTTGTCTGCCTGTCCCTCTTTATTTACAGACAGTTCTGTTTTTTCCCTTCTCTGAATCCATCTAGCTTGTTCCTGGTTCATCTTTTTAATTACTCTCTTTCCGTTACATGTTACTCATCTCCCCTCAAAAAAAGACTCTCTCTGATTCCATTGAGAGATGACTTTTCCTTTTCAAGTGGTCCATTGTGCTGGCATAATAATAAAACAGAATCATTCAGGGACCTGCGCTTTCCTTTCAGAACATACATATTCTCTTATATTTTATCAGATAACAGCCAGATTGAGTATAAGATGACATTAAGGATACAGTTGTGTTTTTTCCCCCAATTAGCCAAATCTTTCCAAAAGGCCAGAGCAATGAAAAACAAATTGCATCTTCTACATTTTTGTAACATGTACAGATTTTGTCTTTTTCTTTATTCTTTTTTTTTTTTTTTTTTTTTTTTTACAATCTTGCCTTTCTCTTAGTTCTCTTCATTGTATTTAGCTTCCCCTTTCTGGCTTTTAAATGCTACTCTCTGTGGGAGATAATATGTGCAAAGGTCCTATATAATTACCTATAAAGGTAATATAATTATACATAATAAATATCATTTGGCATTATCTATATCAGGGCTTCTGTTAGTGGTATAAATAATTATACTGTGCACAAAAGTGTTAAAATTGGTGCTTTCATATCTGAAAATTTTCCTCTTCAAGAATGCAGTCATTCCTAAAGATGACTTAGGGGAAACTGTATGTAAAGCATTTGGTTTATGAATAGACTTCATATATACAGGAATGTCTTCAGGGGTCAATGATGGAAGAAACTGACTAGTCTAAGGGACAGGACGCTAGGGAATGGTGAGAATTGTGGTCAGCGGACAGCTCAGCTTTGACCTCTTCATCTAGCAGGAACGCAGCAGAATTGTAAATGGTAATCACATTACTAACTAGTCTCATACTGTTTTTGTTTTTAGAGTAGCTGTACTGTGTGTGCCTAGATCTGCTTACTGTTTGGATTCAACCCACCCCAGAGGATTCTTTGCTATGAAAATGCGGCATTTGAAAGTAATGGGTTTTCGTGTGATCGTGGTAAGGACAAAATGCACATGAAACAAAATATTCCTCAGTGTCTAGTCCCCATTCTGCCAGGATGTTGTGATTGAAGGTGGTTACTAAGGACTCTAAAGGAACTGTCAGCAACATTGGAATAATTGCTTGAGTTACTGTAGTGTTTGAAAAAGAACATTTTTGGTACAGTGTTTGGCTCAGTTGATTACTATCATTTACTTGGGCTTTTAAAAATTTTTATTTAGCTAACTTAATTATTTTTGTTAAGAGAAAAAGTGTAAATAAGACACTTGCAATAATATCCATTTTCCAGGTTATCAAGCAAGGAAGAGAAGATGTTAGAGCTTCATAGTTTTCAGTGTGAGACTGCTATAGGATGTCTGTTACCAGAAAATGATGGTTCTAAGAGGATGACTCATTCTCTTCCCTCTTAAGCATTTTGATTCTGAGCAACACAACTTTTCTGGCAACCTCCCTGGTGTCCCTGCGTGGAGCAAGAATCTTGCGAATGTGCTCATGTTTATGTTAACATGGAGGGCCATCGAAATGCCGCTTACTTGGTCCTGCACAGAATGCGAAAGCTAAACATTCAGCTTTTTCATTCGGAGACTTTAGTGTCCAAAAACCGATTAAGCATGGATTCCGTTGACTCCTTTCTCTTAGTGTTTATATCAAAGAAAAGAATATCCCAAGAAAATTTTACAAACTTTAGAGAACTTGTAGTTTTCCCCGCCAGAGCTTTTTTCAACAATAGCACTGAGTCTTTAGAACATAAGATAGTTGTAAGATTAAAAGCATTTGGCCTGATGTTACTGTAATGCTGAATCTCAGAACTAGCTTTTCATTTATATGTCATTTTCTTCTTTCTTTGGTAAGGTCAGTAATTGGGAGATGGAAAAACTAGAGATGAAGGATACAATCGCATTTTTGAAGAATGAAATCTATTCAGCCAAAGCCCTCTCTACTGCTGATGTCAATTTGCAAAGCACATGTTAAAGTAAAAGGTGACCTTTTGGTATTAGGAGACATAAAGTTGTAAAAATACTTTTAATAAAGACTACAATTCAGTCGTCTGCAATTCACTATAATAAAAAATATTACTTCAGTTCACTGTTAAAATTAATTTCAAGAATGGAAGAAATGTTATTACTGGCATTTTAGAATATACTGAGAAAATTCCGGAAGTGTCATTTTTCCAATCATGCCAATTCCCTATAGTATTTCCTCAAATATTTGACAAAAATTCTTGAGTTTAGGTCTCACCTTTCTCATTAGTATTGATACATTGAAAACTGATGTCTTAGTTATAATGGGTTGCAGGTAGGTTGGTGTGGGCACTCTTTGTTTACAATCTGCATGTTCATCTTCTTGCTTTAAGCTGTTATAGGACTCAAGCATAGACCACAGTTTCAGGCACTGACCACATACCAATTACAGAACTATTGAAGTAGCATATTAAAATTGGGTGAGGATCAGGCATCTGCATTTGTAACAAGTATTTTAGGTGGAGCTGGCTTGTGAACCATACTAAGACACACAAATGAGATCATTTAGAGATGACAAAGAGTCCATATTCATTAAAACTATGGACTGAGTTGCTAACACATTAACTCTTGCCATTGTTGAGTTCATGCCTATCTCTTTCGTCCCCTAACCTCTTCTACCATTTCATGAATTCTTTTACACGTGTAGTTGAATTGTGTTGGGAATCACACCTGAGAACTTTTTCTCAGTATGTTCATTCTGTCGTTGAGAGGTTTGTTTGGGTTTGCTGTATATCTGTCTATCTCATATTTGATTTGCTGGGGAGGCTGTGATGAATAGGCATGGTCACTGGTGAAACTGGAGTGCAATGTAGATTGGTATTATTTTTATCCCTTTGCAAAAGATGGAATGTTTATACCCTCCAGAATTCATACATTGAAACCTACCCCATAATGTGATAGAGTTTGGAGGTAGAGCTGTAGGAGATGATTAGGTTGTGCAGATGGAACCCTCATTCATGGGATTTATGCTCTGATAAAACTAACCTCAGAGTTCGCTCATCACTTCTGTGATGTGAGGATGCAGTGAGAAGATGACCATGTATGAACCAAAGGGACGTTCACCATGCCAAGTCTGCCCACACCTTAATCTTGAACTTACCTGTCTCCAGAACTCTAAGAAAAAAATCTCTGTGGTTTATAAGCTGTCCTATAGATGGTTTTCTGTTATAGCAGCCTGAATAGAGTAAGATAGCCTCCAGTACACGGACATACAAATACTGGACGTCTTACATGTTAGGCACTGCTAGGTATTCACATGCTTTCTCTTTTCATTATCTTTCTTCTGTGAGGGGTAGCTGCTACTGTGATTCTCTTCGGGCCCTCATTTCCCTGTTTGTATTATGAGGATGAACTTTGCCCAGTCATCACGGACAATAGGGCAGGGTTAGAATTTGCATCTGAGCTCATGAAAAAAGTTGAGGGAACTCCAGGTTGGCACTAGAACTCCAACAATATGACTGTCAGAGGTCTTATCATTTTATCATGCCTGCCTTTACAAAAGACTAGAACTGAAAGGAAATTTAATAAATTTAGCCTACTGTCCTCATTTTGTGGATGAGGAAGTTAAGGCTCAAAAGACTTGACTGTTTTGAAGATTCAGCCCTGTCATCAGTTCCCGCATCATGATGTTCTTCTCTGCTGTTCTTCAGTATGGTTCAGACATTCTGGATTCCGGTTCTAGATTGACTTCATCTAACTTTATGTGCTGACCAAATGGTTTAACCCTTATAAGCCATAGAACAAGATGTGGAAATACTTGTTATTAAAGAAACAAAATTCAATCTTTAAATGTTAAGTGTGTATCTATTCTTTCTAGTGATTATGAGTCATAGCCAAAGGATTGAACAAATTTATGAATATATTCTTTAATGGGAAGTAGTTTTTTGAATTTGTACCAGCTGGCATGAAAATAATAACAAACTTACTCTTTTACTGGTATTATTAGTCTTAGCATTCTTCATTGCTTCGTGATCTAAAATAGACTCACAGCATGCCCTGGTGATCTAAGGGTTGTCTTGCCTCCAGCCAACAAGCCACATACATCCTAAGGACCTGGGTTTGTGTCCCAGGTTGAGGTGGAGCAAATGGGCTGAACAACTAAAATAAGTGCTTCCTCCTCCACTCCCTGCCTGCCTTTCTACTCACCTTTATTCCTGTTTTCACCTTCCCTTTAAAAACAAGAAAAGAAAAAAAAAAAAAAGACTCAGGATACAGAGTGAAGGAAATGGTTTAAGTAACAATATGTCTTAAGATTAGTAACATAAAGGTTAATATACCCTAGAGACTACCAAAAATTGTTAGAACTAAAAAATCCAGTAAAGTTGCAGTATACAGAATGGATATACAAAAATCTGTTGTTTTTATACACTAATAAACTACCAGAAAAAATTAAGAAGATAATCCCATTTATAATTACATAAGAAGACTGAAATACCTAAGAATAAATATAATTAAGGAGGTGAATGGCCTTTACATTGAAACCTATAATAAAACATTAATGAAAGAAATTGAAGAAAACACAAATAAATGGAAAGATAGTTTGCTCATAGATTGGAAGAATTAATACTGTTAAAATGTTCATCCTAGCCAAAGTAGTCTGCAGATTTAATGTAATCCCTATGAAAATTTCCATGATTTTTTTAATAGTAATAGAACAAATAATTCTAAAATTTGGAGCCACATAATTAAAGCTATCTTGAGAAGGAAGAACAAAACTGGAGGCATTACACTCCCTGAATTCAAACTCTAGTAATCAAAATAGTATGGTATTGGCAAAAGAAAAATAAAACAAAAAAGACACGGGCACAAAGAGCAGTGGTACAGAATAGAGAGCCAAGAAATAGACCCATGTATATGAGGACAGTTGTGACAGTGGACTCAAGAATATACAGTGGGAAATGGACAGTCTCTTCAGTAAATGGTTTTGGGTAAACTGGACAGCCACGTGCACAAAGAATGAACCTGGACCCCTACCACATCGTCCAGTAAAACTGGTCAGATGTAATACTTGAAATCATACACCTTCTAACGTAAGTGCTAAGCTCCTTCATAGTGGGCTGGGTGGTGAGTTTTGGGATTTGACACTAAAAGGAAAGACAACAAAAAGAAAAATAAGTGGGACTGTATCAAACTGGAAAACTTCCAGTCAGCAAAGGAAATAATTAACAAAATGAAACTACCGAATGGTAGGAAGTATTTGCAAATCTGAGAAAAAGTTAATATCCAAAATACATAAAGAATGCAACACATAGCAACAACAATCACTCCAACTGAGCAGAGAATCTGAATTTCAGACTTTTTGTAGAAAACAAAGGGCCGGCAGTTACATGAACCGATGCTCAACATCACTCATCATCAGAAAAATGCAAACCAAAACCACAGTGTGAGATCATCACACAGCTGTTAGAATGATTGTCATGAAAAAGCCAGTAAGTTTAAGTGCTAGTGAGGATATAAAGAAAAGGGATCTCTGTGACCAGCTGGTGGGAATGTAAATTGGTGCAGTCACTATAGAAAGAAGCATGGAGGCCCCTCGAAAAATCACAGGTAGAGCTAATGACCCAGCAATTCCACTTCTAAGTGCTTTTCCAAAGAAAGTGAAAACATTAACTAGAAAAGAAACAGGTGCTCCACATTCGTTGTGATATTATTTATAATAGCCATGACGTGGAAGCAATCTGGTGTTGACTGGTAATGAAAATGTGAAAAAGAAGTAGACACACACACAAATGATAGAATATTTTTCCCTAAAAAAATTAAATTTACCAAGGATGGACCTTGAAGGCACTATGCTAAGTAAGACAGAGAAGGACAAACACTGTATAATCGAATTTATCTGTGGCATCTAAAAAAATTAAAAGAGGAGGTCATAGATGCTAAGAACAGATTGATGGCTGTCAGACGAGGGAAGTGGGTGAAGGTGCCCAAAGTTACAAACCTCTAGTTGAGAGATAAGTGTCGGGGATGTAATGGATAACTTGGTAACTATAACAACATGTATTTCATGGTGTACTTGAAAGTTGCTAAAAGGAGCAGATTTTAAAAGTTCTCATCTCACACAAATTCTTTAACTATGCATGGTGGTGAATGTTAACTAAAATAGTATGTCTGCGATTAATAAAATGTTGTATTTCAATGAGATCCCCCCAAACTTGTTCCTCCGTCTAGGAGAAGATGTATTTTCCTTTTCTGATATTCATTAAATTGAGTCTCAAAAAAACAAAACAAAAAAACCCCAAACTAAAGAAACCCCAAAAACCCAACCCCAGTTCCGTAGTATGTGCGCAGCTCTCGTGTAATGAGAGTATCAACAAATTAAAAGTGGAAGATTGTAAATTCAAATTCTGAACTGTTCTTGATCAAATCACAAGATATTTCATACATCATTATCTCCATGTAAAAAAGAATGAAATTAACATTTTGCTGTATTCACTTGGTGAATATGAAAGTTTTAAGTTTGTATGTTGTATATGACTTGCTTCTGACATAGTGTTATGCTAATAAGTCAGAGACATTGTAAAAGAAATAAAGTGATTGGAAAAGACTTCGATATTTTTTGTCTAATTCTATGTTCTGACTTTGAAGGTTTTTTTTTTTGTTTGTTTTTGCATGTGTCTGGAGCAATGTTAAGATTAGGGGTTTTTTAAATTCTTTAAAATGTCTCTTGACATTATAATTTCATCACGTATACACAAAGGTAAAGATTAAGCCAAGGGGAAAAAATAGATGATACAACAAGTATAAAAAGAAGAGCTCCTGAAAGTTGATGGGAAACACTAACGCTACAAAAGAAAAGTAAGCAAAGAACTGATCAATATGAAAAAATTCAGTCTACTAACCATCAGAGACTGCACATTCAAACACATGAGATATTTTCACTTTAAATTAGCAGGATTGTTTTCTTCGAGAACTACAGAGCTGACAAAGGTGTAAAGAGGCAGGCACTGGCATGGGCTGCTGGTGGAAGATAAATCAATGCAGCTTTTTTAGATGCTCTTTGTGGTAGCCCCCTGCCCCCACATCTTTTAAAAAATAGTTCTTTAGAAATATAATTCTATACAATAAATTGCATATATTTAAAATATAGTTTGGTAAGTGTTACCAGATCTATATCTATAGAAACATCATCACATTCAGGATAATGAATGTGTCTACCAATCTTCCCTCCCTCTTTGCCTTTCCCTTTGTCTCCTAGAAACCACTGGTCTGCTTCCTGCCACAACCAGATGCCTTTTGACTGCATCCAGAGTCTTGAAAATACTGATATCTATTAACATTGACCAGCAATTAGATTTTTAATAATAATTGTGCCTATAAGCATACATAGCATTCACTTGATACATATTTGCATTATTCCTTTTGTTAATATTTGTATCTTTACATTATGTGTAAGGATTCTCACCACCCCATTGAAGTGCTATTTCATTAAATATGAGTAAACTTTGGAAACTATTTAAGAGTCCATCATCACTGGAACTGTATATATTCTAGATATGTGTATAGAAGATTTTTTTTTCCCTAAGCCTTTGCAACTCGGCATAGTCTGCAGACCAGCAGTATCGGTATCATCTTTTAGGTTGTTATAAATATAGAACCTTAGGACCCATCTCATACTTTCTGAACTAAACCTGTATTCCAGGTGATTTGTATGTGGAAGCATTGTTCTTAGACATATTTTAATATTTGTAAGTTATCTGAATGTTCCCAAACTTGCTTGATGATGTGGAGAAAACAATTATATTAAATAGAAAAGCAGAGACTAACTCTACAGAGTGGGATTCAAACTTTGTTTTTTAAAAAGTTTCTTTTAAATCATACAGGGAGGTATGTGAAAAGACAGGAAGGAAAAGGTAAAAATGCAGAAATTACGCTTGCAATCAGAAAACAAATCATTAGCTATCCCAATCCATTTTTTATTTTTGATTTCCCCAACAGCATTTTAACAATTAGTGATACCCACGAAAAGCTTCATATATATTCAGAACTAAGGGGGACAGAGAAGTTAAGACAGCGACCCTCTTAATTGCTTTCAAGATGTCATTGTATGTGGACAATAACCTGATGTAGGACAAGGCCCAACGCGAAAGATAAGAGGAAGTTGGGACAAAAGGGGCCATGGCATAGGGTTTCCAGAGTTAATTTTATGGGGGATGACAAGAGTGGCAGCAGACAAGGGAGACCACATGCAATTTGGAAATGATTTCTTTCTATTTCTTTATGAGATGGAGAAAATGGTGTGTGGCAGTGTTGTGCATGGTAAGTTTTTCCCCACATTTTAAAATAGTTTTATTATTTATTCTCTTTACCTTTCTGTAAGTATTTTAATATACTGCGTTTGCAGCTCAGTCTGTGTGTATATAACACCATGCCCATCACCAGAGTGCTGCTGCCCTTTACTGCCCTCTGGTTCCCTCTTAACCTTCCCTCCCCACTCCCACCCCCGAGCCACAGGCTTGGGTCCTGTGAACTTTGTTGAGATTTGTCTGTTCATTTGTTTTGTTTCTTAATAGTCCACATATGAGTGAAACCGCCTTGTTTTTTTCTTTTTCTTTCTGGCTTATTTCACTTTGAATGATCACTCCAGTAACACCCAGGTTGTTACTTCATCTTTCTGTTTTCTAGCAGCTACGTAGAATTCCACTGAGTGTGTACACTACACCACAGCTTCTTTAAAGCCACTCATCTGGCGATGTGCATTTAGGTTACTTCCATGTCTCGGCTATTGTGACTCATGCTGCTGTGAATACAGGCCTGCAGATATTTTTCTGATTAGAGATGTTGTGTTCTATTTTGCTTTCCAAAGATGTTGCACTAATTTGCGTTCCCACCAACAGTATAGAAGGGTTCCTTTTTCTCTACACCCTTAAGATTGTCTTTTTTTTTTTTAACCCCTGACCCTGGGTCTCAAATCTAGGTTCATAGGCTTTACATAGTCTGCACTGTAGCTGCCTGAGCCATATGGGTGCACCTGTGATAACACCTGTGATAAGTTTTGTTAACTGAATTTTACAGGGAAAGGCAGTCATGGGTATTATCCTATGCTTGCCTTATTAATGTAGCAAGGAAATAATTTTCTTAGATTTACTATAAAATCTGGTTATGTATGTGACACTGTGCCATATACTGAATATTGACTCTACTCCAAAAAGTTAGGATTTTTTTCAGTCATGGCACACATAGAAAATGACAGCATTTTCTTGCACTAAGCTGGAGACTATTTTGAGTTTTTACTTGAAACTTGGTGGAGCAAAATATTGTATTTTCTTTATATGATATAATAAGAACTAAAATCAGTAAAACCCAAAGTATTAGGGAAGCTTTTAAGTATTGATTTTGTGTAAAATTTCTAAATACATTCTTTTTCAAGTTCCTTAGTGAGAAACTTGATCTTGCTTTGCAGACGTAGCTATTCCATATCAAGTTGCATGCTTGATATGGCTCTATGTAATTCTGATCAAGATATTTTAATGATGAGGTCTCAAAATTCTTGTTAGTTAACCTTGACAGGAAGCTTTGTTTATGTAAACAGCTGATGAAACAATTTAAAGCCATTTTAAAAAGCATTCAAAAACTGAAAATTTTATTTAGAGCCTAACAGCTTTTCTTTTTCTGACATTGACAAGTGTGATTTTGATATTTTGTGATACTATAAATGGAATGCAAATATCATTGAATTTTTTTCATATCAAATATTCCCAAATAATGATATAGTTCTAATTTATAGAATGTGTGTGTGTGTTGTTAGAACAGTCATTAATTAAACTAGTTTGAAAGTCTTTTAAGTAAATAGACAGAAGCAAACACAAAACAGAGATTTGGGGCATCTATCTGAAGCTATACTCATGATGACAGGTCTTCCCCAAGCTCCAAATGGTGATACTTTACCATGAAAACATCCAGCAGCTAGAGTGTCTCTTGTCCATGAGGGTCAGCGACTCATTCAGCAGCAGATGTTCTTAGTAGCTATCCAGGTAATTGGACCCATTCACACTACACATCACAGTGGGGATAGTAAGGACCCAATGCCTCCTGGGTTCCGCATCCATAGGAACTGAGGGGTCGACCTTCAGACCTCACAGGTTGGAACTTCCTTCTGGGGTGTGCTGGGTCAGAACTTCGGCTACGCTGCCCACTGTGGCTACCCGGGAGGCGTAGCCCATCTGTGGCATGTGGGTGTGTTTTGGCTCACTGGTGGGCCCAGAAAGCTGAAGTCTATACATTTCCCAAATTCCTTTACAGTCGGAATTTCAGATGTGACCTAGGTGCCTCTAAGCAGAGTGCCTGCCTGAAATTAAGAAGGCCAAATAGGTGGAGACCCTATTTTTGCTACTTCTGCTACCAGTCATGGAGCATTTGAATTTCCTGGGATTGCAATAGATGTTCCACGGTGTAGTGTGACAGGATGTGGGGCATTTATTTTGCTGGTGGAGATTGTGACGAAGGTCATGTGGCCCTGGAACTAGCAATGAGCTGGCATTTGCATGATATTCCAGCTTCTGGGCTCCAAGTAGAGATGACAGGGCAGACAGTCTATACTGTCTGATGTTCTGAGAGTCACTCCTGGAAGTTGGCCTGAAGGCTTCTTCAATCCTTCCAACCACCTTGTAAGCAGAAAGAGGCTTCTGTGAATGGCTGGAAGTTAACATCCAACACACTGTGTTGGTTTGTTTGTTGATTTATTTTAATATGTCTTATGATTTTATCATATTTATTTAAATGTAAATGAATTTTATGGAAGGAATAGTGCATTGTTACTTTGTATAGGTTTAAGATATGCATGATCACAAATCAACGTATTCATCAAACATTAAATTCACCATCACATAGTTTTGAGCAGAATGCGTAGTTTGTCAGCTGCTAAATACAAACTGATAAAAAGAAATGCTGCGCTACGTGTGTGTTCTTATGTTTCAGAGCCCATTATAGGGCACCTTTCTTTGAAACGTTCTGAATTTTGCTCTAAGGAATTTCACTGAAAGCCAGAGACATTCATCTGTGACTAAGACCCCTGCGGTAGACCCATGTACACAGCCAGCCGGTCTGATGTGTCTCTCACCCACAGGAAGTTTCTCCAGGCTGCAATAAAGCTTCCCTGGCGGGTGAAGGGCGCAAAAGCCAGCCACCTGCCTTTCTTTTCTTCTTGCTCTCCTTGCACCCAGTTTTCTCCATACTTCCCATTTTTCAACTCTGCCACTCTGTCAGGCCCTCCCAGGCCATCTCCTCATGCTTGGACTCACATCGCCCTGAGAGGAAAAGGAAGACGGCATCAAACTTTTGCCCAATGGTCTCAAGAAATTCCTTTCTTATTTTTGCTAAAAGAAATAGCATGATTGGTGAAAGTTGTGTACTTTATTGACTAAATAAGACTTCTTGTCATAACTTTGAAGTTCAAATGGCCAAATGTCAGTGTATCATATTTTGAAGAGGTGTTTGGATGGGGCGTATCCTCATCAGGAAGTACTCTGGGCATCTTATTAAATGCTAGTCTCAGGGAAAATCAGTGAAAGAGAAGTGAAGCAGCGGGCAATGCCTTCTTCCCCAGTTTGGAGTTGAAATGAGGCTGCATCCACTGTTGGGGTTTGGGCTGCAGTGGGCTGCTGTGGAAAGGGGTGTCCACACAGCCCAGTCACAAGCTGGAGCAGGATGCCAGCCCTTGGTATTTTCCTAAGGGTGTGCCATGCTCCACAGCCTATATTCTCAAAGCACGCCCCAGGCCAGGCATTTAAGTCAGAACAGGGTTTGCAATTAGCCTCCTATTTTGCCCAATATTGTTTGGGTCAACGTGTAGCTTTAAAGAAAATCGAAGATAAGCAAGGTGATGGTGGTCACACTTTGGAAAATGTGCATATAAAAGTACTTGGAAATGTACTTACTCTTTTTTAAAAAAATAGTTTTTTTTTTGTTGTTGTTTGTTTTTTACGGAAAGGTGCAGGCAGCAACAAAGAAGTTTTAGCTGTTTATTTTTAATTAAATATATATTACTACAGTATTTTATGCAACCGTTCACCGTGGATTCAATTTTAGAAATTGAAAAAATTTACATAGGGCAAATTTAATGAACAAAGTGGGTGAATGATAATAATCACAACAATCAATTATTAAGTGCTTTCTATATGCCAGGCACTGTACTAGTAATTTATACCTATAATTTCATTTGGTATTTATCACAACCCTGTTTGGTGACTATTAATATATATATATACACATATATAAGTGTGTGTGTGTATATACACACACACATACATACGACTTTTTAAAAAAGATGTATGCAGGCAGGAATGAAGGTAAGGAGGCAGGCAGGAAGAAAAAGGAGGAAGAAACATCTTTATTTATTTTTATGCAGTTGTTCATCTTGGCTGTTCCACCCGGCTTCAGGACGTGAACCTGGGTCCTTGGAACGTTTGCGGACCGGACCCCACTGAATATATGACTTTGACCTCTTGACATCAAGTGTCTCCACCCTGACCCCTCAAGATGTGCTCTCAGGCTGACTGTGGAGACCACACAACAACCTCTTTTTGCTGGAAGGAAGTCCCCCAGGGCAGGTGTCTTTCAGGATGACCCAACCACCACTCCATTCAGGTGCATCAACTATTAAAAATATTAATATTCATTTTATAGATGAGGAAACTGATATTCAGGTGCTTTAAATGAATTTCTTAGGGGTGTACAATTAGAGAAAAAGAGCTACATCTGAGAGTCAAGTCCTTCGACTCTAAACCTCACGTGTGTATCATTACACCAGTACTTCCAAACTTTTCTGATGACGACTACAATCACTTGCGTTTTTAACTAAACTACAAATTCCTGGGCCCTGTCCTAGACACATTGAATAAAAATTTGACCGAGAAAGGGCCTGAAAACACTACACCGCTTGAGATTATGGTATCTCCACCCCATTTTCATGAAACATATCATGCATCCAAGGTGGCGATGAAGCTGTGCAGCTCACAGCTCTGCAGGATGCTCCCACAGCAGAGAACCAGCAATGTGGTGAGCACTGGTCATTGCAATGACAGCACAGGCTTCAAAGGGACTTCATTGCAAGAACACTTAATTCAATGTTTTGCTTTATACTCATTAAACTGAACAGTCTCATGCCTACGTACAAGCAATTCAGATAGACTAAAAAGAGAGCATTTTGCAGTAGAAAGAGAAAGATCTTGATACATCTGTTAGCTTCTTAGAAACTTGGGTTTCCTCATCTGTAAAATGGGGACCCTACTATCCAATTTGAAGGGCTATTGTACATGTTAAAAACAATATATATGCTTTATTGTGTAGTAGATACTTCATAATTGGTTGTCCCATTATACTAGAGCAAATTTCCCAGGTGATTGTAAATGTGTACCACTAACCTTAGCGATGACCACTAATAATCTAATCAATCTAGGGTTTCCAGTTGAAGTTAAGCCTGGAGCTGAATTGAGAACCATGTTTGCAGAGAAGCTTGCCTACTTTTTTCACGTAGGCATAGAGAGGCGTGGGTGGTGGCACCGCATTATTTTGAAAGGGTTTTGTAACGGAAATTTGAAGAAATGAATGAAAATGTCCTCTAGGTGGCGCTATATCATTGTGAAAAAGCAATTTGGAAACGGTATTTTTAGAGGTGACTTCCTTCTGGTTTGAATTTCAAATAAGAGCAAGACAACTCCCTGGGATGTCTGGGGGGAAAATGACCAGGAAGAAAGAGTCTTTTCAGTAGGATTGAGTGTACAAAACTCCTGCCCATGAGGCCTCTTGGAATCTTGGGTTTGCTTTCCTTGGAAACAGGAAGCAGGGTCAGGCTGACTTTTATTCATTCACTGTTGAAGCCGTGACAGATTTTGACAGATTGAAAACCATTTATAACACTGCTGTGGGGATAGTTTTGCCTGGGATATCAGAACTAGTTCCTCAAGGATGAAGTGTGAGATTTGAGGGACAAGGGGACCCCTGAAACATTCAATATATAAGCTAATGACGGTGAATGAGAAGAGTCCTTTATTGTTCTGTGTGCATCACTGTGCATTTCTCAGCCATGCTTGTCCTTTCCAACCCCAATTTCTGGGCAACCTAATTTTTTCTTTCGGCATCAGAAGTGATAGCATCTGGGAAGTGAATCTGATGAATTTTGTCTGGCAACCACCATCCTTTAGATTGCCAGATCCTGGGGGATGAAACTGAGATGCACAGGAGCTGGTTCACAGCCAGCTATACCTGTCCTTGAGGTCCTGGTGATGGGGGAAGGAGAGAGGCCAAATGCAGAACTTCTGAAACTCCGTTTCCTGTGTTCATTTCCATTTTGGCAAAATGTGACTTTGGTTTCCAAGGGAAAGAGTTCACATGTATTAAAATGTCTCAGTTGCTGAGGTTGCTTTGTGTTCTCCACTAAAGACTTCTGCCATCAATCCCCGTCTCCTAACACGTTTTCAAATGTGGTGTCTTTGGAAGGTAACCATAGCAACTAAGCTTATTCAGAAATGACTGAATGTAGGCAATAAATGGAGAGGTAACCTCATGGCATTTTTCACTGAAACTCACATGACACTGTTGATTCTAGTAATTGAACAGACTGAATACTGTTGGCTATGTGCTAGGCACTGTACTACTTTAACACATTTGGTTCTCACAACCATCTTATGAAGCAGTCATCATGAGCCTTTGAA
Source organism: Solenodon paradoxus (assembly GCA_004363575.1). Lineage (NCBI taxonomy): Eukaryota > Metazoa > Chordata > Mammalia > Eulipotyphla > Solenodontidae > Solenodon > Solenodon paradoxus. The sequence continues at coordinate 641,645 of RJWH01000562.1, forward strand.
ACAGCTCATGAAACTGTAGGACAGGTGAGTTGTCCATATGGTTATATTGCAGGACCCTGAAAATATATATGTGCCCTAAATGTACTGCCTTCAAAAGAAAGTTGGAGGGATGTCTTTCAATGTCCATTTTTTCAGGAAATGACTGAATCACAGAGGCATGGAGTCTGCTCAGCTGCAGACTGTATGTGACTTTACGTGGCTTTAGAGCACCCAAGAGACCTCACTGACGCTCACAGCAGGTCTTTGTGATGATCTATTTATAAATGAGGTTGGAGTTAAATGACGTTTCCCAAGGTCACAACTGTTGTATTAATCAATAAGTGATCAAATCCCTCTCTAATTCCATGCTACCTTCCTAGATTCGGTGTTTTAAAAATATTCCATCCATCTATCTACCTCTTCATCCATTTCATGAGAATGTATGAAGGTATTAGATAACATACATTATGTGCGGTTGACAAGATTTTTATAATTAATTTTCATCATCAGAGATACATTTTACTAAATTTAATGAGTCCATTTTGATTGAAATATGGGAAAATGGTTTACAAATGTAAAAGATTATATGTGAGAATGACATATCCTAATGAATCTAAAAATTCTTATTTTATATGCTATAGGTATGAAATAATAAGTTTACTTCTATAAATTACCTAAAAATGACAACAAAAATGACATTATGTTTAACATGCTGAGTTTAGCATAGATAAATACTCTCAAAAGAATAATAACCTGCAACCCTAGGTAGAACCTGCCATGCAGGGGGTGTGCAGGGAGGGAAGGGAGTGAAGGATGATCCCTATGCTGGAAGGCACTCTGGTGGTGTAGACCCTTTGTTCACTCAGCAAGGTAGAGTCATGACTCATGTGGTGACACTCAGAGGCCTTGACTCAGAATTCTTCGGAGGGCTTGATGTGGGCCCTTTGAATGTTGGGAAGACAGCAGACAGCAGCCTGCCTCTTGCCTGGAAATGTCCAAAGACAGGGGGCTGCCCGGCGTGACTTCTGATGGTGAAACAAAACCAGATGGCAGCATGAGGAGGCTTTAGGTCACCAGGTGCTGCTGGGGAGGGGAGTGGCCTGCACGTATAATTTTTCCTGTGGATTAAAACAATTCTTCGAAAAGCAGCAGGCTTGAGTCATCCTGAAAGACGCCTGCCCTGGGGGCCTTCCTTCTGGCAAAAAGAGGTTGTGTGGGGTCTCCACAGTTAGCTTGAGAGCACATCTTGAGGGGTCAGGGTGGAGACACTTGATGTCAAGAGGTCAAAGTCAGTGAAAAGGTGGTGGTGCTGGATGTCTCAAGAACCCTACAAGGCCCTCGCGAGGAGGAGCCAGCCTTTGCTCATCTCACACACAGGCCGAAGCCCACGGTTCCCAGGCCCTGCCCCGTGCCCCTGATTGCTCCCTCCCCTCGGGCCCTGTAGGAGCCAGAGGCAGGAGAGCCGGGCAGGAGGCGCCAAGGGAAGAACTCGGGGTGTAAATAGCGAAAGAAGAGACTGCTGCTTAATACAGAACTGGGGAAGGAAAACGTTAAATTGAGGGAGAGACCAATGTTTTGAGAATAGATCAGTAGATGTTCTTCTTAATGCCTAAAAAACAAGACTATTCTAACACTAAATGTAGCCAAAAATGCTGTTTTCTGGTTGAGACACCTTTGCTGGGTGAGAAAGGGGAGCTGGCAGCATTCAAGGGCTGGGCAAGGGATAGAAGAAAATCCAGCTGTTTCCAGTCTAACTGCTGATCCGGCCCTTACGATAAATTGGTTTCAGTAATAAAAGCCTTCGAAGTGCATGATATATTTTCAAAGGAGCTCCTGGATTTCCTTCCTTGGTCCTAAGCTCCAGCGGTGAGGCTCACTCTGCACTCCATCCTATGAAATATTTTTTTCCTTTCAACTTCTGGTTAAAGGTACATGCTCCACCCTTTTCTACTTGATTTCACATGTTCACTTTAGGGTTATTACTAAAAAGGAAGGATTACTTTTTTCCATAAAATGGCAGTCAAGGGCTGAAAATTCCCTCTAGGTGACTGTGGAGACTGTAGGATGAGTTGGAATCCGAAGTGTGTAGAATACACAGTTAGAAAACATTGTCTCTTGCAATAAAACATTCTCTAAGACTGCCTTTCATAGCATGTAACAGTGCATGGTGTGAGGCCCAAACAAGATGTGTTCATCTGTAATTATTTATGCTCACCAGGGAAAGCACTTTTCTTTGTTTATTATTTTATTCATGATTAACCAGCAGTGTAATGATAGGGTTGTAATGATAACAACATGAAGAATGAAAATGTTTGAGGTGCAAATTGCAGGCAAGATGCTAACCCTAGAATCTGAAAGTATCAGACGCAAGAAATCTAGTCTGTAATCGTGTGTGTGTTATCTATATGTGTATGTGTGTCTCTGTGCATATATGTGTATGTTATGTGTGTGTGCACGCACAAGAGTGCATATTTGTCTATGTGTATATGTGTGCATGTGAATGTGTGTGTTTGTGTATATGTGTATCCATGTATATGTGTGTATATGCATGTATATGTGAGTGCATATGTGTATGTATGTGAATGTGTGTGTGTGTGTGTGTGTGTGTGTGTGAGTGTCCTCGAGGAAAGGGAGGGAGGAGGGGATAAGTTTATCCTGAATAAGGTTGGCGTACAAGCAGTCCAGCGGCTCCTCATGTCTTCTACAAACTGCTTTGCACTCAAGGCCCAGAGTGCTGAGGTCTCTCACAAATCTTCTTCCTTCTTCCCTCACACAGAATGAGAATTAATCATGACCAGATCTGTAAAGATCATTCCTGCTTGTGAAAATCACATGTAATTGCTTCTGAGAGGCAGTGTTGCTTTTTTTTTTGAGAAGTTCCATAAAATTCTAGCTTCCCAAGGGCGGACTCGTGTCACTGGCATCCCTGGTTCCCACTTTCTCCACTCTGGATCAGTGTTTAAGTCTGTGGCTGATGACTTGTCTGAGGTTTCTGGACCTGGTCCAACAGATAGGAAATACATCCTTTCGTTTGAGGAAGTAAATATTTTGAATCTCCTCAGTCTCGGCAAATTTTAATTTTAGTTTTTTTGGCTTTTCTTTTCTACAAATGGTTAGAAGAAAAGTTCCTCAATAGTAAATATGGGCAAATAAAGCGGATAAAATGGAATTAAAACCTTTGCGATCTAAGTATAAGCATAAAGCAGTATTTTTTTCCCATATGATATAAAAACTACCTCTAAAGAAAGTTGCAAAAGAAAAATGCACCAAGTATTTTCAACAATGACAGTATCATGGGAATGAGTGTATGGCACATTTCCCAGATAAATTATTTTAAGCCCAAACTCACATATATAATACACAAAATATCATATTATACACTCTCTTTTAAGTTTTTTTTTTTTCCTCAAAGGTTAATTGAATATAACAATCCAACTTGGGTAAGTTTAATGATTATGCCCATTATATAGATGAAGAAACCCAGATTTCGATTTCTCAGCCACCTGCCTTTGAATAAGTTATTTAATCTTTGGTATTTGATTCCATAGCCATAGATCATGCAGCACATAATTCTACACCAATCAAAAAGAAGACAAGTCGTTTTCAAACAAATGTCATGAAATTTGTCTAATTTTATACTAGGAAATGAAAGTTCCAAGGTATTACCCATAGTTGTGGGTTTTTTTTGGTATTTCACTTCAAAAAAATTTTTATCGTGGATAAGAAAGCACCCCCGCACCGCCCCCCCACCCCGCCTCCCACCCTTTAGTTCTTTCTTGTAGTTTGAACTGTAGGGAGACCAGGGAAAGAAAAGAAAGGCCACTGGACTAAGGATTAAGAAACCTGGGTTCTAGCCTCTACCACTGTCATTTAATTTCTCTGGGTTTTGATTTCCTGGACTGCTGAACCAGGAGGTTGGATAGACCTGCTCTAAGATATGAAGCTCTCTTTTCTCTCAAAATGATTAGCATGAGTCCCGATTTCCAGTTCTAGCTTTTGAGTAAAGATCCTCTCTTTTGCTCCAAACCAGGATTTAAGCTCAGAGAACAGTCATCCCAGGATTAAGAATACACAGTGCTTTTCATGAATCAACTTTAACATGAAGTCGCACTGCAAAGAAAAAGTTTTACACACTTGAAATATTGGTGTATGGTCTTTAATGAGCTCCATATGCCTGACCTCTGCAAAGAAATTATTTTGGGAACTGGAGCTGTGAGAGAGGCTAAGGGCATCAGCATCTGGTGTAAGTTACTTGGAGTGAAGGGAATCGACTACATTTTTGAATTATTGCCAAGCGTGGGAAGGTAGAAATACTGTGTAGTCAGTGTGATCACCTTCTGAGTTAATGCTGACAGTTTTCCAAACTCTTCCTCACTCTTGGGGAAGCGGGTCTCCTCGTTGCCTATGAACGGGCTGCATGCTGATGAGTTGAACTTGAATTCACTTTTTGAGATTCCTTGTGAATCATTCCCCATCCTTGGCATCCTATACTCTAGCCATCTGGGGACCTTCGACATTCCAATCTCATCTTTCTGAGCCTTTCCACATGCAGAATCCCTGCCACCTTTTCTCCACCTGGAAAATGTCAGTGCGGTTTAACCAACACAGTTCCTGAACTGTCTCTCCTCACTTGTTCCTGGCCTGTTTGTGGTTAGTCTCACCATTTCTGTGTTCCCAGACCCCTTGTATGCAGTCAGGCCTAGAAAGGAGTGGGCTATAATCTTTGTCCAATAAATTAGACAGCTCCTCGTGAGTGAAAATGTGTTGGGCTGTTCCCTTTGTTTTAGAGCAGAAGATAGTTGACCCTTGGTAAATATTTGTTGAGTGAGCAAATGGAGGAATGAATGAATGAACAGAAAATCCTTGGAAATCAAGCAAAGTCTCAGTCTTTGGGGCTTCTCAGTCATATTTCTCTGTTGATCTTGTATGTGATAATTTATGTCTATCCAGGGTTTATGCCATGCTTACATAGCTTTTGAAGGATGGGAAAACATCTAATTCATTTCCACAGACCTCAGAAAGCTGCTGTGCAACAGCATAGAAAGGAACAGACTAGAAGATCATTTGCCCAAAATGCTGTCAGTCCCTGAGCTTGTTAGACCTGTGGATACATACTTGTTTTAGAGATAAGTTGGAACTCAGTCATTCCTTGTACAGAAATAAATACAGTAAACAAATAGGTCTCCCCAACTGAAAACTGAACAAAGGAAATAATTTTCCTCCCTTTATAAAATAATATTTAATTCTTATCTTATTATTATGTTTATTTCAATTTGTTTCCTAAACCATGAATCAACATATACTTTCTTCATAGGAAAGTTGAAAATAAGGAATATTCATGTATTGGAGAAACTTAGTATTGCTTATCTGAAATAAGATTTCAGAAGAATTGATGGTAGTATTTTAATAAGACATAGTCACTTTCAAATATATCATCTTATGTAGTCTTTGCAATGATCTTGTGAAATGATCAAGATGAAAATTAAAATCCCTATTTAATAGATGGGGCGGATGAAGGTCATAGAACATAGGTGAATTGCTCAAAGTCACATAGATAGGAAGCGACAGTGATTATGATTAGGTGGGTCACTGTTCCCCATCCTTCCACATTTTAATAATTGAAGAGTCACTCACATGGCATATATTTGGCTACCTTTACAGGTATCTAACTTTCCAAGGAAAACAACTCATGTTGAGAAAACTGGTGACTCAAGGAACTTCTCTGGGTCATTTTCATGGCCTAATGAGAGCATGAAAGAAGCTTCTATGAGAGAATATGGGCTTAAGGAAAAAAAAACAATAGCAGTGAAAATTGACTATTTGTTTCATTCAAGATTTGTGCATGATTCAACTGAAATTGCTTGGAGGGGAAAAACAGATTGTAAACTTGCAAGTTTATGTGTTTTTGTTTTTTTGTGTTTAAACTGGAACTATTCTCTTTCTCCATGCTTCGGGAGATTCAGACAATGGTGAAGACTATAATGATTCTTTGTATTTGACTACCTGAATTCTCTTCAGAAAAAGTGAGGATGACCAATGTATTAAGAACTCAGTTAAAAACAACAGATTTTGTAAAATTCAGTACACTGGATGTTCCGTTTAACCTGCCTTTTTAGAATAATAGAATTTGAGGGTTTCAAACAGAGCTTGTTTCAAAGTGATGCATGAGTTCCCAAAAACCTTGTTTAACATATTGCTGGAATAATGCATATGAGATGGTTAAAAATGGAAGTAGGAAAAAAAAAAAATCCTCAACACCCTCAGAGGAATTTGCAATTCATAAAGTTACTGCCAATTTTGCATTATAGTTGCTATGGCAACCAAATGAGGCTTCTGCTCAAATGTTTCTCAGAAGGGGAAGGAATAGTATATAATAAGCTCTTCAAGTGTAATTTTTTTATTGTAGTCGAATTAGTGTGTAATTCTTACATGCATAATCCGTGAACGTGCATTACGGTTTTGATTTCTTATCTCCGTATGTTTCTGCCGTATTTGAAAAGTTGCTGGCTACTAGCAATGCTAGGTAATTAATTATAAAAAATAATAATGAAAAGCATTATCAACAGTAATTAATTATAAAAGGGAAAACAAAAAAAGCATTGCAAACCCGACTGTAGTCAAATTCTCAGACCAAAGCATTGGTTTGCTTATTGATTCAGAGTGCTTTCAGCCGAGCTTTTAGGCTACATTCACAACTCACCCCTTGCCCTTTCTCTATCCTTTTCCTCAGAAGAGTCCAACACTGAATAAATGAGGACCAATTAGACTGAAATAATACTTTCATTTGGCCACTTGGATAGGGAGCTATTTTTAAATGGCAATTGGCTTTTTCTGTGGTTGCTTTGTTCAGCCTCTAAGGGGTCAGTCTAACAGCTGGAAGAGAACAGTGCAGAACTGGACATGACTAAGGTGGACTGGGGTTTAACTTTCTGTGGCTTAGTTTTGAGGAGAAAAGCAATATGGACTTTGGAGTCAAGAGAATGAATTGCATTCTAGCTCTGCATTTTGCTAGCGAGACCTTAGGCAAGTCATGTAATGCCTGGAACCTCAGTTTCTTCATTTATGTGAATGGGATCAACTTGCCTTGCTTGCACTGTTTGTGAGAATTAGAGATAATTTAGACAGGAAACTCTTCCCCCATAGCTTGGCCTGGCTTGTCAGTTGTCTTTTGTGGCTGCAACAAATTACCACAAATGCAGCATCTTAAAACAATGCATGTTTATTATCATCTGACTAGCTGGGCAAAAGTTCAAAATGGACCTTACAAGGCTAAAATCAAGGCGTATACAGGGCTGCCTTCCCTAGGTGTCTCAAGAGAATACTGGTTTGGTTTTCTTGCTTTTTTGTTTTTGTCTGTTCCAGTTTCTAGAGGCTGACTGCCTTCCCTGGCTCTTGGTTTCTTCCTCCATTTTCAAAACCTAAAATGGCCGGCGGAGTCTTTCTCACGTCTCACCATCTGATTCTAACTGTCCTGTCTCCATTTTCCAATTTTAAGGATCACTATGATTACATTGCTCCCACCCAGATAATTCAGGATAATCTCCCTATTCAGGAGCATTTAGCAAAACTCAATGAGTAGCAACATTAATTTCATCTGCAACCTTGCCGTGTAATACAACATATTCATTATTTCTGAGGATTAAGGTATTTTTGGTGGTAGGACTGTGATGTGTTTGGGAGTAAGGGTATGTACACATATGCCATACATAGTGAGCACAAATAAATGGTGGCTACATAATTTACTATCTTTTTTATTATTTGTACCAGTAATAATATTACTTATCCCTCTAAAAGAGGACTCAAATAGAAGTTGATAAAATGGGGAGAGTTGTCAAAATCCTAAGCTGTCTTTATCAAATGTTGGCCTGCCTGAGTTTTGTTGTTGTTGCTTCTGGCAATCATACGCTAATGAATTTATGTGGCTTCTTCTAGTTGGAACCCCTGCAGTGGCTGGAGAGCCGTCATTGGGACAGAGTTTTATTTCCCGAGTGTCTTGCTTTTATATGTTTTTAATTATGAGAGACTTTATTTACTAGCACTGCTTTTAAAAAACCGTCTTCTCAACATGCTCTACCCTAAAGCCTAAGAATGCCGCCTCAGAATCCAGATGAATGGGCCTGGAGATGGCAACGGGAGTTTTTGATGATATTCTCCCAGGAGACAGTATCTCCAAGATTACAAGTGATACCAGTGTCTGTCAGCCCTATAAGAAGACAATGCTATCTATCTGCCTACAATCAGTGTGCACGGGGTGTTGATTATCAAGAAGAAAAATGTTCTGACCCTGGAACTTTGTGGCCAAGGAGGCATGGAAGCTACCTCTCTGGCGGTCTCAGATGCAAGGGTGGTTTAGGTGTGACCCTGGGTAATGTCAGACAGATGGTGGAACAGCTACTCAGCTTCTTTCTTCCCTTATGAGTCAGTGGATTTTCTTTCTTTGTCTGTCCCCTAGGTGGGATTTGCATTATTGCTTCTATAGTTCTCTCCAGAGCAATCAAGCAGCTGAAAACATCTGTTTCCATTGTCTAGATTGAATTTATCCCCTATGAGTTAGAGGTGCTCTGGCCTCATTCAGTATGTTGCAGTTTGGGGGAGCAATTTCTTAACATCACCACCCTCTTTCTAATTTTTCTATTAAAAAGGAACTATTCATTTTTCTCCTTCCCTTTCACATCTGTATCTGTTTATATTATTTGCTCTCACCCCTATGCCCAACTATTTTTTTTTTTGTCTCTGTGTTTATAATTTGGACTGACTACTCAATGTTTTTGACCAGTTATTTCCTCTTCCTTTGATTTAATCATTATATTTTCTCAAAAGAACTTAATGATGATTATTTGATAAAAACAACCACTCCTGAAAGTTATTTTTTTCCAGTTCGATTTGCAGAAGGGTAATGTACTTGGATTCCTAATCTTACAAATTAGCAAAGAACAGTCAATGTGATCTAAAAGAACTGGGGTGATTGTCTCTTTTCTCAAGACATCTACTAATAAATAAATACAAATGTACTTACTTGCATTTCCCCTACAATTTCTTCAAGTTCTTACATTTCTGTGCTGTTAATGTATGTAATTCCTACTACAGGGGGAAGAGGTGTGGACTATGAAAGAAGGAATTTATGATATTTTTTATTTATATTTTACTCAAATACAAACTAGACCTACTGTTGCATAAAAGAAGATAAATGTTGGTATTTATAAATAGCAATATAAATGGGAAAGAAGCAGAATATGTATAGGTGTTCTCTGTTTAATTTGAGAACAAGAACAGACTTGTGGGCTCTTCAATGTATATATTCACAAATGTATATGGTAGTTCAAGAAATAAGTGGACAACTAAGCATGCAAAATAATGTTTTAATTTCAGGAACTTTGCTTTGAAAAGAATCTATTCCGTCACTTTTTCCAGCTCTTTGGGAAAATCAGATTTTTTCTGCCCTTTGGGAAACATGTCTAGAATGCACGGAAGTTCTACTTCCTAGTCGTATTACATTTGGTCATCTTCACATTCTCAGTATCTAGATATAAGGTGGCAAACACTGGAGAAATGGACTTGTATTCATTGTCATCATGGTTGACCTTCTAAGACAGTATGAATTTTAATGTGGTGAAGTTGCTGCATAGGGTATTGAGGCGAACTCACTTTTTAGTCTTAGATCTGCCATTTGTTATACATGAGCGCAAGTTTCTTAACCAGAGTGACCATAACATACTCACCCTCCAAGCCAGGACACCTCTCAGGGTGAAAGGGGATGTCATCAACAATTATGCCAGTACAGCAAGTGTAAATCAGACCCAACCAGGATATATGGACCCCCGATGTTAACATGATAAACTATTAGAGAGGGAATGCAATTACATTTGAAAAATTAGAAAAATACCCACTTTATAGGGTGTTGTAAGTATGAAATAAGAAAATGAATAAAGACTGCTTAGTACAGAGCCTGACATATACTAAATGCTAATGAATGCTACTGACTTGACTATGCATATCCAACGTTTCATGTTCCTCACTGCAAGATGGTACATTAAACACTATCCATGGTTGATATCTGTCACCTGTTATCATACGGATGTCACCAAAAGATCTTAAGTCTATTTCTTGGAACAAGTGTGCTGTTTTTCTGTTTCTTTTCAGTCAAATAAAAAAGTCTTATTATCCTCACGCCTTAACCTGGGTGAAATAACTTTTCATTGAATTTATTTCACTAGAATGTTGTTTCTATTCTTCGGTTTAGATAAAGGGATGTAACAGTTCTGTTTTAGTTTAGTTGAGAATGTTCTATTGCAATCTAATTAACAATAGAGAATCTCTTTCACTAAAGGTTCCTGAGTAGAGATCTTAAAACACCAGAAATTTTTACCTGGCTGTGTGAAAGGTTAGCTATAGTTCAGGAGGCTTTTTATGTTACTGCTCTTGCAATCAAATAATTTATATTTGAGATCTAAGATACCTCACTGATACCTTAACCTTGTTTAGTAATAAAACAAGAATTAGAGATATTAGAGAATACATACTACGATGGTGATTAAAAACTCAGTTTAGTTGTGTGGGAAGGTTTATGACAACAAAAGAAGGGTGCATGATTTGGAAAGCACTTCATGCTCATTACTGATGGATTCAGAATAATCCTGAGTTGCTGATGAACGCAGTAAGTCTGTGCTTGTTACTGTTTTTCTAAGATACTGTATTGGATCTTCTAGAAGTCTGTGGACAAATTTTTTCTTGCTGGCATCATCAAGTTAGTAGTTGAATTATTGATGAGTAATCTCTACTAAGAGCTCCATAAACCTGCTTCATTAATTCATCCATTCATCTATCCATTCATTGATTTGTGCATCTGTTCAAGAAATATTTATTGAGCTTACTAGTATATGCTAGGGGCAAAGGATGTAAGCAAGAATATTCAGCCTACCCTTGTGGTAGATTTTTTCAAAAATGGCTCAACTTTGCCACTCCTCCCTCTTTGCTGTATAACTTTATAATGTCCATCCATTTCATGGGTAACAGTCATGAAATTTGCTTTGACAAATGAGCTGTTGGTAAGCATGACATAAACAAAGACTTTAAAGCACTTGTGAAATCAAGTTTCTTCTCATTCTTATACTCATGATCCCCATAAGAACGTCTGTGCTAGCTGGTTGGATGATTAGAGACAGATGAAATTAGCCCAGTTATTCTAGTCAAGAACATCATCCTATATGGGCTGAAAGCCAGCTAATTCCCATATATCAATACAATCTCATACAGATAGGAGATTATCCAACTAATATCAGAAGCAACACCCAGTCAAGTCTAGCCATGTCCAGCATAGCTGCCGAATCAACCATTCCAGAGGCATACATGAGCGCTGTTCGTTGTTGTGTGCCACTGAGGTGTGGTGATTGGTTGGTAGTCAGAATTAATCTGGGAAAAGTTAATGATACAGCTTCAAAGATTCTTTTCTTCATATCTTTCCACCTAGACATACACTTTCATTTTTCGTAAGACATGTTGTCCACTTGATGTTCTCACACATGTCTTCAAAAGAATGCAGTAACTATTTTGATATATTTGCTTTTGGTGGTTTCATGCTTCTGAAAGCCTTGGACTGAAACTGCAAAAATATTATGAATGTCTGTGAAATGGAGGCAGTGATTTCACTCATTTGTCTGCCATTTATTTGTTGGGTGGGTGCTGGCTTTATCAGACATGGAGATGGACATTAGGGAATGTAAGGGAGCATACGCCTATTTGTCCAGACCTCACATTCTATTGGAAGGTACTCAAAATGAATAGACAACTTCCCCGCCCCCTCAAATAGCACAATGTCGAAGGTATGACTGTAGAGGAATGAGCATAGTTTTATTTATTTTTCAAGCCTAGAGAGAGACACGTTTTGATGGGAACCCTTGAATTAAAGAAATATTGAAATACCATCTGATTATTCATTCATGAAAATAAATAGTGCCGAACAACTTTATAGGCAAACAGTAACTATGTGCTTGGGGGCTATAAAAAATAAGTCCCTTCAGAGTTTGTAATCTGGAATGGGTCACCAGTGTACATAATTAATCTAAGGCAGAAGAAATTAACTACTATAACCGAAATCCAAAGAATAATTTAAGTGGAGAGCAAGAAAAATTAATTCTCATTAGGAAAATCGTGAAGTGTCCTAAGGATACCATGCAATTTAAATGGACTAAAAAACTCTGATTTATATCAACCAGTAAAAATAGTTCTATAAAACGAAGAGTATCAGGGTATCAGAAGAGCTAAACAACTGGCTGTAAGATTTGGGAAGGAAAAAACTGAGAACTTAAAGCCTAGAAATAATGAGAGTCCAGAAGCCTGGGTTCTCTTCTTGTCAGTATGACTCATTAATTGTATGATGCCCATTTTGGTTTTCTCCTCTCAAAGATAAAGTGATTCTACATGATACATACAGACCCTGTTAGCTTTAAGATCTGAGTACCCTAGTTAAAATACTCATCATATGCGTAGATACAGTATTTTTCAATAAGGATAGGTCATCATGGGCTCAGTTATTGGGTATCATGTTTAAATTGACCTACTTTGATTATTTCATCCATTGCAGATATTTAGACATGAGTACACTTCAGTCTTTATGTAGCAAACTCAGCATGATGAAAATTCTATTTTTGAGGGCCAGAATCATTAGCATCAGTGAAAGGGGCAGATTTTGTAGAAGCCGTATTAGAGAGGAGAGAGAACATCAGACAGACCTCTGTTTAAATGCTGGTGTTGTCACCACCAATATAATCCTGCATAAGTCACTTAATTTCTCTGTGCCTCAGTGTTCTCATCTACCAAGTGGGAATAATAATCCTTCTTCATAAAGCGAGGAGCAGGTAAGATAATGCATTTACTGTTACTCACTGTGATTCACTGTGGATAGCATATGAGTAAATAATGAGAACTCTGCATGAGGGTATACCTCCCTGTAACAAGAGACGTGCTTCTGAAAGATGGAATTTGAATTTTTTATACCTCCTTTATTTGAAGTGTGCTCTCTTAAAAAAATCCCTGCTGTGATTCTTCTTGCGGAGTAATTAATTGTTTCTTAGATTACATAATATTTGAATTTATAAAGCAGAGTAATTATTTTCTTTAAGAATGGATTATAAAACTAGGATGTATGTGGAATAAACTGGTCATTGTCTACTCAGTATTTACTTTCCTTTTCATTCTTAGTATGGAGTTATTTGAGGCACCAGCGTGCTGAACTGAAGATGTCATTTCACAATACAAACAGGGGTTGCCAATGCAATATAATCAGAAAGCAATAGGTAAGGTATCAGGAGAGAACTATCCCCCTTTACCTCTAACTATCATTTTCTTCTTGTGTAATGAGACCCAGAGACCTTTTGTAGTTTTGAGATTGGAGGTCACACACTTAAGATACTGAGCAGCTTGCTTTTGGTGGGGCGATATCTGGTGAATTTGTGGTGCTAAGTACCAGCTCTACACTGTCCAACTTTCCTTTCTGTAGAGAGCGATCATCCCCTATTTGGTTTAAGCCTCTGTTATTTCTCCACTCTGACACAGGCAGCTTATTGCAGTCCTTAACTGATGTGCCCAGCAATATTGGTGATGTTGAGTTCAATGGACTGGGGCGTGCCTGCCTGTGTCTATGTGTGAGTGAATCCAAAATGAGAGTGTAAGCATGCCTGAGCACACCTCTGAGTCAATCATTTGTATAAGATCCCACAAGACTAACCAGTGGAGACTGATAAATCAGTTGTTTGTTTGTAAAGCTTATCAAATATTAACTTAAGGGAAACCAATAGAAAGATACCTAGTCTAATCTTCAAAGACTAGAGAAGTCTTCATTAGGAAGATGATATATGTGCTGAAAAACAAAGCAGTCAGTTAGACTTGGGGTGAGGTCAAAGGGACTGGGGAGGGCAGGAGAAAAGAATTATGGGCAACAAGAACAGTGTTTGCAAAGTTGGAGATAGAAGTGAAGTTGTCTATTTGAGGGGAATGTAAGTAGTATATAAGTGAAACATAGGCATAAGGGATAGTGAATGGAAGGAGGTAATAAATGAGACTGAAAACTAGGCAACAGAACAGATCAGGTAGGCTTTTAAAATTCCATTTAGGCACCTTACCTAAAAGAAATGAGCTTCCATTTTGGAGAGAACATTGTGATGACAAAGATGAGGAAGGATGAGGCAGGCATGTGTTGGTCATGCTAGTGAACTGGGTATGAGATGATAGGACTACCGAGGGTACAGTATTGGAATACAAAGGGTACATAGTGTCAAGAGATAACATGGGTTAGAACTAATAGAACCTGATGATTGATGGGCTTCTTGCCAAGGAAAATGCCCAAGTTTCTGGCTTGATCTGTAAAGCAGGAGGTATTAATAATTAGATCTATGTTTGTGCAAATTAGAAACTTTCATGGATGGCATATTTGTTGCTCCTTATAAGAATCCTAAATGTCTGTTTCCTATTTAGAAACAAGCTTGCTCACAATTGACTTAGTGAAAATTAAATTTTATTGATAAGAAGGGTAAGCCATCTGGCTGTTCTCTGAGTGGTTGATATCTATTTCCCTGGGTATAATAAAGATGTAACCTCTGCCACAGGAAGCTATTACCTGATATTATTTATTTCCTGATAAAAAGGAGCAAATCATGCCTGGACATCTGTGGAAAATGAGTTTCTAATAAAGCTAAGGTAGTTAATGTCTAACTGGGAGTTCCTTTTGTGATGATAAATGTATACTTCATTGAAATAGTTTCCGTACAGCTCAGCAGGTAAGAGGGTAGAGACATTGTTTAATTGTCAATGAAGCAATAAAGGGATGTTTGTTTATTGGGTTTATCATCAACAACAAATTCTAATTCTTATAAAAAATGAAAATGTTTTGGTGTACTAGTTTAGTAATAAGAGCACCTGTTTCAGAAAAATTATATTTTAATATGATTAAATATAACATTCAGTGGATAGAAAAAAATGTGGAGGATGCCACTGAGAAAAATAGCTATCAGGGACCATGTGTGGGAGCGCCATGCTAGCAGCATTTAGAACAAATAATAGCCTATTGCTGACCATTTAGCATACACAAAGGGCTGTTTTTTTCTAATTGTTCCATGTCACTTAAAAATCCTTCACTGCTAGATTACTCTCTATATTGGTGGGATGCTGGAATGTGGAAGCAAAAGGAGAAGCACACATTTACCTTGACCTACCCAGTTCTTTTTCTCCCTTAGACACATTCATGAAAAATAATGAACTGTTTCTATGATAGCGAATGTATAAAAATTCATCTACCCTGCATTCTAGGGATGCGTGTCACACTCAGTTACTGTCCTTGTCTGGTGTTTTCTCTAGACTCCTGTTGGAGGTTGGTGATCCTCTCGAAATCTTAGTGGCCACTGGTTTCTAGTTGACAGATGGTTCTCCTCAGCTGGTTCTGCATAAACATCAGAGAGGGTTCCTCTTTTTGGAGACAGTTATCTAGAGCTAGTTTGTATAAGCTGGGGTTCTACTAAGCTGCTGTAACAAAGAAATTCAGGCATGCAATGTCTCAAATAAGCTAGAATCTACTCCTTTTTCACATAGTAGTCCAGAGGTGGGAATGAGGGGGAAGTGTGGAATAGGCAGTTACTTCTGTCCCGTAGGATGTTGGGTTTCTTCTAAGTTGTTGCTTTGTCTTTCTTTAAAACTGTTGTCCTCAGTTGTGTGGCTAAAGTCAGACTGTAGCCATCATATCCTCTTTCTAGTGCAAAGGGAAGAGAAAAAGAGAGAATCAAGGGCAACGCGTTCTCTTTTCAAAGATTTAACAAAAAAGTTTCTTATCCCATTGGCTAGAATATTATCATATGACCACACATCCCTGCAAAGGAATCTGAACAATAAAGTCTCTAGTTTGCTAGGTGCCAGTCAGAGCTCAGAGTTACCTAGTGGTAAAAGAAAGAAGAGGAAAATAAATACCATTGGGATGCATATAGTAGTCTTGGCAACACGATTATTTAAATCTGCTTTAGTGACTGTTCTTTGTCAGGGATGAGTTTCCTTTCACCAGGTGTTTGGGGAGGGGGGTCCCTGTATCTTATTGATGGTGTCCAGATGGTGACTGCTCATTGCTCAGGAGAAGTCACTGAAACTGCATATTTCAAATGTCATGTTTAAATGACACAATCTGAATATCTCATACGTTTCGGTTATTCCTACATGAATACACTTCATTTTTAATGTGGCAAACTCAACATGGTGGTAATTACATTGCCTGTCATGTTTCCCACTACTCCTAAAATTATAACCAAGAGAAGACTGAGTGTGTGTTGAGGCTTCTCCGGTGGTGTTGCCCAACCCTGTTCCTGGAACATGGAATTTAAGCTTTGCTACCAAGAAATAAATAATGACAACACTTGAAATTGAATGGGGTGCTTTGTTTATTTAACAATGAAAGAACTATGTTGAGTACATTTATATTGCCAAATAGAAAACTTTGTTTCTGTTAAGTCAAATGCACCTCAGCATTTTGGGTTGTGTTGTTTGGGTGTAGTATTAAAATGGTATTTTTCTGTAGTGCTACCATAATGCTCCTTGATAGGTTGGACTGGTGAACTGAAATGGCCTAGTTTTTGGAAGTTTAAGAGATAGCAGAATTTCCTATCTGAGAGACCAAAAGAACCTTCTGGGATCATTCAGGATTCTCTTCACATTTTACCATAGTACTAACACATTTTATAGCAATTATCCATTTTATAGTATGTTACCTTTCACTCCAGTAAACCTTCAACTCCTTGGAGGAAGGATTATATCTTCTCTGGTTTAGTGTCTCCAGAGTCTAATGCACACCTGGCACACAGTAGGGACTGTTTGAAACACTGAATGAATGGATGATGGAGAAAGCAAGTGGGGAAATACCATAAAGATGATTTGGAAAACTTCTCTCAGTTTATTGGGAGGAAAGGAGAAAAAGATGGACATAGATATGAAAGTCCAGTGAGCTCCCCACTTTTGGCACTGTCTTCTCCCTGAGGTGCAAGGTGTCATCTTTATTTGATAGTGATTATGTACAGGGAGATCAAGAGTTTGGGGAGAGTAGAAAATTTTGAAATGGTTACTGTGGACAATTTGAAAGACACTGGGTGGGGAAATATAGGGACTTCTTGGCAGCATTTAAGGTTTCTTTTACTTCCTGCCCCATCTTCTATCAACTGCTGTCTCCATTATCTTCTTCTCTTCACTGTTGAAAGATGCTCACGTGTTTGCATCTTATACAAAATCCTCTCAGGACCCCAAATCCCTCTCTAACAATTGTCTCGTCCCTCTCTCCTTGAACAAACTACTAATCGTTTATGCCCTCACTTCTCTCTTCCAACTTCCTCCCTTTTACTCCTCCCCCACTGACTTATTTCTGCTTTTTTAAAAATTAAAATCATCAGCAGTGAGTCCTACCGATGCCTTTCATGCTAAATGCAATGCAGATGTGAGGTCCCTGTCACCCCTGATTTCAAAGAAGCATTTGATGGATCTTTCCTTCCAAAACACTCTTGTGACTTCTGTCTCTCTAGTTTCTCCTTTCCAGTTTCTTAGCAGACTTGTGCTTTTCCTTAAATATTAGTGTTCTTATTCTCAGGATCTCATCCTGGGCCTTCTTTTGTTTTCATGCTACATTACCTTGCTGCATAGTCTTACTTGCTTCCACATCTTCAGTTATATCTTTATGTTGATGATCACCTAACCCACATCTTCATCTTACATCTCTCTAGCTCTGACCCATATATCCAAATACTTCCTGGATCTTTACATCTGCTTTCCTGCAGAAACCTAAATTCATCATGTCCACAACATATCATCATTCCCTTGACATCAGCTCCTTCCCCAATGCGGCCTAGTTTAGTCAATGATATCTCCGTTCATTTTGTGAACAAGCCAGAAATTAGGACATCTTTCTTACTTACTAGTTCTCCATCATTATTATTTTAGCTCTCAAAATTTTCCTCAGAGTATTGCTGCTACCCTAGCCATTATGAACTCTTGTCTTGATTATTTCATCTGACTCCAAACTAGTCCTTATTTCATGTCTACCCTTCCCACTCAGATTTCTATATTACAGCCAGATTTTCCTACCTGATTGTAAAAATTGTTTTCTCTCTTGCTTAAAGCATTTTAAACTTGTTCCCATTCTCTTATCCATGAAGTCCACACTTTCAATAGACTTATAATTATTCAAACCTAACCCCTGATTATCTCTCCTGCTTCATTTTTAATCCTTTAAGTCTCTAGGCCATGGTCAAATTGATCTCTTTTTAGTTTCTTGAACATCACATTCTCTCATCTTAACATGATACTTCTCCAATCTGTAACTCTCTTTCTTCTTTGCCTTGATAGCATTAATTTAGCAAATATTTTGTTAATGTATCTTGTATTAGTGAGACACTGTACTAGGTTCTAAGGAGTATGGTAGTGAATAAAATAGTGAATGTTCGTTTATATCAGGACTGGTCCTGTTCTAATCAGGTTTTTGCATTATCTTTCATGGCCAACATTCAAGTAGGGCTTATTTGTGGACTCTTGGGTGGTCTCCAATAGAAAATTCGCTGCACTCTTCCTTATACCTGATCAAAGGATAAGCTAAATGACAAGCACTTGAAGAAACAACACCCAAGGTAGTTCTAGAATCTCAGCATCAGGAATTCTTTAGCTGATGCTAGCACTATTGTGACTCATCTCCAACTAGCTTTCCAAAATAGTGATATGAGAGAGGGTAACATATGTTTCTCTTAATTACGATTTAAATTCCTAAGAGAGGGAATCTGATTGACCTAGCTATGGTCAACAATCTATACCTACAGGTTGGATGTTATGTCTGAAAACTTGAGGTGCCTATAATTACTCTAATAATCTTTAACATAGGAGATGATAGTACTTTGGATTATGACAGCCGTGGAGATGGAGAAAAGTGGATAGGTTAAGAATATGATCATAGAGACTGTCAAGATTTGCAGTGAAATGATTATTGAGCTGGAGGGCAAAAGTCATGGATTATACATAGATTTGGGATTTAGGCAAATAATTATTATTTTTTTCCTGAGATTTGAAAACTGGAGCTTAAAGGAAATTTGGGTAGACAGGAGGTAGAGAGGAAATCACCTAATTTGTTCAGTTATGGTAAGTTTGAGATGCTTAATCAGTCATGGATAAGAAACTAGAACTCAGTGGAATAATCGGTTCTAAGATACAAATGCATGAGTCTTCAACAAATAGTTGCTATTTAAGTCATGAGTCTAGCTAGGATAATCTATGGATAGATGGAAGGTAGAGAGGAGTAAAGACTCTGGGAATGAGCTCTGGGGCACAATTTTTCTTTGATATTGTAATAAAGGAGAAATAATCTCTGAAGAAGGCTGAAAAGGAAGACCACTAAGGTAAATGGAAAAATGGAATTTTTCCTCTAGTGTCACAGAAGCCAGGTCTAATTATCAGTAACAGATCTTCTCCTGTATGGATGTGTGTTCAGTCTTGAAACACGTAATCTGCTTTAGTCATCCCCTAGTTGGATTCATTCATGCCCCCTGTACATATCCTAATATATCTGATTTTATCCATCACTGCTACAAATTTTATGGACAGATCACCCAAAACAGATGGTTTGTGGGCTTCGCTAACAGCCTAGACCATATGCTGTGTCTCTTCATGCTGCTTATTTTCTTTTATAAGCTGTAACTGTAGCCTGTCCATTTAATATGTTCTGTGTTTCTGAGAGAATTCCCTACATTTTATGCCTGCTGTGATCGTGTGCTTGCTTATATTGACTGCTCTAGATCTGCACTATGGTTGAACTTTTTAATAGGCCAATTAGGCTAACTGTAAGTACCAGCCTTTTTCTTTTTATTCTTTTATTAGTTTACAATACTACACAACTTTCAGAATAAAGCCACACCTCAACCAATGTGTATCTAACTTCTTATTTTTAAGATGAAAAAACATGAGGTCCAGAAGTGACCATTCTGTCCAAAAGGATGTGATGATCATAGTTTTGTGACTCTGCTAGGCTGACCAATGAAATTAGTTAATTCTTTTGACATCATGTATATTCTAGAGAAAGAGACATAAGTGTCTGGGATGAGGCAAGGATTGTGGTTATGTAAAGAATTTAAGGTATTTCTGCTTCATTTACAGTTTTATCATTAGACCCCATGAGTAATATTGTAAAAATTCATAATGAACAATAAAACATCCTACATATGTGAGGCTGCATTTCGGTTTTCAGATAAACCAGAGAATTATTGGCCAATATTCTGAAAGTCACTTATACTTATAGGAGGAACTTATTCCTTACCCTTGTACCCACTCTGGACTCAGATTTCTCAGCTCTCATCAACATTATAGAGTTCCAGTGCTGACTAGGGTAGCACTTGCATAAAGTTAAGGAACTGAGTGGGGTAAGCAAGAGTTCTTCAGGTTCACTCCATACATGGTTATGGACCAGAGTGTCCTACCTGTGTCTCCCTGTATAAAGCAGAAGTGTCTAAAGGATCAGAGGAAATCAAAAGAAGAGAATTCAGATTCAATGACAAGTATATCCAGGGGCAAGCTCTGACATGCAGTAATGCCATTGCAGTCTCCTTGGAAGATTGAGCATTACAGGCAACCCCAGTCAAAGACTGATGGAACCCACTATTAAATACATAGAGACAAACAACACATACCCTTGAAATGAAGACAAATGCATTTTAGCTTGATTTTATTTTTTCATTTTTCCTTAGGGGACCAAGTGGCCTAGAAGTCCCACAAGTGGAATTGCTATTAATCATGATCATTTACCTTCCACAGAGCCAAAAAATAAAGTTCAATGCATGCAAACTGTACTTCTAAAATTCGGGTACATTTGGAAACCATAACTTTATTCTTCCAAGTAATTACCAACTACAGAGGAGAGAAAAAGCTTATAATCGAAGATGTAATGTCAGGCCTTTTGGCACTTTCATTTAGGACATTTATCCAACCTGAAAAAACATTATTAAGTTGCCATTCCAGATTTGTTCCAGAGAAAGATTTTCACTTTCCTTCCCATGACACAAAATCTTAATATAAAACACACAGGGGCTACTGGGTAGAAAAAGAACAGAATGAGACAGGAATTTGGATAGATATTATAATAGATATTGCTTTGTGGACAAAGTAAGAATGATTTCTAAACATACCCCTCAACCCTTCCCCCTACACCTTCCCTACCTGACTGACTGTCTTGTGTACAGATGTCATGAGTGCTTGGGGGGTGAAGGATCAACTCCAGACAATAAGACCTGGTAAGGCCTGAGGACAAACACTGAAAACGAACTGTCAGTTATGGCAGGAGGGCCCAGACCCACGTGGTCAAAGTCATCCCCGATTTCCTTCTCAGTTTTTTCTTGGGGGTGGGGTGGAGAGGGTGTCTGTGTGGTGAGTACGTATGTGTATGTGCGTGTGTGTGTGTGTGTGTATACATATACAAGCATTACAAATTTAACAGTCTACTTTTAAGAAAAAATGCTCAGTGGTGAGGTCTCATTCTAAAACAGCAGTCTTACAAAAGCTGCTGAGGATAATCTGCATGCTGAATAATTCAAGTCCTGCATATCCACTACTGATTGTACACCTATTAGCAAGAACATGAGCCTGTTTTCTCTTTCTCTCCCCTTCTCCATTCTGTCACCTTCATTTTAATTAATTCTTTGCTTGCTCCCCAGAAATAGCAATAATGGGTTGATAGCCCACAGAAATATATGCAATAGAAAATTTAACAAGAAAAGATGAGGATATTGAGGTGAAAGAGAAATTGGATTGTGAACATGAGAGAGGGCCAAGAATGAGGTTAACATTTGGAAAAAAGAAATAATCAAGTTCTCTGGAAAGCCAGATGTTGGCCATGAACCCTGCTCTGAATTTCTTGAGTAAAGGAGGAAATGGGATGAGTTGTAATGCTCACAGTGTCCAATAGTCAAAAATATGCCAGTCACGCTTGAGAGTTTTCTACCTTCGTTCTCTCCATTGTATTTAGCTGGTACCCAACTCCTGACAACTTTTGCTTCTCCCTTCTGTAATAAACTGCAGCAGGAAGATGAAGCAACACATACCTTACTGGCTCATTTGAGTCTGAGCTCTTGATCTAGCTGCTGTTCCTACACTAAGTCGCACACCGGACTCATAAAGGCAGCTTTTAAAAAAGACATAGCGCTTTCTCTCTCTCATATATGTATATATATATATATATATATATATATATATATATATATATATATATATATAACCATACTTTTTCCCCCTCCAGATGTTTTTTCTACAGCAAGTCCACAGAAAGTGATGATGTCTGATGTGGTGAGAGGGGGAATATTGGGTATCAGGTTCCCCATGAAACATACTTTGAGTCAAAGATTTGTATGCAGAGAGGTTATCGGGTTGCGTGTTTGGGATTAGTGCATGTGGTAAATGAAGGAGGAAGGAGATGGCAGAGGAAAAGTTGGGCCGTGAAGCAGTCCCCAAATCCCTGAGATGATTCCAAGGAGAGTTCATATCTAGACCATTACCTTTACTATTTGCCCAAATTAGGGTAAGAGAAGTGGCTAGTCATTGAATGTGGCTACTTTGGGGAGGGACATGGGACTTTGGGGAGGTGGTGCACTCAGTAGAGCACGTCGAGAGGAAATCAATTGCTAGCTGGTAGTTGTCGACACACTTAACAGCTAGACGAATGAGAGCTTCAGGGCTGGAAAGGAGGGATTGATGGCCCAGCAGTGTATCTACTACAGTTCTGCCATTCAGATCACCTTGCTTCATGCATCTCCTGGGAGATGCTCCCTTGAGATTCTAGTGGCCCTCTTTTCCCAGAGACACTTAGAAGTGCAAGTTGAGTGGTCTAAACGATAGTCTTGAATTCGTCCTTGTCTTATTTTTATATACATTTAAATCAGTATTTGTTTATTTATTATTTATGATGTGCATCATTATAAATCAACATCTGTATATAAGACATTATGTTTACGTCTGTCTGTTACTTTTATTGGTACTTTATTCTTTCAAGCACCTCTGTGACTCTGTAGGGGTCAGCCCCATTGGCTGCCACTCTTTTCTTGCTGTTCATCAAGATAATTGCACTCATTTGGCTTCAGATCACTAAACACCTCCTCCCACTTTATTATTTGCAGATCCAATGACCCTGAAGCTCAATTCTGGGATGGCATCACCGACTCTCAGGCACCATCTGTAAAAACTGAATACCACTGAACTTCCCAATGGTGCTGTTGCCTCTTGCACCAGTGCTTTCTTTTGTGTTGTGTTAAGCAATATACTTTCTGGGCTGGATCAAAGTCATACGGTGGGTTTCCACCTTTATCTTGTATGACCATTATTGCCTGCTTTTCTGATGCTTTTGATCTTTCCTTCAATCATGTGGCATAATATGTTTACATGACTTGCTGTGGGCCATTGTTTTCTTTGAGCTCCTCCAAACTCTCCTGGTAACAAATGACTATAATACTGGGTTCTTGCCAATGTTAAATTTTATTTTACTCTCATATCTATAGATTCGCCCTTATCTGTTGGTCTGTTCCACACCTCTCCCACCCCAATCCTCAGAATTGAGTGCTGTGCAGACTCTACTGTTCCCTGTCAGGCCATGTTGTCTAAATCTTACAGCTCCTTTGGCCTATGATCCCTGTCCTCCCTTGGCTTTCCCAGAACTTCCCAGGGCAAATTTTGCTATGACTAAAACTAGTTAAGTGGCCTGAAGGGGAGGTCAAGGCAGATCCTGAGTAGAGTCCCTGTTGTCTTGCAAAGGCAGAATCTCTCTGTCTTGTCTTCCATCAGTAGGGCAAAGGGATGCATTAGCCTTTAACAAGGAGGAGTGGGTCACTTTTACAAAGGATTCAGGGGAATCTGGGGACTCAAGAATGTTGAGTGCATCCAGTCAGATGTCCCCGCGTATGTCTAAAGACCGCATTCTTTCCTAATCAGGACCTTGACCTTGCCATATCACTTATCAGAGACAGAATTATTAAGAGTTATGTTACTGTTCCTTTAAGTCTTGTACTTGATTTTCAATCTTGTCTGCCTTCCAGTGGCAGGAGGTTAGAGTCACTTGATATGCTGCAAGCAGGCTTGACTTTTATAGTTAGTCTTTAATTGGTGATGAATTAATTACCTTTGTTATTTTATCTGTTTCTTTCCAATGCTTCAGACCTGAGAACCCTCCCATTTCACTCAGTTCATCAGTGAAAACTTTTCTGTACCCTGGGGTCTATCCATGTACCAGCTTCCATCAGTGTTAGGGGCCATATTGCACCCAGCCAAACCCCCAAATCTTAGTTTTGAATTATTTTAGGGCCCCTGCTAATAGATGAACTATCATAGGGGCAGATTCCCTTGAAGGTAGTAGTCTCTGGATAGATTCTTATGGGAAAGAGAAGGAAGCAGGAGGAGGCAGAAGAAGAAACTAGACTATGAGACTTTCATGCCAAGACTCAGTCAAATCTATAGTTTGCTCTGGGGTTATGGTGATTCCGTGTCATCATCCCAGATTGGGGTGGGACTCTGGCCTTTATGTACCTGTCCAGTCACTGGATGCTGGCTGCTCCCTGTGGGGTATGGATTAGGGAGTTCTCTTCAGCTGAGAACAACTTCCGCAGCAAGACTCAGATAGGAGCTGTGCTATCTCTCCCCGCAGCTGGGGAAATGGTTGTTTCAGTTCCTGAGGGGGTGGACACCTCTAGATGACACAGCACAGTGACTATTACAGAAAAAAAAGGAGCTTTGACCTTTATGACACTCACACAGCCTATGTGAAGTCTGATTTGTCTGCTGCTCCATAGGCAAATATAATACGGAATTATCTGAGCTTGAGACTAGAACACTGATATAAATGTGAAGAGACGAAGGAGAACTGAGGGGATGGTACTTCAATTATATGCATCTAAAAAGTCCTCCTAATGGTGTTCACCTCTTTACAAAGTCTTCTCTTCTCACAGTCCAAGAGAGCCTGAAGTTATTAATTTCGCGAGTGTCTCTGTCCTGTAAGCACGAGGGTCTGTATCCTTGAGAAGAGAGCACAGACAGATGTGCTACTTGTCCTCCAGCTAAGTGGATCTCAAGGCCGCTTCCAGGCTTGATCAATTGTAAATGCCTCCACTGATCTGGTGAGATCCGACTGGGCTGGGGGTAAGGAGGGAAAAAACGGGGAAATAGCACCACAGTAAATACACAGCAAATCTAAATTAGAATATGTTTCAATTTCAAAAAATGTTAAAATGTGCATAATTGTGTGTTTTGCTAAAAGAACAAAACAGTATGAAGCCGTGGTATCATAAAAAAGAAGACATGTATTAGGAAAAAAGCCAGAGATGGAGAGAATATTCTAGAAATAACTGGAAAAACCTCATGGGAGAGAGAAAATTTGAATAAGGTCTTTATGCAAAGAAAATGACACACTTAAGAATGTGTCTGATTCTATGGTTATTGACCTTTAAAACATGTATATTTATCTAATTTAGTAGATAAAATCCTTTTTTACTGCTCCATTCTTTAGTTTAGCTAGTCTCATGGTATACTAAATTTGTGGGGATCTAATTATTGATCCATTTACATTATATTGTTATTCAACTATTTAAGCAATATTTGCATATATATCAAGTTATGGTGTCAAGAGACCTTACACCAGAGGAAGCCTATTAACTATCAGCCTAGCAAATGGTGTTTACATTTGCTTTACTGCTTGCTAACATTTACCAGATGAGTATTGTGATCTCCTGGTAACACCAAGGATAAAATAATAAATTTGTTGCTAGTATGACATACCTACTTCAAATTTGCAACAAATCAATGGATATTAAGTAATTTCCAGTTACTATCACATTTCACATCTGTGAATGGTAAGATAAGAAAGAAATAACATCATATGAAAAAATCACAATATTTTGGCAAATCCTAAAACATTTTTGAATTAAAGTGCTTTTTTCTTTTCCTTGTACAATTGTTATGTGCTCAATGTAAAAAAACACTTGAAAATACAGACAAGTGAATATTAGGGTGAGTTGTTCACTCCCTAATTCCTGCAAAGATAGGTATAGCAATATGGAAGCTGAACCTAGGAATGATATCATCAATGAAGTGATTTTGGAGTGTTGTGATGGAAAACCAAAATCTCAGATTAAAACACACACACATGTCTATGTTTGTGTGCACACACACATGCTCACACACACACACACACACACACACATACCATTCTCGTTCAAATCATCTGGAAAATCATGACTGTCCTTCCTTTCACATGCCCCACGCCCTCTTCTTCTTAATCTTTTTTACAACAAACTAACCCCATGTAAATAACATGAAAGTCCACATTTACAAGGTGTATTGAATAAGAAGCCGTAAAGGCTGCTACTATAACACAAGAGGCAGGAACATAACGTAACAGGACATTTAAGATGGTTTCAAAGCTGGTGTCAGGGCAGGATCCTGAGAACTTTTGTTCTCCCCAGAAGAAAGACCAGACTTTGGCTGTGATACTTCAGAGTTGTTTTAGAGCAGCGCTCTTACTTGTCATTGTTATGGTGATGTATAACATATAATCAGATTTGTTGATTTAGGAAACCACATAGCATATAAAAACATCCATTTGTAACCATTTGGCCAGTCTATCTTTAAAGGAATTTGACTGTATCTACTAAATCTCTCTGAAATGAAATCTCCCTTGTGTTAGTGTGGGTCCGCTCTGTAAATCTCACTGGAAAGAGCTAAGATACAAGCGATCAGAGAATGGGAGTGGAACTTAGGGCAACCTATGTAGTGAAAGCTGGCATTATGACATAGAACAAGAGCTGCATCCTGAAAGTGAGCTATATTATGGAGGCAGATGGTCAACCGAATATATGTCGTTCAACATAACTTGGTGTAAACTAATTACCTAATGTGAAAAGCAGATGTCTGGGTGTCTCTTAAACAGAAATGATATATGGGCGACTTTACAGTGTAGCCAAAATTATGGTAGCTATTAAAATGCCATCGATGTCCAAAAATAGAAAACAAGAGATAAGTTAAAAAATATTTTATAATTATTTTTCTCTCAGGAATTCAAAGCATCTCATCATCTGTAACATGACACATGCGTGTTAGTAACCATAAAATAGGGCTATTTGTGAGATTGCTTACTCTGCGTTCATAGTTGTTTGGGTTTCTTTATTTACATGATTGCTTCTGTGGACAAAATTGCATCCCTGCAACCTGCAGACATAAGTGCTGCTCTGAAGGTTTCCAGTGCTCAGGTAGGGTCTGTTCTTACAAACACTGCAGCTTCGGCTGCATCCTTAAACGGAAGCTAATGGGAACACTGAGCACTGACCTAGAAGAAATGAACTCAGGTGTCTAAATTCCCAATTTATTTGGTTTCTGAAAGATGAATATACAGTTTGTGAATACCTCTGGATAGAGTGTGTGCATTCATCTTGACTAGAGACCTCTGAACCGATCAAATAAAAACCTATGCATTTTAATGAAGCAGGTATTCTAAATGATTTTTGCTTTCTTTTATTTTTCCTTATTAGTAAGAAATTTATCTAATATACAGGAAAGTAAAGAGAGCAGTACAAGAAACAAGATTTAATAAATGCTGTTATTTTGCATGTTTGCTTCAGATCTTTTATGGGGAAGTGGTGGACAGAATAAACACTAGATTTGAGGACTTTTTAAATCCATTCTCCTCCCTCCTCAAAGGCACCACTTAGCTTGAATTTAATTTGTGTTCTCCTTCTCATGATTTTATATTCCACTAAGTGCATGTGTATAATTCATGCATAATCAATATGTAGAATAGATACATATATTTATTAAAATATATAGAATTAATGGAATAATTACTACTATCGATTCTATAACTTGCTTGATAATTCCTCATGTTTTCTAACTCCTAGTTATAGTGATGCGGTTTATCTAGATCTTCACTTTAACTCTAGTTCAGACTTCATTTTATGAGATCTACCAAAGGTGCACCATTCTTCCATTTCTCCACCCTTGAGCATGTTGGTTGCTTTTTTGCTTTTCTTCACTACCAGCAATGCTTCAGTAAACATCTTTGTATCTAACAGTCAACTTGCTTATTCATGCAATTCACTTTTCTGTTTTTTTTTCCATTTTTTCTTATATATTTGAGGAAGTTATTTAAATTTCTTAATACAATCCTTTTTTGTTGTCATGTAGTGTAAATATGTGCTACAAGTCCATGGTTCACTTAAAATATTGCTAATGCTTTCTTTTGTTCCTGGTCAGGTTTATCAATTTTTCCTTTAAAATTAATACTTTTTATTTTGTCAAAAAATTCTTATCAGATTTACTGATAGTGGCTTTTAATTTCTACTAAAATGTTATATCTTTGCTTTCTACAGTTCAATCTTTAATCCATTTTTGAATGTTTGGACATCGTGTTAAGTAGGATCTAAATATATATATGTATGTATATATATATGGAAGACAAACCACTCTTACTAGTTTTTGCATATTCTATTTTTTATTACCTACCTATCATGTTACCTCTTTTCTATGTCAAGTTCCTGCATAAGGTAGATGTAGCTGGTGCTTACCAATACCTGGTTATCCTGTCCTGCCTGGATGGGCCTAAGACTCAACCTTAGGTCTCCTCCAGTTCAGCAGGGCCACATAACTAGTAATGGCCAATGTCCCATAAGCAGAAATGA
The DNA here is from genome assembly GCA_004363575.1 of Solenodon paradoxus. Lineage (NCBI taxonomy): Eukaryota > Metazoa > Chordata > Mammalia > Eulipotyphla > Solenodontidae > Solenodon > Solenodon paradoxus. Next base: position 670,318 of record RJWH01000562.1, read on the forward strand.
TGTGTGTCATGTCTGAAATGAGACTGTGAAAAATCTTGATTAATATTTCAGCTTCCATCTTCCCCTGTGTTGGAAAGCTGAAGAATGTATGATGAGCTGACAGAGCCAGCAGGTAGAGTTGCCTGGTTTAAGTCACCTTGTGGTCATCTACACATTCAGCAGTCTTTCTATGAATAAGTAGTAAATTATAAGTGTTAAATATTTGAGGTTTCTGACCTCATTTCTTACTGTAGTTTATCCTGATTAATGCACCAACATTCTGATTCTGGGCTCTCTTTAGTCTTACACTGATGTATTTATCTACCCAAATACCAAAACCACACTATCTTTATTATTTTGCTTTTCTGTGAAGTCTTGATTTCTAATGAGGTAAATCTATTCTCCTTCTCTTTCTTATCTTCTTTGACTTTTTACCTGTCTAAATTAATTTTGGAATCAAGGTTAATGAAATTGCTGCTGAGGCTATGATTTAAATTTTGTAAAATTTTTGCTTTAAGTTTGGAAGAAATGACATTTCATTATATTGAGTCTCCTAGCTAAAGGCATGATTAATCTTCTCCATTTATTAAGTTTAACTACATTAAAATGCTGGTTTCATAGACCTAAAATATTCAGACCAAAAGTAGACTTGAGAAAATGGAAAGATATCCTTTGTTTTGCCTAGGCCATCTCCATATAGTCAAGATGTTACTTTTCTCTAAGGCAATTTATAGATTTATTGTATTCTTAATAAAAACATCAGTAGTAACAAGTTTGTTTTTGCCTTTTTTTTTTTTTTTTTTTTTTTGCAACTGAGCAAGTTGATTCTAAACTTTATAGGGGAAAATAAACACACAAGGTTAGAAAAACACTATAAGAGAAGAAGTATGAGAGAAGAATATTTCTATCAGACATCAAAGCACAATCTAAAATCTCTCTGATTAAAATAGTATGGTACTGGTGGATGAATAAATAGAACAAGGGAATAGAATAGAAAGTTCGTAAATCAATCATCTACATGTTGAAATCCAGCACATAACAAAGATGAACTTCAAATCTGGGAGCAAGGTTGACTTTTCTTACCAAATGGCGCTGAGACAACTGTATAGTCACTTGGACAAAGACAAAATTAGATTCACTGCTCACACTACATCTAAGAGTAAACTTCAAAGTGATTTGAGATCTAAATATAAAAACCAAAACTATGAATGACTAAGATACATAGATAAATTCCTCTATAAGCCAGATTTAGAAAGTTTTTACATGACTCCAAATCAGATTAATAAAAGAAAAATGGATAAGTTGAGAATATTATGTTAAATAATTTACTAATATTCTTAAAAATTTCAATATCATGAGAGACAAAAAAAGAGAAAAAATTGAGAAATGTTTACTGATTAAAGAAGACTAGAGTGATGTAACAACTCAGTGCAATGTGTAGTCCTGGGTTGGGTCCTGTACTGAAAGGGAAAGACATATTTTACAGCAATAGGAAATAAAGGGTACAGGTTTTCTCTTTTAGTGATGAAAATATGAAAATTGACTCTGGTGCTGTATCTATCTATACCTTCAAACATACTAAAAACATTGAATTGCACATTTTACATTGGTAAATTGTGTGGTATACAAATACTTCAATAAAGCTATTATAAAAATATAAAGTTTAAAAATGAAGAAAAAGGAAAAGTTCACTTTGGGTCAAAGATTATATAAAAGTTGTATGAATTAAAAATGAAGACGTGTCCCTTTGTTAAATTTATTGATGTTGAAAGCTGTGTCATGTAGTAGTTACAAAAAAGAATATCCTTCACAGGAAATACAAAGTCAAATATTAAGTTAAATATCAATAAAATAAAAATATTTTCCTGTGTATGTCTCTCTTTATTCATGTAGATAGATATTTAGTGCTCATGATGACTATTAAGATGGCTGATATTATTATGTATGGCATTGTTATGTCGATTTCCCTTGGTACACACATGCACGCTTTCTTATTATATACAATTGAAGTTAAACTGCTGCAGTGCAGGGTATAAGCACTTTTTACTGTATTGGAAAATGTACATTCCCATCAACTATGTGCAATATTGCTGTGCTCTACATCCTTGCCAACATGTGGGAACATATAACTTTACAATTTATGCCATTCTGTGTAAGTGGCATCTTTGTGTGATTTCAATCTGCATTTCCTCTACTAATAAGAGGCCACATTTCCTATACATATTTTTTATCTCTGTTGTCTCTTCAGTGCAATGCTTGATTATGCTTTTGTCTATTAGATTTTTTGCCTTTCGTTTTTTTGAGGAGTTTCTAAATATTCTGGAATGAGTGAATTATGTTCGCCCATTAAGCAGTGTCCAGAATTTTTAAAGTTTGGTTTAGTCAAAATGTCAATACCTTACTTTTATGTTTTTTCTCTCTGGTCATATGGTAGTAATTTCTTTTCTAGTCTATGTCTATAAGGAAAAATTTTATTTGAAGCTTTAGTCTGAATAAAAGATTGTTGGTTATATTATGGAGGCTATATTTGTATATTTTCAATATATCTAACCAATGTTCATACTTTTAGCTATTTGAAAATTAATCTTTTCCTCATGAATATGCAAAGTTTGTTCTATGATATGCCAATTTCCCATATATGTGTGATCCATTTCTGGACTTTCTATTTTGCTTTTGTTTTTTGGTGTATTTGTTTCTCTCACACCAATACCTTGTTATCATACTGGTTTCATAATCAGAGCTTAGTATTTGCTAGAAAAAGTCACCCAATCTTTTTCTTCTTCTTTAAATGTACAAGTTTTTCTTTTTATTCTTCACAAACTTGGTTTTCAAGAGAAATTTCAAAATAAGCTTTTCAAGATTTCAAGATCAGATTTGCAAGGAAAATTGAATTGAGATTTTTTTTTTTTAAAGAAAAGAAGGCAGGCAAAAATCGGCGGGGAAGAGACTCCTTCCTTCCTGCCACCCCCAGGTCTTCAATCTGGGTCCCTGGGCTTTACATGGTCTATGTCCCACTTGCCAACTTAGTGCTTGAACCACCAGGGTGCACCTAGTTGGGATTTTGATTGGAATTGCATTGAAACAGACTTTTTCAATGTGATTCATAATATTTATGTATGCATATTATGTTAGCATGAGCATCTTGAGGGCTGGCTCCAGGTTTCTTGTGAGTCTGAGAGAAGAGTACCTCAGAATCATCCACTAGAGGAACTAAGGAGGTAGCACAGCCAACAGAATGCAAAGGAGATTTATTGACATCAAGGTGAAAGTACACTCTTAAAAGATAAAGAGTGGGCAGTTCCAGAGGAAAGCAGGTACTGGTAGCCTAGAGACTGGGGCTTTTATGGGCTATTTCCTTGCTCTTATCCCTACCCAAGTGTGGGGTAAGGCTTTTGGTTGGTCTATCAGTTGTCTTTCAAGTTGGTTGGAGGGTCCTCTTTACCTTTAAGTTGATTGGTGGAGTTCAAATATACGTCATTATCCTTCCTCATCCTTTCCTTCATGTCTCTGCTTCCCCCACCCAACCCATACTCTGCCCATGCTTAATTGTTACCGAGCATATATACATATGAAGAAAATTCATATCTTTTCCACTCAAGAATATAGTGAATCTCTATATCCAGTTTTTCTTATATGTGCTAGCAATGAGTTGACATTATTTTTATCCAATGATCCTCTCTTTGTAGTGGGAGAACCTTGTTCTTTATCAGTACCACCTGTCATTTATTTTGATAATATCCTCAATTTCTGATAAACCATAAAGATCAACAGATTTTAACAGATTCCTCAAGAAATTAATACTTTAGTGATCAAGGTTGATAGTAAGAGCTATACACAGAAAAGTTTAAATAAACTAAATATGTGAAGACGTTCATTTTATTAGAAATTAAGTTGGGTTGAGGCAATTTATAATACTAACCTGAGGCATTTCTATTTTATTAACCTCTTTTCTAAGCTTGTTTCTAGAACAACTCTGAATATTCTTCCAATGGAATTTTCCAATATTGACTTGAAAATATCCATGCTTTCCCTATAGACTTTAAAATTACATTAATGCTCTCTCATCCAATACCCAAACTACTTAAAAGCAAGGATGCTTTCCCTCCAAATTTTTATTATGAAAATTTCTAACAGAAATTACTACTGTGCAAGAGCAGTAAAATATAAAACATATACCTAACACTAAGTTTTAATAGTTGTTAATATTTACCTATATTTGATCTATCATCTCTGTCAGACTACAAGATTGCTATCACAAAATACTGCAGACCATGTGGCTTAAACAACAGAACTGAATTTTCTCACAGTTTTGAAGCCTGGAAGTCCATAATCATGATGGTATTATCTGGTTTGGTTTCTCCTAAGGACTTTTACCCTGGCTTGCAGACAACTGTCTTTAGCTGAGTCCTGACATGGTGTTTTCTCCATGCATGCCCACTCCTCCTGCCTCTTCTTACTTATAAGGACACCAGTTTTTAAGATTAAGGTCAAGGCCCTTTCCTTATGACACCATTTAATTTAATTACTTTTTAAAAACCCATCTCCAAATACAGTTATATTGAGGATTAAGACTTCAAGACATGAATTTGGGAGTGGGTGGGCACAATTTAGTCCATCTATCTATCTGTCTGTCTCTACATGTCTATCTATCTGTAACTATCTGTCAATCATCGACCTACCTATCATCTATCTAATCTGTTAATCTTGTTATCAACTTTTTCAGTTATGACCCTTTACACTTAAATATTTAAATATATCTCCTAAAAATAAAAGCATTCTCCCACATAACAAATTTTATTGTCTCACCTAAGAAAAGAAGCAGTAGTTCTAAAATTATCTAATATCAAATCCATATATAAATTTTTCCAGTGGTGAGTTTTCTATGTTTATTCTTTCTTCTGTGCTTATTAATCAGCATCCTACTTTTAAAAATGTATTTCTGTCATCAACTCAGAGTAAATTTAGTTATTTCTAAACTGTCAAGTTAAAAATTAGAACACAAATTCTTACCTTGAGATTTCTAGTGACCTAAAGATACACTCCAGGAGTTCTGGGAAACTCTTTGAACTATATATATGTAAATTTTTTCTTAGGAGGAGGTTCATGGTAAACTCAGATTCATAAATATTCCTGCCATACTCTCAAAAGACTAAGAACTACTTTTCTAAATTTTCCTGGTTCTTCAGTGTCTCAAATAAAATTCTCCAGGTCGACTTACACATAAGAACTACACCATCTTAGAAATATTGGTAAATTCCATTTTAAAATGTATGTTGCTGATTAAAGGCCAAATAGAAGTTAAAATATTTGAGAAAGTGAAAGGAAGTAAATGTAACTATTAATTAGGATCCCATTTATGGTGCCATTGTGAAGAATGGTGATTTCTTAGCTTAAGTAATATTCAATATCTTGATCACAAGGACCATTAAGGGAAAATAGCGACTAATCTGGGTTCTTTGTTAGTCTGTAACATTAAAACATACCCTCAAAATTAAGGCGTCATCACTTGCAGACAAGCACTAATGACTCTGGGGCTGACAGGTTAGTTTAGTTCAAGCATTTCATAGATGATTAAAGTTAATGAGTGAAGTGTAAGCAGGACTCGACTTAATGAATGTGCTAATTGTTTTTCTTGCTGCAAATATTAGTGCTGCTTTTAACCACAATATACAGATGATTAGGAGCCAATTCATTATACTTTACTTAATGAGTTATATTTATACAATATAATGGCATTGTTAAATTCACATAGCACCCTTCTTAATATTCAAAGCACTTTACTAGAGCATACTATTTTAAGCTAAAAGCTATCTTTTGTTAGGAAGGAAGTCAGGAAGAGTATGCTGGTTATAGCATGGTGGTTATAAGCCCAGACTGAATTTATGATACCTGGTTAAGTGGCTCTGCCACTTACCAGAGCTCCCATCTCAGTAGTTATTGACCTCTTTTGGCCTAGTTGTCTCATTCATAAAGGAAGGTAAACGTAGCATCTCCCTCATGGGATGTTCTAGGATTTGGCAACTAATTGCTTCTAAGGGGTTTAAAGCAAGCCACAAAAATGTGATATAATCTGTCCCACCTTGGTCCTCATGGTCCTTTCTCCACACGGCATCCATAGTGATCTTGCAAAACTGAAAATTCCTTCAGGCAACTGGACTGCTTAAAACACCCTGGGGACTGCCCATTGCAATGGGGGAATGAAATCCTAAGTATTCACCATGGCCATGTAAAATCTAGCTTATGCCTCATTCTACACACTCATCTTTCTCTCCCCACCCCTAGCTCTATGCTGTAGACAAACTTGTCTTCTTTCTATTTATCCAACACACTAAAGGCTTTTCTACTTAAGCTCTTTGCCTGGACTTTCCTTTGTCCATCTTCAGACACCTGATTCACGTCTCAACTCAAGGAAGATTCAGGAACACAGTTTCTTCTCGGCCCGTGTGATCTCAGTTACAATGGACCACCCCCACTACCCTGTTTAATGAATAAATAAGTGGACTTCGTGAGCCTGGGGATTCATGGCACACTATCATCAATGGCCCTTGATTTATCCTATTTTTATAGTGTTTATCACATGCTGTATCACTTAAGCAATGTTTAAATGTATATGTAGGGCATTTATTTATCTGAATAAATTTGTAGTGATGTGTAAGTCCTTTAGAACCCAGGATCTCCCTTGCTCATACTATTAATTCTTTCCACTAGCTCTTTCAGCTATTTCTCAAAGTTGATTTTGTGCTGTGCTCCAGAGTTTCTGATCAGTAGGTTGGGGAAGATGTCTTTGGGGAGGTGACATTCAAGATGGGACCTAAGGAATGAGAAGGTCCAACCCTGTGGGAGCTGAAGGAAGCATGTTCAGTAGAAGGGGAGGCTGGTGAGAATATGCTGAGCTGAGGAAAGAGCTCAGAAGGGAATAGCAGAAGGGAGGCTCATATGCCTGAAGCTTGGGAATGAGCAGAAAAGAATTCCAGGTTGATATTTAAGACGAGGCTTATAGTGTCTGCCTCCACCCCAAGTTTGGAGGGAAATTTCAAGTTCACAGTCCCTGCTGAAGAAATAGCCCAAGTAATTCCTGATGTGAAGGAATTTCATATTGTACCTAATCTGCCTTAGCCGAGCTGATTAGACCAGGTCAGACACTGGGCAGCCAAAATACAGGCTGGCTAGCAGTTTGTAAAGTGGCCCACCCACGCAGGGCTTTTCCCAACAAGATCAATGACAGACAGCAAATACTTCAGAACAGACTGTTTTTTGCAGCAGCAGCATCAGATGATAACTAGCCTAGGAGCCTACACAGAGTAGGAACCGAGTTAAAAATGAGTGGAACTTATTGCCAAGCCTATTTTCTTCTGGAAAGGCAGAAAAAAAATATCCAGAGCCAAGGGGCTTGCTTGGTTGTGGTAGAAAAGGCAGAAATCAGCAAGGCACAAAGATGTGATCCCCAACTGGTGGAAACTGTTAATTTCTGCTGCTGGGAAGTGGTATGAGGGGAACGAAAAGATCTGGTTTCCAGAGAAATGCTGGGTTCTCAAGGGTAATCCATTTCAGGCAGCCGAATGAGGCCTGGCTGCAAGGTCTTCCTGGGATCTGTATCTCAATGGTCTCATTTACCCTCCCCAAATATCGTCTCCAGTCATCCCAACACACAGGGCGTACATCCCTAGCACACACTGCCCAAGGCCCTTTGCTAGACGGGGCCAGACAGCCACACTGCATTTAGGAGTATCTTGTTGATGGAATCCCTTCATGTCCCTCAGATCTACACCTCTGTCATAATTTAGGCTAGAATAAATAATGTCTTCATTTCAAGTTGAAACTTCAGCTTTAGAGTTAGATTTGCCTTCAGGGAAAGAGGGAAATACCAATAGTACCAAAATATGAGATAGCAACCAAAGTGATTTTGAGTTACTGTAAAATAATGCAATCTCTTAAAATAGGATTTTTAGGTGCATTGAAACATATTTATACAGAGAGAGAAATGCTAAAAATTAGATGCAAAATGTAATAAAATTTGCTCATGGATATAAAAATTTATTAGCAAAAGCTTTAGAACACAATTCCAAATTCTTAGAAGGCCTATGAGGCCCATCTCTACCAGACTATTTTTATTCTCCTGTTTCCTAAAATACAAAGGTTCTGGTCCAGCCCTATGAAGCCACCTGCCCTATTGCAAATGGATGAGCTATTTCATGTCTTGTATACAAGACTGCTCTTCCAACTTCGTCCCCTCTAGTTTGCCTAAGTCCCCTCCTCTGTGCCTCTACACACTTGGAGCTCGCTTTCTCCTTCATACTGTGCTGTCTTCCAATGGACTCTCCTGTTTCCTTGTCTTTTCTGGGCTAGGCTCTGAGCTCCCAGAAGGCAGGGACGATGTCTTTAACTTTCTCTACTGCCTAGCACAGAATGAGATATACCTATTGTATGACCCACATAGATGTTTGTTGGGTGAATGAATGAATCTACAAAGTGTCATGCTGTTTTCTTAAACAGAGGTATGATTTGAGGTTTCCTCAGGAAGACGAGATCTTTTTTCTCTTTTTTTTTTTAATGCAAAGTTGCAGGCAGGAGTGAAGGCAAGCAGAGGCAGGCAGGACTAGAGAAGAGGAAGAAGTACTGCATTTATTTCATTTAGTTGTTCACTTTGGTTCCCTCAGCTCCTGCATGTGAACCCAGGTCCTTGGAATGTATATGGACTGCGCTCTTGGCCGCAGGATGTGGACCAAACCACCACTCTACCAAGGCGCACCGAGATGGGTTCCTAATCTCAATATTTAGACTATAGAAAATTCATAATATCCTTTTTCACACATGCTCACTAAATGCTGTGCATGGGTGGGTGCCGACGGAGCAGCGGTTAGGTCAATCACCTCCAAAGGAGCAAGCCACATACCCCTGGGTTCGAGTTCTGGGCCTGAGGGAAACAGCCAGTGTGAACAATTAAATAAAAATAAAATAAAAATACATCTTTCTCCTCACTCCTGCCTGCCTGCCTGCCTGCTTGCCTTCATTCCTGCCTGTACCTTTCCTTAAAAAAAAAAAATAATAATGGTCTGCATGGATGTCATGCTCCACGAAGTTTCGTGATTTCCAGTGCCTTCCTCTGGTCCCTCCTAGAAAGGGCCAGTGTGTTGTGCAAGCCTTTTGTCCATATGTAGCATAGATGACCAATCAAATGCCTCTCCTGTCACAGGGAGCAGTATCACTCTGATCTGCCAAGAGTCTGATTTAGATTACTTTCTAACCATGCATTTGGAGTACATGCCATTTCTATGGCTGGTGTCCTCTCAGTCCAAGAGAGCTAAATCTTATATGGAATCTGCTCTGAGGTGTTTTCTCTCTCAGGGCAGCTTGTCCATTCCTTGTATCATTCAGCACAATTTGGGCTAGCATGTTTATTTCTTTATTGCCTTTCTGAGAAGTGGGCATAAACTTTTCAAAAATTGAGATTGTCCCTTTCTCATCAAAAGGCATGACACAGTATGGGCCATCTGTTAATATCTGTGGAGCTTTTAGCAGGATATATTTGGGAGGCGCTATTCACTGAATAGGTGTCATATTCCTAACTGGTGTGCCCAACTTTGAAAAAAAATCACATGATTTAATTCTCAAAAAGCTAACTGGGAGATAAGAGTAGCTATTAACATTTTCCTGTTAAGAAAATAACACAAGAGGAGAGATTGACTTGATCAAAATAAGTCCATGATAGGAATAAAGATTTGGACCCAGATTTTCTGATAAGAAATCAGTTTTTAATCTCTACAATTATCTGTAGAGAAACTTTTAGGCATGCTGAAATATGGATGGATGTTCCAAAGCTTACCCCAGTGGAAATTCTCTTATCCTCTGGTCAGTGCACACAAGGAGTAAGAAAGCAATCAACAAGACAGTGATGAAATGATGGTAGAAATAATCCAGATGGCCTACTGAGCATCTTATGCTTTCCTTCCAGTCACTATAGTAACTAATTTATTATAAAATATCAAGATCTAAATCTGTAATTCACACCAAAAAGAACACAAAAACCAAAATAAAAAAAAAACTTCGCGTAGTCTCACTTATGTGACATCTCATCTTTGGGAAGCTTTTATGAGCTGGGTTGTTAAGTATCGACACTGAGGTCTTATCAGTTCAACAAGAGTGAAGAAAACTCATACAGATTTCAATTCAGTCTAGATTTTATTATTAGATGCAGGCCAATAAAAATGAAACTCTGAGCTCATTATTTAAGCTCTTACAATGCCTTTACACAATACACACTGGAAAGTATTTCATTTCCAAAACATTCTGCTTTGTACATACAGGTAAAAAATGCCATGACTCAGGATTTGTAGTTACAATATCCACACATTATGGCAAAAACTGCTGTAAGAACACATGGAGACATTACACACTTCTGAGAATTATGTTGAGCAAATGGCATTGATTCATGTCTCTGTGAATGAAATGCTTTGGAAATGTCTATGGTCATCCTCGTTGATGCCATATTATCTGTGAATCTATAAATAACTTCCTATCTCTTCTCATAATAAATTTAGATGTTTAATACAGTGTTCATCAAATAATTTTGGTGTCAGTTTACAGTGAAATAGTTATTATTTCTTCCTCTGGTAGGAATCAGGGACATTATACAAAGGATTTGGATTGAATCTTAGAGGATGAGGACTTTGCTGAATAGATGAGATGAATACATCTCAGGTAAAGGGATAGCATGGTTGTGGACTCAGAGATAAGCTACATCTGCAGTGAATACTGAGAGTTTGCAGAATTCCTGTGGGCATGGAAGATGAAGAGAGAAGAGAGGAAGGAGATAAGGATAGGAAAATAAGACTGGGAGGTAAATTGAAGCCCTGTCAAAAAGAACCTAATGATGTATTAAGTCACTTAGACTTCAATCTGAAAGCAAATTATAATTCAGATCATTTTATTATGATGTAGTACTTAAGAAATTAAAGATTGAAGTCAACTTATTACCATATGAACCAATGCCACCCTTGCAAAGAATACTAATAATCATAACAACTAATAATAATGCTACTAATAATAACTAATAATAATAACTAAGCATACATCTCTTTATTCCTAGTATTCAGCAGAGGAAATTAGGAATAGAGACAGATCTTCTTGCATTACTAACATGATGCAATGCTAGTTTTAGTCCATGATCCACAGCTGCAAGGTAAGCCAGGGTGCTGTAGTCCATGAATAAACCGAGGCATGGTTTAGGAAGTCAGGGTGGGGATTTCAGACAACTGGATTCCTTCAGCTACTTTGAGCTTTGAAATCTCTGGTCTGAAATCTCTGACATAGCACTTCACTGGGCCTTGGTTTTCTCAACTATAAATGAGGAAGTGGGATTAGATCAATGATTTTAATCAGCAACTTGTACATTTCTATAGAAATAGATATTAAATAGATAATACAAATTTAGAACTTGAGAATGATGTGGTCTCTATCATAACTACTCAACTCTGTCATGGTAGCTCCAGAGAAGCCATAGATGATTTATAAATGAATGGGTATGAGTACACTCCTGTAAAACTTTATGCATGGGTATTGAGTTTTGTATACTATTCATAGGTCAGGTTGTGATTTTTTCAACTATTAAAAATGTATGAAACTCATTTTTAGTTTGCAGGCTGTAAAAAAACAGGATCACTGTGAGATTTTGGCCTATAGGTCATTGCCAGCTAATCTCTATTTTTATGTGCCTGATTCATTTATAAGAAAAAGCTCATTCTTTTAAAATCTCAGCAATAGCATATTATCCAACTCCTTTACATGTAGTAATTTATTTTTAAATACAGTCACTCTGGATTGACAAAACTTATGCTGACTAAAAGGGTACTTTTTTTTCTGAACATAGAGGTTTATTGAAGAATACTGTATAAGAGCGAAGATAAAATAACTTTCCAGACATTCTGTTTATACAGGAACTACTTTATTAAGAACCAAATAGACACCTGTCTAAAGAAGACATAGAGATGACCTACAGACACATGGACAAAGAGCTCTACAATGTCATCAGAGAAACGCAAACGAAAATCACAATGAGATAACACCTCCCACCAGTGAGAATGGCCCATATCAAAAAGACTAGAAACAGCATATGTCGGTGAGGGTATGAAGAAAAAGGAGCCCTCCTTCATTGTTGGTGGGAATATAAATTGGTGTAACTTCTCTGGAAAACAGTATGGAGATTCCTCAGAAAAATACAGATGGCTCTATCATTCGATCCAGCAATCCCACTTCTAGGCATAAACCCAGAAAATACAAAATCTCTGATCAGAAAAAATATCTGCACACCTGTGCTCAAAGCAGCACAGGTCACAGTAGCCAAGACATGGGAACAATGTGAATGCCCATCACAGATGATGGATAAAGAAGCCGTGGTCTATATATACTCAATGGAATTCTATTCAGCTACTCAAAAGATTAGATCGTGCCTTCTGCAAAAATGTAGATCTGGAGCAGATCATGTTAAGTGAAATAAGTCAGAAAGAAAAAGAGAAGTGGAGGATGTTTTCACTCATGTATGAAATATAGTGAAAGAAAACAAATCTCATCAAAATTCACAGGGCACAATATAGTGGCTACCAGGGTGGTAGGAGGGGGAAAGAAAGAGAAGAGGAAACAAGGAGGTAGTAAAGCACACTTGAACTCTGGGGTTGGGTGTGGTATGCAATACTCACAGACTCAGAAGTAATTTCAATATCCTCAAATGAATGTAGCATTGTAAACAAAAGAAATGATAAAATTATTATTAAAAAAAAGAAACTATTACATTAAATCTTTACATTGTTACTCAGGGGAGTAAGAGAATAATTTTAGAATACATTAATATTTTTAATATTTTACACCATTGTTTTAAAAAATAAGAAAGGATTGAACAACTATGTATAGATGAAGGTTCATAGCATCATTATTCTCAGCAGCCAAAAGGTGGAAATAACTCCCATGTTTATTGATGGATGAATGGATTACAAAATATGACATGCACATTCAATGGAATATTATTCAGTCTTAAAAAGAAATGAAGCTCTGATGCATGCTGCAACATGGATGAATCTTGAAGACATTATGCTAATAATATAAGGACTAATCTTGTCTACTTCACTTATGTGAGGTACTAGAGTAATCAAATGCATAGACACACACAGTAGATGGCAGTTGCTAAGGACTGGGGAGGGTGTATGGGGCGTTAGAGTTTAATGGTAATGGAGTTTCAGTTAGAAAGATGAAAAATTTCAGAGAGGGATGGTGGTGGTGGTGTTCATGTAATAATGTGAATGTACTTAATACCACAGAACTGTTAGACCTAAAAATGGTTAAAATGATAAATTTTATATTATGTGTATTTGACCACAACAATTTAAAAATGAGGAAAGAACAATGAAATGCTTTGACTAGTATCACACCGACAAAAGAAAGACAGAGGCAGAAACTGCAGGCCTATCCGCCAGTACAGCAGTCTAGCATCTGTTGAACACAAAATGATCATGATACGTTTAACCACTGGTTTTTGAGCCTTCTATCTATTGCTAATGCCTGTCTTTTGAGTGCTCAATTTCAGAACACATTATGTCAGAGAATTCTCTCAACCAGCATTTTACAAAGAATCAGATGTTCAGAGAGGTTCACTATTAAGGAACCGACTAGGACAACAGAAGTCAGGCCGTGACTGTGCCTCCAAAACCTCTGTGCTTAACCGACCTGGGATGTTGCCTCCCAGATATTCTGAATCCACCCATTTTGACAGTGTTGAAATCTCCTGCTATTGAATGCAGGATTTGCAGTGCAATCCATGTAACCATTGCTACCTACCTGTGAAGGAGAGAGGACTTGAATAACTGCATTTCCTGAGGATCTGGGTTCATGGTCCAGGACCCATGTTCTCTGGTTTATGGAAAGGCCAGAAGGCTGATGCCACGTGCTGTCTGATGATGCTATGGGCCATATTGATGTCTGTCTTCAGTTTCAGTAGAATGACTAATATAGCCTTTTAGCCCACAGATCCTCACCTCAGACGTTTCTGCGACATCACTAAATAATAAATATGTGCATGCCTTTTCTGCCGCACTTGACTGTAAGATCAGGGCAGGAGCTGAGCCTGTTTAATATTTATATTCTCTGAAAGATCGGCCTGTGCAGTGCTTTGCACCAAGTAGGCATTCAGCAAATATTTGTTGAATGAATGCATAAATGAATGTTAAATATTCTACCTCCAGATTTTTCCTTTTGTTTCAAATTTTCTCCTCCATCTGACACATGCAAGTCCCTTCCGTGTCCCTTTCATGGATATTACAGATGCCCTCGACTATTTTTTGCATTTCTCTGGCCTGATTTTCTCATCACTGCTGAAACAGACTGAGGGCCAAAAATAGAAACTCCTTGACAACTTTGCAGAGGACTTACAACCCTGCTTCCTAAGGTGGCAGTACTGATTCTGTTAGAACAGAATGGGAGGTCTGTGACTGCCACATCCTTGGTTTGGTCTTATATTTGAAAGGGATAAAAATTTTCTCTACGTGGTAATTAATACAACCTGCACCCGCCCTTGAAAGGTGGAGTTTGGGACAAATAGAGGAATGTCATCAAATAGAGAAATGCCACAGCTTTACCTGAGGATGCTTCAAGATGCTCAAACAGAAAATAGACACTCTCTCTCTCTCTCTCTCTCTCTCTCTCTCTCTCTCTCTCTCTCTCTCTCTCTCTCTCTCTCTCTCTCTCTTCCCTCTCCCCACAACTTCTCACTGTCCCTTCCTCCTGTTCTAGTCTCTCTTTCTCCCTCTCTCTCTGCACTCTTGCCTCATTTCTTGTTCTTTCTTTCCATCTCTGGTTTTTGGCAGGGTCAGTGACTCATATGTGTTTTCAGGCAAGTGCATATTATGAAGACATAAGACAAGAATGTGTATAAACACATACTCTGCCATAATGTTGATTCCTTTGGATTAAGCCAGGAAAAAGCCACAGCAACAGACAGAGCCTCAATCTAGAATTATCTCTAATTCTGCTAGCACACTTGTCTCCAGTAATGTGCTGTGGGGAATTAGATAGGCGATCTGGCACCTTCCTGAGGATGCCACAGATCTTAAGATCAGACCAATACAGACTAGAAATAGAAGGGAATATCTAGGTGTTAAGAAGGCAATAATAAAATATAAAAAGATACTATATTATTCATCTATAGAATGATTTCTATGTGCCAGGAGCCATGTACTTCACATATTTATCTTTTGAGTTTTAACTACAATACATGGCCTGACTGTCCAGGTGTGGGGAGGCAGTCATTGCAGTGTTTAGTGCCGGGCTCTGGAATCTCTTTGTAAGATCGTAGTCTCAAGTGTGACCTGGCCTCTCCCTGCTGAAGAGAAAGAATACTTCTTTCCAGATATTAGCTGGTATATCCAGCCTATACTACTGACCAAGCGACCTTTTTAACATTGATGTCTCTCTCTTTGCTTTTATTTCTTCATCTGTAAAATAAGTATAATCATGGTACTTACTGAGAGAATTGTTATTAAATGAGATAATGTAAGTATTGTGATTAATAGTGTCTGATACAGAGTCAATGGTCTGTGAATATTAGGTTTATGACCTTGAGACTCCGAGATGTTAAATAACTTGCCAGTGTCCGCTCAATAAATTCATATCAGAACGAGAATCAAACTCAAAGCTGACTGGTCCCAAGACCCTCAGATTTTACCTTCTTCACTGTTAACAGTAGTTCAGAGAGCAATGTATCATAATGGATTAGTGCAAAAAGGGGGAAGATTTACAGGAAATGTGAGGGGTTTGAAGTCTGGAGTAGAATTTATTGACAAAAAAATGAAGAATCTAGGCTTAGATGGAGAAAGATTTCTTGAGCTAACAAAATGTCCATTTTTTACCAACTGCTACCTCTAGGTTTCTTTTCTTTCCTACCAAGCAGTCTCATTCTCTCTCTCAAGGAGACACAGCAGCTGAAATACTTACCACAGAAGAGGCTCTGAACATAAAAAAAAATTCTCCTTGCCTTCCACAAATCTCTTCTAGTGATACCCTGGCTCTTGATTTCTTTTGCTCTGCTTTAGGTTTTGCTTGCTAATAATGTATATTTGACTTAAAGAAAGAAAATCCAATATTGTAGCATTTAATTATGGCAATATTTTTAAATTAGAAATAATATTTATAAATGTGACAGGAAAGGTAACCTACCTCTACTCTCTTTGGGAGAATGAGGATCTTCTTAAAGTTAAGAAAACACAAGGACTATATGTATATGCATTTCTATATGTGTTTCACTTTTTATATCTCAACATCCAGATCTATATCATATCCACATCTATATCTAGAATGAAATGCAAGCAACAGAAGTTTAAGAAGTACTCTTTTAGTATTATGAGTTATAGAAGATTTGCTAGTAGGAATGCAATCTTTGGAGTTTTCTTCGTGTCTAATTATAGTTCTTTTTTTCCCCTCTCACATAAAATAGAATATGGAATCCCATATATAGAACACATCGAGGCACTCTTGTTCTATCGAAATGGGGTTGGACACAGGCCGAGTTCCTGCTCATTCAGAGTGTCTCACCTCTTCCTTTTTCCCCCACTGGCCTTGTTCAGTCCCATCCTCAAGGTACAACTACAGAACCTACAGAACCTGCTGAGCATAGGCTCCTAGGCCCACGGTCCCACTTCTTTAGCTTCCTCTTCAGTTCTCCATCCACTCCAGGTCACTCATGCCCCACCCCACACCCTATACAGTTTATCTCCTCTCCCTGAGATACCCTCCTCCTTGCTACCCATGAATCTTCTTTCATTCTCTTAGAATCAGTCATAACATAACAACTTGAAGTTGGTCACCCTCCAAGTCCATGGCTTTCCCTGCTCATCTTGATTATAACATTCACTACATTGTTTTACAATTAATTATCTCCTTTGGTATCCTCTCTCACTTGGTTTTAAGAGAGGCCTATCTCATTGTGCTTGTTTCCTTATATCCATTTCCACCTAGCACAATGCTGGTCACATGGCAGGCTGTAAAAGATCATCATTGGTTACATGGGGGAAAATGGTATACTAAGCCCAAGTCAGAATCAAAGTATATGTTGAGTTCATTGATAGCTTAGAAAATTCGGTAAAAATAAGTGAATGTTGGCACACCCTGGTGGCATTAAGTCTGCAGTTTTGGCATAGTCCCCTAAAGCCCAAGAATCCAGTTTGCGGTCCAGGGCTGCGGGGGGATCAACCAAAATGAATAAATAAAAATGCCTCTTCCTCTCTCTTCTTGATTGCTTGCCTACTTGCCTTCATTCTTGCCTGTTATTTCCTCTAAAAACAAACAAAAAAGTGGATGTTTTCTTCATTCTCTGTGGAGTAAACTTGATTTTATCCTTTAAACTACATCATTGAGACACAAAAGACTATTCAGGCCATATTTTTAGTTCAGAAATGAACAAAGGAAAAGAAAATGGTTCCTCAGCATTCCTGGGAAATGATCCTACTTCTCTCTAAAGACCCATCTAACAATGCTTTTTTTCCCTGGGGGGCCTTATCAGTCTCATGTTTGTCTTTTTAAAAAATCTAACTCTTCTAACTATCATTGTCTCTACTGCATAGTCCATTCTTGAATTCCCTACCATGGACTCAGTCAATATTTTGAGTCAGAAGCAGGTTGATCCATGGAAGCAAGAGCTGGGTCTCATGACTCTATGTGCTCTGTTACTGCCATTGAGCAATGAAAGACTTGAATCTCCAAGGACTCTTTTTTTCAAAGACTTATCCCTTTCCCACCAAATATTATTCAGGGGAAATAAGGCTTGCTAAAACATGGCATTTTGAACATGTGGGTCTTCTTTAGAAGTCAAATAGGATGATAAAGATTACTATCCAAAAAGAAGAAAAAAGAATGGAAAATTACTTAGCATTTTCCACATTTCAAGGATGTGGCAGAATTTAATTAAGGGAAAATATATTTTCAATAGGAGAACTCAATAATGGACATGATTAGGGAACCAAAAGAAAGTTCCAGATAAATGAGCAAGGTGATCTGTAACGGGAATATTGACCCTTTCTCCGGTAAACAGAGGTGCTGGGAGAGGAGAGTTGGGAAACGGGAATCTTGCTTGGTGAAGTAAGGTCCAGGGCCCCCTGGGGTGGGGAATGGATGAGGGCCTACAAGTACAGTATCATCTTACATTCAGTTTGTAATTGTGTATAATTCCAAGAATGCTAGAGCCTATTCATTATTCTAAAATATTCAGAACAGTCCATCATATACAATGGCTTTTTGTTGGTGGTGAATTTTGGAAGAAATGAGGAGACAAGTAGCTTCACATAGCAAGGAAGTAGGAGAGAAGTCACTGGAGAAGGAGAAGTAAGCAGGGATCAAGAATTCAGAGGAGCAGGGTGTCCAGGCAGGAGGTAATGAGGCGGCCTTGGACTTCTGGAGAGCACTATAGAACGCTGAGCAGTGTGCTGTACATCTCCCACTTCCTGCACTGAGGACTCAAACCATTTCATTTGGATCTTACCTTTGGGGCTCCAAAAGGAATTCATAACAAAAAGAATATGTGTGTTTGTGCAGAAGGATACTTATTGCCACAAGCAGGACTATTTAGGTCTCTGTAATAACTGGCCATCATGATTTTAGAGGGCTCATTTTAATTTTTACATTAAATATAATACAGAATTTCATTGTAAAAATGTGATAACATTGGTATGATACTACTTTTGATATGTTCTTGATATTATTTCTTTCCATGGTCGAGTTTAGTATTTCATTTTGGACTCAACACATGCTTTAAGATCAGATCTTAAACATTTTCATGTACTTTTACAAAGCTTGTGAACCATCATCCCTGTGCTCAATATACCTAATGGATAAAATGTTCATACATGAAAGTGAGCTCTTTCTTACAGAGGCAAAGTCAGTTCCCCAAGAAGCGTTATCAGCTTTCATGAGAAACACAGACATAGAACTCACTGACACAAATTCTTGATTGGTTAGACCCTGGTTTTTCAAATGAAATTTCAGCTGGTTAATTAAGATAGTATATAAATAATATTTAGTGTAGGTCTTTATCTGTAAAGCTTGGTGATCAATTAGGGTCTGGTTTCTAATAAAAAACAAAACCATACAATGCACTCAGTAATTAGTAAATTAAAAACCTCAGAGCCTGATAAGAACTCTAATTTTATAAAGTGTTTTCATGTCAAGAGACTATTTAAAGTATAGGTTTTATAGAGACTTTCCTTTTAAATAGGATTCTCTTAGCTAATCAGACACTCAATGACATTGCCTTTCATTTTATCTGGCCAAGATTCTCTGCGTCTGTTTTCCCACAATGCTCTCATTCTTTCCTCCAGATGTTTGGCACAGCATTTCAACTTGATGTCTATTTCTTCTTGTTCTCCTTCACCTCACATGAACCTCCCAAGTCATAATTCTTTGGAAATAGACACAAGCAGCTTTATTTCAAAAGACCATCTTTTACTCAAGGAGTTCCATCTCTAAGGTCAGTACAAGTCAAAAAATTTCCCTCTCGTTGTATATAGAGACTTGACTCTCTTGTCTGTGTATATTTAAAAAAAAGAACTCAGAAGTATAAGATTGTTAAGCAACATCCTCATGCTCATATCAGTGAGAGGCTTAGAAAGTGGAATTAAATATCAAGAATTTTACTTTTGATTCTTTTTTAACATTTGATTTACTGAAATCTGAAAGTATTCTATCAGTCACTTGACAGCTACAACTTTGATCAATTCCTCTATTCAACAGGGGTCAAATACCTGAAGGGGAAGAAAAGAATTCTCTGGAACATATGACAGGAAAGGCTCATTTGTGTGCACTTGCTGAAAAGACAAATGACTCGCATTCTCTGCTCTCTCACAGTGTCCGTCTTGTGCTAATCTGCTGCTTTTCAAAGCAAAAAAAAACAGAAATAAAGGTTTAAATATCTGGAAACTAAATCATGATTTAAAAAAATTCTAGGGGCATGAAAAAATTATTCCAACAGCCTTCAGCATGTTAGGAAAATTCATTTCTGTGACTACCTGCTGTTACTCTATTTTATAACAGGATAGAATACTGCCTTCTGCCCCAAACTTGAAAGAACTAAAGCTTTTTGATGAAGAAGGAAAAAAAATACCATGTACCTCATTAAGAACCAGGTCATTTTATGGTGCAAAGGAAGCTACGAGATAGAAAAATTGTTGCTCCTGTCATTTGAAAAATAATTTCTCCTTTCTGATACCTCACATTTACCTTTTATCTTCCACCCTTTTTGCCAGCTTCTGGTTAAAGTCAGTATTAGCTCATGCTCTGCTCAAGTGAGGATCTCCTGCATACATCTCCAAACCTGCAGGCTCTCCGGATCCCACTCATCTCTCTTACTAGATCTCCTTCCAAGGGGAACCCTGCATTTAAGAGAATTACTTCAAGGTATTGGGGGAGAAAATGAAGCAGCAAGGACTCACCACCAAGGGCTTGACTGGAGCAGTCCTGACTGAGATGAGTAAGGCCAGCTTCTCCTGCAAAGGAAAAGGGATAGAAAAACAAAATGCTGAGAATGTGAATTAGAAGGAGCAGACCCAGGTGATAGCAGAAGATGTCTCTCCTTGATGTCATCCTTCTCCTTCCTTCACTTTCATCTTTAGAAAGTTGCTAACCTCATGAAAAAGTGGAAGGTAGTGCATTCTGGGGGCAGCCTAGGATGGAGCGGTCTACATTGTTGTGCCTGGCACAGCACACGGAAATGCTGGGAAAGAAGAACTAATGTACAAAAGCATGGAAAATGTGTGGAGGGTTTTTCACAGGCACAGACTAGGGCATGAAGCTCCAGTCAAAGCGTTCAGGGAATGGGATACCTGGCTGAGTTTTAGGTTAAACCAGAAATGATTCGAATTATCTGTAGGATTGACTTTGAATTGACCACCCTCACATTCCAGCCCTGTGTAGTCCTGTGTTAAATGACTACAATCTAGACTCCTTTCATGGGTCTAAAATTGAGCACGCTGCACAGGTCATTTCTCACTGGATGTCAATACTAAATTCCAGCAATTCTGCTTACTGCCTGAGTCATCTTGGGTTATTTAACATTTCAGAATGTCAGTCTATTTATCTGTAAACTGGGAACACTTTCATAGGGTTATTTCAAAAATCAAACATACAACAAATATAAAACACATCTGTAGCCCTCTGGTTCTCACACTCAGGAAGATCCATAAACCACATTTACTTTTCCTTTTGTTCCTTATGAATTTTTGCTTCTGCCTGTCCTTTCCTCTGACTTGCTTTCCTCTGCCAACTACAAAGTCTACTTATTTCAAAATAACATCATGCTTCAGCACATAGTGCCTAGCATTTAGTTTTTAATAGCTCACTAATCATCCCCAAAACGTTCATCTTTATATTCTTACAGTGGCTACCAAAAGAGTTTGCCAATGGTATATGCTCCATAAATATTTACTGGATAAATTCTCCATTACTGTTTCCCCAAAATTCTCCACATGATTTTAAATTATAAACATTTAAATGTATCCTATTAAAGTCTCCAAAATACGGTGGAATTTCTCGATTTCTCACGCAGTTTTCAAGGACCACATTTTAAACATCAAGCCATATTCCCTTGAAGACGCCTATCACTGCTAGGTCATAACCAGTACAATGTTTTGACATAAATCAAGTCAATCAAATGAAATTAAATAGAATTTATTTTAAGCTTCACACTAATAAAAGGAGGAAAATAAAATCATTTAGAAAAGAGCTGCCAAACATTGGACAGCCTGCTAATGTAAAAAAATGGGATGTTTCTTTTCACCATTCCTAAATGACCGGGATGGCAGGTGAGCCTGTTTTATGTTGTTGCTAATGTTTTCAACTGAGGAGTAAACTTTGCCTGTAGCCCATTAATCATCTGAGCCTTTTGGAAAACTTAATTGAGAGGTCATTATTTGCTTTGCTTCTCTCTTCTTCCACATCTCCACAGTATTTCGGCAATCACAGTGATGCACCACTCTGCTGGTAATTCATACATTATATTCAGAACCACAGATCATGACTGTTAGACCTGCCAGATGTTCCTCGTCCCTGGCTGCAATTAAGTTCCAGCATAGCCCAATTTGAAAGAGATCGAGAAACCACAGTTCTAATTAAGAATATTCATGAGTTTGTACCATAGAAAGTCAGAAATCACATAATGTGCCAGAGTGGACAAGATCCTTTCCTCTAAAAGAGGAAAAAAATTGCAATTTTAAAGCAGTCACCAGGTAAGCATCATGGGAAATTCTGAAATGAAATAGGTATGAAATGGAATGAACTATTTGAACTCTCAGTCAATCTGTCTTAATAAGAATTTAGAGGGTTATGTCAGGGCCTCCTAACAATGGCTGCATATTAGCATCTGAAATGCTTAAAAGAAAAATCACCCAGGACTGAGTCTACTCTCAGTGCTAATCTGGATCAAGAAAAAGAAACACTATTGTTGGCCTTCACGTCTCCACAAGTAAAGAGTCACCACTCCTTACTTACCACACCACAGTTGCTATGGTAACCAAGAACATGAATAATTTTAGACATTAAATATGAGAACTCAAAGCATCTTCAACCAGACTAGAAGCAGTTGCCATGCGTAGTATGTTTAAAGTAGGATCAACCAACCAAATTAGGCAATATAGAAGCAATTCTGCTATACTTATAACAAATTATCAGAGGGTCTTAATGGCATCATCAGAAGAAATATGGAAAATGACCTTCACTAGGATACTTGCCTCAAGTGATAGGGTTCCCACTTTGTGAACTGTTTTCTGTAGAGTCCACTGAGATGCCTGGAGTTAGAACCTTTGAAAAGATGTGGAACACAGGAGTACATGTTTAGAGACTAAGATTGTGTTTCTGCCATTAACTATCTGTGAGGGCAAATCATGGAACTATATTAGTAACAATTTCCTTATCTAGTAAAGGAAAGTTTTCAGGAGAAAATCTAGACAGGAGCCTTCGAGACAATGTGGTTCATATTATGGAGGACACGTATTGTTTCAGACAATCCAAACTTCATTTCCCTTTTCTTTGGTACCCGACTTTCAGCTTTCCTTTGGAAATCAATTTTCTCTCACTCTCAGTTTTCGTACTTACTCTACCCCTGGCTCCAGAGAAGGGTGTTTTACCTAGATATGGCCAATTGAAACATTGCATTCCCTATTCACACATCAACTGAAGTCATTCAAATCCCATGGAACTCAATTCTGGGGCATTTTCTGGTGTTATGATGAAGGGAAAACACTTTCATGTTGGACTTGAAACTTTTAGGATGTAAACCTGGAGATTCAAGGAACAATCTTATCATCATAGATGGGGAACATGCCTGAAGATTGAAACCAAAGCAGCAAAAAAGTCAGATAATGTCCTGGTGACGTATTTAAAGCATCTACATCCAAAGTTGAAGTTGATTTACTCTTTTCAGTTCATTAAATCAATAAAGCCCCCATTTTAAAGTCCCCAGTAAAGGCAGTTTGAATTTAATTTTTTTTTTTTTTTGCTTACTCAAAAAGACATCAGATTAATACAAATCCCTCATTTTATAAGCTTAAGAAATTGATACCAAGGGCAATGACTTGTCCAGGCTTAGATAAAGTCAAAGGCGGGGTTAGTATCAGCTTCTAAGTTTCTCATTTTGAAGACTTTCAAGATGCATCTAAACCTTGAATTAAAAAATATAGTTACTGACATCTTTGAAATTTCTGCTTAACTCTTCTCCATTCCAATAACATCAATTTTCTTGTAATTATTGATAGATTTATTTTTGCATACTTTTGCCATCTCTGAATTTGCTTATTTTATAAATAGCATACTGGCCTATTAAGTTAATGAGAAATGCATAGTAATAATTCAATATTCAAATTAATATTTTGGCACAGTATAGAGCAAATAAATAAAAGGTTGTCTGAATGTTCTTTTTATCATGCAATAGATTTATTTTTAAAAACTATTTTTCAATATTTAAAAAATACATTGTAGCATCAAGATGACAATTTCCAATCAGAGGTAGAAGAGATGAATATCTTAAAAAAGAAGAATGTAGAATTAGGGCTTAATATTTAGTTGAAGATTAAACTCATTGACTGTCCTTCTCAATCTGTAGCTAGTGAATTAAGAGCCAGATAATGAAATTTTTGCTAACTCTGTCAATCAGTTTAAGAGCTTCATTTTGCATAAACAGTGCACTCCCATTAACTATTGTCCATCTCTCTTTATAGTTATATATTGAATGCATGCTTATCTGTCTCTCCCATTGGGCCTGGAGCCCCTATATGTCAGGGACCATGTTTTAATCATCTCCAAGACTCATGAACATTCAATCATTAGGCACTCTATACATGCTGGAGCATACAGTTGTTTTCAGTTTTAGTGAGTGCATTGAACCAATCTGCTTCCTTTGACTATTTTCATGGCCTGAGATCAAGTTCATTTGTCTATTATATGTATGTGTGAAAACAGCTTCTAATATAGTCTGACTAATTTCAAGTCTTGGAAGTTCTCACATGGACTATTTCTAATCAACGGATTTTAACTCTAAAGAGTCATACCTAATTGTTTTATTTTCATCTTCCTGTCTTCAGTAATCATCTATAAGTAATATTATAGACTGACACTCAGACTGTGAACTATGAGAATCTTCATTCTAAAACATGTTCAAAATATTTGTTCTCCTTTCCATTTGTCTGACATCATCTGAGGTATGGAAAGTGTGAAACATTTTTAGTACCACATAACTCAAAGTAATGAAACCAACCAAAGAGAGACTAGAGGAATTTGATGGAGCTTTACGTTATTATGCCTGTGTGTAAAATTCTATCTCATTCAGAATAAAAGGGACAGGAGTGCTTTTTAATTTAGAGAAGGGGGCAATATTATATCTATCAGTGCATAGCTATTTGTTTTTTTAAATAGTGAGATTAGAAAAGAAACCAGAGCAATGTTAACTTAAAAAAATAAGAGAATAAATCTAAACAATGTTCATGGGAGTTTTCAATTTCAATTTCTTTTTTCATTTAGAAGTGGAATATTATTTTAAAATTTGCATATAAATGTAAATGAAGAGAAAGGTCAGTGCTCTACATAATATTTCATTTACTCTTCACAACAACCCTAAAAATATAAATGTTATACATTTTATAAATGATGAAGAAACTTTAGGAGGTTAAGTAAAATGCCCACAGCTCTCCAGACAGTGAAAAACAGAACTGGATAGAAGGTCAAGTGTGCCTGACTCACAGTTTCTCTCCTGACTTCTCCAAACATAATCTTGACAACTTGAGACTATCTTTATGTCAACCACCATACTATGTGCTTTATGTTACTTATCTCTGTTCCTTCAAGAATCTGAGATTTGGATATATTATCTGTACTTTATAGACCAGGGAATAGGGTGGATAGCCTATTCAAGGTCATAAAACTCACATCTAGAGTTGTATAGTCAGACACATTTCATTCGTTCAACACACATTTATTTACATATTTTATATAATCATTTTATCATTACTTTTTAAAAAATTTTAAATATTTTATTGTAGTAACTATGTTTTGCAAATTAAAATAAACTCATATGTGTAAGTTCCCCAAATGTGCAGTTTTCCCATTGCTCAGATGTGTGTCAACACACCTGCTTTCCA
Source organism: Solenodon paradoxus (assembly GCA_004363575.1). Taxonomy (NCBI): domain Eukaryota; kingdom Metazoa; phylum Chordata; class Mammalia; order Eulipotyphla; family Solenodontidae; genus Solenodon; species Solenodon paradoxus. The sequence goes on from RJWH01000562.1 coordinate 695,949, forward strand.
CCAAATCACCAAGTGTTCTTCACCAGTGTCCAGTGGGCTCTGCCACCTCTTGTTCCTCCACCTCTTGTTCCTCCCTTTCCCACCCTGCGCCATCCCATTCCCTATTGGTAACCTCAGTTCTATTGTAAGTGTCCAAGTGTTGGTTTTGTTTTGTCTGTGCTTCGTTTTGTCTATTCACATTCCACATATGAGTGAGATCATCTGGTTTTTATCTTCATTCTTTTGACTTATTTCACTTAGCATAATCCCCTCTAGATCCATCCATGTTGATTCAAATGACAGGATTTCATCTTTTTTAAGGACTGTGTAGTATTCCTTCATATACATGTACTACATCTTCTTTATCCATTCATTTGATGTTGGGCACTTAGGTAGTTTCCAGTTCTTAGCTACTGTAAATAGGATTGCAGTAAACATGAGGTTACATAAACCTCTGTGAGTTAGTATTTTTGTATCTTTTGGATAAATACCCAAAAGTGTGATGGCAGGATCATATGAGATTTCCATATTTACCTTTTTGAGGACTCTCCATATTGTTTCCCATAGGGATTGCACCAATTTGCAATATTACTACTTTTCTTTACATTGATGTATGCATTTTAGGATACTGAAATTGCAGCTCAGTCTTGTGTGTATTTCACACCGCTTCCACCACCAGAGTTCTAGTGTCTTTTACTATCACCTTGCTCCTTCTTTCCTTCCCTTCCACTTTGTACCCCACTGGTAGTCACAGTTTTGTATGCCATGAATTTTTTTGGGATTTGTCTGTTTGTTTCTTTATATTCCACATATGAGTGAAACCAGCCTGCACTTGTCTTTTCTGGCTTATTTCATTTAACATAGTCCCTTCCAGTTCCATCCAGGTTGTTGTAAAAGGGCATGAGATATCATCTTTTTTTTTTAAGGAGAGGTGCAGGTAAGAATGAAGACATGCAGAGTAAGCAGGCAGGAAGAGAGAGGAGGAAGAAGCACTTCATTTTATTTTTATTCAGTTGTTCTCCCTGGCCTGGAGACACGAACTCAGGTACTTGGGTTGTACAGGGACTGCAACAGTCAGTGGTAGCTGACCAAACCACTATTCCACCAGGGTGTGCCATGATTTCTTCTTTTTTAACAGTTGCATAGAATTCCATTGCTATATATACATAGAGAGAGAGAGAGAGAGAGAGACAGACAGACAGACAGACAGACACAGAGAAAGAGAGAGACAGACAGACAGACAGACAGACAGACACAGAGAAAGAGAGAGGGAGAGAGAGAGAGAGAGAGAGAGAGAGAGAGAGAGAGAGAGAGAGAGAGAGAGAGAGAGAGAGAGAGAGAGAGAGAGAGAGAGAGAGAGAGAGAGAGAGAGAGCAAGAGACAGAGACAGAGACAGAGACAGAGACAGAGACAGAGGAAGAGATTTGAAGATGTTATACTTTTGGCTTTGAAGATAGAAGAAGCCATGAGCTCATGAGCATCACATACTTCTACTGACAACTTGATTTTAGCAC